>ML675629.1:15878935-15931435 GCA_007922155.1 Mesoclemmys tuberculata | reverse complement strand
GGTTAAGTGTAGTGACACTTTCCAAAATTTTATTTTCAGCATTGCTTACTGTACATTTTCATGTCACTGAGATTTTAATAAACAATTATACATTAAGGGTATATGGAAATGACAAAGATGAAATTTTTGCAAAGGAAATTGAAAACAAAAGTGGCAAAATTTTCTTTTAATGGTATTTTAAGATCACATCATTAGCTCCCACCATGCGCATGTGTTAAATCATATAGAGAAACCTATAATTATTGTAATTGCTCTTTTTGCATTATACTAACAAGCTTCAAATCAACCCTCAAACTAGTTGTTTTGAAATAGTTATTTGTCAAGTCATCAAATCACAAAAGGTATATGCTAATGAGTTTTTCTTATTTATATTGTGCCTGCTATTATTATTATAAAGCTTGTCAATGCCATAAAGTTCTTAGATGAAGACGAATGCTCCATAGTATCATTCCTGCTAATAGTCCAGGCCAAATAGTGTAATAATTCCATGTACCAAGCCTAAAAATGGCAAGTAAGAAATTGAGAGTTGCGTAAGAGTAGTGTAGTTCTGTGTACATTTCATAAAAGTTTTCTTTTTAAACAGAAAGGGGAAGGGGGAATCCTCCACAGCTTAGAGACCTTTAGATTTCTACCATTTTTGAATGAAAATTGTAGTAATTCAGTCAGATATTTTTAACTCATCATTTGTATACAGAAGAAATGTAATGTCAGTGTTTCGTTAGCTGGAAATATTTAAATGCTGACATATAGCATCATAATAAAATAAATTATTTGGTAACACAGAAGATTGCTCTTAAACATGTTCTAACTATATGAATAGATTTAGTAACAAACAGCATTGGAGTTTAATCAAACAGCATGTACAAACAGGTACCTTAAACTCAATGTTACATTAAAAAAAGTGGCTGCTTATTATTTTCAGAACTGTGATTAAAAACTAAAATAACCAGTAGAAAATGTGTCACTTTTTTCATCTTTGTGGTTTTTATAGAAGACCTATTTGCTTATGTGATAAACTAATATAATTTTGAAAGCTCCCCATGGATATCAAGAAAAAATATAATCTTGCAAATGAGTAAGTATTTGAATTTTGATGTGAACTTTGTTTGTATGCATCTGATGGACATTCCTTTGACATTCTTGTTCATTCATAGTCCATACTTTTGAGTTTGCTGAAGTAGTTCTAGCATTTTTTTTATTTTTAAAGGATTTAATGCTTTGCTATTTGATTAAAAAATTGTTATCATGGGTCAGCTCACTTCCGTTCCACTTTCCATGGAAGAAACTTAAGTGATCTTAACTCTGCATTTGCTTGATTGTGTTTAAATATTTTAAAATAAATACAGACTGAGTGAAGATTTAATTTTTTTAACGTAACTTGATTTTGATTTGTAGTCTTTAACTATGTTTTGCATATGATGAGCATAAGTCAACTTCCTCCGTTCATGTATGCCAGTTTGAACATTGTAATGGTGTTCGTTTTCTCTCAAGAAGAAATTACAAATAATGGTATATTTTACTTAATTATTGATTGCTGCTATACCTGGACAATTTTAATATGGTGTTGATATTCTAAAATAGTTTTGTATTTCTATATTTTTGTGGATGGGGCTGGAGTTTTTACAAAAGACCTAATAGCTTGTGCAGTCTTTAAATACCTTTCCAACTGATCTACAGGAAATTGTGCAGAAGAATTGTTTGTTTCCTGTTTCAGTATAAATCTGGTTTGCGTTATAGTTGGTTTACTGTAAAATTGCCGTAGCATTTCAGAGACCTGGGGTTTGGTTATTTTATACCAGCAGTTTATTTTGAAGTGAATATTGAAGCAAATATTCGCCAGTTAGTTTCATTCAGATATTATAATGTTCATTTGTCGAGGGCACTTTTTTCCTTCCCTTTTCCAGTAGCCTGCCAGGCCTAGAAGTTTGGAATGTAGTAAATGCAGGATTCCTGCAGTATGGCTATGTAAGATAGCATACAATTGATCACCGTACGTGCAGACATATCTGTTGATAAAATGTTGTGGGATGCTGTTGCCTTTTTTGTCTAGTCACAAGATACCTGCTCAAAATTGGCCTGGCTTTTCCACATTTTTTTCCATTAAAAATTAATGAAATTGAAACATCAATTTATCATAGAGATGGTTTTGTAAAATATTTTGTATCCCTCTTGTTCAAGCTATGTAAAATTTTACGGTGCTCATAAACAGTTCTCTAATGCGATTGTTTATGCCGTTAGTTTTCTTGTTGAGCCACACTGCGTAGTATGGTGCTATGATATCATGGTGAATGTATTTCTTAGCTATTCTGCAAAAGTTTGTTAGTTAATTAATTAGTTAATTTTTAAAGAAAAAATCCAACTGGCTGAGGTTGGTGTAAAACCACTGAAAGTTAGTTTCATGTCTTGGCTTCCACAATATATTACCATATATTTTAATATTTCAGCTCCTCCATCTAGTCATGGGACACATAATGTAATTCTGCTGATAGTAATCTTATATTTCGTAAAAAGCCACATTTAACTATAATCTAATGTGAATCCAAAATATGTAGGATTTGGAGAATGTAAAAGCCAATTTATTATTCCATGGCTAAAAAAGCCACTATTTCAGAATTAAAATAATTAGTCATTCAGATAACATTCAGTTTGTTTTGTGAAAAGAAAGTCTCAAGCCATTTAAAAATGTTTATATAAGTCTCCTAGGATTTAAGCTGATGAATACATTATAACATTTAAACAGGTATTACAAATATATGGCACCTTTTACTTCTTATACAATCAGATGTCAATTACAACTTACACACATCCACAAAAGTAGCTTTTGGGGAGGGTAATGTTTCCCATAAAACTCAGACAGATGTTGATTTTTATCAGACAACTTATTTTTTAAAAATTGTATTATTATTATAGTATTGTATTGTTAAGGCCTGATGAGACTTTCAACATTGACTTCAGTAGGAGCAGTATCAGACCCTTTTGGGATTTGCCCATTTGTGATGCTGATTGTATAGTATTTCATGGCATAGGTTCGTAACTAAATGCTGTCAGCGTTTAAAACAGGCATGTTCATGTGAAGTGCAACAGAAATCTGACATCTAGATTTGTGGCTGTAACAGTGTTTTTAAATGTACATTATTTAAATAATTTTTCTATTTAAGTTCTGATTTCTTTTTTGTAAGGGCCTTAGTGTGGCTTATAAAATTAATAGTAAAAAAAAAAAAAAGTTTAAATAGAGGAAATTTCATACACCTGTACCATTTTATTAGGTGCCTGAACAGAAGTGGGACTGGTATGAAGAATACATATGTCCAAGATTAAATTGTTCTCTAAAAAAGTGCCCTGCTTTTGTAACGAATAGAGTACAGATAGAAGAAGAGTGGGTTAAAATGCTGAGATAGCAAGGAATTGAGCTTGGTTGGCGTCTCACTTCAGATACAACTGAAAAATGGAGTCTTTGCCTGTCATTCTCAAGAGACCCAGGGCTGAGCTCTCATGGAGACCGAATTACATTCATCCTGAGAGAGGGCATGGTTGAAGTAATTGTTGGGGCAGTGTGGGGAAAGTTACATTCCAGCTGCTTCCATTGTAGTTGACCTGCAAATGAAAAGAGGATGTTAACAATCTAGACTAACATTTAACTTGGCTTTTTCACCTCTCCAGACATAAGGGTGAGAGTGATAGAGTAGCAAGAAATGTGCACTGGTAGTAACTGATAAAATGGAAATGCCTATATTAAAAACAAAGCTGGCTGTTTTAAAAACAGTTTGACACTTGCTACGTGCCTTTCTATAATTACAGTTAGAATAGTTTATCCTGCATCTTGTGAATCCTCATTCTTAAATTCTGTTATTAGACTTGTATTTTGGATTCCATCTTCCTTTAAGTCTGTTATAACACCCATCCTCATTCATAAAAGCCATAAACCACAAATTCCTCTACCCTCAAGGACAACCTAATAGAAAAGGTCTTCTGCACGGTATCTAACCATTCTGTTTTTGAAGAGAATAATGCCGAATTGCTCAATAGCTGTTCTAATGAATAAAACAAACTAAATTAATGTAACATCCATATTTAAACCCATCCAGTTAAGTACTGACATGATGAAAATAATCAAATGTATTACTTAAAAAATTAAAAAGGATAAGTTCTGTACCCCATTATTTTATTGACTTTTAAATATAAATTACAGAAATGTTTACATTCCTAATGGCATTATTAAGCTACACTGACAAATCAGAGGGAAAAAATTGATTGCCCAGCATATTATTATTACTGCACCTGTTATTACAATTCAGTTAGATGAGGAGCAATATACAGCATGGGGATGAATACTATATTCTTTTTGTAAGTGATAGAGGGAATCAAAGGACACATATGTATTTAAAGTGTAGTTTTACTTTGCGATGCCTAATTTTTCTATTCATGTGATTTAAAGGCTTTCATTAATTTTATGCAACCTAGAAATAAATATGCACATACAGCGAGAAGTGGTACTTTCTGATAGCTGCTGCATAAGGTCCCTTTAAGCGAAATGCAGTCTATATGCATGGACAGATTTTGAGTATAAATTTAAACAATTCCAAATCTGTGTTGTACGTTTTCAAGCTATGGAATGAATGTGCACTCCACATTATAATATTTGGTAGAGAGGAGTTTCCGTATGTTTTTTAAACGGTTATTTTATTATCACCACGAAGCAAAAGATTAAGAATAATGTCAGATAGGTAAAATTAAAACAAATCAAATTATTTGCAAATCTGACATTCATAGCATTTATATAAGTATATTACTGCATACATTTCCTTCCACCTCCCACCTTGGTCTTTGTTGTTTTTCCGAGAAATTATCCTGGTTATGTCTCGCTTACATGCCATAATACGTCCTATCACACTGGAGTAGTGCTTGCTTGCTAATCCAGGACTGCCAGCAGTACTTGGTGAATCCATTACCATCAGTGAGACTTCACACAGTGAGGCTGCAACTCCCAGCTCAAAGAAGTTAAATATATTTTCTTTTCCTTTTCTATTTTTTTAGATCAGGATTGTCACCATGTTTTACAGCCTTTGACTTAATATGTGGGATTGGCGGAGGGATCCCTTAAAGGATTTATCCTTAAATGTAAATCTGGTTCCACAAGAATATCTAAAGAGTTGAGTCATGGAAGAAATGGTTAAGCTAATGTTCTCTTGTAAGTGGTATTTGTATGAGCTGCTTAAACAATTTCAGATTTTTTCTTACACAATGATTTGAATTCCTAGTATTCTAACACCTGATACATATCACATATCCCAAGCATGTCCCCTCTGGCTACATAGCAAAATGTTTACATAAATGAATTCTCAATTTTTATAGCAACTATTTAACTCAAGGCTTTTCAGAGTTAATGCTATTTCCATAATTAAAAATACTCTCCAGCTACAATAGAAGTGAATCAAAGAAAGAGAACATTTATCTGTTGCCATTTTAGACCTTTCACATGCCTCGTACAGAAAAATAAATTCCGTGCATTCACAAATGTCATAGCATGGCTAAATGCTGAAACCTGTTACTAGATATCTGTACAGTGCTAGTGCCAGTCAAGCTGAAAGTTTAGTTGGCAGAGAGGATAATATGTACAGATCAGTCATGTTTTCATTTTGTTACGTTTGCAACACACCCTTGCATGTTCAAATTAGTTATTTTCAAATCCTGACAGCTGTGATATTTAAAGTGATCACAGCTGTTGTGATGTAGAATTGATTTTTCTATTAACACCTGAAAAAGAGACTGTGTAGTATTAAAAACTTAAATAAGATAACTGTAAGATGATACATACTGATTTCATTTGGTAATCCCATTTCCTAGCAGTTGTACTGTATATAATGAAATAAAACAAAACTATTGCTTGACTTGAAGAGTCAAAAATGCATATGCAGTTCTAAAATACCTTACAACAGGAAATACCAATGAGCCATTTTGATTTTACCTTAATAAGATACCTTCGCTAATGTGGTATTGCTTAAATTATGGTTCATGAAACTGATTTTACCCAATGCAAGCCACATCTTGCAATTCTATGTATGCTATAGTCAATCAGTGATTCCATTATAACTTTTTTCTATAGAGAATTATAGCTCATCCATAAAAAATGACTGCAGGATGCAACTGTACATGCAAGTTTCTATCCTGGAAGCAAAAACTAACTAACTAACTAGTTTGCCTTCTTTAAATTAATGATTTACACATGTTTCATCATTTTAGTTACCCAAGTATTTGGGTTTGTTTTTTTTAAACAGAAGCTCAGGAACATAAGATACTTCTTGTACTCAACTTCTTCAAACAGAGTTTTGATTTAAAGTAATTGGTCTCGATTCAGCTCTAAGCTCTGCCCGGGAGATTTCAAAAATTTGTATTGACTTAACTGTCAGAGGGTCTGGCAGTAAGTAGCCTTCCCTATTCTAGTCCACCTGAATCCTTCTGTCCTTCAAAATGTGGATATATCCTCTGCATATAGATATTAGATCTAAAAGATAGGAGGCATAGTTTGTCCAGAGAGTTTCACCAAATGTATAAGCCAAAATGTACAAATTGTTCATATTCTACCATCTGAAATAAGTAAGCCCTTGTGCCAATATAGAACACTCAATCTCACTCCCATTGAAGCGAGTGGGAGTTTTGACATCCATTTCACTGTGAACAGAATGAAATCCAGAGAGAGTAAATTACTCTCAACCTGTTGTGGACCTCAGCAGTGATATGTGTCTAAGAAATACCTAAGATAGAACTACATAAGTGAAAAGTACGTGAGAGTTTGCATAGAATCATAATCCATAGGCAGCTATCTAGCTTCATCTTTGGCAAGTCCAAATCCATGGTCCCTCTCTTGACCAAATGAGGTCTGTGTGAATGAGCTTTCGGTTAGCAATTATTTTTTGTGATCTCTCCATGACATCATTGGAAAGCATATTAGACTGGGATTCATTTCTGCTTCAGAAGTTTAATGAGGGCTGTCAGTTGTTCAAAAGTTCCCTTTGACCAACAAGATTTCTCATGCAGTATGGTCCTGTGAACTGCAGGACAATGTTTTGCTTATGAGTACAGAACAAAAGAACATAGCCCACACCTAAACCTGCAGAGTCAGTCCTCATTAATTAAAATGTATCAATCCTGCATGCTGGTATATGTTGTGTCTATTGAAGAAAGACTGCACGTTCCACCAGAGCCAAGACAGGCACCTTGCAGGGGAAAATAAAATTATGTATCTATAGACAGTTAAAACAGTTATGAACTGATCATTTCTGGCAGAACCCTGATTCTGAATACCCGTCCCACAGCCTGAGCCACACACGAAGATCTGTAAAAATCAAAAGGCAGAATGTGGTATATGTTTTGCTGTTGTGATTGCACGCAGAGATCCGCCAGTATGTTGAGGTTACATGTGCAGATCTTCAAAAGATCTGGACAAGTGCCTTACTTTGATGAGGTATTGATCCGTCGTATGGCAAAGGCTTTTGGTACTTTATTTATAACGCCATCTAATTTTTCATAGTAATTTTACTACAATCTTAAAAATGGAGGAAGATATAAAACCAAAGTATGTCAGTGCTAGTCAGATCTTATTGTTGCTAAGCCAGGAAATCTGAGCGTGCTCCCTGAGGTGGCCATGACAGCAGCCGTTTAGTGGAGCAGGCTCCATCAGGTAGGAAGCATAGACAGGTCCTGATAACAGCAGCACTGCTGCTCTCATTGCTGGCTTAGGGTGCATGAAAAGAATTCCATGCCGGACGCAAGCAGTACGCATTGGTCTGCCATAAAAATGGATGTACGTGTTAAAAAATGGTCTAAATTCTTACATACACAATAGATCTCAGTAGGCCTCAAGGAGCTGTTATTGTCTAGCAAATTAAAAAGTGTTTTAGAAATGTACTGACAATTTATTTCTACATTAGATTGGAATGATTCCAAGTGATGGCATCTACGGAATCAGTAATCTGCATATCTAAATATCCTTTAGAAAGTATGTAAATAGTATGAATGTTAATATGTGACTATAGAGTGATATTATATTAGCCTGATCACACATGCACACAGTCACACAGCACACTTCTTTGAAGTCTCATTTCTTAGCTTGTTTGAAACTACCATGTACAGGAGAAAGGAAGGATATTAATTTTTAAAACTTCTATTTAGTAACACATAGTCTGGGATCCTGCCAAAAAAAAAAAAAAAACCAACACACACACACACAAAATGATGGTAATACTCGGATGCTTAAAGTTAAGCACATGCATAACTGTTTGCTGGATTGGAACCTGAGGGTGTTACCTACACCAGTAAAAGAAAGATTAAAATACAGAGTGTAATATGTGCATTTCTCAGTGAAGAGATGAGAATAATTTAGGGCCCGGGTTTTGAAAATTTTGAACCATAATAATACTCCAGAAGAATTGTTGGTTTTAATTCGGACTCAGGTTTGTTTATATTGCAGACTGGTTAAAATGCTCCATTCAGCCATAAGAGCTCCTATTTACAAATATATTCCTTACGTTAATTTTAAAAGCTATGTAGGATGCAATTCCCCTCAATGCAGAGACCCTATACACAAAATAAACCCTTAATATGAGGGGTTACATAATGTAAGGCCTTTTGAGTGCCATCTACACTGTGATGACTTTCTAGGGCTTGATCATTCGTTACTGAAATCAGTGGGAGTTTTAACGTTTCCTTCAGTGGGAGCAAGAACAGGCCCTTCAAGCCCACTTTTTCAGTCTTTATTCGTGTGGGGCCTGATCCTGCAAATGTTTACGCTCATATCCTATTGATCCCAGTGGGACCACTGAGATGACATTAGTAAAAACTACAGATTAGGACCTTAATCTGTGATTAGCGATATTTATTTTTTCCAAACCATTTAACTTTAGAGGACAAAGAAAGCTCTTCTACCACTGTAATGATTGTGTCAGAAAGAACTTTTTTAGGAAAGACAGTGGATAGGTCATAGTGAGTGATTTTTATTCTTTCATTTACTGTAGATAAAATACTCTTTGCAGTGTTTTGGTTTTTAGTTTTTAATTAAAACTTAGCAATTGTAGATGCTAGTGCTTTTCATTGGGTTTATTTACTAACTAAATAATATGAATCCTCTATACAAAGGTTTATTTCAATAATGGGTATTTCAGAAGAGACATCCTTTAATCTGGTGATACCCATTAGCTAGTAGCTGGGGAGTAACTTGTTTTCTAAACAGCTCCTTCACAGATGTGCTGAAGACACAATTTTTTTAGAATGTTGTGTCAAAGTGTGAAGTCTGGTTCATAATAGTGTTAACTCCAACTTACTTATTACTCCAGCTAACAACTACTCTATTAGAATAGAGTACCTTTACTAACAAGCTAATCTGTCAATGCTGGTAGCACTCTTGTATTCAAATGCATCTTGTAATTTTTAGTTAGTGTAGTCATATTTGCATAAATGCTTCCATTTTTAAAGCATGAACTTGCATTCTGTACCTATCTTGTTTATCAGCTCAACTGAGTGCAGATTTTTTATAAGACAGAACATTGTGAGCATCAGGAGCTAACAGTGTCACAAACTGGCAGATGCTTTATCCTTGGGCTCACGGTGGTGTGCACAAGCCATCATTTTTTCCCTGTAATAATTATGGTGTTAAGAGGCATTTGTGTTGTGTGCTCTCTTTCAGCTTGAACCGTGTTTGGTTCCTGTTATGCAAATACTGCTTTAAACTTAGAAATGCCAATTTGCATTAATATTTTGGTTTCATATAGCTAGCTATTGCATTACAAAAACAAGTGCATTTTAATGAGCGTTGGCAGAATGTTAAAAAAAGATATGGTATTCATTAAATTCTATTGTATGAAATGCAGTAGTTAGTTGCCAGAAATCATTAGGATAAAATGTAATGTGTGTTGAGGCCACAAGTATAGCCCTCTTCAAAGAGTGGTGTGACCTTATGGAATTGTAAATCTACAGTGTTGTTCACTGCACAGTGCAAAATGCTTTATTTAGAGAGAGAGAGAGAGAGAGAGGAACATTGTGAATTAATACATTTTTTAAAAACTTTTTCTTTCCTTCTGCACACACCCCCATTTATTTTTTCAATTTTGTGCTCTAAGCAGACTTGGAATGACAGTTCCAAGTCTTTGAAAATTTTCCTGATTTTGTATATCTGCTCTGTTTTTGTCAAGAAGACTGGAAATTTAGATTTCTTCCTGGTGTAATGCCACATGAGAGCCATGTTTTAACACATCCCTTTGTAATCCAGTAAGATAATTCTTCTTTGAGTGCTTGCTAGCGTTCATTCCCTTTTATGTGTGTGTGCGTCGCGTGCACCATCACCAGATGCTTTTTCCTAGGGGTACGTGCTGGGCCAGCTCTGATTCCTCCCTGGAATGGCACCTTCATGGCACAATATATAGGCAGCTGCTGCCCTGCCGCCCCTTCAGTTCCTTCTTTCCGTAAGTGAGAGTCGCTGGAACTCTGTTCTTCTCTTGCTTTGCAAGTAGTACCAACCAGTGGTCATGCCTGTAATTAATTGTAAAAAGTTAGTTATTAAAGTGTAAATAGTATATATTAGATTAGTTAAGCACTTAAGTTTCCCACCCTGCGGGGCTAGCCTGCCCGGAGAACAAGGCCATGCCTCGTTCCCAAGGCTTCAAGCAATGTGTGACCTGCCCTAAGAAGATAGTGATGAGCAACTCACATGACAGCTGCCTGACGTGCCTGTGAGAGGGGCATATCCTGGTGAAGTGCCGAATTTGCAAGAAATTCAGGCCCAGGCCCAGAAAGGACCGGGACAGTAGATTGAAGTTCCTCCTAATGGTGGCTGCATTTTGCCCATGCCGAGCACCTCCTCAGTGAGAAGTGCACCGACCTCAATCAGGGAGCGGCAAAGAGGCAGGTTGTCCCCAGCACCAAAAGCCCCCCCAGTGCTGTGAATCTCGCTTGACAACCAGGACATCAGCATCAACTGCTTGGCACCGTTCCACATCCATACCAAAGAAGAGGTTGAAGAAATCATACCTTGGACACTAACCAACGAGGAAGGGCATGGAGAGAGAGAGGCCATTAACGGGCCCCTGTCAGATGGCAGTTGGCCAGCCAGCACCATTGACTCCAGCCACGCAAAAGGTACTGTCAAGTCTGATTCACATGGACTCCCACTGAGGGTGAGCCAGGAAGCGGATTTGACCCTGGCAGCACCATCAATGCCGGAGGCTTACAAGGCAGCGGGGAGTCTCTTGACCCTCCCAGTGCATCCACCTTCCCCTAGTTGAGGGCCACAAGGTGCAGCCCCACTGTATGATACTACCGTGACGAGACCTACCCCCATTTTGGACAAGCCGGCAATGAGTTGTCCATCTCATCCAGACATGCAATCCTCAATGCATTTGCCGGCATGGTGTGGTTCAACTCCCCAGCACTAATCTCAGTCACAGTGACGGTCTTGGCCATGGTACCGGTCGAGGCACTGATCACCATCTAGGCACCACTCCCCATCACCTCAACACCACTTACAATCACAGCGCCATTCACCACCACTTAACATCACCGCACCACTCGATATTGTGGCATTGATAAAGAGCACCAAGGGGCATGCTGCTGCCATGGTCGCCCAGAAGTGACTCCCCTGGATCAGCATCCCAGGTGGATTCACAAGGGTCACAGTGGAATGGATACTAGTCAGGCCAGAGATATGAGGCAACATCTCAGGGGCCCATGCCACCAACATGGACCCCAGTCCAATGGAAGATGGCACCCCAGTGGCCACTGTGGGCCTCAGAGATGCTCCAGATCTTCCAAAGCTCCCACATGGGTTGTATTTAGCCCCCTCAAAGGGGAGAGCACTTCCTCCTCTTCCCCATCAGACAGAGGATCGGTACCAGGAGCAGAGGTGAAAGGAGGCGTGCAGGACGTCTGCAGGAGATTTGTCAGCACTGAATGAGTCCCAAGACTCCAGGGTGATCCTGGCCACACTGCAATCCTCCCCAGAGGAGGCGGTGGTGGGTATGTCCATAGCCCCAGTGCAGCACGATTACAAGGCCCACCAGGAACTCTTAAAGAAGATGGCCCAAAACCTCGGTTTGAGGGTGGAAAAAATCAAGCACTCTGGTGCACATACTGACACTGCCTGGTTCAACATGTGGTCCTACCCTTCAATTAGGCCATTTTTCAAAGCCAATAAAAGCACTGTGGCAAACTGCCACATCCCTCCAGCCCATGGCAAAATGGGCCCAAGGGGTACGAGTACTTGTATACACACCATCCTCTGGAATCCCTAGTGGAGCCCACAGTCAATGAGCGGGACTGGCAAGGGCAGCGTCCATCTCCCAAGGCTAAGGAAGCCAGGAAGTTGGACCTGCTAGGGAGAAAGGTATACTCCATGGGGGACTGAGAATATCACATCACCGTGCCCTCTTAAGCTGATTCAGCTTCAACTCATGGACATTCATGTCTAAGTTTAAGGAACTCCTTCCATTGGAGTCTAGGGCAGAGTTTGCAGCTTTGGTGGAGGAAGGCAGGGCTATAGCCAAGGCATCCCACCAGGCCTTCTTGGGCGCAGCGGATGTGGCAGCACACACCATGACCACCGTGGTGGCGATGAGGTGCAGCTTCCAGCTCCAGTCATCAGATTCAGATGACGGTGCAGGACCTACTGTTTGAAGGATGCTCCCTATTCTCCAATCAAATGGATGCATGACTGCACAGCCTGAAGGACTCTTGGGCCATCTTAAAATCTCTGGACATCCACACACGCAGCACCTTCCCAGAAACATTTAAGCCCCAGCCTCTGGGCCACTTCCACCTCCCACAGCAAAGGCAGGGCTTTGGAAGGCAGAGCAACGGGGGCCTCAGAAGAAGGCACCTACACCTCTCCTCATCACCTCCATGGGTATGTCCATGAGGCCATCGTTGGGGCCTAGACAAAACTTTTGAAGGTGCAGTTGAGGATGACGTACCAGTTCAGATCTTGGATCTTACCCCAATGTTTGGAGATCTCTTATCCCTTTTTTACCAGGCATGGGTCAACATCACATCAGACCACTGGGAACTCCGATGGTAGAATTGGGATATACCTTTCAATTTATCTCTTTCCCTCTTTTCCACCTCCCATCCCCCCTACAGGAACTCTCCTCATGAGAGACTTCTAACCCAGGAGGTGCGATCCCTTTTAAGGGTGGGAGTAATGGAGGAACTTCCAACAGACTTAAGGGGCTCAGAGTTTTATTCATGCTACTTCCTGATCCTGAAGGCCAATGGGGCTCTCAGATCCAAGCTAGCCCCATAGACCATCAACTAATTCAGGAAGAAATTGAATTTCCGCATGGTCTCCTTGTCCTCAATCATCCTTCTCTAGATCCTTCTCTAGATCCTTCTCTAGGTGGACTGGTATGCCACCTTCAACTTAAAGAACACGTACTTTCACATAGTAATATTCCTAGGCCACAGGAAGTTCCTCTAATTTATCATAGTCCAAAACCATTATCAATTCATAGTACTACCATTCGACTTGTCGGCAGGGCTTTGAGTATTTACAAAGTGCATGATGGTGGTGGCAGCTTCCTTCAGAAAAGCAGTAGTACCGGTTTACCTAGACCTGGACAACTGGCTGATCAGGGGCCACTCCAGCGAGCTGACAGAAAGGCATGTGAGACTCGCTCAGTCTTCTTTTTCGAACCTGGGGCTTTTGATAAACCAGCAGAAGTCAATATTCTCGCCAGTGCGGAGAATAGAACGTGTAAGAGCAGCCCTTGATTCAACCTGAGCCAGAGCCTACCTCTCAGAAGATTGTTTCAGAGACATCAAAGTCCTCATACAGGACCTAAGAGGACCTTTTCCCATCACCGCAGCAAGGAACTACCTGAAGCTTTTGGGTCACATGGATTCTTGTCCCTATATGGTGCAGCATGCTCGTCTCAGATTCAGACCTCTCCAAACCTGGGTGGCATCAGTATACACACCAGGCCAATCTGATTTGCTCCCGTCTTTTGAAAGGACTGGAATTCTTATATCCCCAGGTGCGCCAGCCTGCCTCCATGGAACCTCAGCCTGGTGCTGTCAGAGCTCATGTCTGAGCCCATGGCGATGTGTTCCTTACTCCATCTTTCTTGGAAAGTCGTCTTCTTACTTGCCATCACTTTGGCTAGACAGGTTTCAGAGATCAGGACCCTTACCTCCGAATCACCGTATACTGTTTTCTTTAAGGACAGGGCGTGACTTTGGCCACATCCATCCTTCCTTCCAAAGGAAGTCTTGCACTTTCACAGTTACCAGGACATTTTTCTGCCTGTCTTTTACCCAAAGCCGCATGCTACCAGGAAGGAACAAAGGCTTCACTTGTTAGATGTTAGGTGTGCCTTGGGTGTTCTACATACCAAACAATTCTGAAAGACCACTCAGCTTTTTGTAACAATTGCAGAAAAGATAAAAAGGAGTCCAGGCTCAACCCAGAAAATCTCATGGATTACGTCATGCGCACATACGTGCTATGTCTGGAGAAAGTCCAGCCTCCTCACCAGACAGCACATTCCACAGGATCGCAAATATCATCAGCAGCATTTGTGGCACAGGTTCCAGCCCTAGACATCTGCAGGATGGTGACCTGGTCATCTGAACACACGTTAACTACTCACTGTGCCATCACACAGCAGGCAAGGAGTGATGCTGCATTTGGCCAAGTTGCCTTACTGTCCTTCTCCGCACGGAACTCCGACCCCACTGTCTGACTCACATCTTGGGAGTCACCTTGGTTTCTGTAACGGCTATTCTTCAAGATGTGTTGTTCATGTCCATTCCAATACCCACTCACCTGCCCCTATGTTGGAGTAGCCAGCAAGAAGGAATTGAGGGGTAGGGGGACGGCAGTTGCCAATATACTATGCCATGAAGGTGCCACTCCGGGGGCACCAGAGATGACCCAGCATGTACCACTAGGAAAAGGCTTCCGTCGATGGTGCACACCGTGCGTGCGCAGCTATATGGGAATGGATGTAAACAACACATCTTGAAGAATACCAGTTATGGAAAGGTTAGTAACCGTTTTTTTATCCTCATTCAGAGACAGAGACAATTATATCTGCAAGATGACTTTACCAGATGAAAAAGCAAAGCAACATGGAAAAGTTAACCCTCCCTGCTCATTTTATTCTAATAAACACTTTTGGCATATTAATATTGGACCTGCTTTCAACACTGATATTTGAGTGGCTGTTTTCCCATAAGCTTGCAAAAGGGAGACTGGCACAGGGTTAAATGAATTCTTTTCTTCATTACTCAGAAGTGATATAGACTTTTTTGGGGCTAATGTAGCTTAATTAGTGGTCAATTAAAACTGAACATTGTTGAATTGAAGTTCTTTGATCAAAA
Organism: Mesoclemmys tuberculata; assembly: GCA_007922155.1. Lineage (NCBI taxonomy): Eukaryota > Metazoa > Chordata > Testudines > Chelidae > Mesoclemmys > Mesoclemmys tuberculata. The sequence continues at coordinate 15,916,072 of ML675629.1, read as the reverse complement.
TCCCTGGCATGGTCTCTCTTTCTTTAACTAGCCACCATCTTGAATTCATTTGGAATCAGTAGTGTAAACAAGTTTAAAACTGGTTCTTTTATAAGAAGTCAGCAGGCTTGTATAGCTGCATTTTTTTTAACTTCTGTAGGCGGCAATTCAAAGCAGTGTTAAATGAAAACAGTGGTACACCCTGAAAAGCATGCACTTTTATAAAAATGTTGCATTAATTAATCAGAATACAGAAACTGCTCCTACCCCATTTCTAGTCAGAAACTAATTTTCTTCTCTGGTATTAGATTTTATTTTTCTCTGCAATAAATTTTGGTTTATTTTTGCCCTGCAGTGGTTCAGAATGTACTCAATTGCATCATAATCAACAAGCAATAAAGCATAAAGCTATCAGGCAGCAGCAAAAAGAGATCATCAGAACCTGAGAAGTGGATGCCTAGATCTAGTGGCTGGAGCTGTGCCAGTCAGGCCAGGGACCAAAGCCATGGATCTGAGCAGGAGTCAGGAACCTAGAGCAGGGCTATAACAAGGCTGAAACAGGAACAGGCTGAGTCAGGTTGAGATGTCAAAACCATCGAAAAGCAGAGGTTGTTCCCAACAAGGTAGCGACACTGAGCCAGCTGCAGTGGTTGCTCTTGTTGCAAGCCCTTATCCCTGGCCTTGGGTCACCTGGTGAAACAGTCACCTGAGGATAGGCTGAGGCCTTCTTGATCGATGCAGAGCTCTCAGGTAAGCAGGCTGAGAGACGACTTATTGCAAAATGTGCTTAACAAGCATGTATAGTACAGCGTATAACAAGAAAACTGTACTCAGTTGAAGAAATCTTCAGCAGACATATTTTATTCTAAAAATTTTATTTCTAAAAATTTAAAAAATCCAGTAAAACCAGTTTGTTGTTCCGGATTTCAACATTTCTCTGCCGTGCTGGTAACTCAGCCATCCCAGCAAAAAGCTTAAAGTGCCAGAAGTGATACTGACTAGAAACAATAATGAAATTTCCTAGTCATTTTTAAAAGTCCAACCAAACTGAAAAGGAAAATGGGGAATAGTTTTCTGAGTGAAATGTAAGTTAAATTTTCAAGCCACTTCCAGTTTAAATCATCTGAATTGTTATTAATGACACAGGGGAAGCAATTTTCCCCTCTAAATATATTATTTGAATATGAGCTTTCCTTTAAATCCAATTTTTTGGGATAAAATGTTCATATTTTTATAGAATCTGAACCACTGTTATTGTTCTTTAAGAAAATCTTGTGAGCTGGGACTACTCTACACTGTAAGAAAATTATGGTAGAGTTAGTACAGCTGTGTGAATAATTAATGTTTAAAAAAATTCACTGACAGTTCTGAAAAATGGAAATAAAAATTCAGTCTGGGTCCAACCCAGGCTACAATTTTTGTGAATTAAAAAAGTCGGAAAAAATCATTTCATTTAGATTTTGGGCATTTTTAGCTGCTGCAGCTGCTAAAAGCGAAGGCCACAAAGAGATAGTCATTCACAAAATCGTTGAAGGCAGTGCAGCCCGTGCACCTTTAGCCCAGTGGTTAGGGCACTTGTGTGGGAGAGCCAGGTTTGAAGCCCCACTCCAATGTAGGTTTCCTTCCTCCCAGAGAGGTGTCCTCACCACTAAGGATATAAGCTACTCTGTTGTAGGGCTGTCTCAAGCTCTCCTATTGAAGCTTTTCCATTTTATATAAGAAACTAATAGTCATCAAAGCAGGGACTTGAAATAACTCCCCCACTCCTTGCAGGACAACGCCGTAATCACTGGCCTATTGGCTATTTTGGGGTGGTTGTCTCTTGGGGCTTGTTTGCATGGTGCCAAGGTCCGGAAAACAGGGTGTGATCTGTAGAGTCCTCTAAAACATTGTGCTCTCACTGCCCCACTTAGACCCTGCTGGTGAGAACTAAAAGGTACTTATTTCATATTAAACATAAGCAGGGACTGCACTGGGTAGAGAGAGCACAATAGGTTAGAGCAGTGGCTCTCAACCCTTCCAGACTGCTGTTCCCCTTTCAGGAGTCTGATTTGTCTTGTGCACCCCCAAGTTTCACCTCACTTAAAAACTACTTGCTTACAAAATCTGTCTTAAGAATACAAACAGTGTCGCAGCACACTGTTACTGAAAAATTGCTGACTTTCTCATTGTTACCATGGAACTATAAAATAAATCAATTGGAAAATAAATATCGTCCTTACATTTCAGTGCCTAGTATATAGAGTAGTATAAACAAGTGATTGTATGAAATTTTATTTTGCACTAATTTCACTCGTTCTTTTTATGTAGCCTCTTGTTTAAATTGTTCCACTTTGTGTAAAATACTTGAATAGTCATTCAGCCAGAGAGAGAATAACTCTGTAGCCCAGTGGTTGGGGCACTCTCCCGGTTCTAGTCCCTGTTCCAATGAGTATTTGATTACTTGTACAATACTTATACAGCTCCAACAGGAGAGGGTCCCTTCTCAGAATAGCCCATATCCTGATTGTTGGGGCACTGAGGCAGGAGACCTGGATTTATGTCCCTGCTCCAGAATGGGGATTTGACTCTGTATTTCCTGCAGTCCAGATGACTGCCCAGAGCAGTGGGCTTACTGGAGACCATCTCTTCCTCCTTCAGTGGTTTTGTGAATGGCACCTCAACTCCGTTGTGCGTCTCGCTCAGAAAATTCTTTTTTGGCTGAAACCATTTGACAGATTCATCTTGAATTTGCAAATAGTTTCAATCACCTGAAAATGGGTTTGTCTGGGTTTATTGGCTAGCTAACGATTGCTCTGAAGAACTTAACACAGCTCTACTAGTAACTTCTTTTTTCAAGGATATGGTCTTTTACATGTGTGTATTATATGTAGATCGTCCTAGTGTTAACATCGCTAGTTTTTAAAACTTAGTCCTAGTCAATTTTAAAACTTCTATTTAAATCAGAGTTCCAGATGTTGCTGTGTTAGAACATTCTAATATTAATTCACATTTATAAGATCAATGTTCAAATCTGTGCATGTGCTGTTTTGTGCGCCTAATTTGTGTGCACAACTACAGTGATTGCAGACCTACATCAGGCATACAAATAAACACATAGATGCATAGATGACATATAGTTGCATGCACACGTACTTGAATTACATGTCATGATAATGGGTTAAATGTAATAGTGCGTGTGCATGTTTGAAAATAAGATCCCTAGAGTTTGGTTTTTAAACACTAACAAACTGATCCTTATTACTACAGCTGCATGGAACTCAGCCTATCAACTGTTGGGGGTTGCAGAAGCATTTTGTTCAATTTCAATCTGCCTGCGTTCTCACGACAAAGTTTCACTTTGAGTCAAATTCAAATGACCAAAAATTTGAAAGTGAAACCCAGTTAAAATTGCTGAGTTTCCTGTATATTTGCATTAACGCTATTCAGGTTCCACATGATTTTGATGCAGAAACACTAATCAGCCTAGGTTTTCTCAAAACTTACTCATGTTTGCACAGCTACAGACTGGGGACCGAGGAGCTAGGCAGCAGTTCTGCAGAAAAGGATCTAGGGGTTACATTGGATAAGAAGCTGCATATGAGTCAGCAGTGTGCCCTGGTTGCCAAGAAGGCTAATGGCATATTGGGCTGCATTAGTAAGAATATTGCCAGCAGATCGCGGGAAGTGATTATTCCCCTCTATTCGGCATTGGTGAGGCCGCATTTGGAGTATTGTGTCCAGTTTTGGGCACCCCACTACAAAAAGGATGTGGACAAGTTGGAGAGTCTAGCGGAGGGCAAGAAAAATGATTAGGGAGCTGGAGCACAAGACTTATGAGGAGAGGCTGAAAGAACTAGGCCTGTTTAGTCTGCAGAAGAGAAGAATGAGGGGGGATTTGATAGCAGCCTTTAACTACCTGAAAGGGAGTTCCAGGGAGGATGGAGCTAGGCTGTTTTCAGTGGTGGCAGATGACAGAACAAGGGGCAACGGTCTCAAGTTGCAGTGGGGGAGGTCTCGGTTGGACATTAGGAAACAGTTTTTCACTAGGAGAGTGGTGAAGCATTGGAATGGTTTACCTAAGGAGATGGTGGCATCTCCATCTTTAGAGGTTTTTAAGCTGAGGCTTGACAAAACTCTCGCTGGGATGATTTATCTGAGGATACTCCTGCTTTGAGCAGTGGGTTGGACTAGATGACCTCCTGAGGTCCCTTCCAACTCTAATATTCTATGATTCTTTGTTAGTTCAAAAGCTCAGATCCTTTTTCTTACAAGGTGTTCCACATGCTCAAATCCATCTGCCTTTAAGAATCTACTTGCAGCATAGGTGCCCTGGTCTGAGTTTCTTGTTTAATTAATCCACAAGCCAGATGAGCTCCATTTAGTATGAGGTTTCGTTGTATACATTCGGCACAACTTTATTCACAGTGCGTGCCCCTGCAAAGTCATTACCATAACCATTGTAAGTATTAGTCCTCTTTTAAATAGGTAAATATAGACATGACTTGCCCAAGGTCACATATTCACTTAATAACTGAATGGGGACTAGAATCCAAACACACATGTTCCCATTTCTCCATTCTAACCACTAGCTCACATTCCCTAATGCATTTACCTTCTCTTTTCGGTCAAAATATTTTATAATGCAAATCTCCTGCTGGAAATAATAATAAAGAGGTTTAAACAAATGACTTGCATATTTCCTAACTGCCTGTGCCCTGCTCTGGGCTTTAATTGTAGGAAGGACTCAGGAAATTTCATTGGGGGTGATGACATGAACAGAGGTCTTTCTCTCTTTGAATGATGGCATTTTAAACTTTTAATCCGTTTCATCAAAAACTGGGTGAAAGTCATAGTCCTAAACAATAATTAAAATAAAATCTCCAGCTCTTGACAGAGGGAAAAATTGTTTATAGTAAATGTGCCTTTCAGCCTTCTCTCATGCCTTCTCCCAAAAGAGCTGATTAGGATGTAATAATTGGGGATGATAGCGGGAGGAAGACGACAATTCCATTTAATTAAAGATAATTTATTTTACTTTAACTTGGTGATGTCCCACATGAATAAGAGTAGATTTGGCAGATAGATTTATTAATGGATACTGACATTTTTGCTGACATAAAAAGCAAACATTTTCTTTCCTCATTGTTTTTATTGTGTCTCGGCACCTGAAACTGCTGTCACCCCATTTCCCTTCTGTTCCATGGAGATGAAGAAATTTCCACAAAGTACAATTCATGATTTGTTACTTGAGATAGGCCTGAGATGCTGAGTTTGGATCCAAATCTCCCCCAAAATTAGGGGAGGGGGTTGGATCTGGTGTTCCAGTTTGGACCCATCTTTGTTCACCATTACTTTCAGTCTAAGCTGGTTAACAATAGTCAGTTGCTGCCATAAACTCTAGTAATCTGGTTCAAAGCTGAAGGCTGAACTGAAACCCGTCTTAAACGTATGTTTACAGTCATTGAAACATCTGCAGGGAGGTATAAATGTAAGCATATCAGTTCCATTGTTTTATCATTAATTTATATTCTCTGGGCCATTGACTTCAATGGAGCTACGCTCATTTACAGTAGCTGAGAATCTGGCCCTAGAACATGTAAAACATAATTTGTAGGAATTTCGTGGGATTTTTTAAGGCAAACAGGTAAACTCGAGTTTACAAGATGTGTACTCTTCAGGTCAGTTGATCATGCTATGCTAGCTAGGTAATGACGAGAGCCACTGGAAAATTGCTGGATTAAAACTCATTTCTTTCAGAGACATTTGGGAGGAAAACGTGGTCAGATACATTCACTGTCTTTGCATGTGTGTGTAAACAGACCATAGAAAATAATAAACACAAAATGGTTCTCAGTAAATCTGGTGGGAAAAAAATTATGATGTTGATACTGAAATGAAGGAAAGCAAATGAAATGTTCATCTTCCTTTTCTCTACTTCTGCTGGGAACTCCTTTTTAAAAAGGCACGTGAATGTGCTAATTTAAATTAAATGTGAATTAGAATTTACATGTGGCAAGCACCCCAGAATTTTTGCAAATGGCACCTTGTTCTTTTTGTCATCACTTTTATTGCTATCTCCCACTCTTCTTCCTTTGCCCACTAATTTATTCCTTCACTTAGACTTTGATGCTCAGTGCTATAGAAATCATTGGAATTGCAGGATGCTCGTTATCTCTCAGGATCAACCCTTAAGTTCTTTCACTCTTTGCATCTTTCTCTCCATTCTTGCATTCCATTCCTGCCTTTGTCCATTTTCCTTCATCCTTGTTCCTCTCGTATGTATTTGTCCTCTTGGCTTCTCTTTCCATACCTCTGCTGCCTTCCCAAGTGTGCTTTTCCTGACCCATGCTTCCTCAGGATCCTTTTTTTGAAATATGCCGTAGCTAGGGCACTTCCTTTCCAGTAACCTAAATGAGGGTCATAATGTTAAAAAGAAGGGTAACACTCTAAGGGCATATGTTAATTCAGCCACTCTTGTCACTTCCCAATATTTAAATTGGCTTTTGTGAAGGCAGTAGTGTTTTCGTGAGAATCATTGTGTCTTTGCTTGTTTCTCTGCTGCCTCTATTTTGTTTTCTGTGTTCTGGCTTTTCTCTTACTCCTATCTCTCCTCCCCAAATGCTTTCAGCATTAGACAATAATAGCAATTTTTGTGTCTATAAGTATGACCAGGACCTAATGCTGGAAGTGTTGCCAGCAACTGAGTTTAACAGCATTTCTTGGACAAAATTCCTGTGCTTTTACACAGAATTAAATCTGTTGGGATTAGTGAAGTTTCTCCCGATTTACATGGGTGAAAAAATGGGAGTAGAATTAGGCCCCTGATCTCTACTGTCAGTTCTCTCTCTGGGATAATGCCCTAATCTTTCCCAAGGAGGTAAAAATAACATTAGACTCACATCTGCCTTTTCTTCCTCTTTCCATCTCTCTCCTCTTCCCCCCACTCCTTCCCCCCCCCAAGATCCCAGTTATTCTGAAGATGGGGAACAACCACAATCTTGGTGGGAGTCTATGCACATACTGGGTCACTCTAAGCAGCAGCTGAAGGGTGCTGCGGGATGGCTCGTTACCCTCCTATCCCTCTCTCAGCAACAGGCTTCACCAAAACCTAACAGTCTCCCGAGTACCATTTCATTTGGTTGATATGAAGTTTCTCCTCTCCTACATGAATTTTGTTCTGTGATGTTACCTGTTTGTAGGTTTCATTAGTGGTGGTGCTGAGAATTCTTAGGTTCTTTCTTCTTTCCCTCCCTGCCTTACCTCCTCTCTAATTTGTTTTCTCATTGTCTTGTAACCCATTTCAATTTGTGTACTATAAACATTGCTTTGGTATTTGTTCTCCTCCTTACTTTACAATCCCATTTTTTCCTCTAAACTTTGTCTTCTCATTTTTCTGTCTTCTCCTCTTTGCTTCATTTTCCCTGTTCTTTTATTCTCTTAACCTGATTTAATCTCACTTCTTCTGTTTCTTCCTCACAATTTCATTGCCTTGCTTTTTCTTCATCCTCTCTTTTTCTCATTGTTCTCTCTCTTTCATCTCCATTTTCTTCCACTAGCATATATTAGAAGCAACTCCAAAATGATTGGACCATTTGGGAAACTACACTTTCCGATAATCTTATAGGAGCACCTATTTCACAAAGGGAAGAAGAAGCTAGCCTGTCAGTTGGGTCTGTCGAAGCTAAGGAACACTGGAGCAATGGAGGAAACTGCAGAATCTGTCATTACAATTTACCTGCAATTTCCTAATGACAGAGGTTGATGGTATTTATATATATACTGCTTTGGTGGTGATTTGGGAAAGTATGACAGAATAGAGAAATGGCAGAGAGAAATCAGTCTGAATAGAAACTATCTAGTCCATTTATATTGTTGTTGCCTTTTTTAGAAGGTATATTACAGCACAGGGATGACATAATGTAATTTTAAAAAATTATTTTATCCTTTTTTAACTTAAGGCATTCATGAGATGTAGTATTCAATAGTTCCATCTGGAAAATATTTTAACTCAGCTGGATCTGTGGAATTAAAGTATCATATAGGGTGGGATAAGAAAAAAAAGTTAGACAGCTAAAGATTAGTGTATGTTTCAAATAAGGCAGTTGTTTGTGTAAAAGTGACTGGTGGTGGAAATGGAAGAAACACTGCTCAGCAAATGTGTGATTTTGTCCAGATCTTAAGAACATAAGAACGGCCGTACTGGGTCAGACCAATGGTCCATCTAGCCCAGTATCCTGTCTTCCGACCAATGCCAGCTGCCTCAGAGAGAATGAACAGAACAGGATATCATCAAGTGATCCATCCCCTGTCGCCCATTCCCAGCTTCTGACAAACAGACTAGGGACGTTTCAGAGCATGACATTTTTTGCATTCCTGCCCATCCTGGCTGATAACCATTGATGAATCTATTTTCCATGAATTTATCTAGTTCTTTTTTGAAACCTATTATAATCTTGGTCTTCACAACATCCTCTGGCAAAGAGTTCCACAGGTTGACTATGTGTTGTGTGAAGACATACTTCCTTTTGATGGTTTTAAACTTGCTGCCTATTAATTTCATTTGATAACCCCTAGTTCTTATGTTATGAGAAGGAGTAAATAACACTTCCTTATTTACTTTCTCCACACCAGTCATGGTTTTATATACCTGTATCATACCACCCCTTAGTTGTCTCTTTTCCAAGCGGAAAAGTCCCAGATTTTATTAATCTCTCCTCATATGGAAGTTGTTCCATATCCCTAATCGTTTTTGTTTTGCAATCTGTATGTTTCACCTCAGAATGAGCTGTGGTTTATAAAACTAGCACTTTGCAGGAACTTTTTTGAATCAACACCACTCTCTACACATTTCTGCTTGATCACATTAGTGCAACAAAAAACAAACAACAACAAAAGCCACCATGCCCAGCAGCATGCTCTCCTGGTAATTCTGTTAAAGGAAAAGGAAATTGAGAATTTACTGGACCCTCACAATCATCATACAGGCACTGCTTCCACGTCAAAACAGTAGTTGCTCGGACAGTCCCAATCAGTATGTTTGTAGAAAACAGCGACCCATCTAAAAGGCTTTAAAGGAGGTGATTTGAGAGCATTAGGGCACTGCAGTAATTCTCCTTTTAATAAGTTCATGATGAGGGTTGTTGTTGCTTTTATTATTGTCACCAACAAGAGAACAGACAACAGCGAGAAGTAAAGCAGTTTAAATATACAGGTACATAGAACTTTTTTGGTACTCTGCACGCAGTATGTGCAGGAGAACGTGTCAATTAAAGAATGTGGTGCAAAATCTGAGGCCATCATTGATTTTGTGATCGGACTCACACCTGCATTCATTTTCCGCAGTGCTCAACAGCCTTTTTCATTAACCCTGGGCAACCTTCAACCTCCTATTAGCCCCCAGGGCTTTGCTTTTGCCAGTGAGCCCTTTTCTGCTGTGTGACTTACAGGTGGTTACTGTAGCTATGTACACTTGTTTTTCATGGTGCACTGTGCACTTAACGGCTCAGCGGGACCTGCAATTTCATACCTCTCACGGGGGTGGGGGTGGTTTGCATGTGCTTTTCTGTTTTGTGGTTCATATGGTGTCAATTACTATTCGATGGCAACGCCAAGCCCTAGGCCTTTTGCATGTTTGTCCTGTGAGAAAGATCTGGAAGAGCCGACATCTGGTTTTGATTGCTGCAATTGCAGGTTGATAGAATAAACGCAGGGTGAGGTGGGTGGGTTTTCCTTCCGGCCCTTTCCACTCTGGGCTGGTAATGCGCTTCAGTTGTGGAGCTGGTCTTTTCATCATCTCACTCCTCCCCCACCTCCCCTCGCCCTCCAAATAACCAGCAGCAACATGTGGCCCAAATTAGGGACCTGTGATTTAAAAAGCGTCCTTCTGCTGGAAACCTAGAATAGGTCAGTCCAGAAAATGGAGAATCTGCTTATAGCATGTGGAAAAGGACAAAATGATTGTAACTAAAAGTCAGGGAGAGTTGTCCTACCCTGGCAAAATGTGGCTTGGACGGGAGAACAAATAAAGGAGCTGATGAAATGTGTGTTTGTTTCCTTTTGGAGGGCTAATACTAGAGCTGACTTTGCACTGTCATCTACCCAGTATGGGTGAATCTTAGCTTTACCGAACTAGAGACAGTAGGGGGTACCCAGAAAAAATCTCCTCATTACTGCTGCTCAGCAGGGATTGAATATGTAAGTATTCCTTGGGAAGGACTATCAGAATGGAGAAAAGAAGGCAAAGACGTCATTTTATAGGAAGAAATAGTGACTTTTTAATGTGGCTGATGAAAGTGCTTTGCTTTACTACATTTATGTGTTGATTGTGCTGCCAAGCCAGCTTTCTTTATGTTGCCACACCACCAAAACGCAGTGCTCGTTGTGTGCCTTTTCATATCGCTATTTATTTTAAGTCTCCCACAGAAAATTAGGAATTCAAATAGGCTGAAAAGTTAATGAGGAGCCTTGTTTGAAAATATTGCTCTGAGCAACCTCATTCATATGAAGTAAAAACAGACAGCCCTGACTAAAAAAGTTTAACTGCATCAAAATGCAAATCACAGGGACAGGGAACGAGACCTGAGTGGCCAGTTACAGCAACTCATGCAGAAAGAGATGGTCAAATTCCTTATCCAATACCTATTTTGGAGGTCAGTCAGTACCATATCCAAAACCAATAGCCATCATAAAAATCAGAGATCAGTCAAAGGGGAATTTTACAAGAAGAGGGGCTCTCCTGCAGAGAGAAACTTTTGCAATGGATCTTTATTACTTTCTCAGGTATTTGCTTGAGAGAGATTTTCCTTCTGTGTGAAACTGACATCAGCTAATGCAGACCAGATCTTTTCAATGGGTAGGCTTATTCTTTTTGACAGTGCTGATAGCCATTACCTTTTACCATTTAGTAAGGGTCTTATAATTTAATAAATGTTCTCTTTTGAAATCTTCACTTTAAGGGTGTTTCACCATGTATTAGGATCTGTCGACTGGTAAGTTTAGTCTGTTCGTGAATGTTTCCTTATATCAGGTACTTATTTAAGTGGATTTCACTGTTTCCAGAAATATACAAACTTAAATCTGTGCTGTATTTTACAGCTTGCACTTTGCATTTGAGCTTGGCATACAAAGCAATATATTTTCTTTATTTTATCATCCTACATGAAGGCCAGACTGATGGCTTACTGTGTATTGCATCATGTTGATGCCAGGAAGATCATTGCCATGGCATCATGGATGGGAAAGCCCCTCAGCTTCAGCTGGGAAACAAGGATTGTTTTTACAACTGTTGAGAGGTATTTTGGTTAGAGAGGAGAATTAGAGTTCTCTGGCAATAGCACAAGTAAGGCTTGAGAATAGACAAGAGGGAGTTAAATGTATATGGGGAAAAAAGATGGCCCAGATTGAAGGGGTAGTTAAAAACCTTATGATTTCTGTTCAGACATGGTTTCTGAACACCTGCTTCTGGCTGTCATCAAAAAGTCTGATGGAGAGGACTTGCAGAGTGATTTAGGGGACATCATCCAACTCAGTAAAAGGTTTGGAAATTTGCACTTACATAACATCTTTCAATCATGGATCTCAAAGCACTTTACAAGTATCCATGTGTCTTTGGACTGCTCTGCAGTAATGGTATCTCAACGCTACATGGTCAGTTTTAGCCCCTCATCATGAGAAGGCATTCTTTTCAAAACAAACATAAATCTTTCTACCCGATATACCAGGCTTGAGAAGCTCGCTTAATTCCTATTTAGTATTTCTCACCTGATCAGTAATAGCAGACTATGTGTTAGATCCCTCACACGAGTCAGTTTAGTGAAAAAAGTACGTATTTTGAAACATAGAGTTTACTGTTATAATTATTATTAATAAATTAACCAATAACTAACCTTGTACCTTCTGTAACATATTCTAGATGAACATGTTCATCCCATTCATTTTTGTTTTCTTCATGATAGTGGTCACGTGATCACCAGATTTCTTCCCCTACTACGACCATCATTCATTTATCGTACATTGAATTCTGGTTGGCTTTCAGCATTGAAGAGAGTGGAGGAAGGCTCCCTTCCATCTTTTACTGACCCAGATTAGAAATTTCACTGCATTTCTAGTATTAATCTAGAAGTTTTGGTTTTCCTATTTCAAAAAGAAAAACAAGTTATCTCCTGTTGAGGGAATGAATATTAAACATCCACTGTCCTTTTCTAGCTGTACTGTTTAGTTCTTTTCACTACCCTTTAAGGCAATGAGTTTCCCAGAAAATTAAAGGAGAAAAGAACATTTGGAATTTCCAGGCTGGCTTCCAAAATTTAACATAATGTGATAATTCTTTCATTATGTCACATTACATAGTGCCTTCTTAAGAACTTTCCCATCATTACATGAAATCATTCTGAATTCAGAATTTTCCATGTGTTAAAATCTTTGGATCTATAATGTATTTTCTGTGAACTCAGCAAACCAATTATACACATCTGCCATTCCCCAATCATCCTATTCTACTACAAGTTAGGCTTGTTTTACTTTCTAAATTTTGGATTGAGTTGATTTTTGCTTGTCAATACTTATTCGGAATAATTTATATGCCTCTTTAAATAATGACATAGAAATGATTGCTATTTGAAAAATCATCTGGCAAACTTTTATGGATGGATACATCTGAGAAATCTACCAAAGTTTCTGAGATTTTTTTTAATGATTTTGTTTGAGGGGTATTGGGCAAGTAGCAAGGGAGATGAAGCCTATTTAGAATATTCTCTATTCATACAAGTTAGTCATCTCCTTCATTCTCTTTGTTTTCAGTTGAAAATAGTGCAGTCCCTATGTTATCATGGAAAGCAAATCTGTAGACTTCTTCACCTTCAAGTATGAGAAAGCATGCGTCTCTGCTGTTAACTAGTGTCTTGCTGTCAAGCTGAAGGATGAAAAGCAAAGGTTGGGAATTTGTAGTGTTTTAAAAGCCTGACAATAATGGGTGTTTTGTTTAAGTAAGTATAGCCAGATTGGGCTCCCTTTTGGTAATTACAGGATAAAGACAGCTCTCTGTAACATCTTGAATTCTGCTAGTTCAGCCAGGCACAGCAAAGTCTGAGTTACTTTATATAAATTCAGTGGCTTTCACTTTGTAAAACTGTACAAATCTCTCTTTGACAACGCTCACTCACACTCATTTTCTCAGTTTCATTACATTTTGCAAGCCAGCATTTATTTTGGATATTTTTTTCATCACTTCCCAACTATTAAAATCTTTCTGCCCTCCTCTCCTCCTTTCAGTATTTTTGCTTACTTCACCTCTAAACTTGCAAAACCAGACTTTCACATGCAGAAGTTGCTAGCTTGGCAATTACTAAAGTTTTACCCATCCTTTTTGCACAAACTCCGTGAAAAAGTCAAAAATCACCAGTTTCCCATGCTATGAAAAATGTTTTGACCCAGATCATTTTTGATCATTGCCTTGGTGAGTTTCCGGTTTCTTATAATGAAGACTGGTTAGCATTGTCAGTATCTTGAAGATCTTGAAGCTGAAACATAGCTTTTTTTATTATACCTATTGAGGGAATGATCTTTTCAAGCAAATATCTAGGATACAAGAACACTTGAATGTAACGGTGAAAATGTGTGAAGAAACCCTGGCATATAGTTTTCTCCAAAACTGCTTTGAGTGCTAGTGTCATGAATTTTGGTTATTTTCAGAATGTTTCCCCAATGTATGATTCAGAAGGAATCCCCTGCACAAAAGGACTCCTTGCACATGCTGTCTTAAGGCGGCATCTATGGACTGGAGATGACCCAAGCACAAATGGCAGATGCCTAACATGCATTGACTTTCAGTGGGAGTTAAGTGCATCAGTGCCATTTGTGTCTGTGAAAAACATCTTCCTTGTAACTAGGAAAATTTTGGTCCTCTGACAGCATATGCTGGAGCTCCAAGCCCCCCCGTTTGTATTTCTGCTTTCACTTCGTATGTAACATTGTCTGTTTGTCACCAAATAGCATGATTGGTTCCCATGGACCAAGTAGAGTATTAATTGTATGCAGAGTGGAGTATTAATTGTAGAGTATTAATTGTATGCAGTCAGGTTGAAATTCAGTTTCATGTAAGCTTACTGTCAAAGGGGAGCTTAGTGCAGGCTCAATGGGGAAGAAGTGTCCTGGCTAATGGATCTGTATTTATATAGGTCCAACTGCCATGATGCACAGGAATTGTGCCCCCTGCAAAAACTGGCAATGGAAGGGCTGTAAAGCTCCTCAAACATCATGTCAGTGGTTTGGGATAATGAATTTAGTCCCTCAACTCACCATTGACTCAGGTTTTGTTTGTGAGCTGAAGATGGAGATTAAATTCCTTCTGTTGGATGCTTACAGGTAACATCATTAATGACTTTGGAGCCAACTCCCAAATGCACTTGCGGTAGGACAAATGGAACGAGAAAAAAGGAAAGTTTCACCTGGTCCAAATTTGAAACAATTATGTCTTGAGACATATTCAAGTTGCACAGGTTGCTGGCAGAGGGCATTTCTGTGACGCACTATCTTAAAAGTAATAGCAAATGTACCGAGTCTGCCAGCTTAGTGCCAAGACCAGGAGAAATACAGGCGTTCAAATAAAATAGAGGTTGAAGCTGGGGCCAGGAAGCATAATAAAGATCAGCCTTAGAACTAACTTTAGCACTACTAACAGCACCACAGAGGGTCAGGTTAAATTTACTATCAGGGTAAATCATAGTGATTATGGAAAGGAAAATGGGTAGAGTTAAGTGGGGCATGACTTACAGTCTACACAGTAATATCTAAAGCTGCTTGTTTAATTGAATTGAATTTATTTTTGAATCAAAGAAATTTGAGAATTTTGCCGTGGTTCAGATAAAGGAGGATGTGCTATCTGGGTACATGTGAATTTGTATTGTATGCGCTGGGTGTATAGATTATACTGTGTACGTATGTGTCTGTGTGTGTTTCATCTACACATGTATCTATAGTATACTGACATATTCTGAGATAATATATTAATTGTTTTGGTCAGCTATATATATGCAGATATGGTATTGGATGCAGTATAGCTGATAAAATTTTCAAAAGCAGCTAAGGGTTGTCTAGACCAGCGGTTCTCAACCTGTGGGTCGCGACCCCGGCGGGGGTCGAACGACCAAAACACAGGGATCGCCTAAAGCCATTGGAAAATACATATTTCCGATGGCTTTAGCTGCTGAGAAGTCACGCTACCATCTGTAGCAGCGCTATTCAGCTGGAACGCACACCGTTATGGATGCGCGTTCCAAACTGAATGCCTGCGCGCATGCGCAGACGTGATTGCATCATCCGTCCGGGGCCTAAGGGGCGGGGGAAGCGGGGGGAACGCTCCACAGACCATAGCAGCGCATTACGTGTGTCCGGCGCTTGCTGACGTCATCAGTTTTGAAGTAGCCACCAAAATTATTTTTTGGTTTGGGGTCACCGCAATATGAGGAACTGTATTGCGGGGTCACGGCATTAGAAAGGTTGAGAACCACTGGTCTAGACCATCGGGTAATGTGTGCTGTGGGGTTGTGATTTCTAAAGTACATTAGCTTGTTGTACATTACTTGATCCATATAGACCCTGCTGGTGTGCACTAAAAGTTCCCTAATTTGCGTTAACATAGTTCTCATGAACCTTTAGCATGCACCAACAGGATCTACGTGGACCAAAATTAATGAGCTACACATTTAGCAATCACATTTTCATACTGTGCATTACCTCACCTTATAGACAAACCCGAAGTGAAAATTCTACCCATAATCTCACATGCATAAATTGCATCTGCAAAACAGGCACTTGTGTGTTCAAACTGTGGAGTTGTGGACAAAAGGAACCCAATGGCATAAGCACTCGGTCAGATTGTGTGCACAAATAGGATTTTGCAGAGGTTTTTTGTGGTTGCAATTCATGCACCCACATTTAAAAATTTCACGCTGTATTTTTGTGATTTGTATTAGCAAATGATGACATGAAACACAGGCATAAATTAGTGAATTGGTCAACCAAATGAGTGTATATAAAATGCATATATACATTTTCCTTATGAGTGTTTGATAACACATTTGCAATGCAGTACTTTTTGTATTTATTAAAGAGTACTGATGTGAAGCCACGCCTACACTGAGAAGTGTATTATTTTTGTTTTTCTTTAATAATCCGTTGCTTCTGCTTTAACTTTTTTTTAATAAAGCCACATCTTTGTAGTACTGTTTGAAATGAGTATCAGTATATAAAAATGAGCAGATGAGCCAAGGCAAAGAGATGTGGGGGGAGGGGAAGCTAGAATCACTGTCTATATACACATGGAGTATTTTGTTTTGACATATCCTTATTCTATTTTTAAGTACATTACAAAAGATACTTGTGATTTTTATGAAATTCATTTTGTAAACGTGCATACTGGACCAAATTCAGAGGTAATATGTAAAGAAGTCCAGTGAATCCACTTTGAACCTTGGCAGAGGGTATAAATCTAGTGGAAACAGGTGGATTTGTTAGTTGTGTTTCCTACCACACTCCTCTCTTGCAGTGCTACTCATTTTCGTCACTTTACCCACTGCCTCTGAATTTGGTGCACTAAATTTTTTTTTGCCATTTCATGGCTTTGAATTCCCTGGTATATTTCAAAACTTCCATCAACAGGAAATCTTCATGTCTTATATTGCTTCTGGCGCAACAAAACACGTCAGATTTATACAAAATCACCTTGTGTGTTGGAGGAACTTTTAAAATGTTGGTTCTTGTGCTGACTCCCTGAACCCCCAGTTCTGTGGTGTTTTGCCTTTCCCACTCCATTTTGGTTGATGCACTGGTAGCCTCAGAAATCAGGATTTAGCAAATGTAATCTTGTTGCTGCCTGCACACAAAGAAGAACACAAGGGAGTCAGTGGAGGCAGGTCAGCAAAGAAGGGGAGGTGGCTTGAGATACTGGAAAGGGAAGAGAACATAAGAAGGGGAACAGAGTGGGAGATGCTTGGAAGCCAGAACACGTAAAATAGGGGAAGAGGAGATGTGCAAATATCTGATTGGTGAAGAGGCTTCCACTTTACAGTATGTCTCCAGTTAATTCTACAGGATGCTTCTCCCTGAAGGTTAAGGTACAATATGTGATATATACCAAATGTTATAAAATAGAAATGATATAGCACTTGATTTTACTATAAAAAGCTTAAAATACTTCATCTTGATTTGTTTCTTCCCTGAAAACTGTTCTAGCCTCTGATTCTTGCATGGAGAGATCTTTGGCTTTAAATGTGGGGCTATATTTTATCAGGTGCTAGTCAATCAAGGAAAAAAATGGTACCTTTTATTTGCAGAAGATCAATCTTTTATCTCTTACTAGCAGAGACAAGTATAATCCACTCTTGATAGATTGGTCTGTTGTTTACTTATGTAAAAAGGGTTCCATGCTTACTGCATTTGCAGAGCTCCATTGATATCAATGTCCTCTCCTGAATAGCAACATCAAATTAGAACAGTGGAACCCAAACTGTGGGGTGCTCCCCTTTAGGGGGACACAGAGGAATGTTCAGAGGGGCACTACCGCTCACACCTCACCCCCAGCCCCGGCCATGGCTCCTGGGGGGGACGTAGACAGATTCTATTACAGGTAATGGGGGACATGACAGAAAAAGTTTGGGAACCACTGAATTAGAGCTACATTCAATTGGAAGGTCAAGGAGTAACACGAAGACGACAAGGCAGGTAAGGGAGTTCCAGGAAAAAGCTCCTCTTTTTCAAAGTTCTATCGTTATAATCCAGATCATGCCAGGGTAGCTAGCTGATAGCTGTTTAGTGGGCTATGTGAAAGCAGTTAGTAGTCATATTCCAGTTCCTAATTGGCCTACTTGTTCGCAGATTCAGCAGAAAAGCCACAGACTGAATAAGCGTGAAACTGAACGGCGAGACTGGTGCTTCCAGGTCAGCATTGAAGCGTGTTGGCATGGCAGTGTGAGGAAGCTTGTCATGTTCAGTGGCTAGATGCGTTCAGACTCCAGAACTGTTCATCTAGCACCTTTCATGAGCACAACATTGACAGAAAAGAAAGATTTTTAAAAAGCCAGTAGAAGCCCCCCATTTTAAAATAAGTAAAGTCAAAGATGTCACTCCACACTATCTGTAGTGTGTAGGGAAAAGTTGTAGAGCAATGTCACTGGATTATGGGGGTGGAGAAGGGCAATTGAAGCAGCTACTTCAAACTGTTAAAAACTTTTATTATGTTTTACTTATATCTTCATCTATTTCCCATATGTACGGTAATTTATATCACACCTAGTTTAAAAAAAAGCAACAGAACAATGTTAACATTTTGTAAAATGAGTATTAATCACCCACCGTAGTTAAATTTAACATAGTATTTGTGGAATAAGGAGAATTGTAAATACCACAATGCAGTAGATCTCAGTTTTTAATATGAATTACTGAATGATTCTATGCTTTAAAAAAAAAAAGTAACTGTACAAGCCTTCCCCAATACGTGTTTTTCAGTCAATACACACATTACGTTGTTTGAAAGTGTGAGAAGTATCTGAAGTGTGTATACATTGAATGACCAGTAAACTCCCTTCTTTGTTATTTCTTCTTTCTGACATTTATATATGCCTGTGCTACAATGTAGTAGGTATATTGTAGTGTGATATCTGTTATCCCCCTTCAGATCTGACTTTAACTTGAAGACAGTTATTTTAGCATTAAATCTGACATCAAAGATTCCTCTAACAATCCCTGCCCTCTCTTTATTATCAGTCTGTAATAGCATCAAGGAGATACATTAAACAGTTCCAAGGGAAATGGCTGTTGCCTATTGCTGACAGGCCTTTGGTCTAGATTTGTTTGTGCTTTTCTGTTTGGAGTCTTATTCTTTCCTTTTGTCTTTACAACAAGTCTTCAAACAAATATTACAGTGTTCTCATTCTCTGACTGACACTTTGCTTACAGTAAGCTGAATGAAGCTACATCAGTAGCATCTGGATGTTAACTGCATTTCTGTTTTTCGTGATTCTGCTAGGTGCTGAGTACCCTGAATAGATGTCAGTAGGAGCTGAGGGTCCCCAGTAATTTGAGGGATCAGACCCTAAATTGGGGCAGGGGCATGAACGGACATTCCGATAGAGTTTGTCTTTTAATTTTCATTGTGTAGCACGCTGTATACCTTCACATAAAGACCCTACAGGATAGTTTGCAACTATATGTAAAAAATTTTTTAAAATCTTTGTATTTTTACAGGGGGTGCGGGCATGCATCTTATTTAAATATATACATATAGGGAAACTCCTGTTGTAAGACTTTGAATCTTCTTGCGGAAATGCTTAGAGCCTGATCTGCCAACCTTACTCAGGTAGAGCAGTACCTTACTCATTAAGTAGCCCTGTTGAAATCAACAGAACAACTTTCAGAACAAGTTATTCTACTAAGCAGAAGGGTGGCAGATTCTGGCTCTTAGCTCTCTGTTCATTTTGTTGAAAGAAATTATTTGATCTCTCTTGTAATATTTGTGAGATGCAGGATGAGCATAGATGGGATTTTTTTTCTAACATTGCTTGCAGTTGTATTTTATTGGTGGATTTCTCTTTCCTTTCGCTGTGACCTGTGAATGTCAGAGTAGGCTGTCTGCCAATTTTGTGATCTGCTGCCTGCTTCAAAATGGAGGCAGGAAGGTATCCATTTTCATCAAGAAGATGACAGTGCTTCAGTCTTCCTGACCAGCTGGAGAGAGGAACTTTTTAATCACAAACAAAAATATTGAGGATTTTTTACATATATATATAAATTTAGCAAAAGAAAACTCAAAATTAAACTATACCTTATGAGTCCAGACGTTTTTCCTTCTATGTTGTTCTGGTTAAATTAAACACAAACAAGAAATATTTTTGTAAAAAGCTAGTTACAGAACTCTCTTGTTTATTAATAAACAAATGTAAGTAAATTAGTTTTTTGGCACACTTACTAAGTTTATTGCACACACAAATATAATAAGTACTAAAAAAGAAGGTTTTCCCCCTGATGCACACACATGCTGTGTTGGTGGTCTTGTGTAGATCCAGGTTTTTAACAGTGCTTTCAAGCTTCTCTGCAAAGACCTAGTACCATGGGAATTTAATATCCCAAGATATGTTTATAATTTTCAGTGCCCTTGATAGTGCTGTTTTCTAAATTTCATTTTTGTGTTTAGGGAACAAAGAGTTTGACTTCTTCAGAGTGCTTTCATTTTTGTCCTTAAATGTGTGAAATCTGTGTACTTTCATATAATAAATCAGTATTGTTTCATGTTCTCAATTCTTTTAAGTTCCATAATATCCCAGATCCAACATATGTTCATTGTACAGTATATTTACAGCTAGAAATGGTTTGACAAACATTTCACAAATATTCTTGTTTAAGTCTGGAAAATGTCATACCTAAGTATCTTTTGAAGCTTAAAATTTATGTTCTTTTCACACAAATACTGAGACGTATGTATTCTGAAAGAAGTATTGTGTAATTTTAGGAATTGATTTAAACTGAACAAGGTAAAAACTCAGTATTTTATTCTTGCTTCTTTTTAAAGCAAAATGCCTTGAAATATTTCAGTCATTGCTGAAGGCATACTAAATTAATCCTTTTTCCTTAGGTTTATGCCCCGTCAGCAAGCACTGCTGACTACAATAGAGATTCACCAGGTTATCCATCCTCAAAACCAGCAGCCAGCACTTTTCCTAGCTCCTTCTTCATGCAAGGTAAGATGCTACTTTCAAAGAGAAATGTATTCTGAATACATTTTGTGTTTTCATTTATTGGCATATGTGTATTAGAGACATCATGGAATATCATCCTGTGTGCTGTTACGTTACCATTAAAATGAGGGCATAGACCATTGTGGCTATGAGTATTTTGTTTTGAGCCAGTAATGAGATAGAATAATGAAATAACCTTCTAGTCTCTTATCATTTGAATTAGTTAGGTATTTTTTTCAGCGTTTGTGTACATGCACATATATTATACATATATTAAATGTCCTTAATATATATGTGTACAGTGTGTATAAAAGCGTGTCTATGTATGATGGATAGAATTTATAAAGTGTAAAATATTTACAGTACATAAAGTGTGTGTATATAACTTCTAAATCTGTTTTTAAATTAACTAAATTATCTCATTTTAAAATGTGTTAGATTTTACATATTCACTGTTACTCATGTTGTATACTGATAATGTATTTCTTGCAATTACTCATATTTATAATCCATTGAAATAAAGTTTCAGGTAACTTAGTAGTGAAAAGTCCTGGAATTTCTGAATGAAACAATCTATTTAGAAGTGTAGGACCCACATTTTGGTGTATTTAGGAGAAGTTTAAAGAACCCAAGATCCACGTTCAGATCATGATCATGTAAACAAATATGCATCTGCGTAACTTGACACACATCTTGATATGTACTCTTTTATCTTCTGCTAAGCATGTGAAGAAGTATTTGCTGAAATGGGACTCTAATATGCTGGGGCCATCCTCCCCATTGAAATAAAATCGGATTCCCTCTCCCATCACATTTAATGTGGCACATGTAAATTACAGATCTATTTTTCAGTTTCCATTGAGTGACCAGGCTAAGCCACAGAGATCAAAAAGGAGTATTTCATGCTGGTCCCTATAGCTGGTTCATATTACAGATATGGAACTTAAGTTCATAGCTGGGATTTTGGTTTGGTCCCTGACACTATGTTTTACATTTGGTTTTGGGGTCACGAAGGGAGGTGGAACCTTAGTGGAAGGTCCTTAGCACAGGAAGGACAGCAAGAAATTGGAATAAGTGTAGGGCCCTGACAGGCTGAGCTGTTGCATTAAGAATAGGAAAAGAGCATTCATACCATCTAGCTTGGATCTCAGCTATTCATGGAGTCAAAGGCTTGTAGGCTGCTCCACCACACCTGACAGTTAGAAGCAGCAAGTAACCATATCAGAGCTTGCTCCTTCCACCTCCCAAACTCTGTCTTGCACCTCTGGGGCCCCAGCAGGGATTTAAGGCAGTCCCCTCAACCAGTGCAGTACAGTACTTCTGTATTACCCCTCAAGATAGGCCATTACAAAGGGAGACAGAGATAGGGGAACATTATCATAGAAAATGTCCCACTTCTGTCAGTTCCCTTGCAGATGGTTGGTTTAGGCCTCAAAGACCTGTATCCTCTTCCTGTGTTCAGCCAGGAAATTAGGGCATAGGCTATAAACAATGAACTTTTGATCTCAATTTAAATTGTAAAAATTCACAGAACAACCAATTGTGGAAAGTCATACAGAATATAATAAAGGTGAAACAAAAAGAGTTCTATGCCAATTAAACATTTGTAGAAACTAATAGAGAATGTTAACCTTTCGCTAAAGTTTTTATTAACTATCCAATTAGAGATTTATATTGGTGATATAAATCTTTGCTAAATTAGGATTCAGAACACCTATGGAAAGGTTTATTATGCTTTGTTAAATTTTATGGGAGTCTTCTATAAAGGAACAAAAAATCTGGATTATGAGAGTTACACCCAAGAAGTTAGTTAAATGTAAAAACTGTGGTTAAGTAGGCTAGGCACCCCTTTAAGTGCTTGACTTAGTTTAGGAGATAACTTTAAAAGTCTGAGGTGCAGACTGTATCTCACTGTATCACAAGGGAGTCATTCAGAAGACATAGACATATTTGGTGCAGAAATACTAAAATCTGGAATAGGAGATACAATGCTGATGATAACATGATGAGACAAAATGGCTTGTGTATTTGTAGAGGAAGCAATACCCCTTATGAACCAAAACCTCTTAATGACACACCAAATCGACTGTGCAGATGTTCAAAGGTTGTTAGACCACGTTACATTCAGACTGAAACACTAATCGTTTATTTTATTTTGATGCTCATATTTTCTTCCAGCTGAAATTTATAGAAACTTAGGGTATATATGTTTAAGCTTGTGATAAAATGGCACGAATAAAACTTCAGAGAAACTTTGACGCATCCGTTATGTGACTGACTTGAAATGATGCAATATGATACTGTTGTTCACTGTTGCTCAGTTCAGCTTAATTTTTTTATTAAGAGCCTGCTTTTATGTTAAATTTGTGCAGCCCTTAGGAGACAGAAAGACAATATACAGCATTCCTTTTATGGCTACTGTCTTGTAATGTAAGCAATTAACCAACACAATGATACATTACATGTGCATCAAGTCCCATTAGGACAGTTATTTTAAAATTTACAGGAAAACAAAACAAAACAAAATTCTATAAACTGAGATTTATGTCCTTCAGAGAAGCCACGTTTTCTTTCTTTTCCACAGATGGCCATCACAGCAGTGACCCATGGAGCTCCTCCAGTGGGATGAATCAGCCTGGTTACGGAGGAATGTTGGGCAATTCTTCTCATATTCCACAGTCTAGCAGCTACTGCAGTCTGCACCCGCATGACCGCTTGGTAAGATGACCTTTTGAGGGAACAAAGAAAGGAACGTGTAGCTGTATGGGGCGGGAGAATACATTACAGCATGGCATGGCAGAAAGATTTTATTGGTGCTCATTTGGGATGACCTGCATAAGTCATTCATGGCTTTGCTATCTGAGAATAATGTGCCCATGCCAAGCTCATGTCACTAAAATGATTTTATGGCCCCACAGTGGAACCTCATGCTACATATGTTACAAAATCAGTATCTGACAAATGGTAGGAAAATTTTAAATTTTAAATATTCCATTGGTTGTGTATTATACATTCCTCCATCTGCAAAGTTTGGTACTTTAGTTCTTGTGTGTCCACATATGAAAGAAGAAAACCTCTAAAATTACCTAAAATAGATTTTCTGTAGAAAAAGTTTCTATTTTAAGGTCTTATGTACTGTGGCCGGGTGGGGGGTTTCTGCCCCTGTAGGTCCCGCACTTGCTGCGGCTTGCTGGCGGGGTACGGCGGAATGGGAGCACAGAGGGCGGGCTTTTGCAGCCTTCCTGGCTGGAGCCTTTTCAGTCTCTGCAATCTCTCCACCTCAGCCTCCCTCACTCCATTGTTCCAGTGGCCGGGCTTTCCTTCAGGCCTCCATGCCCAAGACCCTCGGCCCTGCCTGGGTGGGCTTCTCCCCAACGCTGGTAACTTCCCGGTGTTGTGGTCTGCACCAAAAATGGATGTTTTCTTGTCACTTCCTAGCAGCTCTTCTTCTATCCCTCTCTCAACTCCCCTCCAGCCACCTATCTGCCTGAAAAGGAGGCTTTTAACTGCTGTGGCAAGCTCCTTCATTGGCCTCAGGTGGCCTAATTTGCCTAATTGACCTGGAGTAACCCTGGTCAGTGATTACGTCCTGCCCCCTCGGCTGCTGGGGCCCCTCCCCGTCATGGCTCAAATTTAGTTTTTTCCCATGTGAGTGTTTCAGTTTTTTCTCTTTTGTGAGTTTTACCAATTAAAAAAAAAACCCAGCCAAAACAAAAAAACCACCTATAGCCATCAAGTCTGGCCCTGTCACAGTACCTATCAGTGCTTCTAGCATATATATTAATATATCCTGTTGTAAAGTTGGCAGTCAATCTTCATATCAGGTAATATGAAACTGGTTCTGTCCCCGAAGGATCACAAGATATCAGACCTGAAACCAATCAATAGTTCAGAACTTCCCACTGCCCATTCTACATGATATACCAACATAATTTTGGAGATGAAGTTGGGTTGGAGGATTGGGAAGAAGGAAATAGTTGTTCATAGGTTATCCTTTTTAATTAAGTCCTGTGGAAATTTTTTAATTGGTGAAATGAATATAGATTTATATTCATCACATGGCTATCACTACACATGAGATTTGTACACATGAATGCACATTATTATATTTTCCTACATTTTCTTCAACCTCCTTTGTATTTCTGAATTTTTAGATAACTCTATTCCTTATTTTACAAAAATATTTTAAAATATTTTAATAAATATTAGTGGCACCTACCCTATTCCTGTATTGCAGTGCCATCATACAGTTCGGTAGGACAAATTCAGTCTATGATATTTGATTAAACCAAAGAGAGAACTGCACAGACATTGTGCACAGCTTTGGGAGTATTCTCCTAACATCATGGTTGAACTAATTCTTTGCACAAACAGAATCCTATTGACCCCTACTGCATTAGAAACACAACAGAAAGTATGCTGGGCAAAGTGAAGTGGTGAAGAGAGATGCTTCCCCCCCCCAAAAAAACTTGTAAAGTATTTCAACTAGAGATGAAGAAACTTTTTTTCTAATTTACTTCCATATGACCATTATAGGTTCAACGGATACATTATTGGGTTTAAGTTCAGATTTCACTTATCAGAACTATGAAAAAGGAGTACAGAACACAGAAGAAAAAGTAGATACTGTTTTTAGGGGAACTAGGCTAAATTTTGGAGGAGTTTGGCTGTCCATAAAACTTAGCATAGACTTCTCTTTACCTTGAAAGTGACGTACTTCTTATTGTCACTGAATTATCTTTAGGAGAAAAAATCCATAGGTTTAAAGTACAGGTTTACGAATTTAGTTTTGTGAACTAAAAAACATAGCTGAAAAAGTTCACAGAATGTCAAACTTCACAAGGTTAATAATCCCTAGTTATAACCAATATAAAATAACAGCCCAGCCATGTCTATTTAATGTTCAACAACCCTAACTCTTCTCTGTAGTGAAACAGTGAGAAAAAATATGAAAACAATTAAATGTGTCTCAAAAATTAATTTAATCTGATCTGGGACCATACACTAATGTTTTTTAATCATAAATGTATGGTTTTTCCATGGTGTCATTACATGGCAAAGTTAAGGTTCTTGGAGTGCTCTTCTTATTTTCAAGTTTAACCTTAACTTTAAACCTTGGTTGGTAAGGCTTGGGTTCGGAATAGTTACAACATCTCTGTGTGTCTGTTCAGTAAATTACTGATAGGTCTGAACTTTAACTTAATCTAAACGTAGTTTTTGCCTGGGAATTACTATTTGGCCTAATTGTCAGAGGCGGTGAGCACCAAGGCCTAGATTCACAACTTAATTTAGGAGTGATGACACTCAGTTTTGCCACACCTATCTTTAAGTGCCTAGAAGATCACTCAGAAGGCATAAAGTAGGTGCTCAGGCTTCTTATACAATAAATGGAACGAGATAGGCACCTCAAAATGGAAGTCACAAAAGCCAACAGCTTAGCCAATAGGAGATGCCAAGGAGAGGGTTTGTGTCCCACGATCTGCCCTTCTTAGGGAGATCAGTGCCTAAATCTAGGCTACAGAAAGGTGCTGCTCTCTGCATG
This sequence comes from Mesoclemmys tuberculata, assembly GCA_007922155.1. Lineage (NCBI taxonomy): Eukaryota > Metazoa > Chordata > Testudines > Chelidae > Mesoclemmys > Mesoclemmys tuberculata. The sequence goes on along the minus strand of ML675629.1, from coordinate 15,889,843 downwards.
AGATTCTCATCTGCAAACCTGCCCTAGACACTAGGCACCCAGGACATTTTTGCAAGAAGCAGGCAGGCAGACGAGGAGGAGGACAGGGACCTCACTCATAATTTTTAGCCCAGTGTTAGGAATGTGGGGGACCCTAGTTCAAGTCCCCTGTTTGCCTGACATGGGAGAAGGGATTAGAAAAGGGCTCTACTACCTCTCAGATGAGTGCTCTAACCACTGACATATTCTGATGTCAGACTCCCTCCGTCTCTCCTGTTGAAGCTGTTCCACTCTGGATAAATGATGAAAGAATCATGGGGGCAGACCCGGTAACCACTCCCCCTGCTCCTATAACTTTTTTAATTATTAATCCACAGTTCTGGTGTGGGACCAGAACCAGTGGCTGAGCTCTGAACATACTTAACAAATTGAGCCCTGCAGGTGAGTTAGACAAGGAGAACCTATTTTCCCATTGCTCTGGGGCTTAGGCATCCAGACAACCTAGAGTGAGCTGGCAGAATGCATGCTCAGAAGCAGGAACAGACACCTAGGGAAAATTTACTGCAAAAATATTAGTGTCGAGCTAGTTTGAGCACTTAGTGTTCGGTGGCAGCTGAACAGGGGGTTTGTGAATCCCAGTGGGGTCTAATTCTGGGATTTAGGCACCTAAAATGGCAGTTAGGTGCCTATGTCCTTTTGTGAAGCTATCCCTTTGCGCTCCCATTGATATCAATGTGAGTTACAGATGCATAGCACTTCTGAATCTTGGGTCCATATTATTTATTATCATGCTTCTCTGTATTAGCAAGGCCTTCTGTGCACAAGGTAGCACAGCAGAAGGCATTGGTATTTTAATTGCTGCCCTATATGGTTTCTCTTGGGGCAAGAGTGAGAGGTCAGCATCTTTCGTATATGCAGAGACTGCAGTTCAAATTTTACATATATGTAAAATCTCTTGAATTGTTAGTTAACTGGCGGTATTTCAGTGCCAGTACAGACAGCACAAAAAGAATAGTTGCTGTTTATTCGTATTTTCTCATGGATTATAGTGTTTGTTTGTTTTAATAGTTGCTTAGATTGCAGAGTACAATTTGCCCATGAAACTACATCCATTTTAATGCAGATCCCATGTTTATGCTGAAATATTTTGGAGAATCCCTTTGATTTCTTCCCCTGAGAACTGATAAAATCTTAGTTGCTGATCAGGAAGCACTATTTGTGTGTGTATCATGGTACAGAACCCAGCAGGGGTGATGGTATTTAGACTGTTGTCCTAAACAATCCCTGTTTACTGATTTGTGAACAATATGACAAACTCTCTTGACCCGTGTGACTTCAGCCAGTTGGACTATGAGCTGCACTGCTCAGGTGATCTATACGTGAGTCAAAGCCTTTCTTCACACTTTAGTCATACAAAACCCCTGTTAGACTCAATGGAAGTTCTGACTGGGTAAGGAATGTAGGTTATGGTTATATAACTGTATGACGTGCTCATGTCTGTATGACTTTGAGATAGACATAATCCAAGTATTTGGTACTTAAATATGAAAAGTATTGTAAAAGTAATAGAATAAGATAAGTAAAAACTAAGAGAAAAATAGTTTTGTGGCCCATATTCTATGTTTGGCCATCCGGTGCTTGACCTACAACCCCATACTGGGGTAGAGCACAAAGATGGCTTTATGTTGCTGTTATATTCCCCTAGAGCTATTCTGGTTCTTGATTGTTTTAATTTATTCCCAGCTGCCCAAAAAGCCATTGCAGCAGCCAAGGATTACCAAGGCATAGTGATACCCTAGAAATCCTCTTTCTCTTAAGGGTAAGAGATGGGGATGTTCTAGGCCTTGTCTGCACTAACAGATCACCAAGAAAGCTACCACCTATGCACCACCCATGGATTCATCAGCTTTACAGTGCAGCTCCAAGCAGCAGGGGTAAAGAATTTGGCTCATTAGATCAGCTAGGCCTCGTCTACACTGCCGGTGGTCGATGGGAGATATACAAGCTACATACTGAAACTTGCACATCTCCTGTCGACTTGCTAACGTTTCCTTACTGTGGCAACTCCACTGCGCTGCATCGACAGGACATGCCCTCCAGTTGACGCAGCATTACTCTATTCAGGGAGGGTGGATTTACTGCATTGGCCAGAAAGCACTTCCGGGATCGATTGTGTGGGTCTCCACTGCCCATTCAGTCGATCCCACTGCATCGAACCGTGGAGCCTGATGCAGTGCCTGCAGCGTAGACATACGTCTTGTCTATCCCTGTGACCACTTGTTTCCATACAGAATACATTCTAGTGCTTTGTCAGGTTTAGTTTTAAATATCACAGGTAAGGTGGATTCCATATCTTCCCTTGGGACACTACTTCTCCAACTAATAAATAATCACTTACCAAGCTTTTCCTGGCATGTAGCATACATTTTCTTAATTTCATCCTATGTACCTGAACCTGTACATTATATGAACCTTCCTTCCTGTATATCTGAGTAGAAAAAATGTCTTGTTCCATGACAACAAGACCTGCTCCCTTAAGTGAAATACTGTAATAATCCCGAATGAAGTGATCCAGATAGCCCACTGTCTTTCATGTTTTTTTATTTAAAATGTTCCACTTTTTATACTTTCTGTCACAGAGCTACCCATCACACTCCTCAGCAGACATCAATTCCAGTCTTCCTCCAATGTCCACTTTCCACCGCAGTGGTACAAATCATTACAACACTTCTTCCTGCACACCACCAGCTAATGGAACAGACAATATAATGGGTGAGTTGCAGAGACATCTCCATATGAATATGAATACAGGAATGCTCTCTTTCACTTAGCTCTCTTGGCATCTCATCTGCTTTGGTGCAGTGTACCACTCCTGAACCATTCAACTTGAAAGGTTTTTTAAATTGTGTGTTTGTTTCATAATATATTTGATACTTTAGAAGAAAACTGCTTCCAATATGTGTCCATAAAGATTATAAATATAATGAAAATGTGATTTAAATAAATATATTGTACCTGACCTATTGCCTTCATTACTCATACTTTTAAAATATTTTCTCTCTTGGTTATTTCATTGTCTAAATATAGTATTTAATTCAGTAAAGCACACTGGTTTAAAGTTTGTACTGAAGACACTAAACAAACTGAGCGCCTGATCCTGTTGGCTTTGAAGTCAATTGGAAGTCAGATTTTATTGACTTAAGCTCCCCCTTTAATTGCATACAGTTCCTTGTGAACTGATACTTCACTCAATATATTTTAATGTTCATCTCCTTCAATTTTTTATTTGATTTCCACACAGTGTGGTAGAAATCAGTGATGGCAGCATGTCTGTGTAATAAGAAGAGAGCCTTCTTTTCTGATGTTACTGATATTTTTGTAACAACCTCTATAAATTAATAGCATACATCTGTATACTTTCTTAAATATTTGGCATATTCTGGTTCAGACTTAAATACAGGAAATAAAGAACTATTGCCTTGCCTGTATCTCAAAGAACAAATAAAGCTAATTAAATACTTGGTAACTAGGGAACACATAATATGACACATGTTTCCGATTACACACATGATTCTGAATAAAATGACTGTAAGCAGGACTAATGTGGTAAGAATGGAGGGTGAGTTCAAGTATTAACACATGGGCATCATATTTTTCAAGGTCTCTAAACAGAAAAAATTTAATAAGTCTCCTCTTCATTTGTCACTGTCTGAGATAATTGTATCCCTTTACAGTATAGGATTTCTGTGCTCAGTCTTGCCATTCCACTGAGAACTCCTCTTTTACAATGTATTCCTTGCTTTGTGTGCATGTGACATGCAAAAATCATTATATCTCAGAAAGAGTCTGGTAGTACCAGATTTAATGCATCCTGTGCCTGGTTTCTAAGAACCTTAAAGATAACAATATAGGGGCTCAGAACATGTGGAGAATGGAATATGAATATATTTCATATTGAATCCAGTCTTCAGGCCCTAAGCAGACTGTTTCTGAATTGGTTATCCTTACTCACATTGACTACTGGAGAAGGTCAAAGTTTTCTAAATTTAAAATTTTCAACTAGAATTTCTGTTGAAAATTCAATTTTTGACTAAAGTCCTGAAAATTTGCAGCAAAATTTGTCAGGCTTTTCAACTAGCTGAATTTGCTATGTGGCTGGTCCCAGTGGACTACCCAGCAAACTCAGGTCCTATGGGATTTTTGTTGTGTTTAATGTCCAGCAAGTACTTCAGTATCCCTAAAACGTGTTTTCGAGAATAAACAGAACTATTTGTCATTTGTAAATTCCATATATCTAAAAGAGACACTTTTGTAATGAATATTACTTGTGCAGTTAAGATCAACTGCATTCAGAAGAAGACCTGTGATCTTTTTGAACATCATTGGGTAAAAGAAATTCTCTGAATAGAATATATGACAACATTGACTAGAAGTGCTGTTTAAACCTATGCATAGTATTGCCATTGTGTTTTTCAAAGGTCCAGAACTATGCGGTTTTGAAGTAACCAGTTATTGAGATAGACTTAATATAGTGTATGCTGAAGATTACTTCAGAATATCTGTCTGATTCATGTATTTATCTCCCTTGCTACTTTGACTTCTAATTACATGTTTCTATTACATGATGCATTGCAATATATAGCTTTTCTAGTAGAAACTTTGTGTTTCCCCTTGTGACCTCGGTTTCACAGTAATTTTATTATTAGGGTAGTCACCTAATACTGCACTCTTTTTTTTTACAAGAATAGTAAAGCTTCTAGATACAGTGGAGTGATGAACAGTCACATAGCACAAGTGGAATATGAATTTTATCCAACGGTGTCAGTACATCATAGTTTGGGAAGTCCATCAACTATAAATATCATGTTGATATAAGTTTTCCTTCTACACAAAATCATAATGTACATTCTACCTTCATATTAAGAGTTGTCCCATCAAAAAGGGCATGATTTTATGTTTGGATTCTAGTGTAAAATATCTGCATTCTTTAATGCAATGCTTTATTATAGATGTGTATCCAGTGTCCTGTCAGTTACATTGACTAGGTGTTCTAGATCTAATTATATACGTTGAGATGCAGGTGCCTGGGAATTTATTCAAAGAATCCAAGATTTTCAATCAACATCACAGAAGTTAGAAATGGAAAAGAACTAGTTCATCATCTTGTACGTTCCCCTGCCAGTGCAGGATTGTTCCTACTGGAGCTTGCTGAGAGGTTTCTAAGGAGTTAAGTATAACATTGGAGATATATATATATATATTTTCTTCATAATAGTTGGAAACCCACAACAAGAATCCATCTATCACTGGGTTAGGAAAAAACCTTTCATATTTTCTTGATTACATTAGCAGAGGTATGTTAAGTAGACGTATAGCTCAAAATTAAAGTAATAACATTTGCTATTCATTTTCAAATCCAGTTGTAAAATAGAGGAGTCCTAAGATTCCAGGAGGCATTTTCTCCCTCATCCTGCCTAAACTTGATCACAGTATCAAAGGAGCTCTCTAAAGCAGAGACTCAGAAGCTATAGATATAACTGTAGAACTTTCATCAATCTCTTCATTCTAGCCAGCCTTCCAGATTGCGGTAGTACCACCTGGATTCCCTACCAATCTATGGAAACAGACTCTGTGAAGATCTGTAAAAAGAGTTCTGCTCATTGTCTTTTCCTGAATTAGAGAATTACTTATTTTTAAAAAAAATCCAGAAAGAAAGCACAGATTATTTAGATTTTGATTTATTCTGTTGTTCACTTTCTGGAATATGTGATCCATTTCTAGATATTATTCAAATTATTCTGAAATTAGTCAAGTTGGAAACTTTTATGTTAAAATTTACAGAATTTAAATTACATTACTTAAACTTTTATCTCTAATTGACACCAGATCTTCTATTTCTTTGCTTTTGCATTTTTGTTATTAGCTATGGGTGCAAAAACTTCCTACTTTCCACTGTGACTCAAAAGAGTAAATCCTAATACTTTGTATTTCTTGAAGACCTAATTTCAAACTAAACTGAGATCACAAATAAATGACAATTGGCCTATAAGCTTAGTTTTGAGTGTCCACTAACAAGTAAAAGTATTACCAAAAATAAAGCAAGCAAGGATATAGGAGCAAGCTACACTATAGAAACATTTCTAAATTAATTTAATCTAAATCTCCTTTAGCTAAAGACATTAGCCCTTGGAAAGGGCTTTAATATTCGGGAAAACATTCCAATATATATGAGTTAAAGGTAAAACGGTTGACATTTCATGTGTATTTCATACATTGTTTAACACTTGGTAATTACCAGAGCTACATTTTTTGGTTCTGCAATCACAGAGGCAGAGCTGTCACCATTTTCTTATACACTGAGATTCACAGCAGTTCTTTCTAACTTTGTGTTCTCCTACCTAGTCAAGTTAAAATATACAAGCTCTGAAATCTCTACTTTAATTATGCCTTCCATATTGCAAATGGTAAATAGACTCAAAATATTATTCTTGTTCACACCAAGTAATCTTTTTTTCTGAAATGATTTCAGTGCAGAAAGAGACTCAACCTCACGGGGGCAGAAACAGCCCCTCTGATGACAGGGAACCATATAGTGCTTTCTGCTTTTAGAGTGGAGGAGTCAGGTAACACGACAAGGAAGTAAGTGGCTAATAGTGAGAAAGAATATCAACATTTTTCATTTGGGGCTGTTGTCTCTGCAGTTGGGTAGAGCTGCTACACTTCACAGGGGAAATTAGGCATAACAAATTGGGGCTGGATGCTCTTTTTAGATGCAGGAAGATTTCCCCTCTGTGATCTTGCTGCCCAGGTGTGGATGAAAAGAGCCATCCTCTGTTTCCCCAGAAAACTTCGGCTACAGCAGATTCTTGGTGGTACGCAATATCCAGTGCCTATCTATTTTAAAATAAAGTCTTGCTCTCCTAAAGCCCTTAAAAAAGCTTCTTATTTATTCCTTCCAGGAAGTCATGATTATGGCATATTTACCCATGATGCAATCATCATGATCCATTTTTCTCATGCCACTGTTGTTTCTATAGCTGTGGACTTTGATGTCATAAATACAGAATGATGACTTCACTGAATAAGCAAGCAGAGGGAGTGATTTCGAGGCAAAGCTCCAAATATTTGCAATACTGTCTATTTCTCTTTTGTGTTAATATTTCCTTCCTCTCACGTTTCCTCTAATGTGAAAGTTTCTCTTTAAAAATCAGACATATGTATGGTGCATGACTTTAAAATGGCTCTTTAGGGATTTTAAGAGGATTTCTTACTTTACTGCTTTACTGATAGCTACTCATCTTTCAGAGTAGAGTGGTGTAGATGCAAACACATTTCAACTATTGCAGAGACTTAAAGATTTAGAAAGTGTGCTACCTATTTTATCTATCTCACGTAATGTCTAAATGCTTATCCCATACGTTTTTTGGTACAAGGCTGTAAGTTCTCTTCTGGCTACATGCAAGGAGGGGAACCAGTGGATATGAAACTGAGCAGAGGATGCAGGAAAAAGGCAGTGTCTCTATATCAGATTGCCTATGAAAGTCCTCCTACAAGCATGATGCAGCATTGAAGATCTGTGAGACGGAAAAGGGTGGCACTGGAGGGATCCTTTGTAGCTTCATAATCACCTTCTAACCTGACAGACTTCCAATGGGAAGTTTGTGCTGAAGTTAATGCTAGAGAGGCTAGGGTGCAGGCATGATGGCAGAGCCAATGACAACACAGCTGAGGTAACCACGCAACATTGTAAGAGGGCAAACTGTCGTTGCCCCATGACTGGTTGACTTGGGGTCTGTTTTTCCCATGAAATGTAGAAATTTCCAGGACAAGTCTACTCCACAGTACAGTTTCAAAAATCCTTCTCCCTGGGAGGAGAAAAAGGAGAAACTCATACTTTATCTTTTTTATGTACTTTTCTGATCCTGCTAAATTTGGTTTTCTCATTTTTTTTATTTATTTTTTTTTCAGTGGGGAGATTGGTACAACTGATTAACAGTTTTGGTGGCCTAGCTACAACAGATCTCACTCTCTGTACAAGTATATACATCTTGTTTCATTTTATGCTAATTTTGTTGCAAGAGAGACGTAATAGGTGTGGTCTTTGTCAAACCAGGAAGTGGTTTAGTAGCCTAATATTAGGGATTGACTGAAAAACCCGCAAATTCTGGGATAGTTAAACTGAGTATCCTGCAGTTTGTTGTCATTTAGAAGAGATACCAAAAAGAGGGTGCCTATCTGCAGTATATTTATACTAACTGCCTTGGTCAAAATTTCCCTTCACCTGTTTTGAGCATCCAGTAGATTTGTACTGTTGGGTGCTTTTAATATGGGAAGGATAGTAACATGATAGATCATTAAAGTTGTCTGACACTTCCTATTTTTCTTATTCCTATAAGACCCTATTTTTATTTGTTTATAACATTTCCAAGCGTTAGCCATTCAGGATGAAATTTCCCAAGCTGTGTATCTTCCTCAGGCTGAATTCTTCTTGAAAATTTCAGCCAAAATGCTTCACCTACTTCTGAGAGCAGAGCTAGGGAAGAAACAGTGTTTTGCCCATGTTAAAAAATCCTTTTCTTTGAAAAGGTGCAGTGCCCCCATTCTTTGGAGCAGAGACTTGGTATTTGGCAGGAGAATGGCCTTTTTGTAAGGAGGGTGCCTTTTGTTTTCCTTGTGAAAATCTACCCAAATTTGATCAACTTCTATTTCTTTAAGGAAATCACACTTTGCATGTGGTCAGTAGAGATTCCTTAAATTTCAGCAGCTAAATTCCCTGAATATTCCATCCACACTGATCATGCTCCAGCCCATTGCTTAGCAGGACTTTCCCTGCGTTTTCAGCTCTGGATTTTGTGAGCTATGTTGGGTCCAGGACTGGACAGCTGAACTGAGAGCAGGGAGCCTGTCTCCCTGCTGGACCTATGCATCATGGAAGAGCAAGCTGCCTGATTCAAATTCAGAGGGGACAAGAGAGAGATACGCAGGAGTGGAGGGAATAGTGAGACCAGGGACCAAGAAGAAAGATAGGGAATGGAGAGTGGTAAGAGTGGGGGAAGAGAGAAACTAGGACAGGACGGAGCGGGAGAGGGTAAGAACACTGGGATTTAGAACCACCAGGGTGAGAGGAAGCAGGTGAAGAGGAGAGGAGGCAGTTCTGATGAGGATCCAGGAGGGAGGAGAACTGGAAATGGCTGTGTAAACACACTGGGACAATATGTGGAGACACTGAGATTGAATGGAAAGTGAGCTTGAGACTGGGAACCCATGGAGATCTGGTATGTGGGTGGGGGAGAAGGTATTGAAAGACAGGTTGGGTGAGGAGCCAGGGGAGTGAGAGACGGGGACAGGGAATTCTGCAACATTGAGACTAAGACTTACTGGGCAAGGAGTCTGGAATGTGGATGAGAAGCCTGAGGAATGGAGACTGGGGCTGGGTCGGTGAGGAGAATGGGACTGGGATAAAAAACCAGAAGTGAGGAAGAGACTGGAGTAGGAAAGAGTAGGTTGGATGGGATAGGGCAGAAGCGATGTTGCCTGGGGGTGGAATGGGCAGAACAATCTGTGACCTCTAGTACATACCCCTCTCCAGAGCCTGTGACTGAAGATTCCTACAACTCATCATTCATCTAGTGTCAGCAAATACCTGTGAAACCCATCGGCAAAGTGTCTCACTCCCTTCCAGTGCTGGTCTACATAGAGGATGACAACCTACTACTTCTTTTTGTTACTTTGTTAGCTTAAGTGGAAGATGTCTGTGTAGTGGACCATGTGGGTATCGGTATGATCCCATGTGATAGAATTTCTATTTGGTGTTTTTTATATGTTTGCTCTTTTAAAAACTTGGGAAATTACATACAAAAAGCTATGTTAAAAGAACATTATTAAGGTTTCAAAGTCAAGCACTCAAAATTTAGGAAATACCAGAATTAAGGTTGCCTATTCAACCTAAATTCAGTCTAATTGTGTATGCATGATGGTGCCATCTTTGATTACATGATCACATACAATTTTTTTAGAACCATTTTGTGCACAGGCTGGACATGCTATGTGCGTGGAGCAGGGTTGTTCAGTGAATGAGGCTGTTGGCCATAGAAACCCTGCTTAATTTGTTGCAGAAGTTGGAAAGTGCGTAGTGAATGAGGGAGGGGACTGCAGAAGAAAATGGCTGTCTCATGATTACAGCAGCTGAATACTGGCCTTGGGAATTGGATTCTATCCCTGCCTGTGCCAGAGTTCTCTTGTGATACTAGTCAACTCACCTAAACCAGACTTTTCCAAGTGGTCATTAATGGTGTGTTCCTTTTTTTCTGGACCTGATTTTTAGAAGTTGCAGCTACTACTAAAGTCCACTGACTTTCAGAGCTTTCTTTTGAACATATTAAGTGCCATATAATGCAAAGTACTGAAAGCTCAGGTCCTGGGTTTTTCAAATTGGGTACCCAAAATTGGTGGATACTTTTATCTGTCTGTTTCTTAGTTCCCCATCTGTAAAATGGGAACAATACTCTCTCATCTCACAGGAGCTTCGTAAAAATTAATGTATTAATATGTATGAAGCATTCTGATATTGTAGTGATAAATGCCATAGAAAATCCCATGAGGAAATGAATAATTCTGTCTTCAGAGCAAGATCTGAATAGTGTGCAGTAGACAAGGCAAGGGGCCACACATTGAATGAAAACAAAATCAGTAACTTCTCATTAAGTGAGCAGTATCCAGTCTGTGCACTGAATGAGACAGGTACAGTGGAAAAAATAGTATGTGATCATGTAATTAAAGACAGTTATCATAATACATATGCATTAAGGGACCAAATTATAGTTGCATGGGCAACCTTAATTCAGGAATTTCCTAATTTCTGTGTGCTTGACTTTACCGCCTTAATGTTCTTTCAGTGCCTTTTTTTTTTTTTTTTTTTTTTTTTTTTTT
>ML675629.1:15587043-15878835 GCA_007922155.1 Mesoclemmys tuberculata | reverse complement strand
GCCTTTTTTTTTTTTTTTTTTTTTTTTTTTTTGCATATAATATGTATATACAGCCTTTTTTTAAAGAGGTATTTTGGGATTCTTGAAGAAGAAAGATGATATAAAGTGCCATGAGATATTAATCTGGAATGATTTAGAATGTAAATATGGTAAGGTTTGATTGGTAGAAAATGTAATTCTGTGTTAGAGAATAAAGGAAAGCAGCCATTTCTGAACACAAGACTACATATTACGTAAGCTTATCTGGCTATGAACTTCATGTCTTTGACCATTCTTTACCATTAACTGCCTTTCATTTAGAAAAAATAAAGCCATATGGCCAAGTGGTATCAAATATGCAATATATTTAAAAAAACCAAAAGTGTCCAGTTTATATTTTATCACCAAAATTGTAATATGAATGTTTGATACCTACCTTAGCAAACAAATTAATAACAATTAAAGATTAATGTAATGTAATTAGCATTATAAAGCAGTAAAGTTATGAGTAAGTGGACCAGGAATACAAAACTGAGGTGTCTTACTGCTTGTTTTTACACTCAATCTTTTTTTTTTTTCCAGCAAACAGAGGAAGTGGGGCAGCAGGCAGCTCACAGACTGGTGATGCACTGGGGAAAGCACTTGCTTCTGTAAGGAAATATTTACTTTGGTTTACACGTTTGCCATTTTTGAAATGTGAACTTTAATCAGCAATGGATGCTTGGATTTTAAGAAGATGAACAGCAAACGAGAGATTTATCTCAGAGGTCATCAACTTTGAATTTCTACCATTTGAAATATGTAATGATCAATGTGAAATTATGTTTTAAAAAGTTTTAGAGTTAATTTTATAGCAGAAAAGAAATTAAATGACTGGAAATCTTATACCATTCATGGCCACTTGATGACTAGGAGCCATGTCCTTCAATCTTCTACACACTTCACTTATCAAAAACAATGGGAGGGAGGTTGCATAAAAATCAGTGATAGGTTTAGTTCTGATTTACTCCAAACAATCTGTAAACAGAATTCATCTAGATTTCCTTTTGTCTTCAGATTTGATATTTTCCATCTATTCCATTACAGTGGTCGCCATTAAAAAGCCAGCATTAATCAGTAGCTGCCCCACTGAGGTATATGGCACATTTCCTGTTCTAGGTGTACGGAAATATTGATGTACCTCAGATATCAGTGTGCAGTTACTGTTGCATGTGTTGACTTTCTAATAAAGGACCAATGTAAATTATTTTCTGGGCAGAGTGGGTTCCACTGAGTTCTCATGAGAGTTAATTTTTTTGCATATTCTGCAGATGTTTCGTTAAAAATAAAAAAATAAGATAATAGGTTGCCCGGTATACCAAATATAGTACAGAATCCACTTTTAAATGGTTCTTGATAAATGGCATACATGATTAACAGGGGCAATCACCATGGTGCAAATTCAGTGTACTGCATATCAGTGATTCTAAGCAGCAGTTAAATGGCACATCCCACCCATTTAAGTGGCACACCTGGTCTTGTCTTATCAGAGTTATTGACATGTGTTCTTTGGTATTTGCTGTTATAAATTACCCACTGTGCCACTATGCAGTCCTTTGTTCTCTTTACTCTGTTTGGGCTGCTAAAGGATTTGATCTTACCACAATATAATTTTCAGAAATGTTTTAAGGCTTTGTACATTGTTTATTCTTAAAGCAATAAAAATGTATGCACCCACCATAACATACCCCAAAGAGCATGTGGCAATCAGAACCATCACTTAATTGGCAAATGTCTGTTTCCATCAAGATGTTTCAGTTAAGCAAATTCTACTGTTTGGCTTCCTACTAATACAGTTTTGTTTTTTATTTAAAACAAAAATTAAGATGAAAGTAATAGGCTTTTTAATCTGTCCTGCTCTCATTTAAATGGACTGAATGCGTAAGAATTCCATATTTCGTTCTGCATCAGCATGTGATGGCTTTAGATTAATTCTTTATCATCTTTTAAAGATCTATTCTCCAGACCACACCAACAACAGCTTTTCATCAAATCCTTCAACTCCTGTTGGTTCTCCCCCTTCTCTCTCAGGTATTGTTGTTACAATTCTATTTTACTGACCATTTCAACATATTTTCAGTAGGAGGTACTTGAACTCCTGCTGTCCTGGGTGTGTGATTTGCATCCAGACAATAACATCAGGCTATTTTCTTATTAATACCAGAGCCATACAGGCTGACTATTGTACTCACTGAGATTATTGGAAATACTTTTTAAAAGACACATTTTGGCCAACATGAAGAGAAGTTCATAATGACTCTTAAATAGATGAACGTACCTGCTGCAAAAAACTGTTGAGACCCATATTCTGGTCTCAGGCAACCGCCACGAACAATTTTGTGCAGATTGTTCCTAATGTTGCATGAGAAGGTATACATGTGTAAGAATTTAGTCCACACCGCCTAGCCCACAGGCCATGATGCTCTGTAAAAGGAGTTGCCAAGAGTTTACACAGAAGCCTGTCTAGCTTTGTGAGGAACCACATTCCTTCAGTCATTCCCACTGTTTGCCATGAGTTTTTTTTCTCAGGGTATATCTGCACAGCAAAGAAAAAACAATGGCTGGCTCATGTCAGCCAGCTTGGGCTGCGGGGGTGTTTCACTGCCATATAGATCTCCAGGCTTGGGCTGGAGTTCGGGGTCTAGGACCCTGTGGGGTGGGAGGGTTGCAGAACTCAGGCTCCAACCTGAGCCTGGAAGTCTACACGGCAACAAAATAGCCTCACGAGCCAGCTGCAAGTTTTCCTTTGCTATATAGGCATACCTGTAGGGTCCTAACCAAAGTGCCTGCCAGACCTTGGCCCATAAAATGTGGCTCTCTGCAAAGAAAACCACAGTGAGCTTAACTTATTTATTGAACACTGTGATGCTGAAGATGTCCTTATCCTAGTGATACAGATTTTTTTGTGGTATACTTTTATTTCTAAATAAACCTAGTAGCGGAATTTTCAGTGTTGGAGGTGTATAATAGCACTAGTGATGGGCTAAGGTGACCAGGCATCGTGCTATCCTCCCCACCCTACCCCAGTCTGGTCCTGCAAGACTCAGGAACCCATATCCAATGAGACCTGTCAAGTTCACTTTGACATTTTAAAAGACACCATAGTTTATACTCCCGAGTGTGACACAGTATTGTTAAATCCTGAAGTAAGCATGAGCTCTCCTGCAAGTCCCAGGGGATTAGCAGTTCTGGAGAAAAGGATAGATCTCATATGCCCTGAGACTTCATAGTGCTTCAATAATCTTGGAGGTCTCAAACCCTAAAGTACCTTTGGAAGGGACAAGATTGAAGTGAAAGAGTTAATGGGAGCGTGGAATGGTCCAGCCAGCCAACATCCAAAGACAAGCTACTTCTGAAGAAAGGTAGCAGGTCCCCAAACTTCTCCTTGAAGAGAAGAGTTCCACTGAAGAGGGGTTGGAAGCCAAGAATACCTGCCATTGAAAGTGAGGTATGGTGATTGTGATGATATTAATCAAACATGCCCTCCAAAAATGCAGTTGTGGGGGAACGTGGGGATTGCTGCCTTTCTCCAAAACCAGGCCTTCTATAGGGATTGGCTAGCCAGCTCCCTCCCTGCCCTGGAGTGAGACCTAATGAAGGGTGTAGGAGTACAACAGATAGTCCTTATTAATCTGAACCTGTCCCTGGACAGCACCCTTCACTGTGTGCTACATTTCTTTTAGCAGGCATTGCCATAATTTCCATCTGTTACTATAAAGAAAGGACTTGAGATGAGGTTGAGGAAAGAAGGCAGTAGGTTAAGCAGTATAGATTGAATTTCTTTCCACGAAGTTTACTGGATAAATAGAGAGATCCAAGGGTCAAAGTCAATACAAATAAGTGACAAATTGAAAGGGGAAAACTAAACTGTTTAGGCATCAGGATATAGTAGGAAACAAAATGAAAGTCCTGATTGTCTTTCATTGTCCTATTCAGTGATGTGGCAAAATCACAAGTTAAAGATAATGAAAATCAATGGAGACCAGAATTTGGTGGTATTTTAGATATAATCAAAATTAACACCATTTTGTGAATATGGCATACTGAGAATCTAGAAAAGGCCATGAGATCAATCTTGGCCTGCTCTTCTAAACCCAGGAAAAGTCACTTAACTTCAGTTTTAAGATTAAAACCCTAATAGGTCCACCTGGAATTCCCAACATTGTTTCATAAGATCATTCAGAAGATTATATGTTTCAGACAAAGAAGAACTAAGAATACAAATGATCTGGTCATAGTGCCATAAATACAACCTGCTGGGGAAATTACTTGAACCAATATTTCTGTCCTTGGGTGTGGTGTGCTCCTTTAATAGTGTCACATCTTTGTTTAAAAGAAATGATATTGCACAAGTTGAGGCCTTATATATTTCATCCTTAAACCTTCAGCAGAAACAGATTTAGTTCAATAGATGTAAACTAGTATAAACCAAGAGTTTTGCTGTTAGCTCCTTTTAACTTTTGTAAGTGCAAAATAAAATAATCTACATTAAGAAAGTGTGAAACTTAGCAGTTAAATGAGAGCATCTGTAAAATGACAAGTTGTGACTGAACTTTGAGTTAGGTATTTATATAATACCATTAGTTTTTAATTCTTTAAAAAAAAAAAGCCCCGAATCCATTAGTTTGATGATTGAATGATTTGTTCAGTGGCATCGAATATGTCTTGAACCACCGCTAGGATAATGGGCTGTATGTGCTGGAAGTCTAGCAATCCCCTTAGAACTTTTGAAAATCCAGCTTCTCCCTTTACCGGTGAGCTATTTCTTTCTGCTGGAGCCTCTTTTAGGTACAGCTGCCGAATCAATGAAAACCTCTATGTTAGGAAGCAGCCTGAGGCAACTTTGTGGCGTGCATCTACGTGCTTCGCTACAGAAATACCTTTTTTTCATCCTTGTGTATTTTGGAAATTGTCCACATGGCTGCCCTATAGTCTATGTGGAAAACAGCATTTACATGTCTACAAAACTGTCCAAAAAGTTTGAAAGACATTTTTGTTTGTATAGTTCTAATGGTAATTCCCATTTTACTATTAGCAGGCACAGCTGTTTGGTCTAGAAATGGAGGGCAAGCATCATCATCTCCCAATTATGAAGGTCCCTTACACTCTTTGGTATGTTTCGATTAGAGACCTCCTCTGCCTCAGTATTTCCATGCTGTTCTTTCCATTTCTCATCCACACTTCTCACAGAGGTTTGCATTTTGTTAATGATTACTGTGCCCTTGGATTTTTACGCTATTTGATCATTGCTAACTTAGTAACATGGGGGCCCAGTCCTTTGGTTTGTGATATTTTGATATCAATTGTTACTGACTAGGATGTAGTGTTTGACCATCTAACAGATAATGTATTGTTGAAACGTGCCAGAACGAAGAAAGTTAATTACAAAAAGGAGGGATTTGTTCACAACCAGGAGGGATTGTAGGAGGGATATCAGGAAGAAAAGTAAGTGGTTACTGTGAAGTAGGACAGATGTAAATGTTGAGTCAGCTTACTTTTATTTAGGGAAAGTACAGTAGAGGGTTAAATAACATCTTTTGATTCTTTCTGGTGTGTTTTAGAGTGTTGTAGACTTAATATGGTGCATCAATTGGCAAAAACTGGGATGGTAGTTATGGTTAGCACTAGAGAGAGGATAAATAAATACATAAAGGAGATGTTTTATATGGAAAGATAAGGTAAGAGCGGGGGGATGGCTGGGAGCATATTAAGGACAAATAGGTAAGGTTTTTAAAAAGTCTGAATCCTTTATCCCATTCTTTTCTGTATGCTGTCTGTCTAGATAGTGAGAAAAAAGCTGTCTCATTATATTTTGGTAGAACACTTAGCATTTTTTGGGTGCTATATGAATAATGATAAAGATTCAAAATGTCTCAGTATAAAAAAGCAGAGCATTTCTGAAGACAAAACAAATAATCATGTAATACTGAATCATGGAAAAGTCCATCTGACTTCAATGGGAATTTTCCCTGAATCAGGAATTAGCAAGGACTGCAGTATCCGACCCAATTCAAATGCATGTATCATCATGATTCATTGTTGGATACTTTCAAGCTTATCCCAGCTTACTGTGAGTAGTTGTGTGTATAGAGTAGCAGTGTTTTTTTTAGTTCATTTGCTCTAGAGCTCTGTAATGAGTGAAGAATATTTTTGTGATGATAAAATTACCCACTGTTCAGATGTGAATGCCAATGTAGACAGAGCGGCCTGGTAGTTAGACCAGGGTAATATGAAGAAGGAATTTAAGTTCTGTCCCTAACACTGTCACTGATACTCTATGACCCTGGGCAAACAGTTCACGATGTGTGCCTCAGTTTCCCCATCTGTAAAATGGGGATAATAATCTTTACCGTTGTAAAATATTCTGGGCTGCTTGGATGAAGGACACTGTACAGCATAAATACAGAGTATTATTTCCGAGTTCATTACTTATCCTCTTCCTATACTTGCCAACAACCCAGCACTATTTTTCTAAAAGAATAATGATATTGGAATGAAGTAATCCAGTAAAGCAGCACTCAGATTTCTTTGACATCAACATTGCTGCTATTAATGGTTCAAAAGTAGGGAGAATTCTAGTGGTAGCATGAGCTGGACCCTCTCCTTCTGGAGGGAGGTTGAGTGTAAGTTTCTATTTTAGAGAGGGCTGAGTTACATTAGAATAAAGGAGGAAACTTATAAGAAAATGTTGCCACCACTAACAGTCCAGTACATCTCTGTTTTATAATATTTTTCACATCTCATACAGGCTGCAAAGCCCTAATTTTTAAGGAGGTGTGTTTATTACTGCTCTTACCAACAATGCTTTGAAAGTATTTTTAGGATGCATTGTTATAGGGAACATTTCAGCAACTGTGGAGATGGATTATGTGACTTTAATAGGTTCTTTCTAACTTTTTGTTCATGATTCTTTGCTTGCATAGGGAGAACAGGTCCTGTCAGAGACTGATTTAAGTTAGGTGTATATTCTTTTTTTTTCTTAAGGTAACACTGAAACTTTTCAAAAATCACAGAGGGCAACGTATGTACTGTAAAGATTATGTTCATGAGGAATCATTGAACCTGTTTTGCCCATGAAAATGAAAGCTGTGTTTGTGTTAAGTTCTCACTAATTCCTTAGAATGCTAGTTTAATTATTTCTCTAAGAAAAAATCAGTTTTCTTTAAAAGGGGAAGAAATAAAAAGAACTGTTTTCAGTTACACATACCCTCCCCCTCCACACGCACACATACGCCAACTAGCAGTACTGTATGTGGCATACCTAATCTGTGTCTGTTTTGTCTCAAATGTTAAATGGCCCTTCACATTTGCTGATGGTTCTCTTGATTTGTTTTTCATAAACAAACAGCAAAGCCGGATTGAAGACCGTTTGGAAAGACTGGACGATGCTATTCATGTTCTCCGGAACCACGCAGTGGGGCCTTCAACAGCCATGCCTGGTAGTCATAGCGACATGCATGGATTAATAGGGCCTTCTCACAATGGAGCAATGGGAGGTCTTGGGTCAGGATATGGGACAGGCCTTCTTTCAGCCAATAGACATTCACTAATGGTAAGATATGGAGATTAAATGGCAGTGCAGGTTTAAAAACAGTAAAGTAATTAGAATTTCTGAACTGGTCTGCAGGCTTTTTAATGATATTGAGCCTTTCTATTTGTTCTAATGCTGCAGAAATTTTCATGTTAATGGCAAAATATCAGATTAATTTGTGCAAGGTTTTGCTACTACCAAGAGACGACATTTTATACGTACACTGTATATGTTTGAGGCATACGTTCTGTTTATTTTGTACATTTTGCTCATGACAGTAAAAACTCTTCTTCAGTGTGTTTAAGACTGAGTGATGAGAGGCTGCCATTGACAGAAAGCTGCTATACTCTGGCAGCCAGCCTCATTAAAAGTCCTTTCTAAAATAGTTTGGATTGTCTGAGAGATTTAGTTGTCTGACAAGTGTATGACTAGCCCAAAAATCAACCACAGCAGAGAGGTTATCAAAAGAAGGGTGACTCCATAGTGCACAAGGACAACGTAGTGCTTTTTTTTAATAATAATTACTTCTGTTAGCCAACCGAACAACAATACACACACTGAAGTCTGAAGAAGTGGAGAGAGAACACAACGGAACATCTAGCATTTGCGTTACTCACACTATCCCGTAAGGAGAAACCCTCCTCTTCATTATTGCCATCACCACCAGTGGGTGTCTTCCTGGCGTTTCCCCAGGACAAGTAGGTCATGAGATAGCTTTTATAATGTGGTAGACTGATCCCCACTATGCTTAATGCATATTCAGTAGGGGTTTCAGCCCCTTTTCCTTATCTGTATTTCGTCACCCAGCTACACTGGCATGCCCTTCTTCCATAGGTTACTAGACCTTTTATCTCAAACATATTAGTGCATATGTCAGGTAAATGTTATAGCATTCTTACTGTCGGACGGGACATCTGCTGATGTTTCTAAAAGCTGGTATAAACTGGCATCTTATGGTTACCTGTCAGCAGTTTAGCAACACTTACTTATAACATCACCCTGTCTTTTGTGACCTTTTGTTATGCAGAGTCATTTATGAGTTAGTTACTTATGTCACAACTTTAGGCCTTAGTTTGGTTAAACTATTGTTTAATAAACTAGTTTAATATAGTTTTAATAAACTATATTATATTTTAATTTAGTTTTAATTTTTTAAAACTAGTTTTAAAACTAGTTTAATACAGTTTTAATAAACTAGTTTATTTTTTAAACTATTGTTTATTGTTTTGCCTCATTTAGCATATGCCCATATATCTAGCAACATAGGTGGCTACAGTCCATGTTTTAAGAAAACACTTAATTAATGGGAATTAAGTACATGCTTATCTATATGCTAACGTGCTTTTGTGAATTGAGGTCATATATGATTACTTGTGGCTTAGATTTCACATTGGATCAAATGTTCCATATCAGAGTATCAGACCTTTTTTTACTTGGATAACACCACTGTCTTGCTTACTGAAGGCCTCATTCTCCAAGTTTCTGTCATGCTGAGTAGTACTAGCTCACTGTACTCATTATACTGTGAGTGATCTCAAGTATAGTTATTTGTATGAATAAATACTTCTCGGTATTAATATTGCAGAATTACGTCCTAATTTTCCTGTTATGGTTTCTTTTTTTTTTTCTCTGCTAAAGGCAATTTCTTCTTATGTTATATATCTTTTTTATGATGAACATCTGGCATCTTGGAAAGAGAAATATTTTGTAGATCCTGTGTTTCTGTAAAGAAAAATCATGCCTTTCTGATCCATTTGATTTCTTTGAAAATATCAACAAAATAGTCAATAAAGAAGAACAAGCTGAAGAAATGTATTTGGACCTACAAAACCCCAAAACAAATTCTTCACAATATGCTATTAAAATTAAGTAGTCATACGGTAAAGGGTAAAGTAAACTCATAGATTAGGAACTGGATAAAAGATAGCAATTGACCAGTTTTCAACATGATTAAAAGATAACATTTATCATACCCCCACATTCTATTTTAGGAATGATGTGTAATGCAGGTGGCCATCACCATCAACAGTTCAATGGAAATCTCAGAAGCAATGGTCAAAATAAGCAAACAAAATGTTAAGATTGCAAAAGGAATGTGATGGAAAATAATACTGAAAATGTTATAATGCCATGATATAAGTCATTGGTATGCTTTCATCTGGAATATTGTGTTCACTTCTGGTTACCCTATCTCAAAAAGTATATAATAGAATTAGAGGAGATTCAAAGGAAGGCTATAAAAATGCTTGGAATCATGGAAAGCTTTCCATCTGAAAAGAGATTGAACAGATCATGGTGATTTTGTTTATAAAAGACATGTATAAGGGGGACAGGTTAGAGGTATAAAAAATAACGGATAGTAAACAAGGTATATCTAGTAGTCCTATCCATCCTTTCTTATAATTAGAGAAGGGGATAGTCAATAAAACTGAAAGTAAGCTAATTGACAATCTGTCACATTCACTGCTGCAAGATATAATGGAGGCCAAGAGCTTAGTAGCATTCAGAATAGGAATGGACATATGTGGATAATTAGAACATCCAGCGTTGCTTTAGATAATATTAAATACAATATTTAGAAAAGATGTGAAATCTCATGCCACAGGGCATAAGCCAACCACTGACATAGGGAACATTTCCCCTACAGACACTCCATCGTTCATTCCAAGGTCTCTTGCACCTTCCACTAAACCATCTGGTACTAGCTACTTGCCACTTTCAGAGACAGAATACTGGACTAAATGGACCACTGTGCTCTAATCCACTAGGACAATTCTAATGTTCCTGTGCAATCAACACAGAAATTTTCACTGTAAAGGGTAGTGACTTTAGAGCTATTTCTTTAGCAAATGACACCATCATCTACTGTAACAGATAGATCATTAAGCCATCCCTTCTGTCAAATTCTAAACCCCCAGGATATCATGGCTAAGTCAACTCTTGCTTTGATCCTTTGAAGACAGTTACTTATTTAGTCTTATGCACTTTCCTGTGTGAGACCTTAAAAATTGAGCCTGTCATCCACATAGACCTTAAAGATCCCATGTCTTTTTTATGTGCAGAGGGATTTTCTCCTTATGTCCTTGACCAAAAAAATACTGGGGTGGAGTTCTCAGGGGACTACAGTACAGTATGTTGAGTAAAATTTAATAACTACAAATCAGTGCTGCTGTTTATAAGTAACTTGTAAACCGCTTAGGATGAAATGCTCTATACTAATGTAAGTTACTGCTATTTATTATTAATGGTTGTTAATGTTTCTCTTTAGCTTCATTTTTAAAATACATTTCTCCCAGCAGTGGTCAGTCTGATGATTGGCTGTGCCCCCTCCTAAAACTAAAGTTAAAAGTAAATGTCAGGGGTGAAGCATTGTTAAAAAGCCACAATCAGGCCATTACCATTTATAGATTTACAAAAAAAATGCTGACTTAAAATAGTCTGGCAATCAGGTTCCAAAAGGTAAAAAGATGCCTTTTCAGCATCCCAACTAAATCCATTTCTTTTCCCCCTCCCCTGTAAAAATAGCATGAACCAGACATTATTTTGCTCTCTGTGGCAGTTGCTGAGAATTCACAAAAGGAAATTCTAGGTTGTAATTTATCTTGGCCTCAGGTAACGTGTTAAATACACTTGGGATACATATAATCGAAAATTTTAGTTTGTACAATGCTATTTCCCCCAAATGTTTAAACAATACTGCTTTTAATGAAAAAATCTGGCTTTATTAAAAGCCAGATCTGTGACTTACAACTGTTTCTGCATATCTGCTCTCAATCAAGAGAAAAGAGTTTAATTTTTTAGTAGCTTTGTTCACTTTGCATATGTTAAACTGATGCAGCACGCACCAAGGGCATCACTTCAGAGACGGTTTGTTCCATAAATACGTGGTCGTCTCTTAAATACCAGATGTAGGTAAAGTTAGATTTGAAACAAAAGGAATAGCAAACAATTAAACTATTCATATAGCTTTTAGGAAATATCTGACCCTTGAATTTCTTCTCTTATGTATCTGTTTTAGGAAAGGTTAGGCACTCTTTCGAAATTTGATCTGAGATGGTTATGAAATGCCACATGGTACCCTGTAATTTCTGCTATTAAAGACAAGCTTCTGCTTACTTCTTTTCTGAAGTTTAGAAAGCAATGAGTAAATTCATAAATGAAATACATTGAACTGGGCAATTCAGACGAAAGATGTACCACTTTGACAACATAGCTCGTTTTAAAAACAAGAATGGGAAATGTCTGTCTCTTGCTCTCCACATTTAACTTTCTGAAAAAAATAGTCTGCTTGTGCACAAAGACTGTTAGTCACTGTCTGAAACTCTAACATGTATGAAAGAGTCAAGCCTGGTAATTTCTTTTGGAAAACTGGTATGAATTTTGAAGTAAAAACATAAGAACAAAGGAAATAGTTTTTGAATAGAGTCAGTCTTAAGTTAGCCTTTGACCATTTGATACATTCCACTCTGAAAAGGAAGTTGAAGGGGGAAAAAAATTTAAAAAAATCGAGGAGGATACTGGTAATGTTTTCCACATTTGAATTTTAATACATGAAACAGGCTATAAAACTTTGGCCAGCTGCAGTAAATAAAGTAGCAGTGGGAGGTATGGACCGGAAACTTGTACAGAATGTGCTGGTGGAAGTTTCTTTGCCCACTGTACACCTTCATTTGTTGGTTTCAAAGTTGGGGTATGCTAGGGTAACATGAAACTTAGCCCAGAGTTTGTATTAGTTTCCAGCTGGTCTTCCTTGTCAGATATCCTCCACAATTCTCTGCTATATTGGGCAAATATGAATCTCTTTCCAGGCAAAAGAGATAGGGTCACATTCTGCTGTCAACTCCACTGCTGGAAATGTGAATTACCTCCTTTCATTTCCATTAAATTGCTCCAGATTTACAGCCGTGGAGCTGAGAGCAAAATTTGGCCCACTGCGATTACTTGTTTTCTTAAGAGAAATAGATGACCCTTCTAATGGGAGGTTCATGTATTTTAGTCGGTCACTATAGTGTTTCCTTAAAGCCCCAGTCCAACAAAGCATTAAGCACATGAATGGATTTCTACAGTTGGCGGTGTCCTTATTTCTAATTTCTCCCCTGTTATTAGGTAATTGGGGTACATTAAAAATCCTCGCTGCTCAGACATGGCATATATTGTCTCAGGGCAGCAACAGATTAGTAAATTAATTAAGGTATGGGGCTCCATAGTCCCAAATTCCTAATTCCACTTACTTTGGAAGTCCAGAGAACTGCTCACTTCTATTGCTGCTGATTCTCTGAGTGATTCTGGATGTGTTACTTAGAGCCCAATTCTGCCACTCTTATATTGAATAGTAGTAGTAGTATAAGGCCATTCTCAAAATAAGGCACTGCTCAGCTTGAGTAAGAGTTAATCAAGCCTTAACCTTCTTGTACCTGGGTACAATGTAAACTTGGTGGAATTATACTGTGTGACTTCTCAAGGGAGTTCTGATTTAATATTTCTTTCAATTGTATCTCTTAACAAAAACTGCTGTAAAAGTGAAAAGTATAGTCATTTTTATCATAATTACAAAGTACAGCTATTAAATTTGTTAAGATCAATATGCAGGAAAGAGAGTACCATGACAAGAATTCAAAATTTTACCTTTATTAAAAACAAAAAAACCCCAATAAACCACTCTTGCTCTAAAAAATGATATCACACTGAATTAGGTTTTATGTAACTATGAAAACAAAATACACCCAGCACAAATTCAGACATACAAATTTGAGCTTTTAGGAAGTAAAATATGAACATAGCAGAATAAGTACAATAAAAATAAGAGCGGGATGAATTTTTTCAAAAGAAATCATTTTTTTTCCTGAAAAATGCATATTTTGGACAACAGAAACATTTTGCAAATTTGCACTGAATTTGCTAAATTATTTTGGTCAGAAAAAAAATGCCCAGAAAAATCAAAACAGTTCATTTTGACATTTTTTAAATGAAATGTTTAAATATTCAATTTGAAACTGACTTTGTTTCAAATTTTACTTAAATTTTATTTTAAGAACTCAAGCAACACTAATTATTTTCTTTTGTTCAGCCAGTGAACCAAAAAATCAGTTATTCGCACAGCTCTAATAGACATGCCATAAACCAATGTAACAGACAAATATGCCTTCCAAATGAGTTTGGTTTGTGTTTATGTGAACCTAAATATACAGTAAGATTACTTGAACCTAAATATCTCTTTTGCATGACACACCAGCAACAAATTATTTTGGGATCTTGACTAAATTCATATTTACAACCTGCTATAATTAATAAAGGTTTAGTCTTCAATCCTGCAAACACACATGCACTTAACTTTACTATCATGGGTAGTCTATTTGGGACTGTTTGTGGTAGGAAAGTTAAGCACATGCATATGCATTTCCATTATTGAAGCCATAATAATTGAAATTAACGTGGCATCCATTAGTGTGGCTTGCGAAGCCCACACAAAACAGCTCCATGCACTAGAAAGAGTTTAGTTTGTTTTCAGAGGTCAGACATGCAATATTGCTAGGAAATACCATTTAACTGGAAGTGCATTTGTACTTAATAGTATGCAAATGACGAGAGTAAGCATCTTGTTCTCATAGCATCTCGTTCTCAATGCTGTGCCCAACATTTGTGTCCCAGTGATGGCAGTTATGAATATAACAAAAGATAGGAAATTCCAAGTCAAGACAAAATCCTAGGTTAATTTATATTGTATTGTATTGTGTCTTTGCCCACTCTCCACCCCAACCACAAGTACACAAGCTAAGCCTATGTTGTCAGCTTTAGCTGTGAATTTCCTGTCTTTTGGCAGTTCCTGTCATTGTAGAGATTATGTAGATTGTAGTGATTTTTAACATTTTAAATACAATTTCGTAAAATGGCATTTGTATGCATTGGAATGGTAAAAGAGGCACATTTCTTTTATAGCAGTGTATGACTGGATTGATTATAGCCATTATACAACACAAACTGGTATACAATTTTTTAAAAGATATTTCTTAAGTCCATCATCTTGCCTCCATGCTTCACACGAGGGTCCACAGGAAGAGGATATGTTCATTTATATTTTTTAACATCTAAATTAAATTAACTTATGGAATTTTCCTCTGCTAGAAATTAAAGTAGCAGCTCATGAAGTAATTCAATTATGTCATTCATACACAAACAAAGAGTCAAGCAACTTGGCATTATTTAAAAGACAAGATTTGGCTTTTTTATTTTGTTTGTTAAAAATCTGTTACTGTCCTGCTTTAATTTTTATCATAGTTGCAATTAAAACAACAAATAAAGGTATCCTAATAATTGAGAAAACTGGACAAAACAACCTTATTGGACTAAAAAGTTTGTAAAACAAACAGCAGTATAACCCTTTTCTATAACATTCATGTTCTTCCTAATTGGTTCACTTCCTAATTTCATGTAAATTATAGCCTCCATCATATTCTTAAAACCATTTTTGAAGTATACTCTTGGTTTTAATCAGAAAAAAATCCATTAATTATTATTTAAAATGACACCACTTTTCAAAAACATGGTGCTGACACAATGACTTCATTCATTTTAAACGAGTTAATTAGGTGTATTGTTAAAATCATAGTATTTGGTTTCCAAGTTTTAATTTAGCATTTGCTAGCTCCCTGGTTTCCACACATGGACGGATCTATTGTGAAGCCGTGTGTGTGTGAAAGTTATTGGAGAATGGTAGTCTCTGGGTAACGTTCCTCTAAGCTGCCCTGATTTTTGTTTCCCTGTAGTCTAGATGAGAAACAGCTGGCTTTTGTTTAAAAAGCTGTTTTGTGAAATGTCTGAAATTTGAGGTGTAGAGCTGAGGTCACCATTAAAGCAGGTGCTTGGGAACAAGTGGGGAAGAAAGCAGCAGAGACTGATTTGGCCACATAATCTTTTGGAAGATATTTCCTATTAGACTGGAATATGGTATCAGAAGGAAATAAAACTTCTCTAAGTTTGCTGATTTACGTTTAAATGGATTTTGTTTACCATGTTTTTAACTCACAGATAAATGAAGGACAATTAATATTCCTAATCCGATAGCTTTAGAACCTTTTATATCTCCGGATTTAGCCAATATTTAAAAGACTAATCATCCCTGTAGGAAAGAAATCATAAGGATTATTTCACTGACTTCACTTCAGTGCCCATGGCAACCCACTTCTATCCATAGTAGGTTGCAACTTGTTGATTTCTTTTAAAATACTTCGATTGTCTCACCTAGTATAAAAGAGATGCTGTTTAAGTGTGGAGGACCAGAATATTGAGTTAATGCTCACTAGGTATTTACAGTGGAGCGTGAATAGACAGAGCAAACTGTACCAATAAGATCAGCACCCAAATTAGTCTTAAAAAAGCAAAAACTAAAACATACAGAATCACTGAAAAATTGTGCACTTCCAATATCTATTGGCAGAAGGAATTAAGGAAACGCATTTCCTCTCCTTAGAATTACAGATTATTAACAGCTGTTGGGGAATGGAGATTAACGTTGTAATTTTTGCAGCACTAGAAGAAAATTTGTTTGGGAAGTTGGCTCTTCACTTCCAGTCAATGTGTAATGCCAAATAAAACTTCCTTTTGCAGAGCTCGTGTGTTAGAGTTGAGCAATGTTGTGATTCCCTCAGAAACGCTGGATTACCCAAGCCTACCTCCATTAAATAGAACAGAAAGAGCATAGAGAAATGAATGGAGTGCTGCCATGCAGCATTCTATCATACTGTACAGAACATGAAAGCCACTGTTTCGTTCAGCCTGCCTCCCTGCCTCTGCTTAAGACGTGGCACTCTTTATATACACACATATACTGAACTTCAGTTTTGCCGCTTTCGTCTACGTTTAAATGGATTTTGCATCTGACTTGCTCGCAAAATGCCTTTTCATAAAATATGTGGAAAGCTGCTTAGTATTCTCTGGTACTTTTTTTTTGTATTAAAAAAACGTTGAACTTCGCTATTTTTCCTGATTTAATGCCACCCTTAATGTCTTTTTTTTTTTTTTAATCCTTTCTTTTGCTTTTGATCTTATTTATCGCTGAACCACCGGTCATATGGAAACTATTATTGTATAGCATGGAGATGAAAGACTTCAGTGCCGTTAAAAAAGAGTGAATAATTTGGACCAATAATACGCACATAGAGTGAGAGACCATTTGTGTCAAAGTGGCCTGTGTTGTTCCCTTTGTAATATAGCAGTTGAGGTTTATGAGGGCTTTACGCAAATCTGCTTTCTGTCAAACTTATAAATTTTGACAATATTGAACACATGTTAACATGCATCACCTTACAACTTGCTTGCCACATGTTTTTATTTATCTAATTGAATAACATAACGTCATCATATTTGTAAAGGTACCAAACTAGTTGCTCGTTAAGTTCATGGCTTTAGCTGGTTGGGCTAATCTCTTCCTAATTGCAATATATAGCTGTGATCCTCAGAAGGGAATAATTCAGTTGAATTTCGTGAATTTGTAAGCATTAGGTAATACCTGTTAGTATTCCCTTTGCATCTTTGTTTTCAGAGAGGAATTTGTCAAATCCATTCTGAGTTATATATTAATACGAATTGTTTGAAGTGCTGTATCTCAGTGTGGGAAGAATTAACTGTAAGCAAAGGGGTACTTTTTCAGTTTTTGTCTGCTGCCTGCAATTCATGAACTGCAAATGCCCCTCTGTGAGCAATCAAAGTAACACTTGTATGACCACTTCTCACGTTTAAAAATGCACTTTTGGGTTAAATAGTGTTCTTTTATGTTAGAGAAAATAAGTTTCCTTTCTTTTGATTTGATGGAGATATTGGCAAGATAATTAATGCTGGAATCTAGCCCTCATGCGCCATCAGGTGTAATTGATATTTCATGGGGAGATTACAATTCAGATATACCAAAATTTTTCTTTGTCAATGGATAATTACACTAATTCTCACTAATTACAGTGAGAACATGTCAGTTTTTCTCTTTGTGTTTGCTGAAAAACAAATATCTATTTAATCTACCTGTATATCCACACATAAGTTTGTGTGTGTCCTCTGTTTAGGTTTTATTTCCAGGTGTAAGGTTCTGATCATACAAGTGTAACGTAAAGGTCAGGATTTTGAAAATCCAAGAAATATAGCTATTCTTACATACTAAATAGGCAGGTAAAGTGAAACTATCCTTTTGCAAACAATACACTTATTAATAGCACTTTCATGAAGGTGAGGTTGGGTAGTTACATGTCAGTTCCATGAACTACCAGTTCCTAGACTGACAAAGCTCTAACCATGCCATGCACTTCTAGAATGATTGTGGTAGTGGAGGAGTAGCTTAGATCTAAAGCCTGTTTTGGAGACACTTATCTCAGGAGATAATATTAACAAGGATTGGATAACTGCCAAATGAAATTAAATACATTTTCACATCCATGAAATAGGCCTCTTAAACACAGAAGCATAATTACTTTTAAAAAAGCTTCCTGGAAACAAACAGAGTGAAAACAGTAAATGTCGTCTTCTTGTTGTTTGTTGATAGCTACAGGATACATACAATGGACCATATTGTGCCACCAATTTTTAAGCAGGACCTCCATTCAAGCCAATGGAGGTTCTGCTTAAAAACTCACAATATGATGTGGTCCAGTGATATTTACCAGTCTGCCCTGTCTTTGGATACAAACAAAATACAAAGCAAGATGGACATTTGCCAAAGGCCATCTAACTTAAAATGCCAGTGTTTGAAAGCAGTCAGTGATCGGCGAAATGGAGCAACTGTTGAATTTAGTGAACGTGTTACACAACCTTGCCTTTGCCTGTAGGTCAGTGAACTATAATTATATTTTTCAGCTATCCATAAAATTGAGAATGCATGGGTTTAATTGGTTCTCTTGGCAGATTTCAGACGTGGATAGTGGTTTGTTGGTTTTTTTAAATCAAAGGTTGAAAAGTGATGAGTGTACCAGAAAACCAAGTGACCTTTTTCTTTTAATCAAGTTTTAGTTTTAGAAAGTTAATAAAATCTCAACTTTTCCAAACAGTTTCATGTTAGCTTTAGCCAAAAACAGAATGTGAGTCTGCAAAAAAATATATCAAATGCCACCACACATACTCAGCTCTTTAGGGACAGTTGTGTCCACGTTCTAGTCTGGGTAAAGCCAAAATCCTAATAGAGAAGTTTCTTCTGTTTTAGATATCTCCATGGGCTTTCACATAATAGTTAGGTTCTTTTGAAATATTTGGTTATTCCAGAAACATATTTTCCTTTTTTCAAACAACTTTTGCAATATACCTTTGAAAATCATAGCCTCTGCTATTATGGTAGGACTGTATGCAACGTCCATGAAAATCTAAATAAATTCAAAAGGCATAAACCAAAAATCTTGGCTTCCATCCTTGAAAACCTTGGTACCGTATATAAAAATTCAAAGGAAATATTGTGAGAACCAGCTTTAGCATTATTTCAGCTCAGACATTTTAAAAAAAAAATCCATGAAAGACAAAACAAAATATCATTGCAAGTATCTGACTTACCATCGAGGTTTTCTCTACATGCATCATCCTAACAGAATACTTGTCAAAGATTTTGACACTAAAAAGTCCAGTAGTCTAATTTTGATACCTACATACTCCCAAGCAGTTGGGACTACGCTTCTCCTGGTTTTTATGTTGTTGTTTTTGTTTGTTTTGTTTGTTTGTTTGTTTTTTCATGAGTTTCTTCACCTCTGTAGCCAAAGCGACACAAGATAAGGTCCACAACATCTCCTGATGTTACCTTTTAATTGAAAAATCTCAAGGAGACCAGAATTTTTTTTTTTTTGTTATGACTCCCTAAAGGAAATAAACAGAAAGAATTACACATAAATACTACAGTCCTTACTCACCTCTAATGCATGTTTTTGTTTGGTTTTCAACTGCTGAATTTTCAAGTAGGGGTCTGTTTCAAGACAAGTCAAGACATGAAATATTAATAGAACTTCAGACTGAGCTCGTTTCTCTGAAGATAAGTATTATTGATAGATATTCATTCCTGGAATAAGAGAATGAGTGATTCATATCTTCTTTCTATCTTGGGGCAAAACTGTTGTTTATGTCACCGACAAGATGTAGGTGGTGCTCGTTGGTTGGGGATGGCAGACAGATTGGCATCTGATGTTACTGTTGAAGAGCTTGCCCACCATTTGCAAATGAGGTTCACAGTTTAAGGATACTCCTGGAACCTTGTTTGGTTCTTGAGTCCCAGGTGACTAAAGAGTGCATTATTTCATCAGCATGAGGAAAGGTCATCATGATTTTCTTTCTTTCTTTCTTTCTTTCTTTCTTTCTTTCTTTCTTTCTTTCTTTCTTATAATTAGTCACATCTTTATCATTATTACAATGCTGTCTAAAGAGGACAACCTTTGAAGGCCCCTCTATCTATAATTATAGCTAGTACCTCATATGTCAGCTCCTCTGCTTAGTAGGGTTGGTCATGCCAGTGCACCAAAGACTGTTTTCTCTCTGTGTTCAATTAAAGTTGCTCTTGAGCTTTAAGGCTCGTGTGGAATGGGTGCTAGTTTAATAAACCACTGCCTCTTTTCCTGTGTTTTCTCACAGCTGTAGAGATCAGCTGATGTGCTTGAGCTTACAGCTGATAGATATGAATATCTGAGAGCCAACGACAAAATGTTCTTAGTGGAGTGCAGTTGACTGAAATTCACTTCTTCTGTTGGTTTTTTTAATAGTTAATATCGTTTAGCTAATTTTGGTCTTAAAATGTGTATGTATATACACATGTACCCAGATACAATAGCAATTGGATGCTTTTGTACGTCAGTGAAATATATTGTCTATGGATAACATTTTCTACAGGATCTAAATGACTTTGGACCTTTCATTGAAGGTTCATGGTACTTAGGCTCCTTAAGGGCCTAAGTCACTTCTGAAAATGGGCTTTAGGCTCTAAGTTATTGTAGGTCGTTTTGAAAATATTTAAGCGGGTTTTATACAATTCCCATTTACATGCTGGCACTCCCCCTCAGAACTGCTGACCAAGAAAGAAAACCTTTCAATTCTAGAACATTAAGTAGTAGACCAAAAAGACATCTTTTTCTCTCATACAAGCAAATCTGACTGACACAAGCAGCAAAGGAAAGACTTTGCAACAAAGGGAAGACTGAAGATAGTTTTATTCATCACATTTTCTAATCATTTCTACCCTTCTGTCCTTCCATTTCCAATTTAAGGGATTCATTGTGGATCACAGGACACTGAACGTAGAGGACATTACATAAAAGTAAAGTTCAGTATGGTGTCTTTGAATCAGTCTTTGCCCCCCTCAAATCAAGGTGACTGTTTATGTGCTTAGGACTGAAGGATGAAAGGCCTTGCACATTTTGTCATGAGGTATCTCAAAACACAGTAAAGCCACATTACTTCCGGTAAAGTGCTATGTTTGGGTTAGTGCTGGCATCAAAATGTTCGGCCTCTGCTGCAATGAATTTATGCTATTATCATTGCTATTTATCATTTACCTTGCAAAAACTATGGGATGCTAGGCGTAGCAAAGTCACTGAAGGTAGATCCTGAGCACAGGTGTTTACAGTCTAAATAGACATAGATGAGAGAAGGGGAGGGGAGATGTCAAAAGGTAGTGATAAAGCAGTGTTGTGAAGCACAAGTTCGTTTAAACTATTTTTGAGGAGATGACTAGGGTTTATAGAACTCATGGAAGGAAGCATGTTTTGAGCTGGGATCTGAAGAAGATGAGGCATTGTAGATAAGGGAGGAGTCCTAGACATAAGGAAAAGTAGGGGAGTGGGAGAGTGACACAAAGTGGGCAGTTATATGGGTTGTTTGGTTAGATTGAAACAACTGGCTGTGGGAGCAGAGGGAGATGAAATGATAAATATTACCACCAAGTTATTGTAAAAGATGCATCCAAAATTGACTGAAGAATCTTTATAGAATATCTCTTGGTCCCTGAGCTTGAATCGTGAGTTTTGGTCTTGAGCTACACATTTTGAGAAATAAAATATCCAAAAAGATAGAGTATGCAGATGATCAGATTTTAGAGCAATGAATAGAGTGGAACAGAGTCAATATTCTTGGGTCAAACTCAGCCCTGCCAAAACTCTACTGCAGTTGATGGACCCAGGTCAGGGATGATACAAGATTTTTGAGTCTTGAAACTCCCAAAGACTAAAACTTTACAATGCCCAGACAGACCTTCCTGACTGCCACTTATATCACAGAGAAGGCAATAACCCTTCCTGGAGAGAGTGAGTAGATCAGAAGATGATAAAACCAGGTCTTTCTCCAGGGTATGGCTTATGGTCAGTTCACTGCAACAAGTTTTTGTTAATCTCAACAGACTTGCTAGATTTGTGGACAGTAAAAGAAGAAATATAAATAGATAAACTTTCCCATTTATTTGTGAGAAATGTCATGTTATTACTTCCAATTTTTTTTTGTGAAGCTGAACCAGAGAAGTTTGAGGCTTTTTCTTAATAGTTTTTATTAGAACTGGTTAAAAAGTGTAATTTCCACTAAATATTTTTCAACAGTTTCATCCCTTTTTCCCGCCCTAAATTCAGGATTTCACTAAATCATCAAAACTGTAAATTTTGAATTTTTTTCAATCATCTTTCCTTTTTCTTGATAAAGCCATGCTATCTGGGAACTCAGTGAAAATTAACACTCAGAATCATGTATCCTGAATTTGGCCATCCTAGATTATTACAGTCTTAATGTCAACCACAATTTGGCTTTAAGGAGATAGACATTTTGAATGGGATGACATGTCTGCCAAAGTGTATCAACAGCTTCCAAGTAACTCAAAAGAAGTCAGGTTGTTGTTTTCCAAGTGTAAGTGTCATCATCTAGAGTGAAACTAAACAGATTCCTACACTTGTCTCCCCCAGACTTACCACAGAAAATCCTCTACAGTTTACAGAACCTGAACTCTATCCATCTCCAAAAAAAGTATGTTTAGTTACAATATTTTCCTTTCACAAATAAGAAGCTGATCTTAAGACCCCTTTTATCAGAATGTGTTCCTCACTAAATTTCTCTCCTGAATCTTTAAGATTCTTGCAACCTCCTGTATCTTATGTGCTAGACTATTCCTATGATGATGGAATTTTAGATTTCTAGACTCCGTTTACACTACCTTCTTTTTTCTTGTAACCAAATACATTCATAATTGTACTAAGTTTCCAAAGTCTCCTCTTAAGATACTATGTTTTTAAAATTAAAGCGTTTAAAAAAAAAGGAGCA
Organism: Mesoclemmys tuberculata; assembly: GCA_007922155.1. NCBI lineage: Eukaryota > Metazoa > Chordata > Testudines > Chelidae > Mesoclemmys > Mesoclemmys tuberculata. Next base: position 15,856,043 of record ML675629.1, on the reverse strand, counting down.
TTTTCATCTCTTATATTATACTGGTGTTTTGGTTATCTGCATTTAGTCTGCAAGGAAAATTTTTTCTTGAGTCCCTTTTGGAAAGGTTGCCTTTTATGTTTCTTACTGTGGTTTTGCCTTGCTGGTAACAATTATACTATATTACCTTGTAAGTCTGATAGAAACACTCCTAAATCTTTTTAGCCTCCATGGGTACTGAACCATGGATAATAATTTTTGAGAAAGAAGAGTCACTTAGAGTTCTGCGCAGAATGCATCATCTGTGGAGACATGCTTCTGTCTAATGGGAGGATCAGCACCTGAGAAGATTCAGAATGAAAATTGTTGAATGTAGAACTGTTGGTTTGTACATTCAAGGCATTTTGTGGCATATAAGACATTTAAGAGATCGCTCCTTGCAATTCCAGTGCTGTACTGTAGAGGCTCTATATCCACAGCTTCCGAGAATTCTGCTCTAGAAGTAAATAATTGTCCTTCCTCACCTTCCATTGTATTTTAATTCTGTGACAATTTTAGCTTATAAAGTGCATCAGTGAACCATGACAATGGAAAATAATGGATGTATTTCCATTGTGCCTGCACTGTCAGCTAAGATGATGGCATTACTGGTGTGTTTAATAAAACCTTTATTGGTGTATTACCCGGAGTCATGGTGTTGGCAGGAATGGTGCCCCTTTGGATTTGGAACTCTATGGTTAATGAAATACAGTGAACATTAATTTGGAATGAGTTTCTAGTTTTGGAAAGCCAGGTGATGTTTTATTATATTTGTGCCGAATGGAGGCTGTGTCAGATACTGCTGTAGCTTCCGCTGTCAGAGGCTTAGCTGGCATTATGGAAAAAAAAATGGCAGGCTTGAGAATCTTATCCCCTGAAATGAAAGTTCAATGCCAAATTTAAATTCCTGCAGGATTTCCGATAGCAATGGGGGAATTGAGAAGCCCACAATTAAGCATATGGGCATTAAGATAATTGTCAGATCTGTTGGCGGACATGATAGAAGACAGATGGGTACGAATCAGTACGCTCCACTGCAGCACCCTGGGAGACAATTTGACGTTTTACCTGCCTGAGCTACCCTGCCATATTTGTCACTAAATGTGCTTCACAGCATCTTCCTGAGTGTTAAGTGGTTTTGCATATTATGTAGATATACAGTACATCGGCGCCCTCTAGTGAAAAAGCTACAGGGAACATTATTTTTAAATGTCCGCATTTCTCTTCAGCCTCTCCTCACTGTCTCAGGAACTTGTTACATCCATATTCACCTTCACGACACATTAAACTCTGTGACTCTTCTTTTTACAGGTTGGAGCCCATCGTGAAGATGGTGTCGGTCTACGTGGCAGCCATTCGCTTGTGCCAAATCAGGTTCCAGTTCCACAGTTGCCAGTTCAGTCTGCTACTTCCCCTGATTTAAATCCACCCCAAGATCCATATAGGGGTAAGCACACCAAAATACTTTCAGGAGACTGCCATGTGTCTGTTTTAAATGCTTGTATTTTTATATTAAAATTTTTGCTTAGAAACTTTAATTATACATGCTACTGTGATTGGAATTGAGTCTAGTTGGAGCATGGATTCATAATAGTGATCATTCAAATACACAATGAGACCATAGTGCAACTTGAGAGGGAGGAGAGAGTCACGAGTAACATGATCTATAGTTCTGATTAATCCAGACATCCTATCTAGTATGCTCCAATAATCACAATTACAAGCATCCAAGCAATTTAGTTCAGGACAACAAGTTCTGGTAGCAATGTTTTAGGATGCAAAATCAAAAAGAGTAAACTTAAGACCCTGTGGTTCCATTGCACACAGAATTCCTAATGACTTGACTTCACTTGGAGAAGAGGAAAAATACCAAAGTGATTTTCATTGTATTACAGTATTTGCTATGCTTTCTGAATCTTGTAAAATTAATCCATATAAATGCAGTAATGTTTCAAATTACATGTGAAATTAACTGAACCTAGAGTACATCTAGGGTCTATCTTTATTCCTAGAGGCTGCTAATTTTACAATTAAAGTATGGAAGAAACAACTCAAAATTTCTTTTATGATGGCTTACAAGCTCTTACTCATTCTTCATGGCTAAGGTATTTTGATTATTTTATGGGAATGGCATATTAAGAATTTTTAACAAGAAGAAACATTGTCTAGTGTTTAAAGCAAAGAACTGGGGGTAAGGAATTCTAGGTCTTATTACACAGCCAATCCACTGGCTTAAAGTGTGAGACTGGTGAAGATCACGACTCTCTGTGTGTCAGTTTTCCTTCTGTAAAATGGGCATGATACAGGTAAAGCACTTTCAGATCCTTGAATAGAAATTGCTATAGAGAGGCAGTCTTTTATTACTATTTCTTGCTAAATCATTGCTCAAGGAAGAAGCTTCGTATAATAGCTCATGTGCACTTGCATTCTTAATCAGAACATGAGATGTGTGATTTCCATGATTATGATTTTAATTGCAATTTCGCTGATGTTTGGTAGACAGTGAAATTACCATCTATTCCAAAAGATTGTGAAGTGGTGTTCAGCCTCAAAGCCAGTGCTGAAAAATGGTTTCAGCAGCTGCATTCTTGAAACTTCCTTCTGCACCAGTCAGCTCAAATGAGGCTTTAAGAACAGACGGGAACACAGATCCAATAATAGGTGGCATTAATAAGCAACATACATGCAAATGCATGCAAACCCTCGCTTAAACATTGGTAACAGAAAATCATTGTGTTTTCCCATAGGTATGCCAACTGGACTTCAAGGGCAGAGTGTATCTTCAGGTAGCTCTGAAATCAAATCTGATGACGAGGGAGACGAAAACCTCCAGGACACAAAATCTTCTGAGGACAAGAAACTAGACGATGACAAGAAGGATATCAAATCAATTACTAGGTCAAGATCTAGGTAACAGTATATAATAGTGTCGCTTCATTTAATTCCTTTACTGGATTTTGATGAAGTGAACAGAACAGGAAGAAACTCTTGAGTTTTTTCCTGGCAGGTAAAACCACAGCCTAAGAGGAAACTGAAGGTTTGTTCTGGTAGTACTAATAGTATCATTTCAGATACTTGTACTCCAGGACTTCCTAAAATTCCTTTTAAATCGTGAAATTGGACACTAAGCAAATTATCCACAATATAAATAATTTTTATGAGATTAAAATACATTTAGCAGATTGTTTTCATCCATACCTCTACTTAAAATTGGAATACAGTATTTATTTTCACTTTTCATGTATGGGTCAAAAAACAGATCACATTTGCACCATAGTTTACCAATGTCCAACATATTGTGCTCACATCTCTTACCTTTTAAATCAATCTGTTAGGCCAGATCCTGTGTTAATGTAAATCAACAAAGCTTCATAGGACTAACTGGAGCTAAGCCTGGCTACACTAGCCCTTTATCTAGCTTTTAGGGGAAGCTGGGTGTTCATATTACATCCTGGTCCTGAAAAAGGCTTGGTATCTTTATATAGACAAACATTTCTTCCCTGAAGGCATTGATGGCCATGAAATGTATGATTATACTTGTACTGTCACTGAAGCTAAATGTGTTCTGCATGCTATATAAAATGTTGGAAAGTATTAGTGAAGATTTTACCATCTTGGACCTTATGTCCTCAGTGAATGGAAATCACATGCATGGAAGCCCTAAGCACTAAAAACTAGGATAAAGAAAACGTTTTCTATTACAATGCTATCTGGCGGACTGTCATGGCTGAGTTCTATATTGGGACCTGGTTTCTGGAGTCAAGCATTAGATTTTCACCTTACGGCCCTAGAATACCAGTGAAAGTGACATTCAGTTCCTGTCCTGGTTTGGTTTTAAAAAAAAGATAAATCAGAATTTGAGGCAGTCACATTTCCTTCCAAACATCACTATGAAAATGAGGAGGCTGTGAATAAGATAAATCGTCTTCCTTCGAGAAACGCTAGTTCAGTAGCACAGAGCAAGCATTTTGCTCTGAAACAAACAAGCAAACAGAGAATTACTTATTCCCAGCCATGCACTCATTGATTTCTAAAAATATTAATTACATACACATCTATTATGATCAGAATAAAAAGCCTGATACTTGAGCTTTTTTTGTAATAAATGATGTGTTGGAAAAATCATATTTATAAGATGTGCTTTCATGTCCAGGTATGATATGTCAAGACAAAAGCACCTTTATGATGCTGCAGGGTGATCTTCTCAGTTCTTGTTAATTTAACAAGTAGGCTGTCATTTATGCATATTAATGTGTGCTTTGAAGCTTTTGTAGGCTATTTTTGTTTTTAAGAATCTTGCAACTTTAAAAGATTACTCTTGCTATTTAGTTATACTTCTAAATACATGTTGCATTAGGGCTGTTGAAAGCTTATCAATATATTTGCATAATCAATTCAAAATATGTATTAACCACTCAGTCACTGGAGAATATGTTTTCAATTTAAAATTATTGTCATTATGTTTAGGATTGAAACAGGATTTACTGCACAAAATGAGGCAGAAATTAACATAGGGCTCTATCCAGTTGTAAATTACGCAGAAGATTCATGGACCTTCCTGACTATGCTGCCCCTCCATCCTGTTTGTCACTTGTTAGTGCTTATATGCTTTCTAAACCAGCTTTATGTGGGTTTCCTAGTCAGTGTTAACACAGGTGGCCCCAGACTGCCAAGCCAAGTGCAGTGTGCCGGTCCAGCTACCCCCTCTCCAGCCTCCTCCCTCCTCCCCGCAACATCGAAATAACTGGGGCTGGTCCTTCCAAAATGGCCTAACAGACAAAATGAAAAAATTCTCAGGTGTCTCCCTTCTGGCTGAGGTTTATTATTTCTGAGCTCTCCCAACCTGAGAGCCCCTTTATACCACATGTTACTAGATACAAGCAGATAAAGGAGCCCCCCCAATCAATGATAGAAGTGTAAGATAGAAGATAGGGACCTCTGTCTGATCCAGGAACCCACTCACAGCAGGCAACTGGATAGGTAGCCTCCGGCACTATCCCCACAAAGGATAAAAAAGTAAATTTACAAAGGAGTAAAAAGGCATATTTTGCGTGCACTCCGCTAATCACACTCACATAATCCTGCTCTGCTACTACCTTTTAGTTTTGCAAGACAGTAAGCTAGCACATTATATGAACTCCTCAGCTCCTTGGCAAAGACATTACTTTCCTTTTGGTCTTGCACTTCCCCTGTAGACATCCTTCTGGGGTTTACATCGCCCAAAGAGTTATATCTAATTTCAGATGGATAGGCCTTGCAGTTACGATTTTTAGATTCCTTGCGTAAGAATACCAAATATAAAAAAATGACTTGATTTAAGACTGACATGTTCACTGTGAATTCAAAGTCCAATTGTGAAATTTAAAGGCGTTGTAGTTAAAATGTCAATTATGTAGGTTCCCAGGATTTGTCATGCATGCGACTGTAACAATACTGGCTGTGGTGCTGCTTTGTAAAATGTGTTATTGAAAAGTACTGTTTTCTCTTGTTCCTACTGGCAGAGGCTACTCTACCCTGTTTTGTTTAGCTGAAAAAGCTTCAGTACAAACCCAGGAGCTCTACTCAGAATGAACCCTTTATAGAGAGATTTAAATATGATAATCAGCAAAATAATATATTGGACATGAAGAGGAGGCTTATTGGCATTAATGATACAATTTGGAATTAACCACAAAATTGCTGCCTATGTATTGCAGCTGTGGTTTAGGATGAAATCTGTTTTAAAAGGCTGAATTACTTTTTCTCCACACCATTAGAAAATACCGTGTTCCTTTTGTCTCTTAGCAATAATGACGATGAAGACCTTACACCAGAGCAGAAGGCGGAGCGAGAAAAGGAAAGGAGAATGGCCAACAATGCTCGTGAGCGCCTACGCGTGCGTGACATTAATGAGGCTTTCAAGGAGTTGGGCCGGATGGTACAGCTCCATCTGAAGAGTGACAAGCCCCAAACCAAACTCCTGATTCTACACCAGGCTGTGGCTGTCATCCTCAGCTTAGAACAGCAAGTCAGAGGTCAGTTTGCCAGCTTCTCCTCCTGCAACGGATTATGTACCCCGCAGCCTTTAGCTCTGTTAGTTCTCAAGAATCACTGTAAACTGTGGCAGGTACTGATGAAAACAAACTTTTATGCACAAAGGCATGTATAATAGCCCGAGAATAATTCTTCACTTTAGTCATTATCTCCAGTTCTTAGAAAAACTCTCCTTTTGCTTTCCATTAGATTTAGGACTCTTGGGTTTGGAATACATGAAGTGTAAAGCCAGTAATCTGCTTTTCATCCGTCTCCATTTTTGGCTGATTGGAGTTGCAAGGCTGTGTCAGAGTACATGTAATGAAACAATAGTAAATTAACCCTTGGGCAGTGTCTGCTCCAAAGCTGTTACAGCTAAGCACTAATATATTAACAACAGGAAAATCTGATTCCCAGAGCCAGGAGGCAAAAATAATTCAGAAATTACCAATTTTTTTTAACTTTGAAAAATCTTTCCAAAACAAAATGTACAGTGTTACACCGTCATGTGCCATATGGAGAAATTTGATTTTAAAATGCTTCCTGTTATCTAAAAGAAGGCAAGGAAGTCAATCTGTAAAGTGTCAACTGCTAAAACCTGTTACCAAATCTTTTAAAATTCCTCTAGCTTTTCAGTCATGTAAAAATAAACCCTTTTGAGGTCTAACGTACTTGGTGTTACAGACTTTTTCTAAAAATGCACTCAAGCCCTCTCCCATCTAACATCCAGTTCAGGTGATCTACCTCAAAGTTCATGGGTTTCAGTGGGTCCAGTTCTGCATATGACAGAGGCAGGTCCTATATGCATGATTCAGGTCAGAGTCTCAGTGTGCAAACACAGTGTTTGGGAGTGCATGGATCTGGGGTTCCAATTCAACCTTGTCTCATTTTTTAAATGATCTTTTTGGAAACCTGCCTTTAATTATAAAATGAGGAAGGCAGTTGAGTCTTTGACACACATTCCTGATATTCCCAATATTCAATTCTGAGTTACTTAGAAAGATTCAAATTTAATATTAAGCTTGACTACCCCTTAGCCATTGCATAGACATAAAGGTATTTGCAACACTTACATGCTGAGTTGCAGCACTTAAAAGCATCTAAGATGACCATGCCTGTGTCACAAATGCCACTCTCTAAATTCATATACTTTGAAAGGAATATTTTAATGAAAAAACTTCATGTTGCAAAGAAAATTGAATGTTAGATTGTTAAATGCACTCCAATGCTTTTAAAGTATACTAGACGTCTAAAAGAAGTAAATTCAGGAAACATATCAATTTGGTATAAAACTTAACATCTTTGAAATGGCCTTTTGCTTCAATTCAACAGAAAGGAATCTGAACCCTAAAGCAGCATGTCTGAAAAGAAGGGAAGAAGAGAAAGTGTCTTCAGATCCCCCTCCACTTTCCTTGTCAGGGCCCCACCCTGGCATGGGAGATGCATCCAATCATATGGGACAGATGTAAAAAGGCAAGTTCATTTTCAGCAGTGACCAGGGAACAATGAATACACAAGGAATTCTGCAAAAGGCACCAAATACAAAGTCAATCTGTTGACTCGACCAGGTTGGGGGTGTGGTCGCATGCATATAACTAGGAGTAGAATTAGGCCCATCCTTACCAAATTTACTTACATTTAAATTTAAACTTGCAAGTGCACTTAGATATCCAAGACAATGTTCACATCATTTATTCAAAGAAGATAAAGTTGTGTGTGTTCAAGACTGATTTTTGTATTTCTTTCACAGGTCCAAGTTGCCACATTTCTTCATTTAAGCAAGAGACCACTTCCTTAACAGCTGTATTATCTTAATCCCACATAAACACTTCTCCTTAACCCCTTTTTTGTAATATAAGACAAGTCTGAGTAGTTAAGAATCACAGACGCAAGAGATTTCAGCATTCCCGATTATTAAACAAAAAACAAAAAGTGCAACTTGAGGGACGACTCTCTTTAACATATCATTCAGAATGTTTAAAGCAGTATGTTACGAGCTGTAAATGCACAGCCTAGAGACTGAATGGCAATCTTCTCCACACTGTGGGACAATGCATTTGTGCCTAAACTTCTTTTGGAAAAAAAAATATAATTAATTTGTAAGTCTGAAAAAAAAATATTTAATTTAAAATTGTAAACTTGCAATAATGAAAAAGTGTACTTCTGAAGAAAAAAAATGAACGTTTTTGTTGGTGTGCTAGACAGCTAGTGTTTATACTTACTGGATATTAAAAGGGAAGCTTTGCTGCCCAGATATTTACAAAACCAGCAAACGTCCTAATGAAAACTGAAGTCATGACATTAGCCATTCCTTAGGGTAGGAGGAACAGATGGATCTTATAGACCTATGACAAATATATATATATAAATATATATATAAATATATATTAAAAATTTAGTGAATATGGTAAGCTTTTGTTCATTTGTTTCAGACTTTTTTGCTCCTGTAAAAAAATAGTACTGATTAACTTTTTTAAAAAGAAGATTTTACTGTAAATACGGATTTTTTGGTCTTATTTCTGTCCCTCTCCCCTGTTTTGTTATTGTAACCTGTAGTGCCAACTCTGTCTCTGGAGGGGTAGTGCAGGCGGAAATGCTGACCCTGGCGTTGCTTCTCATTCATAAGTAGGTAGAGAGTTGTTTCTCCAGTCTTTTAGGAACACAGGACTTTAAAGTCTCATCATGTGTAGATATTACAGGCTACATTACTGAGACGTGGCAAAATGAGTTTGTCTGAATTGTAATGTTGCTCTTGTTGACCCTATTCTGGGATTTTCAGAGGTACAAGGTTAGAATGCTACAATGTTACCACTGTGCCTTCCAATGTTTATATCATCAGAAACATTACATAATCAAAGTGGCTGTGATTTAACCAACCGATTAAAGTGTTACCTATGTGTGTAGCCTAAATAGTGTGCAGTGAGGCATTTCTGAATACACGGTCAGATTTTGGGGAGGTGGGGGGGGAATCAAATGGGAAAATTGCAAGCAGTATGACAGATTAGATTTTTTTTTCCATTCTTTTCTTGTTTTCAAGTGGATTACTTAAATGTAGACCACTTGCTGCCTCCTCCTTCATTTGCAAAATGCCAATATTCAGTCATCATGCAACATTATAACAAGCCTTATGAGTCCTAAAGCATTAAGTTGCACTTTCTTGAGGAAGGGGGGGTAGGGTAGTACAGTATTTCTCTGGCCAGTATGAATGAAGTTTTTACTTAACATATTTAATAGTAACATAGATCAAACTATGGCACAGCAACTCATCAGACAACTAGCTTTGAAGTCTGGGCACAAGTGAACCAACTTCCATAGTGAATCTTATAATGATTGACTTTGGTGTACAGTACAATTAACAGATAGTGCTCCTAGTTAAGTATTTGTCAGCATCCTTTTGTCTCTAATTCTAGTTTCTATTTTTACAGCCACACAAACCTGGCATGTATTTTAAATAAAATCTCCCTGTTCAAGTAGATTTTCCACCTATCAGCACTGAGTAAATGCCATAAATCCATCAAAACGGTCTAAATGTTCCATCTGTTCCCCTGTTTTGCCAGTTATATAGTAATGAAAAATACATTTGTAAATTTTATGCAACAAATGGCAAACGTATCATTATTTTGAAATTGTGTATGTAAAAGTTATATTTTTACATGTAGACTCTTGTTATTATGTGTTTTAATACATTGTATCAGTTTTTTTGTTTAAAAACAATCTGTGTGGTTGAAAAAAGTCTCATTTAAATGAAATAGTGAGATACAAGAATCTGAATTTTATGTTTGTTTCTGAAAACGTAAAGAACAAATATGATAGTTAACATGTGATCACCTTCTACATACCCATAAACATTTTGATTAGCTGTGTGTGTGTTGAAACCTGTAAATATGTTCAGTAGTGATAAAACTTAAAATGCTTTGATTTGTTGATAAGTTTCTCAAATGTGGAGGTGGATTAAACCATTAGGTATACACAATAGAGCAGCATGCACAAGGTTTAATTCAGAATTACAAATGGATATTACTTTAAAAACGCTGGACTTTTAACAGGCCTGGTTTATATGAAAATGAGTGTGATAAAGATTAATCTCACTCATTGTTAATGATAACTATGCTCTTGAGAACTGGTATCCTTAAGGTTTCTCTTTATTCGTATCATATGCATTGATACTGTCTATGGAATGAAGAGTGAAATGACCATGAACAAACCATATTTTTTGCAGGAAAATAATAACCCAGCAGATCATATTCACTTTTATCTATACATGTACACACCATGTTTAGGAACCTGAAGATAGCCCTTTGAATAATGGAGAATTTTAAGAGCTTTGCTTCTTATAACTATTATTAATTAATGTTTAATCTTAAAAAAAACCTTGAACAAAAAATAAATGTTTGCCTTATTGACATTTGTAACAAATATTGGAGTGTTGGGAGGTTTTTTTGTATTTTTTTGTCTTTACCTTTTGTCTGTCACTCAAATTGAGTAGAAGCATCAGTTTTTATCCAACAGCTTTGATGAACTGTATCACTCAATGAGGTGGTGATTCTATAGTAGACTTCCCTTTTAGGAATAAAATAACCTTTGAAAGGTTAAATCTTCATCCACACTAGACTTAACCTCGATCCCACTCAGATTCTGCATAGACTGAGATACCGAGATTAATAAAAGAAAAAGAAGAAGCAAGTGTGTAATGTTTGATTTTTTTTTCTTCTTTTTATTATTTCCCATCCCAAGTGAGGAATTAATGTCCCAAGCTGGCTTTGTCCCAGGTATTTAGCTGATGATATTTAGTTAAAACTAAGATTGCAGAAGACTGTATATTACATGGTAATAAACCAGGTTTAGAATCTCTTAAAGAAACACTAAGTAAAATAGCAGCTTTTTAATAAATGATCCACCTCCACATTCAAGTAATTTATGACTATGCTGAATAGGGAATCTGTTCATCTAGAACTTTTTAACCATTTGTCTTCTGTGTAGCTTCAAGGAACATTAACGTTTATACAACTGTCAGTCCTACCAGTGATGCAACTTGTACTGATTCAGTCTTCCGATTTTTGGGGGGAGGGTGGTGGGTGGGAGAGGATGGGGAGTCGGGGAGAGGAGAGTTTCATCTTTGTATCCACCAGGCAGAATCTGATTTGTGTCAAGAAGTGAACTATACAGTATTTTGCCAGGAATTGAAGAGATTTCGGCGGACACAAGCACAAAAAATAAAAATAAAAATTAGTCCACTGGTTGACTGGGGGGGAGATGGAATATGATTAATTCCAACACATGGGGCACCAGGGCCTTATGGGGCCTATCTTTGTTTTGTTTATGTTTTGTTTGTTTTTTAAAGACATGTTCTTTCTCATGGGACTTGAAGTTGATTCATATTTGTGCAGTGCTGGTTTGACCATACTCATTTCAAGTATTATAGACTTATGTAATGGTGAAAATATATGAACTGTGGCCTTTTTCATTCTTGTTACTTGTGATGCAATTAAGTGAAGATAAGAAAAAAAAACAGCAGAGATTTACCATGTATCAGTGCCTGGCTTTTTGTTATAAAGCTTCGTTTGTCTAGTGCTCTTTTTGCTATAAAATAGACTGTAGTACACCCTAGTAGGAAAAAAACCCTAAATTTAAAAATAAAAAATATATTTGGCTTATTTTTCACAGGAGCAATCCTTTTATACCATGAATATTATGGGGGAAAAATTGTCAGATTCTGAAATATTTCTTCTTTGTAGATTTTTGGAATCATTCTGAGTAAAAGTTTGTTACTTTATTTTACTATTTAAAAGATGTTATTTTACCATGTGTTACTGAGATGAAACTGTATGGTAGCTTCTTTTTTTTAGTTGTAGGTCGCAACGGGGAAATTTTTGCGACTGTTCACATAGCTACAGCAGTAAAAACAAAACAAAAAAAATGGGAAAAAATGAAAAAAAAGGGAAAAAGATTTTTAAAAAAAGATAAACAGTTACACCTTGTTTTCAATGTGTAGCTGAGTGCCTCGATTTTTTCATGTTTTTGGTGTATTTCTGATTTGTAGAAGTGTCCAAACAGGTTGTGTGCTGGAGTTCCTTCAAGAACATAAAAAAACAAAACAAAAAAAACAAAAAAAAACAAACCCACAGCTTGGTGTAGGCCATTACCTGTTTCTCATCTGTAGTTATTCAATGCCGTCATGTACATGACCGTTCTGTAGCAATAAATGTGCCATTTTTATAAACTGTTTCTGACACTTTTGTTTCATTTCATTATGCATTATCCATACCCATGGGTGTTGCAGGATGTGCTCTTGGTGATCACTAGGTGGCATTATTCCCTCTGAGTAAACCAATGGCATTGTACTACCATTGTGGCATTGGAGGTGTTCTGTTTCAGATGAGACTTCAAACTGGTGTGGACCACCTGATTATGAAAGCGTCCATAGAATTTTGGTTTGATAAAAGCAAAGGGTGTTCACTTTCACTCAGGTGTCCTTGCCACATTCCATCATGGATAATTTCAATTTGCTTGCTAAGAGTCCCCCATTATTTTAATAGAAAACAGTGTTCTTTACTTGTGACCTAAGCTGTTGTGTCGTGATGCTTTGCACTGTAAACTAATTTCAGTGTTCCAACCCCATAGATGGCTGTACTTCAATGTATTTTAAATCTATTAGTAATATTTGTAAAGCACTTCCAGGTCCTCGGGGGTGAAAGTGCTATATAAATAGATGGTCATTTTCATTCTCATTCTCATATAACTCTGATTCTATTCTGTAAGTAAAATGTATGTATTTCACCTTAGAACTAGTTCAGTCATTGAAGGAATAATACGCACGTATTTGACTAAGACAGAAATGTCATAAAAAATTGTATTTGAATACATGGAAACCAAAACCAAAGTCAAATTCCTAAAGCAGTAACCCATTGGAAAAAACTACACTGAATCTGTAAAATCCGAGGCCATGCATTTGAAGAAATGTAAACTGTCCCAGTGCTTTGATATGCTGCAAGATTGCCATGTCCAGTCAGTTTTCACCTTACAAAATCAGTATTTCAGCTGTTTGGCGGAGCCTTCTCTGCTACATTTTTGCCGTTAGAGCTGAGTTAAGACCTGGGATGAATGAACATTAGAAGTTGAATGTTGTAAACTACAATCACGATTTCATTGTATTAACATTCTTACAAAAATAACTTCTGGTTAGCCCTGTTGGATCTTATCAGTCCAAATGTGTATCACAGGTCTCCCAACTTGTACATAGTACTTGCATCACATATTATAAAAGGAAAGTTGTACAGATTAAAATGATTGTTGCATAAAGCACTGTAAGTGATATTTTTGTAGAATAGATATTGACAATCTTTTGGAGAGGATAGCAGTTCTGGCTGTATACAACATTTGTATAACATACAAGATGTACATGAAACTCCGTTGCAGATTGGCGTTAGGATTTATTTATCCTATGCAGTATATTTGGGATCTTTTTTCAATTATCATTCACTTCTGTATTATTGCTAGTGTGGTATAACAATTACGATATTTTCACCCAAAGGAAAACGCTACAAAGCCAGTTCATTAATGGCCCTCTAATAAAATGTGGGGACTTTGGTTTGAGTGTTCATATTTTAAAACGTCGTGGAAATTTAAAAGAATTTGGATAAGACCTTTAACCTTACGTATGTTTTAGGAGTGATATGTTATTGTTGTATGTCTAAAAACAACAACATAGCAGAACCACACCTATTTAGTCTTTTATAATTTCACAACACTAAACAAGCCAAAGTAAATGCTCAGGTATTTGACATTCATTTCAGTTTATCCATTGTAATAGGCCTTCATAATTGTGTTATATTAAATTTGGACACTAGCCCTTTCAGTAGAAAGCTTTCTCCTTGACCCATCTTAAAGCAATTATAAGTACCTTCTAGAGCTCAAGCTAGACCTCAGGATTCAGGATGGTCTGCTGAGATCAGAGATCAAGGGAAGGAGAGAGCAGAACCACCACTGCAATACTGTACATCTCCCTTTTAAACATATGCCCTGATTTTCAAAAGTGCTACTCCCAACTGATTTTCAGTTAAACTTGTGAGTGTTCAGCACGTCTGAGTGCCCTCGCTCACACTCTGTCTCGCTCTTGATTTTTATAAAGTCATCCTTCATTGTGATAGTTGAGTGCCTTCCACAATAAATAAATATAAATCTCTCTCTTCCAGTCCTGGCAATAGGACCATGCTTCAAGTTATTGTTTGGCTATCTATATATGAGGTGTGTGTGTATGTGTGTATATAGATATATATAATGAGGTATTATCTTTTAATGTACCAACTTCTGCTGGTGAAATAGACACACTTTCGAGCTACTCAGAGCTATTCTTCAGGTGATCTGAAGAAGAGCTTTGTGTAACTTGAAAACTTGTCTCCTTCACTAACAGAATTTGGTCCAATATAAGATATTAACTCACCCACCTTCTAACTCTAAAGATAAATGTGTGTAATGTGAGGATGCTGTTGTGTGTGAAAAGGTTATTCTGGGAAAGCTAACTGAGAGAGATGGAGTCTACACTGCATTTCTGAATGTGGCAAGGGTGGTGGTGGCCATTCTTATTTCATCTAGTGATGAGTCGCAGGCTTGGTCTGTCTCATGTCGATCCTAGTCTTCTCCTGTTGGGCAATAATTTCATTTGTCCAGTGGAGTGTGAGGTCATCATTGCAGAAAGAGAGGTGATCTCGTAGGTGATTAGGGGTAATGTAATTCGGAGACTTCAAAATCAGTAGTTACCTTGAACTGGCCTCTGATCAGTAAGGAGGCAGTATGGTGAGTGGTAAGTGGGGGACATGTATTCTCTGGAACCTGTGTTGGTGAGCAGACAATCTGCTGCTTTCTGCATCCAGGTTTACCTTCCTTGGGGGCTTCACTCCTGGGTAGAAGGAATCACAGTAAATCACTTTTAGTCAGTAGCCATCCTTGGTCTAATGTAACACTTTTATCCATAGAAATCAAACCACATTACCGAAAGAGAAATATCTTTATCTTCATTTTGTAGTTGAGGAAACTGAAACACAGAGAGTGAAGTGACTTATCAAAGGTCACATAGCAAGTACAGTGATACTCAGACCTCAGTGGTGTGCCTCTTAACTATTAGTCCCATAGCAAAATGACTGACCAAGTAGTATTTTATCAATTACAATTGGTTAATAACATAGTAAAAGCATCCTGCTTGGTTAATAACTTAGGTTGGCTAATAATTAAATCACACAGTGTTTTAATATCATGTGCTGCAAAGAGTCACAGGAGAAACATTGTCAGGTTCGCAAGGCTCAATCTGAGTAGCAGTGCCTTAGTATATTTTTAGGAGCTTTGCTAGCTTTTCTAAGGCATCCATTTAAACATTTCGGCAATCAGCAGTAACGAAATCCCTTTTCATAAAGAGGGCTCTCAGCAGTAGAAGATGTTTTATATTATGCCCTGTCATGACTTTTTTTTAATGAAAACTAGAGCCTCCAACTTCCTTTTAAACAGAAGGAAAGAGTTAAAGGGATGAACAGTATTTTTGGTTCCCCTGTTTTATGTATACTATATGAACTAAGAAATCTGCAGCATTCTATGAGCTCTAGGAAGGTTGGCATGATATCCTTATGCTTAAAAAAAGATTCAAGAAGGACTTATACTATGCGATAATTATACAGATAGTCATTAAAAACATCCAGTACCCCAAGTATCGTAAGACTATAAATTTGTAATGAGAGAATGAGCACTGTAAACGAAAATGCACCTTCAAGGGCTAAAGATCATTTGTGGAAGCTAATGCTATCTAGACGAAGTAGGCCACATGGAAGAGATATGCAGCAGGTGGCCATTAGGTCACCAACACACGCTAGGCAGTTCTCAGATGATCCCACAGTCAAATCTCAACTGAGCTCTCTTTCTTTTTTTTTTAATTCCTTTCAATGAGCTTTCCAAGAACCATGGTGATGAACTGCAAAAAAAAAAGTACCAGCAAAATAACCAAATTTCCCATATAATTTTTCATTTTCTGACCATTTTACCATACTGAGAAAGCTATTGCAGGCCTGTGTCTCTGTTGCCCTACACCTTGCGTAATTACTTACAACTGTACAAAATAGGTGTAAATGCAACTTTTTTGATTTGGGAGCATTTTACATCCATTTTGCATTAGTGAGATGACTATGACAGGCATGAGGCAACGGACAATTGGGCCTTAGATATGCTGCCAGCACATTGGGAAGGCTACGGTTTTAATGAAGATCCAAAATCTATTGACATAGGTCAGAAAACCTATACACTTTTAGATTAAAAGGGCTTGTCTACACAGAGACATCCATAAAAATTAATCCAAATTAACTAAAGGTATACATTTGAAGTGGACTAGTTAATCTGCCTTAAATCCCTGTGTGTATGCTGTTGCTCAGAATTAAAGTGGCCTTAATTTGGTTTAGTTTAATTCACATTGGAAGTGAATGAAATTAAATTGAATTCAGACCATTTTAATTCTGAATGATGGTAATCACACAGAGTTTAATGCTGTTTAACTAATCGCCTTCAAATTCACATTTAAATTAATTAAGATTAATTTTCCTTGTCCCAGTGTAGACAAGACTCCTTAGTTCCTTATAACAAGGGTCTTTATTTATTTAATAAAAACATTTTATATTAGGATATGGAATTCAGGTGGCCTAATCATTAAATACTATTGTGATCAGTTCATTAAAAGAAATATTGATAGCATATATTAAGTGGCATGAACGCTCCTTGAATGGGAAGCATAAATCTCCCAGGTACATAGCTGGAATCCCTATCACAGCATGAGTTTATTTAATACCAGCTTCCCTATATTTTAGGTCAGGTCAAGTTGGTTACCCTAGAACACCTGTTTCCAAGAGACTAGGGCCCTAATTCGCCAATGCCATAGCCCAGGTGTTATGATTGTTCATCATGCAAAAGGCTTCAGATTTGGTAGCATTTTACATCAACTCTGCATGGCACAGGATGGTGAAGTTCCAGGGACTTCAGGGACAGCAGTCCTGGAACAGAGAGAGGAAGGTCTCATTTTTTTTAATGTCTCAGCAGATTAATTCCATGACGTAAGCCATGTTTTAATCCACCACTGAGTGCCTTTTGTTGAGGAGAAAGACACTGCACTATTCACTTCCAGCTCAGTGGTGGGGGGAATAAGGATAATTGATAACTGTGCTGTTTTCTATTCTGGATTTAAGCAGTTCAAAACTACCAGTGAAAAATTGACTTTCATTATTTCTTCTTCAGGACAAGAAGAGAGTATCCTGTTTCAGAAACCCCAGTCTCCAAAAATTGACTAGAACCTCCTTCAGGATTAGGATAGATACACAGACAATCCCTCCCAGGCTCCAATACAGCTAGTTATTCTGTAGTTGAAACAAAAAGTTCCATAGTTTTATGGACATTATTTCTGTTGACGTAAGGAATATAAAGATGAGTTCAGTCGTTGACTAAGTATTGGAAGGCTCCATCCTCGATGAGAAGACAAACATTGAGCCTCCTGCACCATTGGGCAATTGCTCTGGAAGGCAACCATCCTGGAAGCTAGTTAATAGGTTTAGGTGTAATTATAGCAGCCTCAGAAGTTTTCTTTTATGATTCCAAGTTCTAGCTCATGCTGGTAATATATACTATGAAGACTCCCCTCTCGGGGGGTGGGGGGGACTTATAAAAAGGAATTCAATAGTGCAGGCTCTGCTTCCTAACACAGACATTTCTCTGTCAACCTTTGGGAGCTAAGAAACATTCGGAGTCTTCCTGAATTGTCAGCATGTTCCTGCAGGTCAGTGAATGCTGGTTAGACTATAATGTTGAGTGGCAGCTTGTTACTCCAAAAAGCAAGTCATCCAAGGTCTCAGCTCCCTCTGCCAAGCCGGGTATGCGACATGGTCATTTTATATTATTTTGTATACCATAGACCTGAATGAATCACAGACCCTTCAATATTATTACCATCTTCAGTAGCTGGGCGGGATGGCAGGCTAATCGCATAAGCTGCTACTAAACTAGTGGCCAACATGCAGTAAGCATGGGAACTTCTGTCCCTCAACGTTTTTGCCGTTTCCTGGCCTGTGAAAGTCATTGCGTTGCAGTGGAGTAGTTTTAAATCCAAAATGGAGGGAAGAAGGAAGGGAGGAATAAAGACCTGGCTCTAGCACGTTTCCACCTGGAGGCTTCACAGATAATTTCACTCCCCTTGTGCCCTCACATGACTCCACCCTTCACCCCACAGCAGAAAGCTAAATAATAATAAAGAAGATTCTGCAAAGGCTCACTAAGTGTTGCCTGGTCATCCATAAATCCATCTGAAGGCTGTAGAAGTGAGGGCATCCAGAACACAGCAATTCAGGCCTAGTGTTTTATGTCCATAAACATATTTTTGAAGCTAAATTATAGGCAGCATTACTGAGGTTGCTTAAGTACTAAGATTCACCTTCTGTTGCTTACACCTTTCTCAGTGGTTTCCTTTTTCAGCTGAAATTTAGAAAACTTGCTATCAGGAAGTGGATTTTTTTTATTTTATTTTATTTTTTTGAGTTTTATTTGGAAAGCAGCTCAACCGTTTTCAAGCATGGAAAGAGTTGGGGGGGAAATGCAATATTTCTGTTAAGGAAAAAAGCAACTTTAAAAACAAATGCTCTAGCATCTTGGGGGGAAGGTTTGAAATGTGAAATTTGGCAGGGACATAGCACCTAAGCTCAAGCTAGTTCGGTCACTGGGCCAGTAAAAAAAATCAAATTTGATTTGGTCATATTAGAAGGATTTAAAACTTAGCTTTATTCAAATTCACAGAATTATATTGATTGATAAAATTAACAACAGCCAACTGAGATGATGTATGCCAGTATGCATGAAAGAAAGTAGGGCTCTCAAAAGAGTTTTTAATCCTCTTTCCATGTAATTAGTGAGGATACTTTCAGAAAGCCAGTGACCTTTGAGGATTTGGCCCTAAACTACCATATGATAAAGGAAGGTGTGTATGAGATAAGAGCAATAACGCTGTCTCTTGGTCGCACATATTGTAAATACAGCTTGGTCTGCCACTGTCCAGGAAATAGCTGATCATACAAGAATTTTTTTTAAAAGGTACAAAATTCCATTAAAAATCCCTGCATAAATAAAGTGTTAAGGTTGCAAAGATGAAGCAATCAATGATCAGAAATTAAGATTGAAAAACCTCTAGTCTACAGAAATGAATATAGAATGGGAAGCCATGAAATTCTGTTTTCCAACTCTGATTCTGCAAGTAAATTGCTGTTTGGATGAAGGTAAGTCTCACCCTTTTTCTTTGTCAATTTCGCTGTCTGTATAACAAAGAGAATGGTTCCTTCCAAGGGATGTGGTGCAAATTAATTAACATTTTGGGGGAAAGAAACTAGTTTAAGTGTTAGAGGTATGCTGGCATAATGCTATTGTTACAATCCTATTGTTAGGATTTTGTGGGTGCAAATTCAGAATGTGCAAATACAAAATGTGCACACAAATGTTTGTGGCACAGTTAAAGTGCTCATAATCTGGGTATTTGGCTGTACCTCTGTTTAGAATACATGGTGCCCAGCTACCATAGCAACATAGGGGATGATTACTGGGTAAACCTGTAAAAATCAGTGACACCATTTGAAAAAAAGTGGTATTTTTGGAGTAAAGCTAAAGTGAAATAGTAGACTCATAGAAACTAGAGATGGTAAAATCCATTCAGGTAATTTAGGTAACCTTACGAATATTGAATTATTTATTTACTGATATAGCCCCAACAGGGTGCTAAGAACTAGGCTGTCTCTCATGTTATATGCATCATGTGCTTTCTCCAGTCCAGTTAAGTGAGTCAAACAATGAGGCTTCTTCTTTTGGGAATTATTGCACAGTCTAATAGATCTCATCGTTAGTCTTTCATGCTATTCATTTGGTAGTTTCTGTTGCTTAATTTCATCCAATTCCCACTGGTTACACTCTTCGAGAGAAACCCAAAAAATTCCTCTGCCTCCTTGGTATTTCCAACCATCAACGAGTGGAGCAAACTAGGGGTGCCATTCTTCAACTATATTACTGGAAATTGCTAGGTTCCAAATATTTCTTGAGGCAAGAAATTCCAAGGGGTGTAATCATTAGATTGTTTCACTTCTGCAGCCAAGAAACAGACTCATGGCTTTCAGGTTTGGGCAAGAATTATTTCAAGTTTATTCCCGTTTTTGCCCTACTTGCTCTGTGGTCACTGATTCATTTGAACAGTCCTGCTTATATGATCAGAGGATCTCTGCAACATGAGCTGTTTTTTAAGCTCTTAAAAAAGCACTATGTTGTAATCTGGTGTTAATCAGATTGTAGTCAGATATCCTTCCTGTAAACCAATATGTATATGAGACTAGGAAGTCTTATTACAACATTGGAGGATGTTTGGAAAATCCTGTTGTATTTTTACATTGCAAATTATCTGGCATAGAAATTCTCATTTGCAGCACAATCTTTTCTCTCTATGGATCTGTTCTATTAAAGGCCCAATCCTTCTCCCACTAAAGCCGATGGGAGGTGTGCTATAGACTTCATCTGGAATTAAATTTGGACCCTAACCTATTGAACAGTGGAGGACCCATAAACTTAGCATCAAAGAGCTTCCCCGGCTATATCAGTGAAAAAATCAAAGCACAAATTTCTGGCGGATGCCTTTTTTTGTTTATCACTGAGAGTTGGTATCTCTGAAGCAATGCAAATACTACAAACCTAGATCTTCCCTTGTTAACAGTTACCTTTCCTAGCTGGGCTTTCCCCTGCCAAAGTTCAGCCTGTTGCAGAACTGTCTGGCTTCACAGGAATGTGAATCTAATTTTTCATGGCAACTCTTTGCTCTTCCACATTTCTCCTCAATGAAAGGATTCAGGGGACTTTCCCTCCTGTGTTACACTGAATAGCGGTTTTGTCGCTAGTCACAGAAAGGATGAGCCTCTCACTTGCTGAAAAGTTTATTTTAAGTTTAACTTTCACTGCAGTTGCCTCTGATGGTTTTCCATTGAAGCCATGGTATTGAGCAAAGCTAAAAACTAAGCCTTGCCTTACTGACTCAAATGGGTGGGTGACAACTCCCTGCTGCCTGAAAGGGCCATTACTGAAACATATTATCTCCTGGTGACTATTTTTCACTCTGAGCCCATAAGGCATACTTTCAATACAAATACGTTATTCCTTAAATATTACCCATAACTAGATTTCTAACAAATAGTGGGATTTCTGTATATACCTCAGTCTTTGTGGATAAATATCCTGTAAGACATGTGTTTGGTGTAATGAGTTTGTCAG
The DNA here is from genome assembly GCA_007922155.1 of Mesoclemmys tuberculata. NCBI lineage: Eukaryota > Metazoa > Chordata > Testudines > Chelidae > Mesoclemmys > Mesoclemmys tuberculata. Next base: position 15,834,728 of record ML675629.1, on the reverse strand, counting down.
GTTAAAGGTACAGATTGTTCACAAAGAACGGGCACCCTTTGCTACAAGGTCTCTTTGTCACAGTATGAATGCACAAGGCCTGTTAAATAGCAGGACAAGTACATTTCCCCTGTATGGTAGGTGGAGAGAAAAGAGGGGGGAAAGTGCAGGAAAAGCACTGTGTGTGTGTGGGTGGGGGTGACTCTACACATATTGGAGCTAAACCTTGTGAGGCTCCATCCATGGTAGCGTGGAGGGGTGTTTGGAGAGCATGACGTGGATAGCCCATGGAAGAGGCAAAGATAGTGGAGCCAGACTTACGCGGATTCATCCGTAACCCTCCTCTCTAGCACACACCTGTGTTAGAATAGGGTAGGGAAAGGTGCAGCACCCTTGAGGCTACCATTATGGAAACTTTGGGGTCATGAGAGGAAGGGTTCTGTCCTCTTAGTCCCTGTGAAAATCTCCTGTGTGTCACCCCGTTAGGGCCTGATCCAAAGCCACTGATGTTAGTATGAATCATTCCATTGGCATCACTGGGGATGATCAAGCCCCTCATTTGGCTTTTAAGTGGAGGGATGGTGAAGACTTGGCTTACTGACACAGTCCATCCTAGAGGGTGTGATAAAGTCAGGCCGGATGGCTTTAAAAGGGCGTGCTGGGCGTGGTGTGAGGGCTCGAAAGGGTTAAAAGCCCTCTGCCCTGCAGGCCGAAGAGGAAGCACAGCAGGGCAATTAGAGACGCCTGGACCCAATGAAGGGCGGGGCATTTAAACCCTGCCTTCCCTAAAGAAGGGGGCTGGAACAATTGCAGGGGGAAGCTGTGGAGCAATTGCAGGAGAAGGTTCTCTCCCAGGCCAGGAGAGAGAGCTCTGCTACAGCCAGGGGAGATGAGGTAGTTCAGGGCGCCCTGACCACAAACTGGAAAGTAAAGAATGAGAGCCACCAGGGGGAAGTGGGCAGTTTGCCGCAAGGGTGATACTGTATAATGGGCCTTTGGCAGAGCAGACTAAAGAGCTAAAAGGAGGAGGAGGGCTCTGTGGATTGGTACAGCTGACTTGCAGAAGAATGCCTGGATTAAGAACATCTTGGGTTTGGCTGCTTCAGCTAGTTTCCAGCAACCATTAGGGCTACTCTGTACTGTGCACTAAAATGTCCCTCAATATGAAAAACGTACATGGTTAGTTTATGACTCTGATGCCATTAAGTGCCAAACTCACGCCCCCTCCCCCGAATCTTCAAAATTGTGTACCACTGCTTTACTGATAGGCAGTGTGGTCCAGGGGCAGGACACCGGGGGGGAGATCCATTCCTAGATCTGCCACTGACATATTGTGACCGTGAGCAAGACTTTTTGCCTCTTTGGGTTGTGTTTTCCTCATCTGTAAAATGGAGCAAATACCCTCTTTTGTAAAATACTTTGTGACTGATGCATGGAAAGTTGTATAGACTATGATTATTATTACTCTAAGCTGGTGTTGATGTGTACTGTATGTACATCTGCTTTTTACATAATGGTACATCTAGTCTAGTTTACATGTACAAACAATTTTGAGAATTATATTAATGTATTCAGAGGCCACCAATTCTTCCCCAGGAACATACTTCTCTTTGCATCCTTTACAGTGACAGTAACTGCCATGGCCATATTATTTGTTCTTTCATTAAAAGGAAATAAACAGATATTATAAAACATGATCTGCATGGAAGAAACTGACTAAGTCGTCCTTGACACTTCCAAGAAATGGAGCACTCAAAAAGCAGACCTGACACATTAAATTTGGTCCTACTTGTTACAAGAAACCTGGCCAAAATGTCCCCGTGTCTCAAAAACAAGCACAACACGAGCACTATCATAAAACCAACTTTGCTACAGATGTGTTCTTGAGCGCTCAGATACTTACTGAAATGTGCTAAATAACTGTAAGCCTGAGATTCAAAGACGTCGAAAGAGGATTAAATCATCTGAAATAGGCTGCGACTACTTTGTTGTTGTTGTTTTTAACTTGTTAAAACTGAGTCTTTAGAAGAAAGCCTTCCTTATATACGAAGAGATGTTGCTAAATGCTAAGCAGGCAGCTTGTGCTACCTTTAGCTAGTGATGCATTTTCTAAAAAGACTCTATCAAATTGCGATTGGGCTAGGCTGCGCATTTGCTATCTAGGGCAAGCTAAACACAGAGAAAAAGCTTAATAGACTGACTAATCCATAGAAATTTTACAAATACGATTTTTCCCCTTCTGCATTCCAGCCTGCAAGCTGTTGATCCTAAACTGCATAATACCCACCTTGTCTGTTGTTTCATGTGGCGAAGCCAAGAACCACAAAGTTTAACATGGGTGCTTTCATGCTGTGCCAGTTTTTGTTGTGCTTTGAAATGTTGAGCGTATTGGAACGTGGTACAAATGCTGTAACGTAAAGAATGCCAGGTGTTTAATAGTAAGCAGGGCTGATGAACAATTGCAATAGAGTCCATTCCACTAGAACACGGAAACTGAATGTATTCAGGGACGGTCTCCACCTTAGAGAGGTGAAACCTTCTGGTGACATTTGCTGATTATTTGGACTGTTTGTACTGTCCTTTTATAAATTGTGGGTAGTGTTGCATTTTTAAAAGGTGTGCACTGAATGAATTAAACGTTGAAGCATTTGTTATAGCAAGACCAACCAATCTATTCAGATGACACTGAAGGAGCAACAAAACCCTGAAACTCAGAATCATAGTCCAAAAGTCTTGAATGGAGTGCTGCTCTGTCACCACTTGCATTTAAGGCAAGAGTTTGAGCCCACAGGAACATTATCTTAACAATGATGTGAAGAAGCATTCTGCCATTTTGCTGTGGCAGTGGGGCTAAGTGACTTGACCAAGTTCATATAGTCACTCAGTGTCTGAGCTGGTATTAGAACTCAGGCTTCCCTCCTGGCATAGATCACACATCCCGTTATAGCTCCGGTGTTGTCATTGAAAAGACCATAGTGGTGGTAGAGGGAGCTAACGTGTCTCAGGGAGGGGTTTAACGTCGTGAAAGCTCTGGTTCTAAGGGTGACACTCTGCAGTCCTTTAAGTCCTTACAGTAAATATCACTGTTATGCTGCCCCGTCTGTGTGTTATTAACTCAGGTATGATTGACTAGCATTAATGTAACAACACTTGGCACTTTCTATCTCCAACATATTTTATAAATGCTAATTAACCCTCAGAACCCCCTGTGTTGATAGGTCAATATTATTACCCTTATTGTACAAGAGGGGAAATTAAAACAGAGAAAATAAGTGATGAGACCAAGGCCGCCTAATGAGTTAGTGTCAGAACAAAGACTAGACCCTCCCAGAAATGCCTGGCTCCCTGACCTGTATCCTGGTCATTGGATCATGCTGCTTTTAATACTGCTGCTCTACAGTTGGACGTCTTACAGTGCATTACAGGAAGCTTCCAAAGCTATGAGAGTATGGAACACAATGGTCAGGGCGGCCCAGTGCATAGATTAGATGACCCAACAGGTTTCAATCTCTGACTTTTATTGTTCTATGGAGTTAGTACAGGAAAATCTAGCCCGGTTTTTGTAATGTGTGTTACTAATCAGGCTGTTATCCATTAAAATATCTGCTGGACAAATCCTGATGGTTGCTGAGCACCTGCGGCTCCATGGGAACTAATGGAAATTACAGGTGCTCAATGCTGATCCAGCAGAACCAATACAGACGCAATCCTCAGTACAATACTTGAGAGAATAAAAGGGAAAATGTTACTGTATGGAGGCAAGAAATATTTTGTAGGTTATTATCTAATACATCCAGTTTCTATTGCCTTTCAGCCTGAAAATCACAAAATGATTTGTGATTGTGTAACCAGCCCAGAGTGGTAGTCCATAGGAGTTCAATACTCAAAGTGTCTATCGGAACAAGCCTTAGCATACTTGCAGATTGTACCTGGATCTCATGCCACCTTCATTTCATCACTGAGTGTTAATACTTCAGGACAGAACTGAATCCATGCTCTTTGCCCATCTCTTGAACTGGACCCTTAATTGTCTCTGCTGCTATGTTTCTGCAGACTATCAAAAGCTATTAACAAAATTATAGCCACGCCCTTGCTATATGTCATTGTTTTTAATCACGGCCGATGAGTGGGAAAAAAACTTATGAAATTAGAGCGCTCTTAGTTTTTGAGGATATTCTAGGGCAACCAAAGAAACTTTATACTAGCTTCCTTTAGCCAGTGTAGTAGAAAATGAAATTTTTAAAAAAAATCAAGCCTTTCCTCAAACCGAGACCTCTAACGGTAGGTTTCCCTTGAGCCCATCCTTTTCCTGACCTAGTTATATACCTCCCCGCACAAAACAGAGTTCATAATTAGTGCTTGATGCAACGTTAACTCAAGCGGCGAAACTGGCAAAGACAATCAGTGGCATCCAGAGGGAAGAAAGCCTTATTAAGGGCTGCTGTGGGATTATTGTATGCTGTAAGACAACGGAGGAGGCCACAAAAGTGGGTAGCTACTACCCTCCCCCACTGACACACACGCACACTCTCTCTCTCTCTCTCTCTCTCTCTGCTATTGCTGGAGAAAGGCCTGTAAAGCTTGGCATCTGGGTTCTGCAGCTGTCAGGAATGCCCCATGAGTGACCACAGCAGTTGGATTCAAACTGGAAGCAGATAAAGGAGAAACAGCAGGAGGATGGAGAGGATCACATGCAACACCACAATCAACAGGAAGCATGCCGTGCCAAATGAACATTTAAATGACTTCATGTCCCACTCTGCGTTGAACTGGGCTGCTATTATTAGATGATTTTACAAAACAAACAAACCCCAAAGCTGTACCATGGAGCTCTCCATTTTACGCCCATCACCTTTCATCTCAGAAAACCCCCAAGATGCTTTCCCAATTCTACTTCATGCACATAGCACAACTAGGATGCAGCTGCTTCTGGGGTAGCAGGTGGAGCCAAGCTGAGAACCAACACACAACAAAAAAGGAGAAAAAGTGGGTCAATAGAAGAAAATATTGGTCAAGGCTCCAAGACAAACCCTTTGCTCTATTCATACAAAGGTGTTATGAGCTCATTGGTGTCCACCCAGAACAGGGGAAACCTTAATTATTTCACGTATTATAAAAACAAAACAAATTCCCCATGATGTCATCCTTCCCTGACAATTAAATTCTACAGCAACCATAAAAGTACTGACTTCAAAAGGTGAATTTCATGAGGTTAGTAGTTGGAGCTTCTTCTTCGCGTGCTTGCTCATGTCCATTCCATTGTAGGTGTGCGCGCGCCCTCGTGCACAATTACCAGAAATTTTTGCCTTTAGCAGTACCCGTAGGGCCGGCTTTGGCACCCGCCTGGAGCCCTGCATACATGCCGTGGTATATGATGCGCTGCCAGCCTTACGCCTCCTCAGCTCCTTCTTTCCATGAGTGATGGTTGCTGGAACTGCCTTGGCTTGCAATTGCAGGGGCTCATTCCCTTTTGTTCTGACCTTAATTGTTTGTTTTGTTAATTTATTCAGATTAGGACTCTATCTGTAAGTCTTTGCGTAGTGCCTCCCTGGGATCTCAACCTGGTCCTTTCATGGCTCATTGAGGCCCCCTTTAAGCCCATGGATACATGCCTTTTGCTGCTGTCATGGAAGGTGGCCATTGATTCTGCAAGGAAGGCCTGCTGACCTCAGAGTCCCCTTATACTCTTTTTATAAAGACGTGGTTAAATTGTGGCCACACCCGACCTTCCTGCCTAAGGTGGTTTCCCAATTTCATTATAACCAAGACATTTTTCTCCCCATGTTTCTTCCCAAACAACATGGTTTGGAGGAGGAGAGGAGGTGGCACGTGCTGAATGTCAGACGGCCATTGGCATTCTACATTGAACGCACGAGACCATTCCGGAGAACTACACAACTCTTTGTCACGGTGGCTGATTGAATGAAGGGCTTACCTGTTTCTGCCCAGCGTATCTCATTGCGGGTAACTTCTTGCATCAAGTTCTGCTACGAGCAAGTGAAGGTGCTGCTTCCGGGGATGATTACAGCCCATTCAACCAGAGCTCAAGCTTCATCTACAGCAGGGATCTCAAACTCAATTGGTATGGCGGGCCACATTTACATTGAGTTGAGTTCAGGGGGGCCACGCATGACACACACTTCTCTGCTGTACCTTTCATGCTCTACTCTCCGCCGAAAAAATCTCCCCGCAGGGTAAAATTTGGCGGCACAGTAGAAGAGAGAGAGGCTCTCACAGGGACTTGCAGACTCCACTCTCCGCCGTTAAATCTCCCTGTGGGGCCACATTCGGCGGCCATTTCCTTTTTAAGACGGCCACAACTTGCCTGAGCTCCGCTCAGAAAATACTGACAGCACAAGCCTGCGGCCGGATTCGGACTGCGGGCCACATGACACAAGCCCGCGGGCCGCAGTTGGCCCGCGGGCCGCGAGTTTGAGACCCCTGATCTACAGCCTTCCTAGCAAGAGAGCCGTGCAAGACATCTGCAGGGCTGCCACCTGGTCGTTTGTGCACACCGTCACGTCCCAGTACGTCATCGTCCAGCAGGGGCAGGATGACGTGGGCTTCAGCAGAGCAGTGCTGCAGACAGCTCATCCCTAACTCCGGCCCACCTCCAAGGTATTGCTTGTGAGTCACCTACAGTGGAATGGACAGGAGCAAGCACTCGAAGAAGAAAAGATGGTTACTTAGCTTATAACTGTTGTTCTCCATGTCCATTCCATGAGCCACCCCCCACAGTTCCTGCTGCTAGAGTTGCGGCAAGAAGGAGCTGAGGGGGCGTTGGGCCGGCAGCGCCTCATATACCACGGTATGTGTGCAGGGCCCCAGGAAGCACCGAAGCTGGCCCTATGGGTACTGCTAAAGGGAAAAAAGTTCCAGTAACCATGCACGAGGGCACGCACACACCTACAATGGAATGGACTTACAAGGTAAGTAATCATCTTTTTCCTTGGCAAAAAGGCCGAGGCTTGAGAACCCATGACTTTAAAGTTGCTAGAGCTAGTTACAGTGCACACACACACAACCACAGAAATTTCATCATTTTCCCCCCCTTTAATTCCTTTGAAATTTTGACTTTTTTTTTTTAAACAAATCAAATTTCAGCCAGCGCTGTTAATCACACAGGGTTCCGAACCAAGTATAAAACTCTTCTGTGCATCGTAGGCCTGAACTAAAAATTAAAAGTTGTGCCAACATAGTTAATGATCCGGGAACGTGGAAAAAATCACACCCCTAGCTTACATTGCCATGCCAGCAAAAGTCCCAGTGTGGATGCATCTCTAACGGCAAAAAGGGGTGGCATGTCCTACAGTGAGGGACAAACCCTTCCGTTGCTGTAGCACATCTTTGCTACAGCAGCGCTCCTGTAATGCTTGCAGTGCACTTACCCTTAGTGTCTTCAAGATGCAAAGTAGCTGCAAAAGAGAAAGGCAGTGCTAGAGGAGAAGGCAAGCGGTTTGAGGAGCACGAAAGAGGGAAAGAAATAGGGGGGAAATGTTTTTTTCAATAGCCCCAAGTGCTTCAGGAGTAGAAGGGTGGAAAATCAGAAAACTGGCCTGGTTTGATTCTGAAAGTTTGTGTGAGGAGCTCAGATGGTACAGTAATGGGCACAGTATGAAAATCTAGCCAGAGAGATTGAGGCTCCCCGGATGCCCATCCTCTATGGCATATTTCCTCTTTATGCCAAGAAGGCCTGATCCACTCCCTCATCCATTCCTTTGGGAGTTTCTATTTGGGGAGTGCCACACAGCTCACACCCCTTCTTCAAATCAGCAACAACTTTAAAATGCTACGTGGCTCACCTGCTTCCATTGCTCTTGCTTTTGCCTTTGCTGCCACTGCCTCATTTCTAGGCTGAGCAGCCTCTCTACGATGTCCCCCGCTGCTGTATTTAAATGTTTTGCCCTAGGACTTCCATAGCATCATCTCCCCAGAATTCACTGTACATCTTGGAAGCCTGAAATTGGCTGGGACATGCGGTATGGCCGGAGAGGAGGTATATTTGGTAGCGGGTGGAGACAAAGAGGCATAGAATTAATTGACCAATAATAACCTGAAAAAAACATTCCCGTTTATATGGGTAAAGGCTTTTGCTGCGTGTTATTTTTGCCTAAACCAATCAGCTGATCCCCTGAACTTCGACAGCATTCAATTATTTTTGTAAGCAGGGATTTTAAGAGCTGCCGAGGAGCAGGAATGGGGTGGTTGTTATTGTTCTAATTGTGATTTGATGTAGAAAGCAAAGGTTCCTCATGAGCCAGAATAGTTGCACGGAGTCAGAATCCCTGACTATCTCAGTAATGGGATCACCTTCCCTATGTGAACTGAGCACAAGTTAGCAACAGCAATATTATCAGGCAGCTTGGCAAGGACAAGGAAAATCAAATTATTTGCTGCCTGCTGGACATGCTTCTGACCGGCACTTACAAATTCTATTTGTCCTGATTGTCTGAGAAGAGACTGAAAGTAAAAACAGGTCTCCTGCTTCAGCTTCCTTATAAACAGCACTGCACAGCAGATGATTTGCCTGCCTAGACCACCACTGTCTTCTTTTGTATCTAGCTGAGGATCTTATATAGTCCCCTTTACCGTAATAGCTGAACTCCGCACTGTTTTTAACATAATGATCTTCACTACATCCCTGGCATAGGGAGGTGCTATTAGCCCCGTGTTACAGATGGAAGACCAAGGCACAGAGAAGCTTAGTGACTTGAAAAAACAGGGATTGGTGTGATGGTCATTGGCAGACGCTCTACAGTGAAGCTTTATAGACAAGGTAGTTTTAGAGATAATGGCCCTGATCCGCAAAGGTATTTGAGTTGTTAGCGCCGATTGAGTTCAATGGCAGTTAGGCACCTAAATAATTTTGAGGATCTGGGCCAATGCTGTTTCCCTTATTCTCATAGAGTGCCTTGTTTGATGTTTGAAGAACATGACGATGATTCTTTAGCATTGTCACAACTAGCGTGGCTCAGTAAAAGAAGCGCTAAGGCAAATGTTGGTCTACAACTGCTGAGCTTCTCATTTGTATGTCCCCCAGTTGATTCTATAATCTTAATCAGAAGTACATGTGACCATACCAGTCAATCAGATTTAAAAGGGCCATATGGAATTCCATTTTCATCAGTGGGAAAACAGCATTAATGTAATTCATTGTCATACAGGGCAGCGGTCATCTTCCCCTGGAGCAGCATTCACAGCTAGCCAGTTTCTATTTGAAATAAATTGTATCTAGACAACACAGAGAGCTGATGGGCTGGATAACAACATAGCTCTGGCTGGCCAGGCTTGCAAGTCTTTGATGTTTTTTCTAATGCATATTTTAACAATGGGAATCTGGGATATGAGACTCAGCCAATTCGTTCCAAATGTACAATCTGTGTTTAATTGTTTCTAGTAATTACAGCATAATAGAAAAATAATTAGAAATATCCACACACTGTATCATGTAACTCAGTCTGTGACTGTGTCTATGGCTGGTTTTCCCTCACCTCCTGGGAAATGGTTATGAAGGGAATACTTAGGTCAATGGATGTTCGTACTCAATGCACTTGAATCTGCTGGGAATTCTGTGGACCAGATGCCCTTCAAATTAGGTCGCTAAGGCTAAACTGGAGGGGGAGATGCTGCCAGAAACATGATCATATTAGGTGGACAAAGGTGGAGAAAGCTATTAGGGGAGAGGCTGTTCTAGATATGATTTTGACAAACAGGGAGGAACTGGTTGAGAATTTGAGAGTGGAAGACAGCTTCAATGAGAGTGAAATGGCAGAGTTCATGGTTCTAAGGAACGGTAGGAGGGAAAACAGCACACTAAAGAAAATGGATTTCAAGAAGTCAGTCTTTAGCAAACTCGGAGAGTTGGTAGGTAAGATCCCATGAGAAGCAAGTCTAAGGGGAAAAACAGTTCAAGAGAGATGGCAGTTTTTCAAAGAGACATTATTAGGGGCATAAGAGCAAACTATTCCACTGGGTAGGAAAGATAGGAAGTCTGGCAAGAGTCCAGCCTGGTGCAATCAGGAAATCTTCAATCATCTGAAACTCAAAAAAAGAGTCCTACAAAAGATCGAAACCAGATCAAATTACAAAGGAAGAATATAAAGAAATAGCATAAGTATACAGGGACAAAATTAAAAAGGCCAAGGCACAAAACAAGATTAAACTAGCTAGAGACATAAAGGATAACAAGAAAACAGTCAACAAATACTTTAGAAGCCAAGAGGAAGACCAAGAACAGTGTAGGCACGTTAATCAATGAGGGGGGAAAAACAATAACAGAAACGTGGAAATGGTAGAAGTGCTAAATGACTTTTTTGTTTCGGTTTTCACCAAAAAGGTTAGTAGCAATTGGATGTCTAACATAGTGAATGCCAGTGAAAATGAGGTAGGATAAGCAGCTAAAGTAGGGAGAGAACAGTTAAAAATTACTCTGCCAAGTTAGAGGTCTTCAAGTCACCAAGGTCTGATGAAATATATCCTAGAATACTCCAGGAGCTGACTGAGGACATATCTGAATCATTAGCGATTATCTTCAAAAGTCATGGAAGACAAGAGAGATTCCAGAGGACTTGGAAAAGGGGCAAATATAGTGCCAATCTATAAAGAGGGGAATAAAAACAACCTAGGGAATTACAGCCCAGTCATCCTAACTTCAGTACATGGTAAGATAATGGTGCAAATAATTAAAAAATCTATTTGAAAACACCTAGAAGATAAGAAGTCAGCATGGATTTGTCAAGAACAAATCATGTGAAACCAACCTGATAGCTTTCTTTGACAGGGTAACAAGCCTTATGTATGCGGGGAAGCAGTAGATGTGCTATATCTTGACTTTAGTAAGGTTTTTTTACACAGTCTTGCATGACCTTCTCATAAACAAACTAGGGAAATACAACCTAGATGGAGCTACTATAAGGTGGGTGCATAATTGTTTGGAAAACTGTTCCCAGAGAGGAATTCTCAGAGGTTCACATGAAGCAGGAAGGGCATATCAGGTGGGGTCCCGCAAGGATCAGTTCTTTGTCTGGTTCTGTACAATATTTTCATCAGTGATTTAGATAATGGCATAGAGAGTACACTTATAAAAGTTTGTGGATGACACCAAGGTGAGAGGAGTTTCAAGTGCTCTGGAGGATAGGCTTAAAATCCAAAATGATCTGGATCAAGGGGAGAAATGATCTGAAGTAAATGGGATGAAATTCAACAAGGACAAATGCAAAGTACTCCACAAAGGAAGGAACAATCAGTTGCACATGTACAAAATGGGAAACAACTGCCTAGGAAGGAGCACTGCAGAAAGGGATCTGGGAGGTCATAGATCACATGCTAAATATGAGACAGCAATGTCACACTGTTTTAAAAAAAAGCATGAGTTTTGTAAGCAAGACACGAGATGTAAGTCTTTCACTCTACTCCATGCTGCACGAGATGTAAGTCTTTCACTCTACTCCATGCTGATTGGGCCTCAATGGAAGTATTGTGTCCAGTTCTGGGAATCACAGTTCAGGAAAGATGTGGACAAACTGGAGAAAGTCTAGAAAACCTGACCTATGAAGGAAGATTGAAAAAACTGGGTTTGTTTCGTCTGGAGAAGAGAAAACGAGGGAAAGATGTAGGAAAGGGAGGTGTGAAGTTTCCAGTTACATAAAAGATTGTTACAAGGAGGAGGGAGAAAAATTTTTCTCTTTAACCTCTGAGGATAGGACAAGAAGCAATGGGCTTAAATGGAAGCAAGGGTGGTTTAGGACATTAGGAAAAACTTCCTAACTGTCAGGGTAGTTAAACACTGGAATAAATTGCCTAAGGAGGTCGTGGAATCTCCATCATTGGAGATTTTTAAAAGCATGTTAGACAAACACCTGTCAGGGATGGTCTAGATAATACTTAGTGTTGCCATAAGTGCTTGCAGATCCCTTCCAGTCCTACAATTCTGTGATTACAAGGTACATTTTCAGAAGGGCAGCCTCCCTTTTGTGGACAGAGGTGGCACCAATAAAGTGTACATGTTGACATCTGCACCCACCTTTATATGGCAAGACAAAAACTGAGTTGCTGTTGAGCCTCTAACTACTTGATTGTGGGCCTGATCCTAAGCTGCTGTAAATCAGCCTCTCTCCATTGACTTCAGCAGAGCTATGCTGATTCTCAACAGCCAAGGACATGAAGAAGGAGAAGAAGAAGAAGGAGATAAAAAGCACAAGTGCTCAGATTTCTTCCCTCCGTCCATTCTTCAGGTTCATGTTTTGCTGCCATGAATTGCATCTACAGTCAGAGAGGCTAGTTGAAGAGAGGCAGCAAGATCTAGTGCAGTGATAGGCAGCCTAGGCTCGTGAGTGGGCCACATGAGTGGCCTCTCTTATCTCAGTTGGCTGCAAGATTGAAATTGGGCAGGTGCACTAAGCATGTCCCCCCAACTAAGCTTAAATACATTTAATACAGGCTGAATATTTCATAAGGAGTTATAGAAAATGCTGATTCATTCCTATATTAATAGAGCTGTCATCAATTTCAATTAAATTGAGGAATTTATCTAAGTTAATCAAAAAATATCAGTAGAATATGCAATTAATAATAATTACTTAATATTACAATAAACATAAAAATTACAAAAGAACTTAATAATTGACAAAAATTCAACGAGGTGTCAGATCAGTGCCCTTCTTGTCTGATTCTTTCATGCCTGTGAGCAGCTGTTCACAAAATGTCTTGTGGGCCGCATTCAGAAGACTTATGGGCTGCTAGTGGTCTTGAACTGCAGGTTGCCCACCACTGGTCTAGTGGATTGAGAGTCAGCATACCTGAGTTTTATTCCTAGCTCTTCCAGTGAAACTGCTTTGTCATGTGGGGTAAGTCACTTCACCTCTCTGTGCTTATGTTTCACCTGCCACAAATGTGTCTCTCTTATCTACTTATATTATAAGCTGGGCAGGCAGGGGCACTTTCATACAGTATATTTGCACAGGGTCTAGCGCAATGGGGTTCTGATCTCAGTTGGATGCTACTGTACTACAAATAAACCCCAAGCCTCAGTCCAGATGAAAATATACCTCTGATTTTATGTTAACGGGAATATTAAAAATCCCTCTTTTCAAGCTTAAATAAGTATGTAGTGGGCCAAATCCTGCCCTTATTAACCATGATCCCAGTGGAGTCAGGGTGGTTACATGGAGTCACTGTCTGGCAGAATTTGGCCCACAGTTTCTAAGACTATCATAAATTCATAATATACATCAATATCAATACAGGGAGCTTTGTTTTTTTTTAAAAAAAACAACAAAAAACAAAAAAAACCATGAAATAAACAAAAACCCCCAGTGAAATGTGGATGAAAGCCAATAGAGGACAAAAATTCCATGGTGGATTAAAGACACCGTAGCCACACTTAGATACAAAGATTATGTGAAATTCCTGAATAATGTGGAATAAAAGGGACTGAAAGATCATTAAAATTAATCAGAGATTAGCATAAACTAAATGCAAGACTGAGCTAGTGTTATCTGTTATCAATTGAATTTATTTTAGCAGAGAAATAAGACTAACAGATTTGTAGCATAACACTAAGGATAAATAAGATCTTTTAAACCTTTAAAGAGACACTGTGAAGTCTTGTAAGCCATTTTGTGACATTCCCCAAAGATGAACTACTCAACATTATTAAGTACTGAATGTCCCAAATAGCAAGGGTGAGATGGCTGAGGGTTCAGCACGCAGAAATTTGAAAATTAACTTCCCTCCCCCACTTCATTTCAGCTCCCACTCAGCCCTGCCAGCCAATTCCTGCACCTCTGGAACGCTCCAGCACTCATTCTTTCTTGTGGTGTTCTGTCATTTTCCTTTCCAGAAAAGGCCAGAGTCTGTAAATACAGACATGCCAAAAAAAGGCCAGACATATGTGAGTGGGGGAAAACTAACCAAACTTTTTAGAACCTCCAGCTAAGAGTCAAGTAGGGGAAGGAGTTGTGCCTACTGTATCTAAACCAAATCCCCTATTTCCAATCATTTTACATGGTGGTGATGGGTTATAATATTAATAATGAAAGCATTCTGTAGTATACCTGCTATGATCTGCCATATACTATTGCAAGCTGTAGTATTTGGGGTAATTCCTATGTTGTGCTGACAGGAACATAGGGACAGGACATAGGAGCCTGAACATGGGGTCCCCCTACACACCGTTGCTTGAGCACTGTCTGCATGGTACAACATAGGAGAATTCTCCTGGGGCAGTGTATTTGTCACTAGGGCTTGGGTCGAAAATGGTTTTCCCATCCTGTGAAAATTTTCAAGATGTAAAACATTTTCCCATTTCGCCCTGTGATGAAATTGAGATTGTTGGAAGATTGTTGGAGACAGAAAGAGGGATACGTCCCCCCAGCATACCCCATAACCTGACTGGTGGTTATGGCACTCACCTGAGATGAGGGATGCTGCGGTGCAAGTCCATGGTCTGAATCAGGCAGAGCAGTGACTGAAGTGTGGATCTCCCAGATCCCAAATGAGTGCCCTAATCTGTGCTATTGGCTAATTGGTGGGTCTCGCTCTCATTTTGAAACAGCCACACAACTGCTTCATCTCAGCCTAAAGGAGGGAATTCCCTTCCTGCCCTCAACCCCAGACAGAACTGCTAACTGCACTGCCTGGTTATCCACCATAGACTGACTACTGGGAAAGGGTTTCCCCTTATTTCCAAATTAGGCCCATTGATACACACAGGAAGCTCTTACTGCAGGAGGAGGGTAATGCGGCGGGGGAGTTCTACGTGCATAACTGAGAGCAGATATGACCTTTATGCACTGCTGTGGTGCTGTCAGTTCTCCCACAGGCAACAACACAGACGTTCCCATAGACAGAATAATTATAAATTATAAACAGACACAGTGTAGCATATTTGCCTGATGTATAGGCTTCTACTGGGCTAGTTCCCTTACATTACATTTTGATGCCTATAATCAGAATCTAATGACAACCACGGGGAAGTGAAATAACGCCTTTACTGAAACTAGAACAAAACTTACTTGTGGAAGAGGTTTTGTGATGAGTTTTGAAAGCTTTAAATGACCACCACGGTGAATTAAACATGCATATTTGGCCTTATTTCCTATCAAGTTAAAGTTAATGTTCAGAGAACTGTTGGCAGATTGGTAAATTCAATTTTCACCATGGGAGCATTGTAAGATGGGCAATATTTTATGGAGAATGAAGCACAAGGGGCCAAATGTGCCACTGGTGTAAACTGGTAGAACTCAATTGACTTCAAGGGTATGTCTACTCAGCAGCTGGGAGACGGTGTTCCAGTGCAGGTGTACAGGCCTGCACTAGCTCTGCTTGAGCTAGCACGCTAAAAATAGCAGCGTGTCCGTGATGACATGGGCAGCAGCTCACTACATACCCGAGGGGAGGACAAGCAGAGCTAGCCTGAGCCTCGGCCTGTGCCATGACAGCCACACTGCTATATTTAGTGTGCCAGCTGGAGCATAGCTAGCGAGTGTCTGTCTACCCACCCCCCCAGCAGCTGTGTGGATGTAGCCCCACAGAGCTACACTGAGTTACTATGTCCTAGGCTATGTCCACCTTCTTCAGGATATGGATGTTGGGGTACCTGCCATAGTCAAAACCAAGTGGGGCACAGCTGTGACTTTCCAGGAAATGCTAGCCTGCATTAAGGGGCAGCGTTTTTTTGTTTGAGGTTGTCATGTTTGTGAGACGTAAGATATACAAAGGAAACCACTGGGAACATGCTGTTGACTGATGGTATGTGCGTAACTTCATGAAATGTGCGTAAGATTGTAAGACTGAGCAAACCAACCTTGAACAGTTGCAATACAGTTTTCAATGAGGGGACTTAGAGTGAAGGCTGAAATGCTGAGGCTTATATAACTGAGGGAGGACTCATCAGAAAGGATATCACAGGCAGAGAGATTAGAAGAGTGAACCTTGACGATTGCCACATACTAAAATTTGCACTACTAGAAAAGGTGTTGATCTGAACTAAATAGGGTTCATATGTGGTTGTCTGTCAGTAGATACAGTCTTAAGGTTGATGAGGAGTCTGCTGGAGATTGAGTCTCCATCGGGGTTATCGACACAAGAGCATTTGATAGTTTTCCTGCAAGCTGAAAAAAGGCCAATGAAGGATTGTTCTTCATAGCGTTAGTTCAAACTTGGATGTTGTCTTCAAATATTCATAAATAGGGGGAGGTTCAGGGATATATCTCCAGGTCCTTTCCTATCCCTATCCTTCATCATGAAGGCTGGAGGGTAATGAAACTGGCTGCCAGTATAAGTTCAAGCAGCTGTGACCAATAATGGCTTTGAAAAGAGTCACTCCATTAGCCAGGTTCACCATAGTACATTGTGTCCCAGCCCAGCCCCACCCTAGAACACCTCCTACAACTGTGACAGCCTTCACTGACTGAGGATTCCCTCCCTCAGCTGCTTCCTTAAGCTTTCTTTCAGTCCCCCTGTGCCACTTCCTTTGTTATGTGTAGATGTTTATGTACAATTCTTGGAGCGCATTTATTTTCTCCGCACCTGCCATCATACTCGTCACCTTCCACGATGGACTTCTGCTAGGTACTTGTCACATTTTTCTTCAGCTACCTGGTTAAAAATGTGTTTTGTTTTTGTTTTATTATGCCACTCAGATGCTGTGTTCAAAATGTGTGCGATGTTTCAAAGCACTCCTTGTGCAAACAAATGCTAACTATTTCTGGGCAGTGAAATTCTCCAGAGTTGTAAGAAAATCCCCTAAGGCAGCTTTCCTGCCTCACAACACAGAGATCTGTATTGTATCAAAAAATCCCCTCCAGTTACATCCCTCCATTTCTGGGTTTTTTTCAAAGTAGATTATTAAAAAGGCATATTTTATTTTAGGACCAAATGAAGCTAGTAACTGGAGAGGGCCACATTCTAATATGACAACAGTGCAACTTCAGAGGAATTCCACTGAATTAGAGGAGTTACACCAATATACAACTGGAATAAGTGAGACCAGAAGTAGGCTCAGAGTACAAAATAAATATCATCAAGGCTGTACATTGACATTAGTTCAGACAATAGCAATAGCAATCTAATTGATTCACAGACCAGGGAGTAACTTTTGCTAGACCCATATTGTTATGTATATTCCAGCTATATGTAAATATTTACTTTTCTCAAAGTCTATTTAAAAAATTACTGAAGAACTTTAGCAGCCAAAGACGGGGGTTGATTAAGTACAGAGAAAGGCCTCGGCTATGAAGTTTGATTTGGAACCAGATCAGAACTTCTCCAAGCATTTGTCTCTGGTATTCCAGTTGAGGATCATTTCTAATTAGAAGTGATGGGTGAAGGTTAGGCAGAACTACCCAAAGTCTGATGGCCTTCCAAAAGCTTTTCAGAACCTCTGGGGTCTTTACATGAGGTAGGAAATCTCATGTGTTTTGTACTTACTACTTTCTGGCTGGCCAGAAATACTGTGTGAAAGGCTGTTTTTAATGGTATTTCAGCACTTCTGCTTCTTGTCCTCCCTGGAATCCTGAAATGCAGAGGCATCAGCAACAATCAAAATAGGAATAGGAAATGAATGGTCTTTCCAAAATATCCATTGAGATCAGTGGCAGTCTTAGGTTTAACAAGACGGGCAAGATTGGACCCAAAGTTAATAAAATCTCACCAAAGAGTTTGACTTCCATTTGATTTGGAATTTGGATGAATATCCCAGTGTGGTTTTATCTTTCTGTTCTCTATCCCTAGAGATTAGACAAATGTCAGAGCTCTAACTTAAGGTTTGATCTTCATCTCATTTACAACAGTATAAATCAATAACGTCACTGAATTAGTACATGATGGGAGGTTTAGCACAAAATTATAATGTCCCGTATTATACAGAGGACATACAAATTCTTTAGAATATAAAGGTGAGCATTAGGCAACTCATGGGCCAGATATAGCTACTCTGCACTAGATTGCTGGTGTGCTGTGGATATGAACCATCTCTAACCAATCCAAGCAGGATCACTACAGTGCAAGGATGATGCAGTTGTCTAGAACTGACATGACAATTCATACACAATGCAACCCCCTTGTTGTCAATGTAGTGAGGAAAAGACAGCACAGTTCAAGAAAAGAGAGCGGGGCTGGGTTTCTCCTGTTTTTCACCAATCCTGGGCTAAGTATTTAGTCATCTGTGGCCGCTATGGGCTGGTCAGTATCACAGTAGCCCTCAGGCAGCTCCATACCCAATGTAGAGAGGAAGGTATGCACAAAGCAGATGTCATATCCAGGCTATGCAAAGGTGAACCTGAAGTCAGCCTTGTTCAGGACCCTTCAGCTTACACTCTGTTCATTTTGCCACGCTCAGGAATCAAGCCCTATGCAGTTATTGATAGTCCTGTTAATGACCCATTTTTCCTTGAGCTTTAAACACTTCAGTCTCCCTTCCTCTTTCCACCAAGTCTCCACCCCTTGCCCCCCCCCCAAAAAAAACCAAACAAACTGTGAACTGGAAATTCTTCTGTGAGCATGGATTCTGTTACGCAGAAATCCTTCATCAGAGTACATGCCAATTAAATTGCAGACGTTTGCTGTTTTCAGGCAGGTGTGAGTGATGTACACAACTTGAAGAAAGATAACACTGTAAATCAAAATGTTCTCCTTCGAGTGGTTGCTCAGATGCATTCCACTTAGGTGTGTGCGCGCCCTCGTGCACAGCCCTCCGGAGAACTTTTCCTAGCAGCCCCTGCAGGGGCCGGTCTCAGCGCCCCCTGGAGTCCCGCCCTTATGTGGCGGTACATATAGCGGGACCGGCCCCTCCCCTCCTCAGTTCCTTCTTTCCGCCCGTGACGGCCAGTTGAGAACTACCCCTGCTCTTCAACAGTTTGTGTTTCTCCTTAAAAAAAGTGAGTAGATAGTTTATCAGTTCGCCCTGAACTAAGTTAGTTTTTAGTTAGTGAGGGTTTTTAGTTAGTTAGGGAGCCTTCGGGCTCAAGGCGTCCCGGCTATGCCGGGTTCGCCGGGCTTCAAGCCATGTGCTAGCTGCGGCAAGGCCTTCCCAGCTAGCGACCCCCATGACCGTTGTTTGCGGTGTTTGGGGGAACTGTACCGTAGAGATCGGTGCAGTATCTGTAAGTCCTTTAAGCCTCGGACTCAGAGGGAGCGTGAAGTGAGGCTTAGGGCTTTTCTGATGGAGTCCGCTTTAAGCCCGGCGTCCGAGCCATCGCGGACTACTCCGGCACCGAGTGTGTCTTCGGTGCGGAGTGCGCCTCCGGCACCGGGGGTCTCGGTGCCGATGAGGAAGAAGCGCCATCCACGCTTGCAGCGCTCCCCCGCACCGCAGGAGCGGCCGGGGTCGAGTTCGGAGGTGCTCCTCCTCATGGACGTGCCGCCGGCATCTGCTCCGGCACCGGCCCCTGCTCCGGCACCGGCCCCGGCACCGACACTTACTAGGGAGGCTCCCCCGACTCCTGGTAGTGGGGGACCCCCTATACGGGACCCTTCGACGCCGGAGGCTATCGAGGCGGCTCAGGCTTTGTTGGAGCTGCCTACGCCTCCGGCACTCTCTCACCGGAGAGAGCCAGGGCCCGTTTCCCGGGGCAAACCCGCGATGGGGGGCCCCGAAGGGTGGGCGGCCCCGGCACCGGTGGACAGGCCGCCCACCACCCGACGCAGGAGAGTCGAGCTCGGAAGCTCCTCTCCATCTTCGTCCTCGGACAACGCGTCGCGGCACCGTTCCCGGCACCGCTCCAGGTCCCGGCACCGCTCCCGGCACCGTTCCAGGTCCCGGCACCGCTCCGGACGTCGCTCTTCGTCGCGGCACCTCTCCTCGTCGTCGAGTTCTGACTCGGCACCGAGACGGCGTTCTCGGCACCGCTCCCCAGCATCAAAGCGGCGAAAGACTTCCCGGTACCGGTCGCCTTCTTCTTCGGCGTCGCCTCGTCGGCACCGAAGTCGGAGTCGCTCCTCGAGATCGTCGCGTGGCGGGTCTCGGAGCGCTCCTTCCCGGCGTCATCACCGCCTGCGTTCTCCTGACTCGGGGTCCCGGACCCGACGTCAGGAACGTATATGGTCGTCGGCACCGCAGCCGGCACCGCAGCCGGCACCGCAGCCGGCACCGGACCCAGTACTGTTACCGGCACCGGCACCGACTGTTGCGGCACCGGTTTTGCCCTCGGCACCGGTGCCGCCTTTGAGCTGGCCACAGGGACCCTGGCAGTGGCCGTTATGGGCCCAGTGGGCGGCTCAGATGGGGCAGGGAACTATGTCGGCCCCTGCCTCCGTCACCCAAACTCAGCAAGCACCTTCGGTGCAGGAGGGTGACCGCTCCTCTGGGGAAGAGGAGGTGGAGGAGGACCCTGGGGAGGGCCCCTCCACTGGGCCCCGCCGCCCATCTTACTCCTCATCGCCGGATGAGGCGGCGGTAAGAGACCAAGGAGCCCCGCTCATTGATTTTAAAGCCCACCAGGAGCTTCTAAAGCGGGTGGCTTTGAACCTTGGCCTTGAGGTCAAGGTGTTAGAGGAAGAGGTGGACCCCCTCTTCGGCCGTGTGGGGGCCCAGGGACCAACGAGGGTGGCCCTTCCCGTACATGAGAGGGTCCTGCGCCTGGCTAAGTCAGTCTGGCAGACCCCTGCCTCGGTTGCCCCGACCTCTAAGGGCGCCGAGAAGAAGTATTACGTGCCAGCCGAGGGGCACGAGTACTTGTATGCGCACCCTGCCGCGGGTACTTTGGTGGTGGATGCCGCCAACCAAAAAGACAGGCAGGGTGCTCAGACTGCCTCCCCTAAAAATAAGGAAGGCAGGAGGCTGGACCTTTACGGTAGAAAGGTCTATTCTACTGGGGCGCTTCAGCTGAGGGTGGCCAATCATCAGGCCCTCCTCGGCAGGTACAATTTGAACCTGTGGGACTCCTTAAGGAGGTTTTCGGAGTCTCTCCCTCCAGACCAGGCAGTGGACTTTGGTTTGGTGCTGGAGGAAGGGTTGTCTGTGGCAAGTGCGGCCCTGCAGTCTGCGTCGGACGCCGCAGACACAGCCAGCAGGGCTATGGCCTCCGCCGTTGCAATGAGGCGGGCAGCGTGGCTGCAGTCCACAGACTTGTCGTTGGAGGTGCAGCAGTCCATCCAGGACCTACCTTTCGATGGAGCCGCCCTCTTTTCGGAGAGGACGGACGAGAAGCTGCACGCTCTCAAGGACTCGAGGGCAACGCTGCGCTCCTTGGGCCTGTACACGCCCCAGGCGGCTAGACTGCAGAGTCGCCAGCAGCCGCAGCAACCGCCGCAACGTCAGCGGCAGCAGTCTAGGCCGCAGCCTAGGCCCTTCCCCACCGCAAGGGGCAGGGATAGGACCAAGGGCTCTGGACGGCGCGATCGCCCGCCGCCGTCCTCCTCTTCCTTTAAAGGACCCTCTCAGGGGCCTAAGGGGAAGAGACAATTTTGACGGTGTCTCCGAGGGTGGCACCGTCTCATGTTCCCTGGGTTCCCCGCCTTTCCTGGACAGGCTCAAGCCGTATCTCGGCCTGTGGCGGGAGGTAACATCGGACCAGTGGGTCCTCAGCATCGTGCGCTGGGGATATGCCCTTCAGCTCCTGGCCTCCCCTCCCCACTCCCCACCCCCCCCGTCCCTCTTCAGGGACCCATCTCACGAGCAATTACTCCTTCAGGAGGTTCAATCCCTCCTAGTCAAAGGAGCAATAGAAGTGGTTCCACCACTCGAGGTGGGGAGGGGATTCTATTCGAGGTACTTCCTCGTTCCCAAGGCCAACGGAGGCCTCAGGCCTATATTGGACCTGCGCAGGCTCAACAGGTTCATAAGAAAGCTGAAGTTCCGCATGGTATCCCTAGCGTCCATCATTCCCGTTCTAAACCCAGGGGACTGGTTTGCCGCCCTCGACCTGAAGGATGCGTACTTTCACGTCTCCATCCTTCCCGCCCACAGGCGGTACTTAAGGTTTGTGGTAGCTGCTGGCCACTACCAGTTCACGGCCTTGCCCTTTGGCCTGTCTTCCTCCCCCAGAGTGTTCACCAAGTGTATGGCGGTGGTGGCGGCCTTCCTGCGGCGCAGGGGGGTCCAGATATTCCCCTACCTGGACGACTGGTTAATCAGGGGCAAGACCAGGTCGCAGGTGTGCGAGGCGGTCTCTCTCGTCCAGTCCACCTGCCATGCTCTGGGGCTGCTCATAAACGAGCAGAAGTCGACGCTGCGTCCGGTGCAACGCATAGACTTCATAGGGGCCCACCTGGACTCGGTGCAGGCGAAAGCCTCCCTCCCACGTTCGAGGTTCGAAGCCATGACAGCGATAATATCGCAGCTTCAGAGGTGCCCCACGACTACAGCCAGGCACTGCCTGCAGCTGTTAGGCCACATGGCCTCGTGCACCTATGTGGTGAGGTTGGCCCGCCTCAGGCTCAGGCCCCTCCAAGGTTGGCTGTCCAGGGTTTACATGCCCAGCAGGCATGCTTTGAGCAAGGTGGTAACGGTGCCCCCTTGGGTGTTGGGGTCACTGACTTGGTGGCTGGACCCCAGGACTGTGTTGGAAGGGATTCCCTTCAGGGCCTCCACCCCCTCGGTCACCCTGATCACGGACGCATCGGACCGGGGGTGGGGAGCCCATATCACCGGTGGTCTGACCACGCAGGGTCGCTGGTCCCGGGGGGAATTGGCCCTCCATATCAATGTAAAAGAATTGAGGGCGGTCAGACTGGCATGCGAGGTGTTTCGCCACTCTTTATTGGGGAGAATGGTGCAGGTGTTAACAGACAATACCACTGCAATGTATTACATCAACAAGCAAGGGGGGGCGCGCTCCTCGGTGTTGTGTCAGGAGGCGCTCCGACTCTGGGACTTGGCGGTGAGATGCAATTTCTGTTTAACCGCCTCTCACCTGCCTGGGGTCAGGAACGACGAGGCGGACCGCCTCAGCAGGTCATTCCTACCACAATACGAATGGTCTCTCCACCCAGAGGTGGTGGACAGGATTTTCCGCGTGTGGGGTGTTCCCCATCTGGACCTCTTCGCGTCAGCGCAGAACGCGAAGTGCCCGAGGTTCTGCTCGCTCAGGGGTCGCGAGCCGGGCTCTCTTTCGGACGCATTCCTCCTCGAATGGACGGGGGCCCTCCTGTATGCGTTTCCCCCCTTCCCGCTCTTGCCCAGGGTCCTCTTGAAAATCAAGAGGGACAGAGCGGATGTGATTCTGATCGCCCCGGCGTGGCCGAGGCAGTACTGGTTTTGCCTGCTCCTGGACCTGTCTGTCGCTCCCCCGATCGAGCTCCCGAGGAGACCGGACCTGCTCTCCCAGGACCACGGCCGGCTACTGCATCCCAACCTGGACTCCCTGCACCTGATGGCCTGGAGGCTCTCTGGCTGACGGAGGAGGAGAGAACCTGCTCGGAGCAGGTCCAACGCGTGCTGTTGGGAAGCAGGAGGCCCTCCACGCAGCTCGCCTACAGGGCCAAGTGGAGGAGGTTCACCTGCTGGTCGGAGTCGCGGGGCGAAAACCCCGGTACGTCCCCCGTGCAGGCGGTCCTGGACTACCTGCTGCAGCTTAGGCTACAGGGGTTAGCGTTGGCCTCCCTCAGAGTACACCTGGCGGCCATATCGGCGTTCCACCAGCCGGTGGGGGGACGTTCCCTGTTCTCCCACCCCATGTCGGTGAGGTTCCTCAGGGGTGTAGAGAGGCTTTACCCGCAGGTCCGTGACCCGGTGCCTCCCTGGGATTTGAACCTGGTCTTAGATAGGCTAACGGGTCCCCCCTTTGAGCCCTTAGCCACCTGTCCAATGATGATCCTTTCCTGGAAGGTGGCTTTTCTCGTGGCCATTACCTCGGCCAGGAGGGTCTCTGAGCTAAGGGCCTTAACCTCGGAGCCCCCCTATACCGTGTTCTATAAGGACAAGGTTCAGCTTAGGCCTCACCCGGCGTTCCTGCCTAAGGTAGTCTCCCGGTTCCATTGTAACCAAGATATTTTCCTCCCCGTGTTTTTTCCTAAACCGCACGGGTCCGAGGACGAGAGGAGACTGCACACCCTCGATGTGAGGAGGGCGTTGGCGTTCTACCTGGACAGGACGAGGCCGCTCCGAAAGACCACGCAGCTCTTCGTCGCGGTGGTAGAGAGGATGAGAGGCTCCCCGGTCACCTCCCAGTGCATCGCCAGGTGGATCACCGCCTGCATCCGGCTCTGCTACGAGCGTGCAGGCGTCCAGCTCCCAGGAGTGGTGACGGCCCACTCGACGAGGGCCCAGGCCGCGTCGGCGGCCTTCCTGGAAAGGGTCCCCCTGGATGACATCTGCAGGGCTGCCACCTGGTCTTCGGTGCACACCTTTGCTGCGCACTACGCTGTCGTCCAGCAGTCAAGGGACGACGCGCGAGTCGGCAGGGCCGTGCTGAGGGCAGCTCGTCGCTGACTCCTACCCACCTCCAAGGTATGGCTCGGGAATCACCTAAGTGGAATGCATCTGAGCAACCACTCGAAGGAGAAAACGTAGTTACTTACCAGTAACTGTTGTTCTTCGAGATGTGTTGCTCATATCCATTCCACACCCACCCTCCGTCCCCGCTGTCGGAGTCGGCAGAAAGAAGGGACTGAGGAGGGGAGGGGCCGGTCCCGCTATATGTACCGCCACATAAGGGCGGGACTCCAGGGGGCGCTGAGACCGGCCCCTGCAGGGGCTGCTAGGAAAAGTTCTCCAGAGGGCTGTGCACGAGGGCGCGCACACACCTAAGTGGAATGGATCTGAGCAACACATCTCGAAGAACAACAGTTACTGGTAAGTAACTACGTTATATCTCTTTGCCTTATCTACAGCCCTTTCAGAGGCTGCTCAAGACAAACTATTGCCCTAAGCAAAACTTCAGTGTGCCCTCCTGCAACTTAAAACAGAGGCTCTCAATTGGGATTGGGGGGCAAGAAACGCATCAGAGTTTCTGGGTGCATGTGGCAAGCCTTCTGATGGTTCGGTGATAATGGTAGAAGGTGGAGGGAGCGGGGCAGTGCCAGTTTGCAGCACTGCTTACTTAGGTTTGGCCTGGCTGCCCTTCGTTACGGGGGGTGGGGAGGGTTTATGCCTGGACATAGTCTGAGTGAGTGGCATTTTGATCTGGTGCATTGGGTCTCAGTATCACTCTGGTTTGGCCTGCCACCCTAGGCCTAGTTTGCCTTTAGGTAAAGCAAACCCTGATTCTTTTGCCTTTAGAATGAGTCAGCGTGGATCAGAGAGCATGCAGAGAAAGCAGAAGCCTGAACATCAGGAGGTGTGATTTCCATTCCTGACTGTAACATGCATTGCTGTGTAACCCAGGACAAGGCACTCAGTCACCTCAGTTAGTGCTTGTAGCCCCCGTGAAATAGTGTGATAACATTGAGCTGCATCAAGTGGGAGTTTGAGGCTTAATTCATGTGTATTCGCAAAGCTTTGTGATACCTTCAGTTGAACGGCTCTGTGAAAGTGCACAGGAGCTAGCAGTACTCCAGGTAACAAATATACTCTTGTCTATTTTGTCCCCTCTCTGCTTGATTCAAACGAGGGATTTGAATCCACATTTACCTCCCAGTGAGTGCCTCAATCACCAGGTAAGAGAGTCATTCTTGCTCTCTCCCTTTGGCCCAATAAGTATTTATACAAAGGAGAAAGTGAAAGCAACCCACCCCACAACAGCCTATAACCCTGGTGACGTAGCTGCATAGCTGGCAGATTGGAGAACTGCGTCTGAGTCCTGCTTCAGAATAGGGATTAAACCTGAGTCTTCCAAATCCCAGTCAGACGACAATGGGCCAAGGGTCATAAAGAGGATTTGAGTATGCTTCTCAGAGGTTGCCCCTGAACAAAAAATTTTTCCCCAGCCAAAACTGATTAGGTCAAATTTGTGAAGAGTTTCTACTCAGAACACATTTGACATTTTCCTAGCCAGTTTAGCTGACCTTTGATTGGATTCTTTTATTTCTGAAAGGTGTCACCATTCAAAATCATGAGCATTTCCTCTTTGTTTTCTACCCTCCCTCAAAGTTCCTGATGTCAGTGATACCTGCTCTAGTGGCAGTGGGCCCTAGCTGCCCCTAGACTCTAGCGGAGCTCTTTGTGGTGTTAGCTGGAGGTCACTAGACAGCTACACAAGACATTCCAAGACACACAAGACTTTGGAGTAAGTATCCATCTTGAGAATTCTCTTGAGGTTTGCAAATCCTTCCAGTGGGAAACTTTCTGGTGTCATGAACAAAAGCAGAAAACTTCCTTTTTGCTTAATTGTTTACATAGTATTTCCCTTAGTATTTAGGACTATGCATATACGTATGTTAGAAAGGGCTCCATAAAATCTCAAGTTAGTTTTCATAAAGATTTAGACACCAACTAATTTCAGTTTGTGGGCAGTTGTCCATAATCTTGAAATGCTGGAATTGTAATTTACGATCCTCAGTCTCTATACGAAATATAGATATAGGCCAAATTCATTGGCTTCAGTGTAACTTCTCAGCTCTGTATTAACTTTTCATTGATCTAATTTAACCAATGGTCCTGTTTCAATTTTATGTACTTGAAGTCTATTGTGTAATGAGTGAATGCTTAAACGCTAAATTTTAGGGGCATAGCTTCCTGTGATGTCATTCATTTTATGCCTGGCTGCAAAACCAAAATGTGTACTGTATTTGCTACATTTCCATTTTTAAGTACAATCTGTACCCCTGTCTTCTTGATTCATAGCACTTTCACAGTGCCCTTGATTTTTGGCTTGTGGGGCTTACCTACTACAGTACAGACAGTGCTCTTACTACTTTGCTCTGTACTATACCACATTAAAGATGAGGCAGAAGTTTATAGAGCTCTTAGCATCAGCTGGCACTGTGTTGCTGAGGTCAGCATTCCACAGACATATTTTTAGAATTTGTTCACACAAAGGGCCTTTGTCCGGCAAAGAGAATGATGTAAGCGGTTTCTGGGGTCCTGTTATTTGCTAAAATGCATGTTGTCCACAAGTACTGCATGTGTACTTAGCATCTTTTTCAGGGGTATTTTTAGATATTGTGTTCATGACAATTCCTAATGAACATTCTTTAGTAACCACTAATTAAGTTAATACCAACCACTCTTTTGGTAAAATGCTCTTTTCTCTTGGTTGTTGGTTAATGGTACTTTATAAGGGGTTAATCACCCACATGCAACCTTTTTACCAAGAAATCTTTATTGGGAAATATGAGTATTCTTTTTTTTAAGAAATTTACCAAACATTTCTGCCATCGTCTTTGACATCCCCAGTACTAAATTAAATTTCTTATGGACAAATTTACAGTGTATGAATGAGTATATTTCCCCTAATTTTACTCCAGAAATTGCTTCATAGATGAAACACATAAACGTCTATATTTATTTATAGGAGAGAGAAAAATGCTCTTTGGATATGAATAGCATTATACCATATCATGTAATTAAAAGCAATATGACTAATACATTCCCATGCAGATGTATCACAGTACTAGCCATCAAGTGGAACATATGAAAATAAAAAGATCTGGTTAAAGAAACCACAAATTCCACTGTGGGGGAATGAAGCACTGCGCAAGGTCTCTCCCTCTCTTCTTTTTTTTTTTTAAAAAGAACTTGGAACACATGAAAAATATTAGGTAGATTATTTGCCTATGGGAGACTTTCCCATGGCTAATTCACAGATCAGAGCTGTAGGGAAACTAATCAAAGTTTCAAGGCACAGAAAGCAAAATCCTTTGTTTTAGTTCTACTGAAGTAAAAGATGGTAAAATAAAATAAAATGAGCCTGCTAAGAAAACTGAAGATGAGGTACCATGTTGTACCATGTTGTAAACATTAGGAGAATAGGGTGTAGTGTGGAATTCTGGCTCCATTGAAATCAATAGGAGTCTTGTCATTGATTTCAGTGGGGCTAGTATTTCACTGCCAGGGCTTAATCCAAATCTCAAGTCTTCCTACTGTCTTCAGCAGGCTTCACATCAGGCTCTTAAAGTAAAGCAAAATAACCTTTAGAGGAAATGCAGAGCAAGGGAGAAGAAACATTTCTTTGTATGGCAAAGAGTCACTCTCCACGAGGGTTATGGCTGGACTACAGTATTTTTACTTCATTGTAAATCTACTGAAACATATAAAAGCTCAACTCGAATTTTACTTGGTTCATTGCCTGTTCTGGAGAGATGGGGGGAGGGGAGGAGCAAGAGAGAAGAATATGGGGGAAAATAGAGTGAAAAATGGATACATAAATTATATGGAAACAAGCCGAGAGGGGAGAGGAAAAAATTCTAATGAACAATTAAGTATGGGGCACATCTACGAATAGACATAAAATTTATCAGTGTGAGGTTTCAGCAGATGACTTTTTTTCATATTAATAAGAAAATGCGGGTGTTCTTTTTTCATTTGCAATACAACCTTGGGCATGGTTTTGTTATATTAGAAAAAAGGAATTGGAGTAAATCACTGCCTGTCTCCCATACAACCACAGAAAATTGATTTATTTGGGGCTTTCCACAGCCTTGTGTGGGTTTCCACTGTGCTTTATTTTGTATTATTAAATCTGGCCATCAAAATGTTCCTTTCATTCAAGGTGAAGTCTATTTTATTTGATAATTCCTTATAGATATGGAGGGCGAGGCCTTGCTGAAGCCAGAGAGATTTTAAAAAATAAATTAACAGTTGAATTGTGGCTTTGCCACAAGCTCCAAATAAGGAGCAGCAATATTTGCACAGCTCCAAGGGCAGACCAGGGACCAGACCATGAGGCAGAGAGTCATACTCTTGGCTCACCTCTTCTTCTGAGTGGAAGTCATCTGTGCCAGACCTGTATCTGGAACACATTACTTACCCCTTGATATAACTTTTCCCACCTGCTTGTGAGTGAACCTAGTAGATGGTGCTCTCTTGCCTGCATTTGGTCCAGTGCAAGCCACCCAGGGGAGGAATAGGGCAAGTTACAACCTGACCCTAATTTACCCTCAAGCAAGGCTAGTGAATAGAATCATAGAAGATTAGGGTTGGCAGGGACCTCAGGAGGTCATCTAGTCCAACCCTCTGCTCAAAGCAGGACTAACCCCAACTAAACCATTCCAGCCAGGGCTTTACTAAACTGGGCCTTAACAACCTCTAAGGATGGAGATTACACCACTTCTCTGGGTAACCCATCCCAGTACTTCACCCCCCTAGTGAAAAAGTATTTCCTAATATCCAACTTAGACGTCTCCCACTGCAACTTGAGACCATTGCTCCTAGTTTTGTCATCTACCACCACTGAGAACAGCCTAGATCTATCCTCTCTGGAACGCCCTTTCAGGTAGTTAAAGGCTGCTATCAAATCCCCCCTCATTCTTCTCTTTTGCAGATTAAAGCCTATTCCCTCAGCCTCTCCTCATAAATCATGTGCTCCAGCCCCCTAATCATTTTTGTTGCCCTCCACTGGACTCCATGGTATCTGGCTCCCTTTACATACTGAAGCGGAGGGCAGCATAGGGCCCATTATTTTACTTACATCAACTACACTTTGCTCTCTAAGATCATGGATGGGCAAATCAGTGATGAGAAGAGTGTGTCACTTCCAGCCTGTGTCTCTACCCTCCAGGAGCTGACACTGCGCACGTGCTTGTAATAACATATGTCATCAAATAGAGATGGTGCCTGTGTTTTGTCTCCATGGCAGCAACTCTGAAAAGCCGTGGTGGTAGCAAACAACTGAAAGGGGCT
Organism: Mesoclemmys tuberculata; assembly: GCA_007922155.1. Taxonomy (NCBI): domain Eukaryota; kingdom Metazoa; phylum Chordata; order Testudines; family Chelidae; genus Mesoclemmys; species Mesoclemmys tuberculata. Next base: position 15,805,090 of record ML675629.1, on the reverse strand, counting down.
TAACTATCGTTGTAACCCTTTGAAGATTCTGAGTAGATAATAAAATGACGACTCTCTGTTGTTGTTCTGTGCCACTTTGTTGATTTGAGAGGAAAGTGTGATTAGCACCAACGTATCCTGGAATGGGAGGTGGCTGGTCACTGCAGGGCATTTCCAAGCACAGCATACTACACTCATGTAATTGAAGATCGAGGAAGACAGAGAGGTGGGACCATGTTGTCAGGAACTGCTGGCTTCCCTCATGCATTGAACGACTGTCCCTCAATGGGACTAAAACAACAGTGAAAGAGCTTATGGAGTGACACAGTGCCGGTTCCAGAGAACCTGAATCTTGGTAGTTCCCAGTGAAATCACAATATTCAGCACTGCAGCAGTGGGGCGAGTTGGGAAAGCTGGTTCCCCACATGGATTCGGTCAAGCAGCTGCAAACTCTGTGTTTGTGTGTATGCATGCACGACATAAAGGGCGCACACATGCTTTCCTAGGATTGGAATGTGTCATAGGTGCCGTGAGCTGCAATACAGTGGCTTTGGAGAGGCTGCTCAGTAGCTGGAATCCGCAAGAGGAATTTTAGTGGCGTCAGCCAAGATTCCTCCTTGGAGTTGCCAGCAGCCCCCCCACAATGTACTGGTAGAATCACTCCGCAGCCCAGCTATCCCAACTCCTTCCACGCGTCGCATATCAGTGGTGGGAGAAGGAACTAGGAGAGCACCAGGGAGACAGCAGATGACCAGAACAGAGAGATGGTAATACCAGGCCATAAGCAAAGAAAAGGGATAATGGGAGGGCGACGTCAGGTGTTCAACCTGTGAACAGCGCATCAGGAGATTCTAGCACTTGACACTCATCGCCAGACACGGATGGGTTAGAATCCTCGTCGCCACCTAGTGCAAATAAATTCAACACGACAAACTGTGAATTTCTGTATGACGATTACGCAAAATTTCACATTGGCTTCGAGACGTGTATATAGCCACAAGCATTGTTGCGGCTGCTTAATTTTTATGTTGTTGTTTCTCACAAAAAAGGGGAGGGGAGCAGAGAGGCACAGGAATGAGGGAGAAAGTGGCCAGGTCAGCGTTAAACTGACATGGTAGCAGAAGGCCAGCACAGTGCCCCTGCTCATTTAATCCAAGGTGGTGAGGCTGCATGCTAGGAACTGCCATGGGGCTCAATCCAATGGAGCGCTTCTTGCCTGCCTCACATGAACCAGCACTGAGGCTGGGCGGAGGAAGGGGCTGTAGGATACACACAACTTCTACACAGGATCTGGCGCCACTTTTCCAGGCTGTCACGTGAAGCGGAGACTACAGGGCAGTGCACTACAACCCTAAACCTATAGCTGTGAATGACGTATTGACTACAGAAGAGCAAAGGGGACATTACCTGGAAGCTAGGGGGTCTGCTCCTAAATTCTGGGTCTCATTCACACAGCCTTGCATGTTGTTTATGCACTGACACCAACGTGCAAAGTGGTTGAAAAATGCTACCACTTCAGATTGCTGATTCTTTACACTCACCCTGCACAGCTGGGGTGACCAGACAATGTGCAAGGCGGTGGGACTCAGGCCTGATACCTTTTGCTGTCACTGTCTCTACAAGAGATGGAGGAAGGAGGAAGACTGCATTGACCTTACGTACGTTCACAGGCGTAGTTGCATTTGCCATTTGCTTGCTGCAGGTGTTTGGATGGTTGCTCAGCCTGCTAAAATCGGGCTGGTAATTTGCTAATCTATTTTTACCGGGGTTTTGTTTTTTGCTTTTCCACTGGGCCATTTTTGCTGGAAGACAGGTTCTGATTGGAGTGGTTTAATTCAAAATATCCCAAAGAGGAAATAAAATGATCATTGCGTCATACCCGCATCCCTCTACCCTCAAAGAAAGACAAACAAACAAACAAACAACCTAGTCGCTGGGGAAATGGACGTCCAGGCACAGTTCTTTTGAAATCAAGGTCTCCTGGACTAGGGAAGGCAGCTGCAGCTAGTAAATTATAGGCAGTGTCTGCACTCCCCCACACATAAACTGTTAACTCTTTAGTGACCACCTGCTACATTAGATGAAACAAATCAAAGACATTCTCTCTAACATGTATTCCCTTTTCTGTGATATCAGAGGGAGAGCCACTACAGTGAAAAATAGATGATTTTGCCCCTCGATCTGGAGGTTAGAAAGGCTCTTTGAAGTATTCCAGGAGAACCTAAGCCCATGACCTGTGAATAATGCATTCCATGGGTTTAAGAGTGAAATAGGATCAGTTAAGGTTGTCTCCGCTGCACTGATTCAGGGGAACACTTTGGTCCCGATCCAGCACTGCACTTAAACAGGTGATTATCTTTAAGCCTGTGAGTAGTCCCACTGAATGCAAAAATGCATTGATATACACTAGCTGAAGATCTGGGCCAGGCTCTAATTTAAATACATACAAATTTATCAGTATGCTTCATGGCTGAGGACTGGTATGTTTCCAGATGTCTCTCATTCAGTACAACAGAGATAGCAGAAGTCTGACTCTTTGAAAGGTGGTTTTCCCCAAATTGGTGCCTAGATGATTCCTTTAGCCTTCAAAAGAGTTCTTAGAAGGTATTCAGCCTAGTTCCTTTGATTACAAAGATGCAAGAAAAAAAATCCCAGATGGAAAAATCTTCTGTTCAACAAGACAGAGCAGCAGATTCCTTCAGTGAAAACACATGAAAAGTCACCTTTTTGCCTGAATGTTGTAGTTTTGGTTGGTTACTATTTGGTACCTGTGTTGCTTGAATATTTTCTAATCTCATAGTAGCAGAAGATAAATTTAAAGGTCTTAAATGTCTATCAAATACAATCAGTCTGCTACACCACTATCTTCTGGAGCTTTTCTTACAGGATGAGCATTTTCTTTCTGTGTCATTTTTGTAATGTAATGTGGACACCCAAGCTGGCTCGCGATGTATCACTTGTCATGATTTCACCTTAAGGGGGCCTTGTGGATGTTTTTTATTATGGCTTAACAAATATTAATTAAATGAAATTGTAAAAAGAATAGACAGTATGAAGATTACACAATAGCAGCCAGAACACGTCTACCCTCCAATAACTCTTTCTTCCTGAAAGAGAAAAGGAGAGGTAAGCTGACGTAAATTGACCCTATTCCATTGACTTCAATGGAGCTAGAATAAATTGTACCAGCTGAGGAGCTGATCATTCTTCTGAGTGAAACATGAGACCGAGCCGAAGTGCCCTTGTTGATGGTAACTGTAGTACTACGAGGTGGGGCTTTTCCTTTTCAAACTGTCTTGCTGACAGTGATGAACTAATTCCTGCCTGTGATGTGAGTATTAGCCTCATTGCACAAATGGAAAATCGGCAGCACAAAGGTTCGGGGATAAATCCTGCCCCGGCAGCATGGCCCTACGAGGGGTGGAAAGGTCAGAATTATATTGGTGAGAGCTGCTGGGAAGCTGTGTGACCACTATGCACTATGAAGTGTGGTGGCTTCAGATCAGTCTGGCGGGAATGCCTGCAAGCAGGCCAGGAGAGGAGTTGAGGATATGACCATTAGGTCCTGAAAACGTGCAGATCAGCTGGGGGAAAAGCCTGGTGCAGAAGTAGCTCTGCATCAGCTCCATGGCTGAGCCCCAGACCGGGAGGCGGTACCAGTCTTGTGTAGGTGTCTGCCACCCCATCCCCTGCCCCATGCAATCCATTGACTGCCTTTGTGCAGGGGATGAAAATGTAAGTCTAAGTGACTATCCTAAACTCATGGAAGGAACTGGTGTCAAAGCCAGGTTTAAAAGCCAGCAGTGAGATTACACCTCATTCCTCATCAAGTCATGTAACAACAAGCCCAAATATACTTACAGTGTCCTCACCGTAGGATCGTTCAGGGGTAGCAGATATAAAATGCAAGCGCTCAAGGCCTACCCATCCTTTGAAGAGAGCTGTTGAACAAGATTAAATGGGAGAAAGTAAAACAACAGGGAGCAAAATCAAGTTACTGCTGCCTCCCAATTTAAGTGCAACAGTGTGATTAAGGAAATGAACGCTCTCACCTTATATAGTTGCAAAAAGTTCCACCAGGAGCAATTCATCTTCCAATGGATGGATGAAAGGATGTAACAAAAGGTCAGCAAGCGCACAGGGCAGGTACAGGACATTCTCAGGGAGTAATTTCCGCACTACTTCAGGATGTAGGAAATAGAAGGTCAGTGCATCAGTTTAGTAAATCTGTCAGACAGCATTGATTTCTTTGGTTGCCTCGGTTTCTGAGGCAAATGGTGCAGGATTGCTTAGTCTGAGAGGGTTAAAAACAAAATGAAACCACACCATTTCAACATCACAAAATGATCATCAGTAGGAACAAACAGTAATGGGATGTCAAAGGGCACTCGTGCCAAATACTAACCAAATACCTTGCCCTTTTATAGCTCCTTTCACCCAAGCACCTCAAAATGCTTCTTAGACATTAATGAATGACAGCTGGGATATTTGCCCCAGGCAAAAATAAATTAAAACAATGGTTTCTCCATCCCCTAGTCTGCACCTCTGTCTGCCTTGAAATACTGGGCTAAATTCTCAACAGGTTGCAAAGGAGGGCAACTCCATTGGCCCTGTGGTGTGGGTGGGCGGTGGAGAAGGAGATGTGTGAAAACTTTCAGAGTTCAGCATCAACAAGAAGTTTATGTCCCTGTAAAACATTTCATAGATGTTCCAGCTAGATTCGTTTTTACCTCAATCCCAGTCCGGTTTTGATCTGCCAAGGCACCTGTGGTCATCTCTGAATCAGTTTCTACCAGGACAGGGCAACTGTGTTTTTCTAATAACCTGCTATGCGGCTGTGGTCAACTTCAGACGATGTCACATATCCTTGACAAGTGCTCACTGATGTCTTTCAACAGGAGGCTACCAGCTCTCCACCTTGCTAATGATGACACCATCAAATGTCTGGGCACATTGTGCATATGCTGATTTTTTTTTTTTTAGGGATTGGTGAGATTATCCATGACTGATAATTCCTGGCGGGTGCATTATGTAGCAATGTTTTCATGTATTTTCACTGAAAAGCTCTGGAAGTACTTGTCTTAGGTCCCTATGGCAGCTGGTGTAAAGGAGCATCTTGATTTATGGTGGGCCAAATTCAACCCAAATGCAGCTCCATTGAAATCATTTACCTTTCCTTCTCTGTTGCTTTTCCTAATATTCTTTTTAAAAAACCAAAACTTTTTATTAATGTACTACATCATACATTACTTATTACATATTCAGGATCAGATAAATATTCAAAGAACCTGACTAAAGACTGACTTGGGCTGGGAAGCCCTCTTCCTCTGGTTAAAAAGATTGACCAGATTTCTAAATACCCAGTCTTTTTTTGGTGCATTTCTTGTATATGTACTTGGTACAAAAGCTTTTCTATTACAACACCACTCCATGATTTACTATCCCACAATTCCACAGAAAGAGAAGTTGAATTTTTCAAATAATGGGCAATACAAAATCTTGCTGCTAATAGCAAAACACAAATTATTTGTCGTTCTGTTTAAAATGTAGATCCTTAACTGGAGCATTGAGTAAACACATCAGGGGATATCTGGGAAGCTGGCATTTTGTTATAAGATGAGTCTTGTTAATATTTTTCTCCTACACCTGTCTAATTCCTGGACACAAACACTACAAATGCACATTATGTTCCCTTGCAAATCCCTCCAATGGACCACTGTATTCTTTCCTTACTCCTTCTATTTCTTTCTTTACCCAGCTCTCAGCTTTCTCCCTTGTTTCATGCTTCTCATGTGCCTGTGACAACTGTGGGATCCTCATTCTTTCATGCACACTCTCTTTCTCTTACTGTTTCTTCAGAGCAAACCCATTTCGGCAAGTGTTCCTATCTACTTTCTTCTCTTCTCTTCACTTTTTTATCTTCACTAATCCCCACCTCTTCATGTACTGTTCTCTTGTATCTTATTTAGACTGTGAACTCTTTAGGGCAGGGAAAGTGCCGTTTTCTATATATCTAACTAACAGAGGAAACCTATGGCGTCATATGACGGATTGGCATATTAATTGATTTATTATTATTGCCAGGGATGAATCTAGCATGTTATCTATATACAGGAAGACATTCCAGCTCTGCAGAGTAATTGTCTCCTTTGTCCAGTTGGTTCCACTAAAAGTCAACAGACCATACAGCCAATGCTAAAGGGCTCGTCGTGGTCAAGTTCTTTCTGAGATGTTCATGTTAATGCCAATTGCCAAGTAGTTTTGCAAATGTCATTATTTTGTTTGGTTCTTTAAGAGTGCCTTCATTTCTGAGCAGCTCTAAAGCGCTAGCTAATGCCTGCATTTGCAGTAGCAGCCCTGGCCTGATTAAGGTTTTGAGCTTGAATTTTGCAGGCAGTAAGCAAATCCCTAGTACCAGGTCAAAAAAGGCCAGTTTTTTAAATGTGCTGGACTAATGTACATCGTACAGTTTTGAAGGCCCTGAGCTCTTAGGTGCATTTCCAGGGCCTAATCTGATAGGCAACTGAGAATAGCTTCATAAATCCTTTAAGTATCAATGCTGCACATGCCTCCTTCTCTTCTAACACTCCTATCTTGTATTGCTGAAGCATGTGTGTCAGTGTGTGATTTGTCTAATCCTATTTCTAACAACCTGCTGCCCTTCATTGTGTATTAGCAGAATGAAAAAGAAGAGAAGAGGCCACTTGCAAAAGGTCTGACACAGGGTACTGTGAGAGACTTTTGCATCCAAATCAGAAACCTGGATAAGTTACAGGAATGTCTCGACATACATAAATACCCTTTTGTTCTCGGAGGAGGGAGCTGGAGATTCAGAAGCTGAAACACCAACATGTTTCATTAGTTTTACTCGACTTACCATGCCTCTGTTACATGCACTACTCTCTGTGCTACAGACCGTGGGCCATACTCACATGGGATCTCCAGAGTGGTCTATGGAAACCCCTCTTATGCTCATTGACAGGTGTCCACTCTGCCTACACTGAAGGGAGTCGGGCCTGGATTCATTTGGGACGCCGGCACCGGTGAAGCTACACCTGCGCCAACCATGAAGGAAGCTACTTTGCACCTGTGCAAACTGGGGCTTGCTTCGGTGCAATATACGTGGTTTCTAAGTAGGTAGCTCACGCCGGTGCACACTCTGATTTATACTCGTCCCCTCTACGCTGCAAGGTGTGTGCTGGTGTAGCTACGCTGGTGCAAAATGTAGATAGGCCCTTGGTTAGTGTAATTTACATGCTGAGAAGTCAAAAGAAAGCATAAATGAAAGTAGCTCCTGTTCCATTTTAACTATCACTGTCTTCTTACATGTTGAAATGCCTGTTTAAAATCATTTAGGCTCCCCCAGAGTTTACTTACACTTAACTCTGCTGATATTGACTGTACACCACCATCTTAGGTGCCATATCTGAATTTGGTGGGTGGGTGGCCAGACGGAGCACGCACGGCTGCTGCAGAAGGGATACAGCAGGCCAACAGCCTGATCTCTGGGCTGCGTGCCTGCTCCGTGAGGTATCTGAGGATCAGCCAGAGCCCAAAGGGAAGGAGATGCCTTGATCAGTGACTGAGGATTGATGCTGGGGGACACTGGGGCTGTTTGCTGATAAAGGTGATGGTTTGGTCCTGATAGTAGTGTTGGAATGATTTCCGGGTGAATTCCTGCCTCCCCACATGCTGTAGGAAAGGTCTCTATCCGTAGGCAAGAGGAGAGAGTTTGGCACTAACTACCAGAGAGGGGAGCCCCCACCTCAGATAGATGGCTGCATTGACCGTTCAGGCAAGTTAAGTGAAAGGGGAAAAGGGAAAAATAAAGGGCTGTGGTGGATGAAAAGCTGCAGCTGCAGAATGCAAATGAGCTGGCTGCTGTAGGCGAGGCAGCATGGTCTAGTGGCTAAGGCACTAGACTGGGACTCAAGAGGCCTGAGCGCTCCTACAGTACTAGCCTGCTATGTGACCTTGAGAGCTTCACCTCTTGGTTTTCTCGGTCAGCCTTAGGCTGTAAGTTTCTCAGGGCAGGGCCTGTCCCAGCTCAGCTGGGGCACTGTGCTACACCTCTGAGACTACTATCATGCAAATAATTTTAATAATAATGTATGTAGGCTCCCAGAGTCATCTGGTCCGGACGGGTAATGCAGAGACTTGTTGCCATACCACAATTGTCCCCAAAATAGAAGGGCTTCCGCTCATTCGGCCTCTGAAGCTGAGCCGAGCTGGCACGTAGGGAGCAAACACTGTACCCTTTTAAAGGCTCTGATCTGCCTTCTCTCAGTGCTCTCACAGCTCCATTACCTGAGCCAAGGATGTCACCTTTTTAAACTCCAGCTGGGGTAGGATCCCTCAAGCAGTCTGTGGTTGAAGAGCCACGATTATACTGTAGATGTGAGTACACTGTGGGTTGTAAACTCTTGCACTCCTTGAAATGGCATCATTGTTATTTAAGCAAGATGCCCAAATTGCTTCTGTGTCTCTAAAAGTATGGTGTGTGTGTGGAGGCAGTCAAAGGAATGTAGTTAAAGAAAGGAAGGAATGACCTCCAGTCCTATTAAAATGCACTGACCTAATTTAACTGATGGATCTGTGGATTTACATGGGCTGCCCACAGAATAGACTGGCACTGACCAGATTAACTGCAATTATTTGGGATTTACAGAGACTGTTTGCAGAATAAACTGGCACTGAGCAGATTAACTAACTAAAATAATTTGGGATTCAGGCCGACTTCCCACAGCAAACAGGCTGACACAAAATTAAGAGAGGAGCAGGGACGACACAATTGTTTGCTTATTCATTTCATTTAAAATATCTATGTTCCATTCTCTCACTGACCCTAGAACTATCCACTATTTTGCTCCCAAACCATTCAAAAAGACTAAGTGGGTGAATACATTGATCCTCACAGTTTGAGCCATAATCAAATACAAGAGGAAAGTAATTACAGATGGGTAGTTTACTTCAGCATACTTGAAATCTTTTGATTTTATTTGTTGTCGTTGTCCTTAGAAACATTAAGCACACCCTGCTCCCTTGCCTGCGCTCGCAAAATGATGCTACTTTAGCTTAGAGAACACTTTAGTATCATCCTGATTTATGATCTGTGACCAATTAAGAGCCTGTTGCTAGAGATCAAAAGAGCCATGTGGAAAACCAAAGGCAAGGGGTCAATGGTGCTGATTCGGCATCACTGCTGTGTACCACTCTTGTTCTGTAGCTTGCAATAATATTTGTAAACTCTATTGCACAGACCACCTGAGACTCTCGAAGTGCTTTAATGATAATAATGAATCGAGCTGCACAAGAGTGCCCTAGGGGAGAGGTACAGACACACAGAGAAATTAAGACTAACATTTTCATAAGTGGCCTCTAATTTGTGGTACCTCAGTTTTCAAAGGCTCACTCTCAGATACCTAAGGCCTGAATTTCAGAGATGCCATGCACTTAGACTGGAGATGTAGGTGATCGATCAGTGCTTCTGTAAATCAGATCTTTAAAGTTAGGGACCCGAAAAATGGGGCTCACAAAATCAGTGGCTATTTTTGGCCTAAGTAACTTGCCAGGGTCACACAGAGGAATTAGGCCTAGACTGTCAAAGGTATTTAGGTGCTTCACTCCTAACAAGTACCTCTGAGGATCTGAGCCTTAGTGACAGAGCTAAGAATGGAATCCCAATCTCTCCACAAGCACATGGACTGTGCTTTAACCATGTGCTTTCTGACGAGGAGATCTGGGTTCAAGTCTCAGCTCAGACACTGCCTTTGTGACCTTGGGCCAATCACTTGAGCTGCCCTGTGCCGCAGTTTCCCCATCTGCAAAATGGGGATAATTATACATCCTTCCCCCTCCCCTGCTTTTGGCAGGCTTGTCACTGTAGATTGTAAGCTCTTCAGGGCAGGGGCTGGGTGTTCCTGATAGCACATTGGTAAGCACTGCTGCAACACAAATAAATAACCTCCAAACATATGGTGGAGCAAAGGTTTGAATAAGCGCCTAAAATCGGAATGCTTAAACCCTGCTTGCTTAAACTGGCTACAAAGCCAGGCTGGAAATCACACAAGAATTAGTTGTCTTATAAGAATGTTGTTAGGGCTGGGAATACCATAGGCCAAGGAGCTATGTCAGTTTACAGCAGCCGAGTATTCAGCCCCATGAGGACAGCTTTTCTTGAAGTAGATCGGTTCTTTGGAACTGAACCAAGAAACACAGACAAGCAGAAATGGGCTACGTGGGACTGACGTTTTATGAGCCTCAAATAAAGGATCAGTGCAGGTTCACTGAAGGTTGGAGGTGGTTTTTGTTTTACCTACATATGTTTTCATATCGTGTTCATATACATGGCATCTGAGTACCCAGTGCGGTGAATTGGTTGACTCCTACTCAACAATAACTGTACATCCCTTCATATTGTCTCACTGAATCTTTTTGGAGGGGAATGAAGGGCTCTTTCGGTGCGATATAAAATCTCTAACATTCAGTTGTTTGCACTGTTGGATTGAATCTAGTGGCACGGCGGAAAAAAGACTGTTTGAAACAGTGTCTCAGACAAAGCCTGCAGACCTCGCTCAGGCAAAACTTCCACTGACTTCAATGCTTTATACAGAGTAATAACAGTGCCTTAAAAAGACATCTCTTAGCTAGATCTAAACCACCCACGGTACTGCAGGAAGATCACAAGAAATGCTGGAATAGGCATACATCACTGCCATACCGTATATTGAGAGATAATGTGGAAGTAGAGAATAACAGATGTGTGTCAAAAAGTGAACCTATTTAGATACCCTTCCTACATTGCTATTCTACTGAAAACATCTATTTAATCTGTGCTTCACATACTGCCAGTATCCCATGCCGCCATCTAGTGCCTGCAGAAAATGCTGATCCTATACATGAACAATAGCCATGTGTCTTTACAATAGAGATTTCTATCGTTTTCAAAATATTGGTGATAATATGGCAGTTTCGGCAAATGGATTCTTTGGACCAGATTCATTCATTCATTCCTTCATAGATTCCAGTTACAGAAGGAACCATTGTGATCATCTAGTCTGACTTCTGGTATAACACAGGTCATAGAACTCTCTCCCCCCCCCGGGGGGGGCGCCCCCCGAGAAAAATTCCTAGTGCAGAGCTTTTAGAGAAACATCCAATCTTGATTTAAAAATTGTCAATGATGGAGAAACAGATTAGGCCCACAACTGAAAACTTAATTTACACATGCAGTTAGCAAGACTTTGCACATATTATTTGGTAATTATGCATATGCATATTTGCCTAAAGCCCCTTTTGTATGTGTGTGTATGAAGCCACAGCAATGTGGACAACACAGGTGCATGTTTGGGCCTAATCAAAGGTAGGTAGGTAGGTGTGTATGTAATTTTTTAAAAATCTGGGCCACTATCTGTAGATTACTGGTTTTAGTTGTTAACAGTATGTGTTTTGTTTATCTTTATCACCTAAATTAATTATCAGATTTTCGTTTGGGTGGAAACACCATCTTGAATTGAGTTTTGTGGTGTATTAACTTTTCCCCTTTTTTCCTTCTAAATGTTTTTCCTTATTTAAGATGCAAATCTGAAGTACGAACTAGAAGTAACAATGGGAGCAGATGGATGCTGCTCTTCTACCATACCAGGGCAAAAATACGTTCGTCTTTGCTTTTGAAAAAGGGGATGGGGGGGAACATGCAAGTTTTTTAGAAATCAGCCCCCTCAGGTTTCAAAATGTTGGTTGTGCATTTTCCTTGAAGCTCTGCACGTCAGATCCCACAATCATTTTGATCATTTACCCTTTGCGTGTGGACTACTGTGTGAAAGCACATCCTTGATAAAGCATGTAATGGGTGAAACTACAGTATGGTAATCTGCAGAAAGACTTCGGAGGGTGAGTAATTTAGTAACCTCTTTCTGAGTATAAGAGCCTATTTTAAAGTTCTAAATGGCACCATAAATGTAGTCAGGCATATATTTCCATACTGATACTGGATAATAAACACAGTAGGAGTCTAAAGTACCTTGAGGGACGTCCTACTGTGCTTATTATCCTGTACTTCTCCACTAATTACTAGAGCCTAAACTTTAATACTCATGTATTTGTTTACCTACCACTTTATCAGCTGCTGTACTTATTTCGTAGCTTTTCTGTGATTGCCTATGTTGCCATGTTTTCCTTTCAGAATGGTCTCCAATATTTTGCTTACCCTCTGTCCTTCCTCTCATGTATCATACAGTCTGGATTGCTATGTATTTAGAGACCTGCCCTATTGTTCCAGCCACACCTTGGGTGAGTTTGTGAGTTTCTGTCTGACTCATTTCCTCATGTTCATAGGCAAGGTAAATGTCAGTAAGGAAGAGATTAGGTGAAGGTGGTAAAAAGAGCTGCATGCTATTACTGGCTGGATTTTCAAAGGAACTTAAGCACTCAATTCCCATTCCATTTCCCAGCTGTTGTTTCTGATGCTTTTGCTCCTTTACTCAGTATATTTTCAATTGAACTACTTAAAAAACAACAACAAAATACAAAAGCCCACCCCCGGTTTTTGTCCCCCAAACTGTACCAAACTTTTTAGATTTGGACAAGTGCTTCCATTTGCTGAGTTTGCTTAGCCCTCTGTACTCCAGCTCCCTCTCTGACCTGCAGTAGACCATGACTTTCAGTTCTCTAGAGTAGACCCTTAAATTGCAACTCCTTCTTGTCTTCAAGCAAATTCCCTGGCATACAATTCCTGTTCCCCTGGCCTTTAAGGGTATGTCTACACAGCAACTACACACCTGCAGCTGGCCCGTGCTAGCTGACTTGGCCTCTATGACATGGGCTGCGGGGTTGTTTCATTGCTATGACCCTAGGACCCTGAGGGGTGGGGTGGTCCCAGAACTCAGGCTCCAGCCCAAGCCCATGAGTCTACAGAGCAATGAAACAGCCCCTCACCCAGACCCCTGTGAGTCTGGATCAGCTGGCATGGGACAGCCACAGGTTTGTCTTTGCTGTGTAGATATATCCTAAGTGATATTCCTATCCTTATGTTTAATAGGTCTATAGTTTTCCTGCTGGGCTTCAGCAGGTGTTTTTAAATATGGTGTGCTTCAGGACTTCCCCATGGCAGAGGCACATCTTTGTGCTCCCCATACTCTGGTCTGTGCCATGGCATATCTGGTCCCAGCCTGGTGCAAGTTGGTGCAACCCTGATGTTCTTCCAACATGTGCTCTGTTTCCTTCACCCACTCCTGAGCTGCGGGGACCAGCACTCCAGCCAGGGCCCTTGGTCTTCATCCAAATGCTTCCTCCCTACTGCTGTTGTAGTAGCTCCACACACAACCTGATGCTGGGTTGTAGGAATATTCCCTTGGGACTATTTCTGGGTTTTTTTTTTGTCACCAGAGTAACGTACACAGGGCTGAACAGCAATGGAAAATCAGCACTCAGAGGAAAAGGACCATCCACCATTCCATCAGCCAGACTCCACAAATAGCCTCACTGCAACTAGTGCGACTACTTGCAACGTAATGTACTCACTGTGGGCAAGGGGAAGAGAACCTGGCCCTGATGCATACGCCCAATGTTAACAAGAGACAGATGGCAGGATGGAAGGGACACGTGAGGAGAGGTGAGCTGAACCCACTTTTAACAGTGCTTCCTGAAAGATGGTGAATTTTGCAGTGCAGATAGGCCACAATTAGCAGGTCCTTCACTGGAGCTTTCTCTCTGTATGATCTCTGATGGTGCAAGTCTTTCTGCTGGAAAAGTGAGGTTGATTTTCTTCAGGCAAATTCCTTTAGGCAGGTATGCAAGGCCTGTCTTATGAGTCTGTTGTATATATTAGTACAGTGTCAAACACACCAGTAGCATAGCCACTTTGAAAGCCAGCCCACCTAATCAGATTTTAAGCAATTCATCCAGTATTTTTATTAGACTCTCTTTCGCTTGTGACACAAGGCTTGTGCCCACCTGTGTCAACCACAGGCCCTGCCCAAAAATCAGTTCTGGCTATGCCTCTGAAACACACACATCCTGCTTGTGCTCAGATAGCAAATACGTATGCATCTATAAGTATAGACGCATACAGAGAACACATACACAGACGGCCTTATCGTCAGCTGCCTCATCTCCTGTAGAGCCAATAGGTTGTAGAGGCTTAGCACCACTGGAGGATCAGGTTCATACTGGGCTGAATTCCCCAGTGCCAGAGCAGGTACAGTTACACTGGCTGCAGTGGTGCTGCATCCCCTTCATTTGCTCCATTGGCTCTCTGCAATGGAAATAGCTGTAAATCATTGTCAAAGGACAAAAATAGCTCCTGAGATTGTGATATGTCGCCTGCAGCCAAAGACACAATTGAAGGAAGTCATTTTCTTTTTGGATAATCTGTTCTATTGAGGTTGCCCTGGAAGACAGCATATGTTTGTGCTGTTCATAGTTAGGGGACTTCTCTACCTGGTGTAGCTGGTGTGACCAAATTCAGTGGTCACCTTAATCCTTGTAAGAGCAGCTCGGAAGATGGGGCGGATTCCAAATCAGCTTTTCGGGGACTGCAGTGGAGATTGTACAATCCTCTCCTCTGGCAGCTGGAATCGAGTTTGTTTTGTTTTAGGGATTGGCCAGACTCTAGACCCTTTGATTTCTCTAGGAACAGTTGTGGGTAGATTACTGAGCCTAGGTCTATATAGTTATATCCAGAAAGTGAAGTTGCCTTGGCTGGGGGGTGGGTGGGGGGTGAGAAGGTTGGAATCCATACTTGGGGGAGCGATTGCACAGGAAGAGGAGACTGGAATCAGCCAGTTTGTCTTTCCACTGAGAGCTGTCAGGAGGGCTTTCCTCTAGCTCTCCTTTTTGCAGAGAGATATTGGGGCCAGATATTTCCTTTGAGACATTGGGCCAATTCTGGTGAAGCAGTGGAGTCATGGTACAGTCAGAGTTATAGTCTCAAAGATTCTTGTCGACCAGCATCAGCTTTCTGCTGCTACTTGCACTGTGCTCTTCCCAGGTTAGACAGAAACACGTATTTCTGATGTACATAAATGCTTCTCACATGTCTTATTTGCCAGAACAACAGCACACTAACCCCACATTGCAGAGCACTGCTAAACAGTTGCTGCATTTCAACCGAGACTTTGGCTGCGTTTCAATAGTGGATAAAAGCCATTCCTCTATGTAGTTCCTAAAGTGCTTAAGGCCCATTTGGGACACAAGGTGTTACATAAATATACACTGATATCAGTAACAATACTAGGAAAGTACTGTAACTTTATAAAATAAAAATATGGAACAATGTTGTGCTGAGGACCGGCTCTTTGGTGGCTTTCAGTTGGTACTTGCTGTTTGTTGTCCTTCATTTGGCAGACAGTGTACAGCTGCATAGAACCTAGAAGTGCTAATTTAGCTGACAAAATTCAAAGCATTCAAGTCCAATAAATTGGATTATCACCCTTTTGTTGGATTAAGATGAATGACTTTCCAAATTTTTGGCCTGTTAACTTTGGCTGTGCTTGAATCCTGTGAACTCTGCTTCTGATAACCATGTTAAATAGAGGGATACGTGGAAAAAGATTGAAATGGAAATACCTAATCAACAAATTAATTTCGAATTGGTCTTGTTTTGTCTCCAAACTCTGAATCTTTCTGTAATTGCCTTCATTACTCTTGACCTGAGAACCGAATTCAAAAAGCAATTTAAGAAGAGATTAATAAAAGGATTTATGAGGAAGAGAAGGTATTACAAATAATTTCCATGTCTGTCCTGCATAAATTCAATAAAGTTTTCCATGAGGTAGACAGGATTACCGAATAGCTGTAACTATGCTTTGGCTAACTCATAATGCACACTTAGCAGAAAGAGGGTTTGGGCTTTAAATTGGCAATTTCATCTGTACTTTCCAAACAAATCCTCTGTATTTGGAATCTGTTCATTGCTCTTTTAGTTTCTAATGCTGCAAATATACTTTCAAATGCCAAACTTAAACCAGTGAAAAGTGTTACAAAGCCATAAAAATGCAGTTTTAAATCCGCAAACCGCCTGGCTAGAAAAATATACCCATGGTCTTAATTTATAACAATGTATTGTCAAACACGGATGGAATTCTGCCAGAGCCAGGGAAAGGTGAGCCACTGGAGCTAAAAATATCCCAGTCCTTATAATGATTGGTGGGCCTGATCCAAAGCCCTTAACTAACTTCCACCAACTTCAGTGTGCTTTGGATCAGGCCCTATATGGTGAAGGCCCCTGTACAGCAATTATTGATGTTATGCCCTGTCACCGGGCACAAACCCTTAGTCATTTGTGTAGTCTTTACTCAGAGCGGTAGTTCCATTGATCTTATGTGGACTTGCAATGTAAATTAGGACTATTTGAGTCATAAGACTGTGCCTAATGCTGATCTTTTAGCACCTTACTAGACAACGCCCCCAAATTGATATATTGCAGGCTATTATTACCCTTTTGTCTGCAGTTCCTTCTGACAGTTTCCAGTGCACAGTGGCTGTGTTCATTTCCGATCTGACCTATTTTTCAAATATGATTTTATCTGCCACTATCTCAAATGCTTTGCTAAGGCCTGGATCTATTGCGTTTATAGTGTTCATCCCAATAAGACTGTGACTGGTAATCATGATTGTATTCGACATGTCTACACTCAAGAGTATAAGGGCATTGTGGCATATCTTGCTTTCCTGTCCATCCTTCCCACGTCACTGACCTGTACGTGGAGAGGAAAGAAGGCTAGTACGGAGGGGCAAATTTGTTCTTGGTATGGACCGGATTACTTCCTGCTGGAGCAAGGAAGGAACCAGGTAAGCAGTTATGACTCTCGGCACTCCAGAATGCCTCTTGTTCTGAGTGCAACACAAAGTTTTAATCTTTTCCTTAATTTACATTCAGTCATATCAGAGAAAGTGACTGGTTTTGTCATTGTCTTTATAAAACCCCAGGCCAGCATTTTCAAAACTCAGCACTTAAAGTGAGGCCACATTTCCCTTGGAAGTCCATGAATGTCATAGGTTGTAAGCACCTTTGAAAACCAGATCACTTATTAAGGGAACTGTATATGAATATAAATGCCTAACTTGGAAAATCTCCTAGTTTAGGATTAGTTTATAGGTTCTTTACAGACCAGATTGTCAGCCCTGATGGAGAGTCCCTCATTAAAGCTGCTTTCACTGGGCACCAGGGCCATGAGCAAGGGGGGACAAGCGGGGGCATGGGCCCCTGCACTTGGGGGGTGGGCACAGAACTCCAGGGCGGGGAGAATGAGCTCCTTCTGCCCCTGGATGGGGTAGGAGATGACAGCTTCTCCTGCTCTGGGCCAGGGAGGGAGGTGGGGCACAGAAAATGCCCCTCCAGAAGCAGCCAAAATTTTAGTCCTTTGCATGTCCCAGTTGGGCACCTAAGAGTAGCATAAAGATGCCACAAACTCCCACCATTCATTGTCGGAAGCATATCAGGTTAGGGATGGTGTGAGGAGGGAGCTGGCTAGAAGTGGGCAAGATGGGGCAGAAAACACAGCATTGCCTAGACTACTAAATTATCCTGGGGGCTATTCTGGGCCCTGGTTTGGCTGCAGATCAAAGGAGGTGTGAAACACTGCCTTAAGTCAATGCTGCCTCCACCTCCTATCTGTGCTGCATTGAGCATAAGCTTGGAACAGTTCTGGACAGAATCCTAGTTGTCTGTGGATTATATTTCTCTTAATATTTCTTCCATTATCTTACTAGGCATGGAAATTTGTCTGATCAGTTTTCAAAGGTAGGTGTGTGCAAAGCAATGGTATGACACGGAATCCTTAACCTCATTGCAAATTGCAGGACTGAGCCCAAAACACTATTGGTGTTCCTTCTCCCACACCCAGCCCATGTAGTCCCCCAAAGGAAACATTCCTATCATGGAGCCAAATACATTTCCCAGACGACCAGAGTGTTTACCACAGGGTAGAATTTGGCTCATGATATGCAGAGGGCTTTCAATAGCCCATCCATGAGCATATTAACCTGGCATGGAATTTTGATCAAACACATCTACTGAGCCATCTGAAATCTTCATTTCTTCTCAGCGGAATAAAGTCGCACCCCCAATAACACCCTTGCTTCCCAGCAAAAGCTCTTCATTTGTATATAATATAGAGGCACATGAGTTATGTTTAGTACTTATGTAACTCTGACCCCCACAGGGGATCAAACTTGGGACATGGGGAGCTAAATGCGTGAGCTTCTGCTGCGTGAGCTAAAAGACACCCCTCTCTTAGCCAAGCCTGTAGCAGGCTCATCAAGCTCTCATTGGCCTAGCCACCGCTAGAAGGGGACAGAGTGCCACTTGGCGCAAGCAGGGGGTTACATGTTCCCTCTGGGCAGGGGAGTGTATCCTCACATTTCAGAGACTTTTCCAGTTGAATTCCCCACATGGGACCACCGCTTGTAACATGGACCCACGGACGAGTGTCTGTAGTGGGGAATCAAACTTGGGACCTCATTGCATGAGCCTCTACTGAGCTAAAAGACACATCTCTGGGAGCCGAGGCTGCAGCAGGCTCATCCAGCTCTAAGGGCCCTCGTTATCACTAAAAGGGCACAGAGCACCACGCTGAGTAAGTGTGGGTTCCACTTATTACAGTAACGGAAGAGTCAAATCATCTTCTGCTGCTTTTGCTTGCTCAGTACAATTTAGAATGAGTATTTCATCGCCGTCCTCCCCACCTCTTGCCTGGGTCCCTGACATGCACTTGTCCTGGATAGCACAAACCCTGGGCCTGATTCTCCTTTACAGATCAACATCAAACAGGTATAGTCTACTAAGGCCTATTGTGCCTGACAGAGTAACCATGGCTGATGGTGTTGTACCATCACCAAGACCCTTTTATGCCACCCAGGCAGGGTAAATGTCCTTCAAGTGGATATAAACTACATTTGTACCCACTGTAAGAGAGTAAATGAGAATCCAGCCCTGTTACTTTGTATAATCACGAATTTTAAACAGAATGGTATATTTTTCTTCCCCTTCCCTTGCTTGTGTTGCTGTGGGAGCTCAGAGTTTAGCTGGGCTCTTGACTTCCCATCTTCTCCATTCCGGGCTTCTCATTATTTCTCCTCCTCTTCTTGCCTGTCATTGCTGCTGGCATGGGGAGAAAAGGGAAAGTCCAGCTGCTCTCTCTTCTTATGCTGGTGGTACCACATGAAAGGGAAAGCTGATGGAACAGTATCAGAATCAAGTGGAGGCCTCAGGAAAAGCCGGTCTCTCCAACAGACCGCTTCTGGCATAATCAATAAGTTGATACCCCTCCCGATCACCAAATGACCTCTGTGCATTTGCAGGAACCGGAAACATAAAAACACTGAAATTGCCCCTGATGATCAGACCACGGTTCATCTAATCCAGAATTCTGCCTGCAATAGTGGCCACTGCCAGATGCTTCAGTGGAAGATGCAAGAAACTATGGAGCTTAGTTATGGAATAATGTGTTCATATTATAGGCTGGACTGGTAGTGTCACCCATTGTTAAGATTTCCAAGCTCTTCCTATTATGAAACCCAGTTTTCAATCGCTCCAGGCCTTGTAGCAGCTGGGCACTGGAACTCAGGACAAGAACCCTATCTCTCCTGTGCTCTCAGTGACCTCCTACTGGCATCTAGGCTCTCTGACTGAACTGCCAAGGGTACAAGAGTTGGACTATGGGGGAAGAAAAGGAGTAGATTGAGACAAGGTGTCTGGGATGGAGGCGGGGGGAGAAAAACTAGAGCTCCCTCTGCAGGGAGGGAGACCAGGCCTGGGAGCCAGTGGGGGTGTAGGAGGTGGAAGGAGAGACAGATTGGCTTTGGAGATGGGAAGGCAGAAGTGGGACACTCTGGGCAAGGAGACTGGGACTGGGAAAAGAAGTCTGAGGAGGCAAGAAGAATAGGACTGGGATAAGGAGCCACGAGTGGTATAGAAACAGGACTAGGACAAGAACAAGGTAGGAACAGATGGGGCAGAAGCAGTCAAGCTTGGGGGAAATGGGCACAGATGCTTCTTGCCTAGAGCATAGTGCCCCTCCAGAGCCTGGAATGGAATCCGAGAGTCCTGAATCTCTCTATTCCTCTGCAATCAGCACAATCTATGTAACCCAGTAACAAAGTGTGTGCCTCATCCTCCTCTAGAGATGGCCCCACAATGAGGATGGCTACGTACTATTGCTATCAATTACTCAGGTAGCTCAGACAGAGGTCTGTGTGGTGGATCCAATCCTGCTGATAAATCGTGTGGATGACAATAGCATCTTTCTTTCTTTCTTTCTTTCTTTCTTTCTTTCAAGTAACTGTTCAATGTTGATAAGTGCTCAGGACTGCACATTGGAAAACATAATCCCAACCATATATATAAATTAGCTGTTGCCACTCAGGAAAAAGGTCTTGAAGTCATTGTGGGTTGTTCTCTGAAAACATGTACTCAGTGTGCAACAACAGTCAAAAAACTGAACAGAATCTTAGGAGCCATTAGGAAAGGGATAGATAATAAAATAGAAATTATAATGTTACTGTATAAATCCATTATATGACCACATCTTGAATATTGCATGCAGTTCTGGTCGTCCCCTCCCAAAAGAGCTATATTAGAATTGGTAAAGTTATAGAGAAAGGCACAAAATTATTAGGAGTATGGAACAGCTTCCATAAAAGGAGAGATTAAAAAAACCAGGACTGTTCAGCTTGGAAAAGAGATGACTATAGGGTGGTTTTGATAGAGGTCAATAAAATTATGAATGGTATGGAGAAAGAGAATGAGGAAGTGTTATTTACTCCTTCACATAACACAAGAACCAGAGATCACCTGATAAAATTAATAGCCAGCAGGTTTAAAATAAACAAAAGGAAGTACTTCTCCATACAACACGTAGTCAATCTGTGGAACTCCTTGCCATGGGATGTTGTGAAGGCCATAACTATAACTGACTTCAAAAAAAAATTAGATAAATTCAGGTAGCATATGTCCATTAATGGCTATTAGCCAAGATGGTCAGGGATGTGACCCCATTTTCTAGGTATCCCTAAATTTCCAACTGCCAGAAGCTAGGACTGGACAACAGGGGATGGATCACTTAAAATTGCCCTATTGTGTTCATTCACTCTGAAGCATTTGGCACTGGCCACTGTCAGAAGATGATACAGCTAAATGCTCCATTATTCTGACTCACGGTGGCCATTCTTATATTCTTGTATCTTTTACTGATGAGATTACAAATTCGGCTGGTTAAAAAAAAGTAGTAGTGTTGATGTAACACAATTAGACTTCTATAAGGCATTTGACTTGGTACCACATGACACTTTGATTAAAAAACTAAAATGATATAAAATTTACATGGGACACATTACATGGATTAAAATATGGCTAACTGATAAATCCCAAAATATAGTTGTAAATGGGGAATTGTCCTCAAGAGGCAGTGTTTCTAGTCATGATCCACAGGGAACTCTTCTTCACCCTGCATTATTCAACATTTTTATCAATGAGCTAGAAGAAAACAGACTCATCACTGATAAAGTTGAGATGAGACAAAATACTGGGGGAGTGATAAATAATAAAGAGGACAGGTCGCTAATAAAAAGCACCTGGATTGCTTGGTACGCTGGGCGCATGTAAACAATATGTATTGTAATATGGCTAAATGCATGTCTTTAGAAACAAAGAATGTTGGCCATACTTAGAGGATGGAGGACTCTATCCTAGGCAGCAGTGACCCTGAAAAAGATTTAGAGATCATGGTGGATAATCATCTGACCATGAGGTTCCCAGTGCGATGATATGGCCAGAAGGGCTAATGCAATCCTGGGATGAATAAACAGGGGAATCTTGAGTAGGAGTAGAGAAGTTGTTGTATCTTTGTGTTTGACACTGCGGTTCAAGGAGGATGTTGATAAATTAGAGAAGGGTTGGAGCCAAGAGAATGACTAATGGATTAGAAAACCTGTCTTATAGTGATAGACTCGAGCAGCTCATGCTATTTAGCTTAACAAAGAGAAGGTTAAGGGTGACTTGATCACCGTCTATAAGTACCTACTTGGGGAACGAATATGTAATAACAGGCTCTTCAGTCTAGTAGAGAAAGGTATAACATGATCCAATGGCTGGAAGTTGAAGCTAGACAAATTCAGACTGGAAATAAGACATACATTTTTACCAATGAGTGTAATTAACAAATGGAACAATTGTGGTGGATTTTCCATCACTGACAGTGTTTAAATCAAGATTGGATGTTTTCCTAAAATATGATGCTGTGATTTACAGAAAGGCAGACTCGATTATCTCATTGGTCTCTTCTGGCCTATGAAACTATGTATATATGCATCATGATACATTTTTTAATGACACATTGCCTCATTCACACAATGGACCTGCTACGGAGGGTGGATCAGAGCTATGTGATGAAGGAATTCGTTGTCTTTAGGATCCTTGCCTCATTTATTGCAGAAGTTGGAAGGTGTGTCGTGAATGAGGCAGGGAACTGCAGAAAGAAAAAGGATGGCTTAATGGTTAAGGCAATTGAATGCTGCCATAGAGAACTAAATTCTTTTCCCAGCCTATGCCAATGAATCACTATGTAATGCTAAGCAAGTCATTTATACCAAACTTTCCACACATGGTCACTGGTTGTGTGCACCTCATTTTTTGCATGGCTAACTTGAGACTCTTTTGCAGAAGTGCTGAGCACTCTCAGTGGTAGCTGAGGTCAATGGGAACTTTTCTTTGAAGATAAATAATACATTCTCAGGCTGGGCACCAAAAATTGGTGGATGCTTTTGACCTTCATTTCTCTGTGCTTCAATTCCTGATCCGTAAAATGGGAGATAATAGCCCCTCATCTCTGTCATGTTGTGAAGATTAATGAATGTTTGAGCAGCGCTTGGATGTACTACAGAAAAGCCCATGGTGAAATTAATAATTTTGTATTCAGAACAGGTTTTGAATAATGTGCAGTAAATGTGCAATGAAGTTCTGGAACAGCCTTCCAAGGAGAGAAGTAGGGACAAAAAACCTAGCTGGCTTCAAGACTGAGCTTGATAGGTTTATGGAAGGGATGGTATGATGGGACAGCCTAATCTGGCAATTAACTGAACTTTGACTGCTAGCGGTAAATATGCCCAATGGCCTGTGAAGGGATGCTAGATGGGGTGGGTTCTGAGTTACTACAGAGAATTCTTTCTGGGTGTCTGGCTAGTGAGTCTTACCTATATGCTCAGGGTTGAGCTGATCACCATATTTGGCTGGGAAGGAATTTTCCCCAGGGCAGATTGGCAGAGGCCCTGTGGGTTTTTCGCCTTCCTCAGCATCATGGGTCACTTGCTGGTGGATTCTCTGTACCTTGAAGTCTTTAAGCCATGATTTGAGGATTTCAATAACTCAGTTATAGATTAGGAGTCTATTACAGGAGTGGGTGGGTGAGGTTCTATGGCCTGTATTGTGCAGGAGGTCAGACTAGATGATCATATTGGTCCCTTCTGACCTTAAACTGTATGTGTCTAAAGCAGTCATGGGGGGCCACACACTGAACAGTGAGGAAAAAACAAAAACAAATTGGATAGCTGCTCATTAAGTGAGCACGATTCCATTCTAGGCACTGAATAGAGCTGTGTGTGATATTTTTGGCCACAACTTTTTTTTGATGAAAAATGCAGATTTGGATTGACAGAAATATATTGCAAATCAATGTCAATTTCATCAAATTGTTTCAGTTGAAATTAAAGAGAGACAATTTTCAGAAGTGTCAAAATGGTTTGTTTGGACAATATCAAAATGATTGGGTTTGATTTTTTAGGGCTAGATTGACAAGGGGCGTTGGGCCCCAAAGCACAAAACTGCCACTAGGCTACTCATTAAGGCACTTGCTTAGGAAGTAGGAGGCCCATGTTTGAATCCCTCCTCTGGAGCAAGCATTGAAACTTTAGTCTCACGTAAGTGCTTTACCTGTTAGGCTATTCTAGATGGGACTTGGTGTTTTCTGATCTTCTGACTTGAATGGTCACTCAGCCAGAGAGAATGCATGAGAATAACTCTATAGACTGGTGGTTGGGGAACTCATGTGGGAGAGGAGACACCTGGCTTCAATCCTGTTCCAATGACTATACAAGGTGGAACAGTTTTAACAGGAGAGACTGAGAGCAAAACCAGAAAAATAAGAACATGCCTGTGTCCTGTTACAGTGGAGGCTGAGCACAGTGTTATTTTTCTGTATGGATAGATGACCAATATCTAAAAGTCAAACTGAGCTGTTTTGTTATGATTGGCCAGATAAGTCATATGATATTGTTTCTCTTTTTCATTGGATAAGCGTGCAAAGCCTTGGACACATATTATTGCACGTGCATATTTAAAATTCGGTCAGAGTGAATGATTGTGTGTGTGAGCAGCTTTGACACTGGCTTTCTGTTGTAATTACTTGAGCCCATTGAACCGAATCAGTTGAATGTCTATGAGGGTTAAATGCAAAAGCACCATGAGCTTGTCCAAACAAATTAAAAATTCAGACAAATATTCACACAATTAGGTCTGTAACCAGATACAGAAAACAGGATGTTATGTTATTCCTTGGGTATCAAAACAAGGCTTGTGAAAAGAATAAAGGGTTTCAAGAGGAATTTCCATTTATTGTTGTCTGTGTGTGTTGGGGGAGGGATGACATGATAGACTACAGAATCAAAGACTTCAAAGGCTGAGGAACAGAAGTGACAGCAGAGCTGACCCAACTGAGCTCCACAGACATTCTTTTGGTGCTAATACAAATGAAGAAAGGTGAAGACTGATACTTGAGCTCAGCTAACGGTTGTGCAGATGGTGCAAAGAGGAGTTTTGCTGGACTCACTGAGTGCTTTTTGTGATGTGAGGCAACTGGAATATACACAGTCTCCACTTGAGCAGATGGGTTACCACCCTTCTGGGTTCAATACTGGCAGGTTTCTTAGGCAAGCTTTTAGGTTGGAAGGGATCAGAGGAGTTTTAGTGTAGTTCAGAAAATCTGCCATGTACCTTTTCATATAAAGCTAAGTTAGAAAAGAGAAATGTACAGCGACAGAAATACTAAGACTGAAAGATAATATTTATGTACCTAAGCATCTAACTACAAATTCAAGGGGCATTGGCAATCCTCATTTTGGGCACGTAGGCCATTATTTATAAGCTATTTGTATGCAGAGTTTCATTTATACAGATTCTGTTTGGATCCCTGAATATCACCAGTTTTCCCTGCAAAACAGCTGAGACTTTTGTCTTCCCTTGAGAAAGATCCAGTCCCTCTTGCCTGTCAGAGTTTTTAGGGCAGGTGACTTGGTGGCATTTACTGTCCCTTCTGCAATCCATTCACTCAGACAAATTCAGCAGTGCAGAATAAATGAAAATAGTAGAAAATGTCTAAAATATCAGGACAAGCAACTTTAAAGACAGGTACTGTAGAAAGAGCAATATCTACTAAATAGAATATGAGGCTCAGCTTCTTTGGGAACCTGCTTCGGGTGATGAGTTGATTCTAAGTCCTTCTATCTCTACTTTCCTCTGTCAAAAAAGTTTAAAGCAATAACCTTTTTTAAAAAAATACAAAAACTGGTTTAAGTGGTCAGGCAAATGACCACAGACTATTTACATTATATGCTGCATTCTCGTCTCATAGGGACTGTAACAGGGTGGTTTGGCCTTTAAGGGCTAGAGGCCGGGTACCAGCCAACCTTAGTTGCTGTTCTTAGGAGGCAAACCTGAGCAGGGAAATCAGGGGCCTCCTGAGTAACTAGGGCTGGCTGGCCCAGGCCTCTACCCCTTCAGGGGCAAGCCACCCAGTTGCAGAGACTGTTGGTGGTGCCTACTAATGAGGGACTAATGGAGCTCGCCCATTAAATTCCCTCTCACTCTTTTCTTTAAAAAGCAAAAACTTTTCGTAACAGGTGCCTCTTTTTTCCAGCAGCACAATGGAGAGAGCAGCTGAGAGGCAGCTGGGGCGGGCCTGGCAAATACTAGCCTGTTCACTGTAGCACCATGGAGTCCATCTAGGGGACAGAGGGGGATATGGAAGGAGGTCTAGCTACTGAGTCTGTTTTTTTCCTTCATGGAAATTTCTGAGCAGTTCTGAAAATGGCACATGCCCATGGGCTGCCTGTCCGGTCTGCACTGGGGCTAAAGAACTTCAGTCACAAACACCCAGATCATAAAGGAATTTAAGTGCTGCATTGCTGAGCACTGCAATGTTTAACTTTTAGGCACCTAGAAAATTGCTGGAGCAACCCTGCAATCTACAAGCCTGTGTTAGGTGCTTCAGCTTCCTATACAGTGGTTGAGAGACAGGTGCCTAAGAATGGGATCCACAAAATCCAGCAAGCTGAGTAGGAAGACACAGCTGCCTAGGCTAGCCAATAGGAGATATTGATGAAAGTGGTGTGTTTTCGTCATTAGGCCAGAGAGGGAAATGACACCATTGCCCACCCACCTGGGAGGTACAGGACTCCATGTCCGGTCCCTGTGCTCTACGGACACTTTCATTATTTATCCAGATATGGAACACGACCACCACCCCTTCCTTTGACCAGATTCTGAATGGGTCCCTGTCTGGTAGATGGTCTCAGAGCATGCCTACAGAACTGGGCCCCACAGACAGGAATGACACGTCCTCTGCCTATCTTCCCCTAGTTCTTGCATTGTTCTGGAGCTTAGGCAAGAGATAAATGTCCAGATACCTAGACAGAGGCATTAAGGCACATGCCAGGAGGCAAGAACTTAGGTCCCGAGGTAACTTTTACCCTAAAAATATAGGTGCTGAGTGAGTTTAAGTGCCCACAGGGTTAGGTGGCAGATGAGCAGAAGTTTTGCTGGACAAAGTGGTGCCTCAAACTGGGATTTAGGCATCTGAGTCTGGAGTTTAGACACCTAAGTACCTGTTTGAATCTGGCCTGAACAGTGTGAGGTACCTCTGTGCAGAGCTCCCCACCCTTCCTGGAATAATTCATGAGGCCCAACCACGAGAAAGCTGAGGGATGAAGGAGCTAACCAGTCTATGACTGCAAAGAACAGCAGGTAGAGGCCTGTGACCATGGAGGAAATGGGGGCAGAGGGCCTGTGTCCTGCCAATGGGGAGTTGGAGAGTGAAGCATGGAAAACTGGTAACTCCAGATTTACACCTGTGTAGCTGAGCTCCAAATCTATTAGTGTAGATCAAGGCCCCATTGTGCTAGACAGTATACAGATATACTGTAAGAGAGCCCCCAAAGAGCTTACAATCTGAACAGACAGGACACATAAAGATTGTCGTGAAAACAGAGGCACAGAGAGAGGAAGTCACTTGCCCAGGGTCACACAGCAGGTCAGGAGCAGAGCCAGGAAAGGAATACTAGAGATGAAATCCTGGCTTCTTTTGAGTTAATGGGATTTTTGCCATTGACTTCAATGGGGCCAGAATTTCACCCCAACTCCCGCTCAGTCCTAGCCAATACTGCCTTTCACTCTCACCCTTTGTAGGAAAGTACCCTGTATTATTATGTTATAAACTGTATTGCTGCTAATGTGAAGAGTCATAATGATTAATTGTATAAAAAATCTTTTTTACAAATAGCTTTCACTAGATTCTCTTGTTTACTGGCTGTGACCATTTCATGTGTTTTGTGCACACAAGTTGGATGCAAGCTGTAACAATTTGTAACTTTAACAAGTTGGATTCACTGTAACAATTTGCACTCTGCATCATTCCTTATAATGACACAGCATTAGGACAAAGCTGTAATGTTCTAATCCAGATGTGCACTTCCCCAAAATTTAGATTCAGGTTTTGTTCAGCCCCATTTCTAGAGAGACGGCTGGATTTTCAAAATTAAGCATGTTCAGTTTCAAGCACCTACCATATGTGCATGTGTGCTTTAAACAGGAATGTGTGCATGCATGGCCAATTAGGTATAACATGCATAGCATGTGCACACATGCCTGATTTATGCATATTCGTGGAATGGTTGTTAAAATAAGATAGGCATGTGCAAATGCACATATGCAATTGCATACACCTCCCTTTGAAAGTCTGTCCCAAAGTGTCCATTGTGAAATCCTGTTACGTGCAAAT
The DNA here is from genome assembly GCA_007922155.1 of Mesoclemmys tuberculata. Classification (NCBI taxonomy): domain Eukaryota; kingdom Metazoa; phylum Chordata; order Testudines; family Chelidae; genus Mesoclemmys; species Mesoclemmys tuberculata. The sequence goes on along the minus strand of ML675629.1, from coordinate 15,777,065 downwards.
AGTGGACCTATTTTTGGGCTCTGGCTATCTAACCACCCTGTTTCTGATGGGAAAGGAATTAATTACATAGTTAAAAGGTATTTAATGGCATCAATAGCCACCATCTCTACTGAATACCGAACCTGGACTAATGGGTTTATCATCAGAATCTATTTCTTAAGGACATGTGGTACTAGCCCAATATGGAGAGCTAATTAAGAAAACTTTCTGATGACTTTGAGTCTAAGAGGTTTTCTGACATCCAGTTCTGAACATATGGAAGGGAAAAGATTTCTTTAAAAAGAAGAATTAACAGTGGCTAGGAGAAAGGCAATTGGGTGTAGCGTATTTTATTTAGAAAAAAATAATGACCATGAAACTTAGAAGAAATGTGCTAACCTTCATCTTGATCATTTAGTTGCATGTTGTAGCCCCTTCCACTTTTCCCTCTTTTATTTTTTTTAACATGGTAAGCTCATCAGGGCAGGGAACATGTCGGTGTATTTGTAGAATACCTAGTGTAAGGTAATGTAATTAGCAGCCATAGAGTCTATTAGAATGTGATGTAAATAAGAATAATTAATAATAAATCAGAAAATAACAAAGTCTACCTTAGATAAAAGAGACAAAATCTTTTGGGGTCTGAGTCAATTCTCACTGAAGTCAATGGGAGTCTTCCCACTGACTTCAATAGGAGCTGGATCAGACTTGATGTACTCCATAGCACTACCTATGACTTCTCTTAAGTGCTTCTTTTTATCAGCAACACCTAATGTGGCTCTGTTTGCAATCTTAGATAATAGAAACGATCCAAAACATTACTGTATGGTCCGCTTTTCCCTGCAGGGGAAGAAGGGTTCACAAACAACAAATTTCACTTAGGAAAGAAAAAGGGCACCGTGATGACAAGGTGTTGACAATAAAACAAAACAAAAAAATGCTTATGAAACCACTGAGGAAGGAAACAGAGAAGAACAGAGAAATGAATAAAAAGTTGTAAATGATCAAAACCCAAAGGGCACCCTTGACTCAATGGAAAAACTTCCTTCCTCTTATTCTCTAGGAAGGTGTGTCACTAACACAATCACATGCATCCAAAGACACCCCAGCCCATTCCAGGCGCCTTACCAACTGGGAAAACCTAGAGCTCATGAACTTTTATTTACAGTATAAATGATTTAAGTCTTGTGTGAATGTCAGATGTCTGCCAATCCTTTGAATAAATGACCCAGGGCTAGGTTTCCTGTAAGTTAATATAAACAAAAGAAAATGAAAATATTCAAAGTCTGGGGTAGACATGCAAAGTGGTCAATCAATGGACACACTTATACAATCAATGTTACTATAGAGCATTGTATGCATCTGTCTCAAGGAACAAGGAATAAACCTAGTAAATGTGTTTGTCTCAACTAAACTTTAATTTCATCATCAGAAACATACCCAAGATCTTATTAGTTTATCAGTGATTAGTTTATCAAAAATAAAGAGCTGGACTGGACCTTTCAAAAGTGACTAGTCCTTTTCAAAAGGACTCCATGAAGGGTCCTCAGCGTGTTCTGATTACTGGGTCCCTTTAAGGAGTCTCAAACTGGGCACCCACAAATTGGGGTTCAAAAAATCACTAGTTACTTATAGAAAACTGGCTTTAGCTTAGCACTGTCTGAATGGCAACATACACCTCTGTTACTCCTGGAGGATCTGCAAAAATGAATTGTGCCTTCCTTGCTCTAGGAGATTGAGCTATAAGGGGAGAGAAGAGGTGAGAGTACACTTATTTATAGGGAGAAGAACATACCTAGAGAGCTCTGCTAGCTGACACTACAAGGCTGAAGATTGTCATGATAATTGGGCCTACAACTTTAATTGTGAGTTCAGTTTAAAAAGTGAGTGTAAATTAGTAAGATGCCACAATAACCTGTAATGACAAATGTTGATGGGAAAAGATATGACAGGGAGACAGACAGGCTGAATTAGTCCAAACCAAAGGACCTACCGATATAACTCAAGGACTGTGTTAAGATCATGCTTGGTAAACAAGAAACATGTGGAATCAGAAATCATTGAACCCAAATTGGTGTGTCAGATATTAGGCCTAATTGGTGGACAAAATAATCAGGGGATGGACTGTTCTTCCCACCATTCCCTTTGTGAGTCCTTAAAGAATGGACTTTTGGGGGAAAAATTGGCTACTGGAGTGAGTTTCACTGTCCTGGCAGCTAACATCATTGTCACCTGGTAACCCAGACCTTTAACATCCAGATCCTGAGAGATGTTCTGACTAGACCAGACTGGAGAGAGGGATCCAGATGATATGGCTGCCTCTAGCAGATCCAGCTGAATCTCAAACTCCTGAGATGGGACTTTAACAGCAGCAAACACGACAGCTGCAGCCCATCTCAATTAACTTCTTCTCCTTTCCCCAAAGGACAATTATTACCAGCTTTGATAACATCTGAAAGGCTATCAAAAAAGGGGTATTTCCTTTTAAAAACTCTCTCCAGGGAGAGCGTACAAGGGATATTGGTAAAATGAAAGCCTTAGTTAATACATTACATTTCAAATGCTTTAATTGTTTTTCCTTCTTTTCTTTATCTTTAATAAAAAGTTAAAAAGATGTTTAATGATGTATTTGCCATGGTACTAAGCAGGCTGAGGCCCCGAATCTTGTTTAACACTGTTTAATATGGGATAGTGTCTGGGTTTTGTTTAGCCCATATATTCCATTTACATTTTAATACAACAGGGGGCAGACCCCTGACTCCAACCCCCACTTATCTACCCACTTGCAGAGTATCAGACAGGTTGGCCTTCCTCTTTTCCTGTGGCCAAAGCCACGATCTGAGGGAGTCTAAGGCAGAGGACTGGCGCTGGGGTCTTCCCCGTGGATGGCCATGTTAGACTGAGCCCCAATCTAATCCAAAGAGGAGATTGGTGTTTATTGCAACTTTATAGATGTGGGAACGACTGTTATTTTGGAGAAAGGAAACAGTTTGCATGAATAACATGTTCTGGTGAGAGTGCTACAGGTATTTTGTCTTCACCAGTTTTACTTTTTTTTACTCTTGGGAGAGTTAATTACAAACAATTTAATTAAAAACTCTCACTCATTAATGTTCTAGTAGCTTAGCAAGTTTGGGTTAGCTCAGCAGGTTGCAAAGGTTTTATTCTATCAGTTATCCTCCCATTAAGTCATCCAGCGTCAGTACTGTGCTTGTTTATCCTTCCCTGCCCCGGGTATCTAGACAATTTGAACTATCATTAAAGGAAAGATTCAAGAATCTCTCTATTTTTGGGTCGCCATCTAGCCTACTGAGTGCATGGTACTCCTTCTCTATATTGTGCCTCAGACCTGGTCCCAAGCTTTACAATGTTCCACATTTAAGCTTTACAATATCGGTCATGAGGGTGAACCAATCGTAAATGGGAGAGTTGTAATAGCAATGGTCAAATCTTGCATTATGGATAATGTGGCTCTTTAGGAATGGGCTGTTCAGTATTTCCCATAGCATGCTGTAACAGCAACTTCTTAAGGGTGACCTGGAAAGGGTTGGGAAGGACTGGATGGTTTAAAAAAGAAAAGAAAAGAAAAGAAATCATGTGTTTGTTTTTACATCAGAAATTCAGGCCTTATCTGTACAGGAAAAAATCTTTGGTGTCTGGAGAACTATTGAAATGATATCAAAATAAGAGGCCACAGAGGGAAAAATGAGAAATGGTATTTTTAGTAGACAGTTCAAAACTCTTTGTTTTTGGATTGTGTTTTGTTAACACCCACTTAAATTCAACAAGCAGATGGGCAGTGTATTGTGGTTGCCATCCCGCACACTGGAAATGGATACGTCAGTTTAAAATTATAGAAACAACCCACTAACAGAAAACATCAATTGCTTCTAAACTGAGCAAATTTGATTTTGAGACCATGAATATGAAACCTCACTTTCCACTTTCACAGAGTCACTTTCACAGACCTCTTAAGGGGCCGTGTCTCTGAAAACCATCCTTTCTTATTTGTATCAAGCCTATATGTTGCTTAGCTGCACACGGAATGGTTTTTCCAGTTATCTCTATGTCAGAAAAATGCATATGGTTTGGAAAGCACTTGTCCCACTGAATACCTAGGCATCAGGGGTTATACCGTTTTCCCGCACACCTCTTTTATGATAAGAAATGTCAGGAGATGCTGAAATAAAGCACAAAGTCATTGGGTTCCAGTCTTGGAAAAGAACAGGATGTAAACCACAATCTGAAATTATTGCCTTTGCTTGTTTGAGTGCAATCTAAACTGAATTCAAGGGCATCAGGTAACTGTAACTAGCATTGACGTCATAATATTTTGAGTTTGCCTCTCTCAGATGGTTCAGATAAGGGTCCTGACTACCCTGGGAAACTTCAGGAAACATTTCGCACGTGCAGTTCAGTCAATGGCCGCAAAGGTGGAAGACCTAGTGTAGTTAGGGTTCAGACATTTTTACTGCAAAGTCATACCTAGAGCTTTGACATGGTGATTAAAAAATGCCAAATGGCTGGTTCTTAATCCATCATTGCTGCCACTGATGGAGCTGCAAGAGGTACAATGATGGAAGTCTGCTCCAAAATTGAAGGTGTAGATGCAGCCATAGAGAACAGGGCTTCTCCAATTTTGCTAATCATCAGAACTGTCTAGTGGGTAATGTATTCACACTAACAGGGAAGAGTCAAAGAGAACCTCTCAAAATGGGTGCCATTTCAAAAGCTGACTAGGTACCACGAATATCAAAGACTAAGATATCCAATTGTCTAAACTACAGCAAAAGCCAATATTGACTGTTGATTTAAAATGGTTCTCAAATGCATGTGATTCTCAGAGGGGAGGGGAAATAGTCTAATATATAGAAGAACTTTGTTCATCTTGCTGCTGTGTTTGGCAACGTTATGTACATTGATTTACTTTTTGTGTTTGCAGCATCTGAGTGAATGACATACATCTGTATCTATCAAAACAGTAATGCCTGCTCTTGCAGCTGCTTGTCAAGTGAAAATTTCTACATAAACCATTAAAACCAGTCTCACAGGAGAGCAGGGCAATGATATTTTATTGTGATCTAATGAAAAACTAAAACACTATAACATGTGGCAAATTTTCCTTTTCATAACAATTCATTATGTGGTGTATATTTAGTTATGTACTGCACTCAGTTCTACAGTATTTGTTTGTGTAGCTGTTCCATAATCCAATAAGCTGGACAAGTATATATATTGTAATTGTCTGGTAAAAGTGTCCCTGGTTTATAAATCAGTTCTCAAGAGCCTTTTGAATACCCAGGAGTCTTTGCTCCTATGTGGTCAGAGCCACTGTCTGATGTCTAATGCAGAGAGGTGAGGTTCTCTCACACAGCTACAATTACGCTCTGCCACAATCCAGCCAAAGTGAGGAATAGCTTTTGGTCCCTAATACTTGGAACTTTAAATAGCTAGAAGTAAGAACAATGGTTCCTTTTACGATAAAAGAACATGTTCTGGTGAGAGAGCAGATGCCACAATGGATTTGGGCTGCACAAGTTTCCAAAGTGCATTTTAGACTCTTACAAAACCTCATAGCATTTATAGGCTAAGTCACTGTTCCTGTATATTCCACTATGGACCACTATATAAGACCTTTTCAGTGATTCCCTGACAAGAACAAAAAACTCTTGGGTATAAAAGACAAATTTTACATTGTCAATAGAGCTGAGTGAAATTCGGAATTCCAATCCCAGGAGCCGTCTTGACCTTTCTTCGCTTGTTTCCATCCTGAAAGGATAGGAAAGGTTGAAATTTCTACATTTTTCATGGAATGGAAATTTTGAAAAAATACATGAGAATCCAGGCTTGACATGTGAGCACCTACATTTTTTCTGCTCCTCCCCTTCATTCCTGCTATCTTCATTAGATTTAGATGATGGAAGTAAACCTTGGAGTATTTTGTGTGTAGCAGTTCCATTTGAAATAGCAAACCATCGCTCTTTTGAAGCTTTCGTAGTAATTCACAATTTAGTGAAATATTACTTCTTTCATTTTAGACTGAATCATTTCTTCTTGCGTCGGGTAAAAAGCAACTTAACCTGTGATGTTTCTTGAGTGCTCAGATGCAATAATACAAAGTATTCTTTTGATTGCATGCCAAAGTCATATTTGAATGGAAGAAACAAACACTGAGTCACTACTTTTTAATAGTGTATTTTCTATTTAGTAGTATTTTCTGCCACTTAAGAGAAGACTCAGAGACAACCTTTTTATCACTATTAGCATTCTCAGGTGCCAAGGAAAGCAAATGTTACCTCTGTGCATGTTTGTGTGTGTGTCTGAAAGACAGCTCTGAAAAGAGCTAAAAGCAAGAGAAAAATAGAGAAGAAAATTAATAAGGGTATGACTAAGTCACATCTGTTGTTTTAAATCAAAAGGGTCTCAGGAACAACTGAGTGATGAATAACGTTAATTCATGAAAAAATGATAAACAATACTACTTAAGAGCTCAACCTTCTGTTGCTTCAGGAACTGTGTCATATATGTCATCAAAGAAATGCCAAGTCAACATTTTTATAGGGAAAGCACAACTTTTTCCTATGGAGGTGCCAGACTTTAAAATTGCTTAAGTTACCTCACAGCCTAATCAGACGTGCATTCACAACTCTCTTTGCAGTCAGGAGGAGCTGTACATTCACATTGGCCGGGGCAATCTATCCCCAACCTTACTTGTTACCCCACAATGGATGTTAATAGATGCTGTACTGACTTTCAGGTAATAGATACAGCTGAAGTCTGGACCACTTGTGGCCATTAAAACCTCCACAGCACTTTTCAAAAGAGCAGAGAGGTGTTAATCTTGGTGTCTTGGTTAAATTTCATGTTAAGTAATTATCTGCTGCCAATGTAAATTACCCCTGCAGTTTTAATTGGATATATTATTTTTCATTTCCTGCCTTAAAATCCTCTATAGTTTTGCTATACACTGTTAAACAAGTTCCATGCTCCACCTTACCAGTGGCTGCACTTCAGTGATGAATAAAGTTATTACTGTGTATGTATATGTATGGCCTCTGATTCTCCAATATTGCTAATGAGTCTGAACCCTAAGACTGGAAATCGGGTTAGTGTGCAGCATAAATAAATAGGCTGAAGATTTCTCTAATTTAAACCAGCTGCCATTGTTTCCCCAGGGCTATTAGAGCAGCTAGGGATCAGCCAGGCATAAAACAACCCTGGTCCTACCTCCTATTCTCCTACCACGCCTTTACATTGGGAGCTGGCCAGAGACTGGTTTAGGAGTTTCTTTGGCAGTGTTATTCCACCCAAGGATCCTCATACAACAAGAGACATGCTCCATTGCACCGATCTGCCAGTTTCAGTGCTGATTTGCACCACTGAGTGGCAGAAAGCAGCCTCTGTATCTAAAAAATCATGACCATTGTTGTAAAGTCCGTTGTGATCCCTAGGAATGAAGGGTGCCATAGAAAACATGTTAACATTATTATTTCTATCACTGCTTCCCAGGTACCATCGGATTTTCTATCCATGTCCCGCCTACAAATCTTCAAGATTTGGCTGAATAATATCTGCTGCATAGTTTATTAATTTGGTAGAATTTTTTTAATACTTTAAGATATTTTTCAGCTCATAGAGTGACATGACTAATTCACAAATTTATTGGATAATAATTTACCTAATGAATTCCAATAAATATTTCACATGAGAAAGCCAACGAATCTTTTTTTTCATTATCCTCCTAGTCATAGGTAGGAGGTGTTTGTAACTGAAGCAAAAATGCTACCAATGTTCAGAAAAACTCTACACAAAATATGCTGCAAGATCTTTAGCTCTTGACCATAACTCTGGATCTTTCAACAGTTTATTCACTAGAATCAGGGGAGAAAGGGAGAGTAGGATCTTTGGATACAATCTAGCTCCTACTGAAATTAGCATCCAAATTCCCATTGGCTTGATTAAGAGCAGGACTGGACCTCTTAAGCTTGTTTACTCTGTTTGTGAGTTCATATATCCCAGCCACATTAAGGATGTTTTCTTTTGGTGAATTTTTCCCCAGTGATGCTGGGTGTTCAGTAGTAGCAATACAGGAAGTATTTCTAAGGACACTTTGCTTTACGTTTGTGGCAGGGAAAGTAACCTTTCCACTCACACACCCACACCTACCAGTCGAAAAAAAGTTATAAAGACACCTGTGGTCATAATCAACCCCAACCTGCTGCACGTGTGCAGTTTGTCAGGCCTGGGAAAGGGCCCTTAAAAGTGAAGAACTCAGCCCAACCAAGATGTTGCTTTGTACCTGGGGTACTGGGTTATGTGCTTTGGGAGCAACACCAAGGAGATGAGCTAGTTTGTTTGTCTCTTCTGTCCCCTAGGACTAAGGCTTGGCCTTTAGCTATGTAGGGGCTGAGTCTTTATGTCAAATCTGAGAGACTGTTGCCCCACCTTTGTGTGACGGGCTTGGCCCCTTGTGGGCTGTGGAACTATTTCCGCTCTTTTGTTTGGACTGTTTTATTACTCCCTGAAAGGGGGATGGATTTGCACACAGGTGCAGCTGAAAAACTGTACCCCCAGGACTAGACCACAAGACTACTGTGGCTCAAGGGATGATGTACAATGTAACTGCCTTTTCCCCAAGGGAGTGACCTCAAGACATAGTCTTTGAAGTGTTCTAGTGTCTATGATTATTGTTTGCTTCTGGTAGCACCCACAATGGTGTTAAATTCTATGTAAACCCAAAAAGTACGGTTCCTTTCTTGGAGAGCTTATGATCTAAAAGGGTTGGACCATCTGAATAGAGGGGAAAGGCTATAACATACATTTATGCCAGGCCTTCTGGAGGGACTTGTCTGCCAAAGGAACAGTGTCCTGGAGGAACTAAGGTTGTATTTGTATTTCCATTGCACTCTGGGAGTCTTGCCACTGACTTAAATGGAAGGAAGATGGGGTGCACCCATTAATAGTAGAAATCATATTAGTAGCTCTGGCCATTAACGGTTTATTTTGAAGGTATTCTCCCCCTTGTCTCCAGCTCTTCTGGTGACCTTGACTTAGCTTACAAAATGTCTGATTGGGTAAATATAGATTCACTGAGGGATGAATCTGTTCCACTGGGATGCAAATCTATTTCAGACTGAAATGAATTCAAGTCACCATACAACATAATTATATCAATGTTGCTATATAATATAAAAAGAGCATTATGCTGTGAAAGGGTGGCTTGGGATTTACTGAATACATGGACAGAAGGAAAAAATAGATGTTTAGAGAATCACTTGAAGCTTTGATTGAAAAATCAGTTACATTAGATATTTTCCTAATTTAATTATCTTGATCATAACATCCCTTAGATCGAGTTCAATCTTTGAGCAAATTAGTTGTGCCACTGTTATTAAAACCTACTTAGAAATCTCCGTGAGAACTACTGCTTTGAGCTCAATACATATTATGAACATGACTGGAGACTTTTGGGGGATGTAGCAGGGTAGACAAATTTATGATTATAGATGTATGTAGCATGTATGAATCAAACATAATAGAATTTTGGAAATTGCTTTTCAGTTTAGCTATGCTTAGCAGAGTTGGACCTGTGAAATTTTATACAATTGGTCACGGTCAGTCTTTAACCTATTAGTCCTGATTCTCATTTACACTAATGCCCCAGTTCTAGTAGTATAAACGGATCTGAAGGTAGATTGCACGTATTTATATGTAAATGATATTTATGCCATTTTAAGGGGTGTAATGCTAGAGTGATGTAAAGGGACTTTCTGGCATGTGACAAATGGGCTCTATTTACCATAGAAGGTCTTTGTTTATGTTTGTACATAAATGGGTATGTGGGGGGGGAGTGAGGCTATTGTACTAAATGGGCCTACAAATTTACTCTAACTGTTAGCTCAACTGTGGAAAAAGTAAGTAAAAGTTCATAAAGCGTCACAATAGCCCATAAGAATAAATGTTGATAGGGAATGGGTGCAAAAGGGAGACATTTTGAATTAGTCTGAACAAAAAGACCTACTGATATAACTCAAGGACTGTGTAAGGGTCATACCTGATAAACAAGAAAAGTGTGGGAGTAGAAATTAAAGATCAAAATTGGTGTTTTGGAAATTAAGCTTAACTGGTGGATGAAATAATGAGAGGATGGGCTATTATATCCATGATTCCCTTCTGGGGCCCTTATGACACCAACTGTCAGAGGGCACCGGGGTACCTATGGTTTTACAGGGATCCCCTGGATCAGGTATGTACATATTAGTTCACCAAACGGTGGTGTATAAGATCCCTGCCAAAATCCAGTAGCCCACTGGTTACCACAATCATTGCAAAATGGATGTAAGAATAACATTAGAGAAGTTATATATCGATATTGGAAAATCTGTTCTTAAAGCTTTAAAGGTAAGGGAGGTTACCAAGCAGGGACATTCCTCAGACCAGTTCCTTTCTTATCTCCCTGTCTGGTCATTTGAGCATTGTGTGCTTCACCATGTAGACTTATTTACATACTGAGTCCCAGGCTAATCAACATACTGTTGCCCCCCAACCCCTTCCATACGCCCTTTCTTATAGATTTTGCAAACAGCAGGAGGGAATCCTGTTTATGAGTAAAGACAGTGGATTGCTGGGAGTGCAGAGGTATCTCATGAATCTTCCTCTGAGGAGGCAAGCTGCCAGTGTAACTTGTCTCATGGAGAGAAGATCACAGCCATGCCTGGCTGTAAACCGCTGGAAGGACTTGGGGTGCGCATTGCTCTATAAGACAGGAACGTATCTAGTTAAGTAAATCTAGGCTCTAATGTGTGCTATGATTACATTATATGGGACCATTTGTCTCCAATACTTCTACCTACTTTTACTTGAATCTCTATATTCTTTAAAATAAGCTTCTACTTGTTTTCACTATAGACACTTCTAAGTGCTGTATTCAGGGGAGAGGAGATTTGAGGTGGAACTGGTAAGCTGGGGTATACTCTTTCTCTGGAAGCAGCAAATCAGTTAATACTGTGAGTGGCAAGTCAAACAAGGGCTGCACACTCCAGGGACGCATTTAGAGGGCTTGGGGGCCTATTGCTAACTTGTATAGAGACAGTGGGGCCAACCTAGGCCTAAGGGGGAGTGTTGCCCATGGCTGGTGGAGCTGGGAAGCTGACCCAGAGTTATAAGGCATGTGGTAGCGAGGTGCTTTATAATTCTGAGAACTCCCAGGAAGCTAACAGCCCTTAAAAGAAAAGCCTTTTTGGGGGAAAATATGTATTTAGAAATAGCTGTCTGCCAACAACCGCTGTCCTGGTTCGGAAAGAGGTCTTTACCTGACCAGGCAAAGAGAGGGACCCATATGACATTACCACTTCCATTGAATCTGGTTGAATCCCAGACCCCACCTGCGATGAAAGACAGTATTTTTGTCCTCTCCCAGGGCCTCCTTGTGTATGCTTTTTCTTCTCCATCTTATTTTCTTCTCTTTTCTATCTCTCCCTTTTTCCTTCTGTATAATAAGACACTGGCTGAGATGAATAAGATAGTATATTTTGCAACACTGCTATAAGTCTGTGATCAAAGGGGTAGCTAAAAGCAATGCCCGAAACAGCTGGGTGCTGGGACAAATTTGCCAAGTCTTGGAGGAGATGATAAATACAGGCACAGCACATGGTTTTTTCTAGCAGTGAGATTGCAAGCAAGAGTCGACAGCAAAGACAGAAGCTGCATTTTCTATTCATGCTATTCTTTCCTCTCCTCTTTTGTGTTTTCTTTCTCCCCCCCAGGAAACAGGATAGCTTTGTAACAATAAACGTTCCAGGCCAGCTCAACTAACTTCTTTCCCCAAAACAGTTATTACCATCTAAAAGCCTGTCAGATAAGGCTTTCTTCCCAAAACCTCTCTCCAGCTAAAGAAATCGGGAATAAGGGATGTTCTTAAAATGAAAATTTTACTTAAAGCATTTGAAATGTAAAGCATTAACTGTTTCTCCTCCTTCTTCTGTATGTTTAATAAAAGAATTAAAGGATTTATAATGATGTTTGCCTTGATACTGAGCAGGTTGAGGTATTCATATACCAAACCTTGTTTAATACTGTTAAATGTTGGGAAAGTTATATTAACACCTTTAACTCTTCGGGGCTCTATATTCCAACTACATTAGGACAACAATGCCTGATACTGATTGGGGTGTCTAGTGTGCTATCTCAGTCATAAGGTGGTGTTTTTTTCCCCCTCCCATTTAAATGGTCCCGTCCCAGGTAGAGATATGGGATGCGGGATCCCATCCTTATGCAACACCTCTTGCAATGCCTTCTCGCTTATCAATTCTCCATTTGAACTTGTGTGGAGTTAATCCCAGAAGTTCCTCATTTTTAAAGAAGCAATTTTAGTTGCCATGAGTCTTACTCATGGGGTTTAAAGGCCTGAGTTCTTTTGTTACGGCGCTGCCATATCTTCAGTTTTGTTTGGAAATAAGTAGCGTTCATCCTTTCTCTGGAGTACACTCCTGGCTCAGGCCAAGTCTACACTACAAAGTTTTGTCAACATAGGTTTGTCAGTCAGGGGCATGGACAAATAAAACAAACATGGTCCCTAGTCAACGTAATCCCTAGTTTATATGCAACTAGGCTGAAATAAGAGTGCTTCTGTTGGCATAGCTCATGTTGTTTGGGGAGGTGGTACTACTGTACTGACAGAAAATCTCCTTCTGTTGGCATATGATGCATCTACTCTAGGGAGTTCTGCTGGTATAGCTAAACCAGTATAGTTAGACTGGCCTTTGACAATACAAATGCTTTGCCAAAGTACTGAGTCAAGAGGATTTGATTTAGGTCTTTTTTCTGCTGGCGTCTTCTGTTGCAAACCCTCATGCAAGGGACCTGGAGGAGAAGGGAGGCTGCGTGGAACATTCAGATGGGAGGCCTGGCTGCAAAGGGTCATCGTGAGCAAAGTAAGTTCTGATTCAGATTCAGTGTCATTCTCTCAACAGCCTCCACGTGTCGGGCTCTGATGACATGACATCCTGGCCAAGAAATGAAAGCAGCCTCACCTGTCCCTGCAGCAAAAATCTGAGGGAAATTAATAGTGAATATCCGCTGTCTCCCCTGAGCTGCAGGGAACCCTGCTGCTGCAAAGACGTATAACTTGCATATCCCTGCCCCACTACTGGTGAGCACACACTGATGTCTCCAAACAAGCACCACAATAAGGCCAATGTTCAACTTCCCTTTGCTTAGCTTCTGTTTTGTAAAGCTGCTAACCTATAACACAGGGGATGTGGTACAGTAAAATGCACAATTAACTCATCACTCGGAATTTATTTCCCATTCATCATTTAAAGCAATAGTCAACTACCTGGCATTTGAGCCTCAAGCCAATGGCTATTATCCTAATGCTTTATCAGCAGAGCTGCTAGCTCTTAGGACTGGTTCATGATTCTCCTTAATCAGTAGTTGTGCTAAAGCTATATAACTTGGCTATGTATAGTCATCAAAATATCTTGGGCAAGGCTATTACATGCAAGGAGACTCTAATTAATGTCACACTAAGGCTGAGAAATTAAAGCTATAACTAAAGTTTCTGACATTTGAGTTTCCCATATCATTATGCCTTTGCCTTCACAGTCATAATGCGTATCGGGCTGGATGCAAAGCCCTGTCAAGTCAGCGGGAGTCTCTCCACTCATTTCAGTGGGCTTGAGGTAAGGTCTGTGGTACCCTTGAAATGTTTTTAGTGGCTGCTTGTAGCTTAAAAAAGTTTCAAATAAATATGTAGCCAGCCTCTTATGCAGGAAAAACCCCAGTTAGTCTTTGTAGGTTAGTGCTGTCTTGCTGTTTGCTAGAGGTAACTACATTAACTTTTGCTGATTTTTTTTTCTTTTTATTTCTGTGAAAATGGGTGAACACTGAAGACTGAGGATTTCAGTTCTACAGAATTTTCTAGTACAGCCTTGTGTTAGAGTTGGCTGAGCATCAAAAAAAGTATGTGTGCATATAAGTTTATTACCATGTATTGTTCACTCTGCTGGTGTGTTATATGCCTGCCTTCCTTCCACCCACCCAGTGTCTGGCTTGTCTACGTAGATTATCAACTCTTCAGGGCAGAGACTGTCTGCTACTGAGTGTCTGTACAGTACCTAGCACATCTGAAACCCTATTCCTGGTTGGTCCTTAGGATTACCCTAATCAACATGATTCATACGTTTGTGGGAAAAAAGCTGATAAATCACTTAGATGGTAATCTGATCCCTTTTATACTGCTTTCTATACACATCCATACAAGTGAAATGTTTGTTTGGTTTAATTTTTTTCCCAGTAACTTTTTGTGGAAAGAGAACATATTATGAATGTTGATGTGAATTCACACCAGCATTTGCATAACTACTTCTAGAAATATTTACATTTATAAATGTTTCACTTATCCAACCAGGAAGCAGACAAAATATAGTATTAGAAATCACACAAACAGCAAATGCTGGACTGTGAATACTTAAAAATCAATGTATCATGAACAGATAAAAGGACTGATTTCTTTGATGAAAAGTTCACTGTAACTATACTGCCCAGCAGTAGTGTAAATTTAATCTTATGCTTTCACACACACTTCATGTTGCTTTGATAGAAAATATATTAAAGTTACACTGTGAAGCACTCAGTATTCAGAAAATATATTATATTCATATAATGCACAATACATGTTCAATCTTAAATACACACGTGCATCAGCTTCTATTGCTGTGAACTATTGCATGAATGCCAGACAAAGAGTTCATGAAGGAGTTCTATACAGAAGCTGCTCTCTGAATGAGTCAAGGCCATTATATCAGTGCTAAGTCTTATAACAAATACATTTCCAAGTAGTAATATCTAAGTGGTTCTAACTGCATTTGTCTGAGAGACAAGCACATCAGCTTGTCTAAAATAAGAGCTAGCCCTCATTATCTCAACACTCAGGCAGAATTGAACCAAAACCATTTCTGAGATTTAAAGTAGCTTGATCATTTTTGTCTGGTTTCAATTTTTCACTTCTGCGTGTTCTTCATAGCAGCCACGATAGGAAGCATAAATTTAAAAAAAAAATGCTGAAAAAAGCTATTTGCATAGCATTTTGAGAAGTTAGTTCAAACTTGAAAGTTCAGGGGACAGTCTGACGTGGTATCCTAATCCAAACCTCCCAAACATATAAGCCAGCTATGAAATTCAGATGTTCACCCTCTTTCCGATTCCACCCCTCTGACCAGAGGGGCTGTAAAATAGGACAATACACACTGGAATGTAGACACAGTACAGCTTGACTAAGCAATGCACTTTGTCAAAATTATCATAAGCAATGAGATCTAATGCCATAGTTTATCCAGGCTCTCAGACTTACGATGAGCCTAAAGAAACCATGTCAGAAACAGAACTACTATAGAAAGTCTAGAGACATGGAAATAGAAAATTCAGACCGTTAGATTTCAGTCCATTTTCTCTTGCCAATTCGTTAGAGTAAAGCAGAGAAAGCTGAAAGGCACCCCAGTGGCCAAATGCTGAGGGTGAGATTGTGGCAGTCTTATTCACCTAGGAGAACGTACTCATGCAAGTAACCCAATAAAATCAATAGGACTACTTACATAAGATTTCCAGTGTGAAGAAGAACTTCCACATTTTGTCCCTTAATCAAGTGTCAGATATTACTACATAATTCTGGATTTGGTGGCTAGCTGATTGTGAGGATCCAAAAATATGCAAGAATATTAAAGAAACTTAAGTAAAGACACCAAAAGGTACATTGTATAAAAATACAGGACTATATGTGTCCCTCTATTGCCTAGTTTGATATGTGTACAAACAAAGTGTAATTTATCTGCTTGATTTCTGAGATTGTGGTAGAAATACAAAGAAGAGTGAAAGAACCTCATCTACTCTGCCAATTTCCATACCTTCCCCCACAAAGGAGATATAGCCATCAAGCCAGTGATTACAATCCATGAAGACCTAGTTAGTCCAACCTTTGAAAGTGTGGAGCAGCCACCATGGGGACAATCTTTTTCATAATCTCTGCTGGATGCTCTGACCCCCGAGTATGGGGGGAGGAGCTGGGGGAAGTCTGAGTCAGGGGGAGATTTCATAACAATTACCTAAGAAACAAACAAGGACAACCCCAACTAAAGCTGGCAATTGATTGCCTCTAAAGAATCAGGGCCTCTCCTGTACTTGGATTCAGAGAAGATAGAAGGTTAGTAAGCTAGTACAGCAGGACATGCTGTCACTTTCGAGCAGCAGGGGTTTCAGGAGGATCTAACAAAATATGTGTTAGTTAAATTATTTTCTGTAAATGAAGAGAAAAGTCTATGTAATTTTTCCCCACCTAGTGAGGCATACAATGAGCTGGGACTACATATGCATATAGGCTGTCATTTTCAAATTTTATATTCTTTGTTCCATCTGCTAAATATAAACTTTGTTTTTTAAGAAGGCTGTTGGTCAATATTCTTGGTCAGGGCACTGGATCAAGCAGGTTCCTGAAACTGAGACAGGCATGCCAGGTAATAAGAGGTTGGCATAGACGGGTACACTGTCCCATGTAAGAGTGGAAGAATCCTGATATTCCTATGCAGGTAAGGGCAACAGGCTAAACATGTGAGTTGGGTGCACTCAGACTTGAAAAGGGAGTAAGGTACAGCTAGCCCCAGCACTGTGGCACAGTGCATGTAGTTTTATTAAAACAGAATACGGAAATTAGGATATACTAATAGTTTGAGGAAGAAGAGAGAAAAGGTAACTTAACTGTGTGAGGAAAGGGTCAGCAAAATATATGGCACTGGAAATAGGAAGTTTTACAAATGCGCATGTTTGTCTCCCACTTCCGTTTCCTCAGAATCAGAATCTATTTTCCTTACTTGTCACTTAAGGAGTTAAATTTTGCCACACATATGTGTCATGAGGGCAGAGACCAAAATGTAATTAAAACAATAGCTGCATCATATATCATGAATCCCTGATATATTGTCTACCTTCCGACTTTGTGTTATTTTTTCTTTGTTTTCCATACTCCTCTGATCTGAAAACACAAGGGTTTTCTCAGTGGGACAAAATAAACTCTATCCCATTGGAAATGCAGGGGAGAGGAGGAAGACATAGCTTTGTTACCCACAACATAATCACCCAATGTTTCCAAGTGTCCCAATTAACTTCAGTTAAAGTGGTAGGTTCTCAGCACCTCGGCAAATCAGACATGAGGGGTGAAAATCTGGATGCTTTGAAGCCAATCGGATTTTTACCTTCAACTTCACTGGGGCAGGATTTTACCCTTGGTCTCTCAAGCTGATAACCCAAAATCACAGATGCTGCCTTCACCGTTATGACCTTGGTGACTACATGTTGAATGCAAGTCTAATCAGATCCAGGGCAAGCTTACTGAATTGCATTCCAGACAGTCACTTTGCTCAGGAAAAGGGTTCGATACTCTGTTGAAGGGTTATCTCTGAAAAGTCACCAGGACTGCAGTCTGTAACTATTGACTTTATGTTTCAGCTGCTGGTCCATACTCCTAGAAAAGAATTTTTCCTACACATGAGCCCACAGGTAGGTGAGCATGGCTGTGGAAGGGAGCTAGCAAGCTGAACGTGGGGCAAGGAGACAAATTCTACTTAATGATCGGCACCTTCTTCTTACCCCAGAAAAGAGAAGGCAGCAGGGTCTCTGTCCAGCCTGAAATATTGACAAATCTCAGAAGGGGTGAGGAGATCTGGCTACAGGAGAGCGAAGTGAGTGTGCCTAAGGCTGTGCTCCCCGTCATTCCACCATGTTTTCCCCAAAGGGGTGAAATGAGAAGCTCCGAACAACCACAACCTCGGGAACTCTAGGTGAGAAGGAGGAGGGGCTGGCTCAAGAGGTCTCAGGCACTGGTTTCAGGGTGGCTGGATTGCAGAGTCCTATATCCTAAACAAGGATGTCGGAAAGAGATCTAAGTGTGGGAGTATATCCAGCTCTAGAAACTGTGACTAGACCCTGCCCCGGCCACTTAACTTCCAAGTGAGCCCAAATGCAGGGCCCATCTGCTTGCAGCAAAGTGGTGACCACACAGAGAGGTAGTGGACTGGGTTATGATACTGACTACAACAGGTCAAGACCTTAGTTTCATGCCTCCTTTGCAAGACCTTTTCTCCATAACACCATTCCAGGATATTGCCTTAGGTAGTTTTGGTAGAACATGGCTATAACTAGAATTGTTTTAGCAAAACCAAAACGTTTCAGGATTCGGAGACCCAGGTTCAAGTTCTACTCTCCTTGATCAGAGTACTCTTTCATGAAAAACTCTGCCATGAAGCAGACAGAGCAGGAGCCTGGACTTGAGTTTGCCCGAAGCCCCCTACTATCCTCCCTCATCAAAACCTCTTTTGACACAGTTCCCAATTTGAAAGGTGTGGGTCTGGAATAGGAACTGGACATCTCAACACAGCTCTGGTTTTTTGGGCAAATGTAACCTGTGGGTGGGCTGCAGTTGAATTCACTGCTCTTCTCCTAATGCCTGAAACCCACTCCCATAGAAAAGCACAGGGAGACACAGAAGTCAGTCACTGAGGATTTTCAGCAAGGATTGCACAGGGTCATCCTCCCCAAACTCAAGCCCAAAAGAAATGAACTTAATTCTGAAGTACCAACTTTATAAAATCTTATGATAAAGAATAATAACTTAAATGGATTATAGAGTAGCCATGTTGTAGAAACTAAGTTATCATGACAGTTATACATACACATAAATAAAGAAAACAAATTAAACAGAAACCCAGTGAGAAGAAACTCAAGAGTTCCCGAAGCTTAGGTTGAGTTCACCTGAGTCTCACAGTTTTAAATCACCAAAATCTGTACAGTCTGCTGACTCAAAAGCAAAAGTACCACAACAATAAAATCCCCTTGCTTGCAGAAACCTCCAACTGGAATCCATTCAAACTTTATCTCCTGTGCTGTGGAAATCACCCAGTTAGCTACTCAGCTAACTAATTAACCAACCACTTAATTGAAGTATATAAACAAAAACAAAACAAAACAAAACAAAAACCCTATTACAAGAAAAATACAAACTGAAAATAGCAAAATATAAGTGACTCTTTCCCCATCACCATATTCAAATAAGAGAAAAGATGGTGACTCATACTAGCTAAGACAATTTAAATAAAACAGTTTGTCTAAAATAAAACAACACTCAAAACATACAATTAAAATTTTTAAAAAAAATTCCTTCCCAATTTTCCCTTTCTATAATTAACACTGCCCTGGCTTCCTGTGGGAGGGTTAACTATCTCACGACCTTGCTGCAAAGTGCTTCAGAGTTAGGGAAAACAGCCCACTTTCTGCTCCTGGGCTCAGCTTCTCCCAACCCACACCCTGCATATGGCCTTTTGCAAAGCAGCTGCCCTGACTGCTTGCTCTCATGGACTCTGAGTCCAACAGTAGGGAACCTATTGTCAATAGGCTTTTGAGCATACCCACAGCTACCACACCCACTTCCAGAAACTTCTGAATGTGCAAAGCTAATTGTGCATCTGCTTAGCAACAGCGACCCCGACACAACTCATTCCTACCCACCCCTCAATAGAGCTCTTAAAGAGCTATCTCCCTATTAGGCACAAAGATTTTTGTTTGAATGAATTCTGAGACCTTGAAAAGTTGCCGTGAAATGGACTTGTCCGTCCTCCAATCCACTCTAGATGTAACCAAAGGCCGTGATGTAATAATACGTACATAGTGCTTAATCTAGGATTAGCACTTCACAGCCGGGGCACTTCTGGGCATGCTACATCAATTATGAAAGTAAAAAATTTGCTTGAGCTCTTTCATTGCAAATTAAGCACTATACATACACAAAAGGAGGCAGACTCAAGTTGCCCTCACTAACTTTGTCTTTTTTTCCGACTTAAAACAAGCACTCGTAACACTTTGTTAAAGTGTTTTGCATAGACT
Organism: Mesoclemmys tuberculata; assembly: GCA_007922155.1. NCBI lineage: Eukaryota > Metazoa > Chordata > Testudines > Chelidae > Mesoclemmys > Mesoclemmys tuberculata. The sequence continues at coordinate 15,757,160 of ML675629.1, read as the reverse complement.
ATATACGTATGTATGTTTTAGCCTATATTTGTATAATTAAGACATGCATATTAACTTTTTAGCTGACATAACAAGATACCATTTCAAAGTATTAGAAATTTACTCAAGAAAGAACACATCTTCATGCCCTCCATTGTATAAAAAACAAGTGATATTTACAGGAATACTTCTCTATGTAATTACACAATTATTAAAAACATAGTAGTGAAGTTGGAGCTTTATTCAAGTCACTTAAATTAGAGCTTTTCATCATAATCACTATCTACTTGAATATGTATTGCTTGGATGTAACTGTAAAATGCTCATTAAATAAATTTTTTAAAAAAAATTTAATTACTGGGAACTTCTTCAGAAAATAATGATTGTGGCTCATAATTAGGATCTTTGTTTCTGTTTGTTTTTACACTAAAAGGTAGAGACTAAGAGAAAAAGAAAGAAATTGCAGATCCAACATTTGGAAAAGGAGCTGTCAGAAGCAGAATGGAATGTTAACAAGCCAGCTCCAGCCAGGCAGAAAGATAGCTATAATTTGATACATGTATTTAAGTCCTTCATTTTGGGTGTTAAACAGGCTTTATAGCAGTTATCATCTGGAAATGTGAGATGCCGATTGGATGGGGTTTCCATTCAATGTATCTGTGCGCACTAACTTAGTTTAAGCAATGATGCATTTGCAACTTGAATTTGGCAATTAGCGTTTGTCCACTATGTGATTTTTGTATACCTCAGAATCTGTGTAATTTCTAGCACAGGCTAATGAAGCAAATTATCAAATATCAATTATCAATATCAATATCAAATTAAATCCCTATATATTTCTTTCTGTATATTACAACATAAGAACAGACGGCCATAGATATGCAATTTAAACTGAAGAACACTCTGCAAACTTTTATTAGGGAACAAACATAAAATGAATAGGACAGGAATATTTTTTCAGTGAAGACATAAAAGATTAACATTTATTTAAAGCAAAAACGGAATAACCTTTAAGTATGATCAATTAAAAATAAAGCTTCTGATCTCCCAAATCCCCTTAATCACACAACTGGGCCTACTGATATCAATGGGACAGTTCAAATCAGTGAATATTGCTTCCAGGTCAGGGCTGCAAGACATTAGACTTACAAGTAAAACTTAGATAAAAGTGATCTATTCCCGAGGATCTTCTGGTTTGTTACAAATGTAACCACTCATTTTCATACTTGTTTTCTTTTCTTTTCTTTTTAAATTGGTTTTGTTTTAAGAAATTTACTGAAATTAGAGATGTGAAGAAATGATAAAGGCATGAGGAAAGACAGAGGACAAAATGGAAGCCTTCATTTTCATTTTCCTCCTAAATCTCAGAGGACTTTTTGATAACAACTTTCTGTTTACATTAAAGATGGGCCTGAACCTTTAGTGCCTTGAAAATACAGCTCTAGATCTGATACTGGCATTTGCACCTGCAGTTGGTTTACATACACTATTGCCCTCCATCCTGAAAATCCTAAAGGATGCTATACACCAAGGCAAGAGTATAACACCTTACTCAAGTTCTGTAGTCACTTGCTCTGCAATACAACCAGATTCTGCTTTACTGATTTATCCTACTGTGAGAAGCAGACCAGTAAGTATCTGAACATCTCATATTACAGAGGGCCAGTGCTTGTCAGAACTGGTGTTGAAGGGCAAATTGCTGCTATGTCCATTAACACCACCTGAGGATCTGGTCCAATGTATTCAAGCTAGGATCTTTGCAGTAGATCCACAGTTTGTCTTTTAAAATGAGACTGGAAGAACATGTACATATAATACTGGTAATAAACCTGCATTGATTATGCATAAGAAGACCTGATATTTGGAGAAGATGAATTATAGTGGTTACCATTAAAAAGTCAGCATTTGCCCATGCATATGACACAAAGATTTCTGAGCTATCACAGTTTTTTCCTCTGCTTAGCATAGTAAATAACATAACATTAAGATAGCTGTTGGCAAATTTTTATGATCATATAGGACACCAAGAGCTTGATAGCAATAATACAAACCTACCATGCCTCACCCTTTTTCTCACGGGAAGACTAGGATTATTGCACACCAATGAAAGTAAATAATGTTACCTCTTGCATAAGGAGTGCAAAATACTTGATTCTTTACAGGAAAACGGTGCCTAGAAACCAACAGTGTTATGTGCGTTCCCAAACTGAAGAACACATGGTTACTGACATCATGGAAACACTGACCAGTTAAATGATTTAAGAATTATTGCAACATAATGAAAACCCTAGACAATGGCATCTTTAAGTATAGCCTTGGTTTGGGCATTGTTCAAATTCCATATGAAATTTTCTTTGGCAAAACAAAGGTAATTTAACTGGTACTCAAGAATGTACTGAATTCTTTGTGTTATCTGCTTTAGAAGTACTTCTGCAACAGCAGCTAAAACGAGCTATGTCCACAGATTGAAACCCCACAGAGGAAAGCAGCACAAACACACTCTCTACATATTAGCACGCAATAAAGCCGAAGATGTCCATTGGATCTTTGAACAATGGGTGCTAATGGATCATTTGTGCTGTGTATGATAGCCTTTTGAGTCAGTAACAAGAGAAATCAGATCTGATGATGCTTATCTCAGCCAAATTCTCTTAATCAACCAGATTAGAAAATGGAGATGTGAGTAAATAAAACCAGCTTTTATAAAATGGAGAGCAAATTTGGTACTCAATTGTAAATGATCTATTGGACAGGATGCAAAGTGATTTTAGATTATATGGGATGGTGTATCAGCAGGATATATACTAGCCACTCTCTTTAATCCATGCTTTAAAAACTTTCTTCTTCTGGATTAAACTGTGAAAGGGGCTTGATTACAATCGTAGATGAAGAATACAGTGTAACAGCATTTTTTTCAAAAACAGCTCCTGTTCTTTCTTTTGTCTAAAAGGTGAATCCTAAACATTTTACTTCCATATCCAGAAAATGAAGAAGACATTTAGCCAGAATGTGTCATAGTCAGCAGATCAGTTCACTGTCCATCTCTGAGGCCCAAAATATTCATGAGCCCTTATTCCCTATAGAATAGTATGTAAGGAAATGACAAAATCTGATATATTTTTTTTTGTTTTGATTTGTTTTAAAGGTAATTGTATGCACTTTTCCCTTCAGAACTGAAGGTCAAAATTGACAAGGGGAGGTGAGGTTAGGAAAATGAAACGAACCATCAAATCTGTGCAGAGGCTAGGAATAGTACATTATTAACAAGTCTGAGCAGTTCAAATTCCCTCTACTCTCATTGGGGGAATACCAAGTGAAAATAATTATTAGCAAATTTTGCCCACTGGCTTCACAAAACAAAACTGATGAAAACCTAACACCACAATGCTGGACATAATGCCATTATATAAAAAATAATTTTCCTAGCTTCTGACATTTTCCCAATTTGCCATTAGTAAACTGATTTAAGAAATATTTCAGGTATATAGACCCCACTTTCTATTAAGGGATGGGCCAAGGAGATAGTGTTCCAGTTTTGAGGTGGGTCAGTGTTAGGACAGAATTTATATTTCCGTCCAATTCAGGGGTGGTGTTCTGAGTTGGTCTTGGATTCAGTGGCACCAAAACTTCAGTCATAAGTGATTACGTGACTGAATCTCTTGCTCCTTTTGGCACAGTTTTTTCCATACTAAAATTCAGCATTAGTGTGTGTGCATGTGTGTGTGTAATATAATTAAATATATTAATATATAATACAAATAAAAATATGGAATTTTCAGTAATAATTAACTTTTGGATCCATTATACTCATGGTAGGCTTAGAAACCAAAGGGATTGAATTGTATGTTTAGTCATGTAAGCAAGACAAACAATAAAGGTTAATAGAAAACTAGAAAGATTTGATTCAATCTTTATTTTGACTATAAAATCTTGTATCAAGCTGTGAGGAAGTGGAGTAGGCCCAGAAGCCCTCTGATGGAGGCCTCAGGATCCTGTCACACTCGTCCCAGGAAAGGAGCAGTGCAGAGGTCCTCCAAGCAGGCTAGAGTGGCTGCAGGGAAAGTAGCCAATCAGGGCCCAAGATAACCCTATAAAAAGGAGCTGCAGAGCCAGAGACAGGCAGTTCTGTCTAGCTAGAGAAGCTCAAGGGTAATCCTGGCTGGTCAAAGGGAACTGCAGCACAATACACATCTCAGTGCTAGTAGGTGCTGATGGAGCAAGGAATAGCTCCTGGCTGGTAGTTGGGACTCAGAGAAGAATAAGGACTGCGGGGAAGTGGCCCAAGGAAATGCAGTTAGTTAGAGGGACATGGAACATGGCTGCTACTGAGGGGGTTCCTGGATTGGGATCCAGAGTAATGGATGGGCTTGGGTATCCCCCAAGAGTCACTGGGAAAGTGGCTACACCCTGAGAAAGGGAGTTTAAACAGTTATAGGGAAGGGCTACATCTGGAACTGTTACACCTCTGGAAGGGGGCCAAACTGTGACTGACCCAACTGAAGAGTCGGGGTCAGAGAACTAAAGGACAGGTGAAGATCCTCCAGGGAGCAAACCTCTGAATCCTGGAAGGGATTTGTCTTGTTTTACACACAGACTGTGTGCTCAACCAGAGCCACCAAAGAGCCTCCTGATAAGTGCAGCAGCTGATGGGGTTACTATGAGTGGAGCAAACGGAGAGAGTGCAGACACACACTTGACTAGAAGGGGGTGCTAACGAGAGGTGGTGCCATGCCATTACACAAGCATACACACATCAGTTCTGGCCCTAATCCAAGCTCATAAAAATGGGGTGTCTCCTTGATCAAAGAAATTGCCCGAAACATGCTCTTCTTAAACTGCATTTCTACTCTGAAAAATGACTGCATGACTTCTTCCTAACATATCTTTTATATATATATATATGTATTCATGCCACATGCTCCACCATTGATATGATATTTTCAGTTAAGGAACTGCAAGAGAAGTGTAGAAAAAAACGAATCCCATTGTACATAGCCTTCATCTATCTGATGACGGCTTTCTTACGGTCAACAAACTGGGTTGGCCCCCCAAATTATTGAACATCATTCGTTCATTACATCAAGGTATAATGGCAACTGTAATGTATGAAACCATAGACTCAAATGTCTTTGACGTTAACAATGGGGTAAAAGAGAGATGTGACTTAGTCCCCATGCTCTTTAACATCTACTATTTATTCTTGCTTCTTCATGCATTTAAGGACAGCAATGATGACATTTATTTTCGACCTAGACTAGATGGAGGCTTGTTCAACATCACAATGTTTAGAATGAAAACCAAGGTGAAAGAGCTGGTTCTGAGAGATGTCCTGTTTGTGACTGACATGGCCTTGGTTGAATCTTCCCTGCAAAATCTCTTGGGTAGATATTTTGCGTCATGAAAGAGCTTCCGATTGACAATCAGTTTTAAGAAACTGTGATCACGTACCAAGGGGTAGAAGAACCAATGCCTGACACCAATCTGGAGGGTACATCTCTTGGCATCGTCAAGAGCTTTTGCTACATGGGGTCTATGATTAGCAGGCATCTTGATCTTCAGACCAAACTGACAGAATTAGAAAAGCAGCTAAGACTTTCAGGCAATTACAGAAATGGCTATGGAATAACAGTAAACTATCAACTAAGGTGAAGATGTGAATCTAGGAAACGTGTGTATTTTCATCTCTGCTCTGTGGTTCAGAAAAATGAACTACATGTGCTACGTACATCAGGAGACTGAATAGCTTCCACATGAAATGCCTGCACCAGGTCCTGGAAATACAGTGAGAAGACAAAATACCAAACACAGAGGGCTGGAGCAGTCAGGAGTGACACACTTAGGCTGGGTCTATACTGACAGCGGCAAATTCGCCTCCGTCAGATTGATTGTGTACACCACGATTCAGTGGATCGACAGTTGCCTATAATAATTCACTCTGCTGTATCATATCTGCTAACTTAACTAGGTCCAGGGTCAAATTACAGGACCTGCATTTAGGAAAAACATACCTTGACCTGTAAACTGAGCAATGATCTAGAAACCATGGAGCAATCAACGTGGAAACCCACTATGTCAGTTTTACAGAGTCACGTTTCAGAGGAGAACCACATGTATAAGATTATTGTTACTGATGATTACACTGTCACTGTTCATTTGTGGTAACTGATCTGGGCAAATTCAAAACATTCTTATGTATTTGTTTAGCTGCAGCATGATTTCAAGAGTGGCCCACGGTTAGGCTGCTTGTCCCCTTTCTATATTCCCTTATAACTAAATATATCAGGACACAAGGATAGGATAAAAAAATTGGTTTATTTATATTAATAATGATTTCGGGTTTTATATGATATTAAAATGCTAACCTAGATCTCCCCATTATCTCCAGGAGGCTTTGGCCCAGATCTTCAATGAAATTAGGCACCAAACACTCATTGAAATCTCTGGGTGTTTGACACCTTTGAGGATCTGGACTTTGGAGCCTCAAGTCTAGCATTGTGCCTCACATACAGTTCTGCACTGGTTCCAGCACAGGCCTGTGATTTAATGGCACACTCTGTCCTCAAATCTTCCTAAATCCTATATTCCTAAGAACTGTTTGTTCTTATCCCCAAGCATGAATAGCTGCTGTAGAAAAAAAATAAATAAAAACAACAGAACTGCTAAGCCCACATCAAAGCTAGGTAATCTTTCATCCACATCCAGAGGTTTGTTAGAAACAATAGGTGTTAAATTTAGCAATGAAAGAGCTAGTTAATCTGCCTGCTAATATATAGTTATTTCTGACGCAGCTAACTGAACAAAACATTTGTCACTTAAATTATGGCAAGCTGCATCGTAAGGTCGCCATTACAAGCTGGTTGTTATAAAGAGTACAAATGTCACCGTATCCCTGCCAACTCACGTCTGCTCCTTAGTCTTAAACCCTGCATTTACCTGCAATAGTCCTTTCTAATACTTAGGGAGAGGACACCTTTGTGTAGGCCTCATTTGAGTAAAACCATGAGCGTGTGTGAGGAGAGGCTAGGCTTCAGAACCCCTCATCCTGCCTCTCGTTAGAGGAAGTGGGATTCTTGTTTTTTTTAATCTGGTCTACATAAAACAGCCATACAACAGAAGATTTCTTAAAAATAAAGAGAATGGTAGTAAACAGATGATTAGAAAAAGGCAAATATAGTGCCCATCTTTAAAAAAGAGAAGGCGGCAGATCTGGGGAACTACAGACGGGTCAGCCTCACTTTAGTCCCCAGAAAAATCATGCAGCAAGTTCTCAAGGAATCCATTCTGAAGCATTTGGAGGAGAGGAAGGTGATCAGGAAAGACAGAATGGATTCACCAAGGGCAAGTCATGCTTGACCAAACTGATTGCCTTCTATGATGAGATGAATGGCTTTGTGGATGTGAGGAAAGCAGTGGACGTGATATACCTTGACTTTAGCAAAGCTTTTTATACGGTCTCCCACAGTATTCTTATCAGCAAGTTGGATGAATGATCTATAAGGTGGATAGAATGCTGGCTGGATCATCGGGTTCAACAGGTAGTGATCAACTGCTTGATGTCTAGTTGGCAGCCACTAACAAGTGGAGTGTCCCAGGGATTAGTGATGGAGCCGGTTTTGTTCAACATCTTCATTAATGAACTGGAGGATAGGATGGATTGCATCCTCGGCAAATTTGCCAATGACACTAAGCTCAGAGGAGTAGTAGATATGCTGGAAGGTAGGGATAGGATACACAGTGATCTAGTCAAAATAAAGGATTGGACCAAAAGAAATCTGATGAGCTTCACCAAGGACAAATGCAGAGTCCTGCACTTAGGATGGAAGAATCACATGCATTGCTATAGACTGGAGACCAATTGGCTAAACAGCAGGTCTGCAGAAAAGGACCCTGGGAGTTACAGTGGACAAGAAGCTGGACATGAGTTAAGTGTGCCCTTATTGCCAAGAAAGATAACAGCATATTGGACTGCATTAGTAGGAGCATTGCCAGCAGATCGAGGGAAGTGATTATTCCCCTCTATTTGGCACTGCTGAGGCCACATTTGGAGTATTGTGTCCATTTTTGGGCCCCTCACTACAGAAAGGATGTAGACCACTTGGAAAGAATCAGCAGAGGGCAACAAAAATGATTAGGGGGCTGGGACACATGACTTATGAGGAGAAGCTGAGGGAACTGGTCTTATTTAGTTGACAGAAGAGAGGAGTGAGGTGGGATTACATAGCAGCCTTCAACTACCTGAAGGGTGGTTCCAAAGAGGATGGAGGTAAGCTGTTTTCAGTGGTGGCAGATTACAGAACAAGGAGCAATGGTCTCAAGTTGCAGTGGGGGTGGTCTAGGTTGGATATTAGGGAAAACATTTTCACTAGGAATGTGGTGAAGCACTGGAATGAGTTACCTAGGAAGGTGGTGGAATCTCTGTCCTTAGAGGCTTTTAAAGTGCAGCTTGACAAAGCCCTGGCTGGGATGATTTAGTTGGGGTTGGTCCTGTTTTGAGCAGGGGTTGGACTAGATGTCCTCCTGAGGTCCCTTCCAATCCTAATCTTCTATGATTCTATTATTCTAAAACAAATTATGCCATTTGCATTATATACCTTACATGAATACTTTGCCAAAGCCCAGTAAACTTTCTTTCAGAGAAAATAAAATCTTACATTTCTCTAAATCAGTCCCACTTTGGTCACTCCCTGGTTAGCATTACGGCCTCTAGTCACTGTGTCTAAAGATCTCTCCTTTCTCATTCCTCCAGCCTAACTGTTTATCAAATTCTCATCTTTAGAGTTCATCATCATATCAGGGTGAGATTTCATCAACATTTCCACAAATAGTGATTTGTCAGGATGAAATGCAGCATCTCTGTGTCCCAGTTCAGCAACTCACAGGTCAGTTTCCCCTCCACCTCTATAGAAATACCATCTCAAGTAAAGCGATTAACTTCTGGTTTGCATACCCATTGTTCTCAACTGCAGGAGTTCTCATACCTCTTCTAAAAATCTCTCTGTTCCTTTGTCAGGAAATATACACTGTTGACAGACCCCAAATGTTTGCTCACAACATGTTTACCTTTTTTTAGATAGTACAGAATGGTTTTGAATTCTGTAATTTATATAGAAGTGCTTGGATTAGAACTGGTGAGAGGAAAACTTTACGGAGTAGAGAAAACGGGGTATGTAGAGGGGACAGGAATCAACAATAATCAGTTGTTCCTTGTTATTAGAACCAACAATTTTATTCCTAATGTAAGCACCTTTGTATTCTAGTGAACAGTGGCTATATTTGTACAGGAACATCACTGATTTCAAGGTTGCCACTGGTGATTGAGCCACTCATCTACAACGATAGCACAAGCCTCATCTAATTTAGCTATTTTATTTTATTATTTGTCTTACTGAAGCATCTAGGAACCCTAATCATGGAGCAGGACCCCATTGTGCTAGGCACTGTACAAACACAAAGCTAAAAGATGTTTTCTGCCCCAAGGAGCTTCCAATCTAAGTATCAGAAAAGAGACACCAGATGGATACAGACCGACAGACAGACTTGGGCAGTGGTTCCCAACCTTTTTGGCTTGAGGGCCACAGATATCATTGTTATATCCCTGAAGGGCCAACAGTCTCTGCCAGCAGCCCTCCCTGTCCTCCCACTGCAGCTAGACAGAAGGAGTTCAGTGAGGAGGATGCCTCCCTCCTCACTTATCTCCCATCCCCCTGTCTGCAGCAAGGAAACCGCATGTGTTCTGTAGCCCCGTGTGCTCCACCTGGGACCTAGGCAGTGGCTCCCTTCCGCAGCCAGGGGGACAGAAGATCAGTGCTCCCCTCCCTCTGGCTCCAGCAAGGACCCCAGCGCCTAGGGACCCAGGCAGAGCACTTTGCTGTGCTCCCTGCTACAGCCAGGAGGAGGGGAGCACTGATCTCCCATCCCCTTAGCTGCAACAAGGATCCTGCACTGGTCTTTTAGCCATGTGGCAACACGCTCTGTCTGGGTCCTTAGGCAGCAGCTCCCTTCTGCAGCCAGTGGGAGGGGAGTGGCAGGTCACTTTGAAAGCCCTCATGGGCCACTTTTGGCCCCTGGACCACAGGTTGGGAACCACTGGGGTGTATGACGATGGAAAGATACAATATTTGTCAGCATGCTAGGCAGTGGTCTAGCACACGAGCAACCTAGGCATCATGGTAAAGGAGTGTTTTGACCAGGGCTCGGAAGGCGGTTAAAGAGGTAGCTTTCTGGATATTCATAAAGAGCACTTTCCAAACATGTGGGGGCAGCATGAAAGAAAGCACTAAGGTGCTTGTTTGAAAATGTAATAAATGGGAAGTGGAGGTTGGCCTTATTGTCCAATCAGAGGTGAGCATCAACGGCTTGATAGCAAACTCTTTACCTCAGACTATCGGCTTTGAAGAAGATGTGAGCACGTGCACTAGACTATGTTTTACACAAGCTAGTCCTGAGTATCTAAAGTCTTCAGGAATTCAAGTTTCAATTTGGGGTGCCATTTGCAATGCGCCATGACAACCTACATACGAGCCCTGCACTACACCGTTTGGGATTTACCGCACCAAAAATGCAGACACTTGTTACTTGAGCTACAGAAAGACTCTTTCAGGTGTGAAAAATTGTAGGCTGTGCATTCTGTGGGATCTCCTTGGCAATAGACGTGATGAAGCACCCATCTCATTGTGTTGCATGAGTAATAGCAGCAAATAGCCTTTGTGCTGCTCCAAAATGGATAAGATATGGTTGCCCTAAAAGGGCTATTTACTTTCATACATTCATACAGGTGAAAAATCAGTGAAGTTATTTGTTTTTTCAATCGTTTTATGAAAAGCCAAATCCTATCTTCAGATTTACAACATGTACATTAATAGCCAAGTTTACTTCAAAGGAGGCACATGAGGGAAATGAAGGAAGAATGTGTCCCATTGTGTCATGGTGGTTGAGCTTGTATGTGACTTAAACAAACATCTCCAGAGCCAGAGGAAAAATGGATTATTTGCGTCCCCAGGTTAATCATGTTTCTGAGATTTTGTTAGCAAGGTGAAAACTCAGAAAATGTATTATGTATAAATTAAGGATGACCTGGACAAGCCTAACGTGTGCATTTGCATAATAAAATATAGAAATTGTGATGCACTAACAGCAATTTTCTTTGGGCCTTATTTATGCTGAGTGGTACCTTACTTTTCAAGTGGCCCATCAATGGGACTACTCATGGAGGAATGTACTATGCACTATGAGTAAGGATATTACAATTGGTTACTTCCTTCTCCATTGGTCTGGCCAAATGAACCTATGCTATTAAGATTACATACCTGTTTGTATATGTCTTAGTTCATTTGCTGTTTTTTTCTTACACTATGGTTCACGCAGCTCTTTATTATTTTTAATTCACAATCAGCATTCTGAAGGTTGTTATTTATTGTTATCTGTAAGAGAACAGTACCACAATCAATGTTCTCCATTGTTAATACCTTCCTTAATAATATTTTTCCATTAAAGCCCTTTTATTACTGATGGATGTGACCATAATTACTATGGTTGGATGTGTTATAATGTGATTTTTGAAATTTTATGATGCAAAACCTTAGCCCTTTTTGTTTTTATTTATTTATTTATTTATTGTGAGATGATGTTTTGGGGAAAAACTTGTACATTTTTCTTCTAGCAGTGAATCTTAGGCAATTAACAGGAACAATTCCAATTAACTGGCATAATTAAAAAACTAATAATGTTTAACATTATTGTTTTATACAATGACATTAGCTTTAACAGCCTCGCAACACATCTAGACTTCATTTGCATAGTCACTGACTATATTATTTATTCTTGGTTTCTTTGGCAACCAAATTGACAATAGGAACAGCAGTGTGAATTCCTAAATTGTTTTGCCATATAGTTTCATAATTTATGCCATTGGCAGTAATTGTAATGTCTGTATAATTTCCTTTTAATTATCAACTAATGAAATTTACATTCATTTGGGTAAAAAACAAATATTCACATTCAACTTCCAATCACCTGTCCAAGTTTCCAGTCAATGTGTTGATGTTTAGTGCCTTATTTTATTTATATTTTAAATATCAAACTGTGAAAGGTGTATTGAAATATCTTTGGTTATTAATGGTTGGATTAATATTGATTATTGCATATGCTTCTATGACACTCTTCTGCCTTCAAAGTTTTAGAAGATGCTTCTTTCAGAAAAGAAGAAAGATACTACTGGCTTTTTCACATTAAACTCTAAGGATCTTAAGAGGAATTAATTCTGTAAACTTTAATTGCAGAATAATCTCTGCCTGTTCCCTTATCTCTTGATTTATTACAGGCATTTATTTCTAGTTTGAGAAATTCTCATCAGTTTCCCAGGGAATTAATTTAGATTTCCAAAAAGAAAAAGAAAAAAAGGGGAAGGAGCAAATTACTTCTAAATTCAAATTAAGATGCTAATTACAATAATTATTTCATAAAATAATATAGAAACTTTATACATATGAGTATAGTCATTTTGGAAAAAAATTTGATTATTTGCAAATCTTAATTGAACTCAGATTTGAATGGAACAACACTTCCATTCAGTTTGTCTTAAATAATGACCTGTGGAGAAAAGCGGAATAGAGCTATTAATCCTCTTTTAGGCCCTGATTCTGCAAACACAAATGTTTCTAACACATGCCTAAGTATCTGCAAGATCATAAACTTTCACTGATGCAACCCCATTGAAGCCAATGGGATTGCATCTGTGTAACTCAGGAGAGAATTTGCCTGGTGTAAACTCATGGCTGCATCAGGAATTGATTTGGCTGACTATGTTTAGTGGGCATAAGTGAAAGTTATTTCTTTCTTACTTTGCTCAGGCAAGAAGCCAGTGAGACAAGTGAAACCACTGAATTTGGTGAGACCACTGACTATGACAAGGTTCTGGGAAGCTCCCAGTAGCAACTTGTTAAAATGTCAGCCCCCACATCGAAGGGAAGATTAAGATAATTTTCCTGTTTCTGGTGGAGTTGCCAAGTCCTCACCCCTTTTCTCTTTGCAACAGGTTAAAGGGAAGGGTGACTTTTAGTGGGGGCTCCTGAGTGTAATACTGGCAACACACCAATGAATGGACTACATATAAAGTGAGCAGTAAAGTCCGTTATAGTCAATTTTTTTGGTGGCCTCAGTGTGCGGCCACCAATTCTTGCTGGTGGCCGCTCTGACAATTTTTCTTAAAATACTTAATTAACTTTAAGAAAAACAAATCAACAGACATATCTAAATCATAATTTATTTGCGTGGAGCTTCTCTTATATTTGCTAGCTAGTAAATCTGATGCTGTGAAAAGTGGTATTTGTACGCTTCTTAATATCATGTTTCATGGAAGACTTACCCCAGCAAGCCCAGGGATAAATTAAGCCATCGGTGGGGGGCCAGGGGTAGCAGCAGGGGGCCACGGATGATGGATGGGGGGCTGACGGAGGTAGCCGGGGCTAGGGGCAATGGAGGGGCATGGATCATGATTTCAGGGACTGAGTTTGAAGCCTGGTGGCCAGGGGCCAGAGCCTGCCACTGCGCAGCTCGAGCGTTGGGCGGGAGCCTGGGGATGGAGACGGAGCCCACCACTGCACAGCTAGGGGACGGGGCTAGGGGATAGAACCTGAAGCCCCACAGCCAGGGGATGGAGCTTAGGGACAGATCCTGAACCCCTTTGGCCCCAGGATGGAACCCACTGCTGCAAGGCCGGGGATGGGGATGGAGACCGAAGCTGCACCTCCAGAGCCCACCGCTCTGCCACCTCAGGGCTGAAGCATGAAGCCCAAGCCCCACCACCCCTGGGAAGGTGGGGAACTCACCAGCTGCCTGCTTCTCCAGCATTGTGCCCCATGTGTCTCCAGAGGGGGCCAGAGCCTAGCCCCTACTGGTGGCACAACATGGGGGAGGAGAGGCCATTGCTTTGCCCTTCCCTCCCCAATCACTGCCTAGGAGGCTGTGACTGCAAGAAAAGTCCTTGATGGCCACATGCAGCCACGGTGGCCACATCTGAGAAACACTGCCCTCATCTATCTATTTAGACTTTTTACAAACCACAAAAGAGCACCAGTCCATCCCAACAAAAATACCCTAAACAAACAGTTCCTCCAGATCAAATCAAATACATGGTGGCAATAGAAATGTACTGATATACACACAGTCCCCAGAGTCTCACACCCAGCATTCATCTGCCTTGGGGTAAGGGAGAAAAGGTGGGCCTTGCAGTGCACCCTAAAGGCTGACATACATGGTCTGCTATGTATCTAGGTAGGAAGGAAGTTCCAAGGACCTGGGAACACAGCGGTCCACAGATATCACCCTGATCCATGTTGAGAGCGCCTTATTCTGCAAATTGTTCTCTCATGACCTGATTCTATCACCCTGACTCCCACTGAGTAATTTCCTTACTGTGCAAGTAGTCACCTGTACTAGCCTTGGCAGAATGGGCTCTGTTCAATGTGAAGCAAGGTGGTAGAACTGGGCCTTGGGGGACCATTGCCTTAGCAGAAGGAGCTGCATATTTTTTAATCTCTGCCCAGTGTACTGAGCTATCCTTTGCAAGGCTGCTTGAACCATTTCGGATATGCGACCTGTAAAGGACCTGTTTGTTGGGATATCATTAAAATAAACTTAAAAAAACCCCACAGCACCTAAAATTGTAATAGGAAAAACTTTGGACTTTGAAAAAAATAAATATTCCTTGACAAATTTATGTTTGCAGAAGATAAGAAATGTTGACATTAAAGAATCATGTTGTGCTCTCCAAAATCCCCATCCAAATAGATTAAGGGGAGAGTAATATACGCGTACTGATCTCTAACATTGAAATGAAGGCTTTCTAATGATGACATTCAAAGCTTTGTTAGCTATATTAGTAATAAGTTGAAATTATGGATAGTGAGTAAGTACATACTCGTACATAAGGTAACATGCTGGCCAAGACTTCACCTGGCATAAGTGTATTTTTTGTTTGTTAATTTCTCTTTGAAATAGTTCACTCATTTGCTTAATATGATATAAATATTGGCAAGGTGTGTAATGTGTTTTGTCGGAAGATGTAAGAAAGAGGTACAAACATATAATGATAAACAAAATTTCCCCTTTTCTGGTAAATTTAGAAACAGGGTGACCAGGGCAACATGACCCAGAAATTGCAAATTCAGCAGGGAAATGTGGACATTAGGTAACTAAAGTTTGTGGATGTGTAATGTAAGAGTTATGTAAAAATAAATGGATAATGTTTTGAATGCTGATTGGAGGAGAATTAGGTAATGGGGAATGTGAAAATGTATACGAATACATGTGAAGATGAACCCCCAAACTGGAGAAATGCTGGACCAGAAGCTGAAGAAGGAGAATGACAGACCAGACCACGAGAACAGGAGAGGTAATGACCATTCTAGAGGGGCCATGGAATGCAGTAACTTGGGCCTATTTACCTGTTCCATCTTGTCTGTTATTACTTGTCTGGCATAAATTTATGTCCAGACACAATATGTGGCAATAATTCTGTCTGAAACTATATTAAATAAAGGCAAAAACTGATTTTAAGCCTAAATTGGATGGAGGTGTGACTCAGTTTCCCACTTTACTCTTTCAAATTAATGGAGTGCAAGCTCCTTAAAATAAAAGCAAAGGGACATTTTTAAGAAATGAACATCTGTGATCAAACAAATTATACTCCGTGAGCAGCAATGGTGATCCACGTCTGGGTCCACTGAACAGCATTTCTATAGCAGTTAAAAATTCATTTCATTTCATTATCTGAACTGTTCAAGCACCCCAGTTTGGATCAGAGAAATCTTCTTAAACCTGCAGGAAACTCATTTACCCCTGCTGAGGCTCCAGCTTCCTTTCTTATATTAAGGTAGAGTTTTCTTGCTTACCCACACTGGCAGATATATATATATAAGATTTGTATTGACGAGAAAAGGAACATTTGCTGAAATCTGCAGTAGAAAGGAGCTGTATTATTACCCTTTTCTGTTTTATTGAGGTCTGTTTCAAGGCTACTTTACTGATCTCTCATCTGTTACAAATACAGTTCCTGATACATTAGAAAGGAGAGAGCTGTCTCTGAGGTGATGCGGAGTAGAACAAAGAGAACAGCATCTGCCCTCTGAGATTTTACTAATGAAGAAAGTTGTGGTATCATTAACTTAAAAAGAGAAAAAAATGCAGTCATCAGTGTGGAATGTTTTCAAATGAGGGAGAAATTAATGCATAAAATGTTTGTAGCTGCATAGGTCATTGAAAAGTCGCTCATCTACACAGAACAACGCTCCACTTTCTACTACACACTGCAAATCTTGACTTGCGTAGCCAATGACTTCATTTTATCATTCATTTATTGTGGGATGTTATGATTAACTAACATGTTATATCATATATAATCACTGTATGCTGAATAGAGTTAAATTGTAGCATTATAGAAGTATATGATTGATCAGTAGTCAGAAGGGATAAGTGTGTATTAGGTATCTAAGTAAGTAGAGCTGAAACGCAAGGCCTACAGACTGAGGCCTGTAAGATTTTACCTTAGCCGGGCTAGGCCATGGGCTTAGGAAATGCTTGACATAAGTAAGTGACCAAAGAATGACCCAAAGCCACAAGATTACGGGAAAATATGTGCTATGGATGGTACTAGAAAAAACTGACCACGCAGCTAAGTTTGGATTACAAGATGCTCGGTAGTTCCATATTTTTCTAACACATGCCCTAACCATTGTGTGCCAATGCTAATGAGAATAAAAGGAACTACCAACAACTTAGTAAAAATGTGGTCCACCGATATTCTTGGGGGGGCAGGAACACAACACAACTAAGGAAAAAGAGGGTGGACACTTTCACGCACATGCATGGCGTGTTAGTTGTGGTCAGAACCATAAGACAAAAGATTAGGTAAAATGAGTTTCCTATGGAAAAACTTCAGCAGGAACCATCCCATTACTCATGTTCAATGGTCAAGTCATCTATCAGACCCTAAGACATTCTAGGATGATGTGATTGTGACTATAGCTATAATTTGTGTGTGGATGTATTTAGGGTTTATATATGCTGTGATAGTCATAATTTTGTTGGTTACTTTAATGAAATGGATAAAAGATATTAGATATTGTTCTTGTGAATATGTGGGGTCATTATCCTTGGTCTTTATGTCTTGACAGAGACTGTAAATATGAAGCAAGTAGCAGAGGTGACTTTCAAGCTGTTGAGCTTGAAACTGTAGCCACCATACCCAAACCCACGGTGGCGTAATGCAACATTACTAAATTCACTATAACTAAAATAAAAGGCTACACCTACGCTGGGTCTACACTGATGGCAGCAAATTTGACGTCGTCAAATTTGCCGCCATCAGATCGATAGCTCTGGATCGACTGAGTGGTCTGTGTAGACCCGCTCAGACGATCCAGCAAGCGACGCAGGACAACCACCCCGGTAAGTGGCGTAGCGCTGCATCGAAGGGGACGCTGTTCCCTTCGACGCAGCGCAGTGTGGACAATGCGCGGAGGAGAAGCTGCAAAGTCGACGAATCCCAAAGGTAAGTGTAGACTGGGCCCTAGATGCAGCTTTTAGTTACACAGGTGTAAATTCACACTAACTTCACTGGCGTAAATCGATTTACTCCAGATCTACACCAATCTAAATGAAATTACAATATTGCATGTCCTGCACCCATTATGGATATTGAGCTCCCAGATGCACAGAACAACTGCAGAATATATAATAGGTGTTCTCATTTTGGGTCAGACTCTCAATTCTGGTACATCTGTATAAATCCAGACTGACTTCATTAAACTCAGTGGAGTTATAACTGAAACAGAATTTGGATTCTGTTGTGACACCTGCAGCTGCTACCTTTGTGGCCTGAATTGTATTATATACTTTGTATTGGTCCTATAAAAGGTTATCATCAAATAAATTACTAAATATAACCCTTCTGTCAATGGTGGCAGCAGCAACTAGGGCCAAGTCCTTATTTTAGGGGATTCTCTATTAATTTTTTAACTTTTTTTGCTTTGAGCCCCCACCCAGTAATGTGGGAACCTATAAGCACTCTGGGCACCTTTGCTAGGAAAATATGTACCCACTTACAATCACAAAGATTTAAACAAACAAACTTTACTGGGGGAGGAAAGGAAAGAAAACACCCTGGTTGCACTAGGAAAAATATTTTCAATTTAGCACCTTCTACCATCATTTATCTCCGGGTGCATGTCACACTCCCAAATAATTGGCAGTTTGTTCTGCCTCCCAGCCTCCCATTTTCAGTTCATGGGTCCCAACTTCCTCACTTACAATTTATAGTTCCAGGAATCAAGGAAAATCAGGATCGCTGTTTTGTAGGCAGCTCTGAGGCTCTACCACCTGTCCTGCCATAATAGTTTTAGCAGCTAGGACAGGGAGGACTCACCTGAGTCACAAGGCTCACATAGACTGTTGCTATTCCTTTCTCTGCTCCCACTATAATGCAAGCAACTTCTCTTGCTTTGCTGCTTATGCTGTGGCCAGTGGGTGAATCCAACTGCTGCCTTGCTCTGCCTGCTGTCAGGAGACCAGAACTGCTGCTGGCTTCTGACCACTGTTTGTCACCAGAGAGACAACCAGGACCTCTGGTGAGCTTTGCCCACATAAAGTAATTACAGCTCTCAACTCAGCTCTTTCAGATAAAAGGTGATCAGTAACCATAAGAACTCAACAGAATCCCCTGCGTCCTCTCCCAGAATGATATTCCCAGGAGCAAGCCAAGAATGAGCAGTCTAGCTCTGTCTAGGGCCTCTTACCACATCCCAGCAAACAGCAGTTTTTTATCAGAGTGATCCCATACCCAGTCGTTGTCCAGGCTTTGGGCCCCAAGTACAATACTTAGTCATATTACACCCCAAACTACCTGCAGTTCATATGCAAATAAGTTCCTGGCTCAATGAGTTGACTCCCCTTGATCTCCAATAGATGCCATTAGAGTGCGCACTCAGTTACCTCCCTTCTATCATAGGTTTCAGGTCACACGGCCTAGTTTTAAAGTTGAGACGATATATACACACATAGAATAATGTGCTCAGTCCAGTTACTCGAGCCAAAGGAAGACCAGTATTTTCCAGAGAGGAATTTCCATATGGGATTATGTTTCATGAGTCAGACTAAATGAACTACACCTTCCAATTTTGTGAGCTGCTCTCAAGTGCTTTTCCCAGATCTGGGCTCCAATGGGTTCCAGTAATTTGGGAGAAGAACCTTAGGTTATTAGATATTTCCAGGTTATTTTGTGACCATGGACAAATCATTTAAGATCTGATATTCAAAACACCAGACTATGCTGAAGCCTGATTTCTGCATGCAAATGGCCAGTAAGACACACAAAAGAAAGAGTGTTTGAGAGACAGAAAAAGATGGAAGAAAATAACAAAAGTCAGAAGGAACAGAAGAAAAAGGAAAAATTCTGCAAAGGTGTAAATGGGAGATAGTAGGAGAGAACAATGGAAAAGATTAAAGAATGGGGAGGAGAGGGATTTTGGGGGAGATGGACCTGTTGAAATCTTGACGTCTCTTCCAGCCCTACATTTCTATGATTCTATGGACATTAAGGCTAGAATATCTATATCTATATCTATATATAGACTTATATATAACTGTTTAGTGTTCCTACAGTGTTGTTTGTATTACCCTGTCAGCAAGGGAAGGGTTGCTGTAAGGTTGGAAAGAGAAGAGTATGGTAGACCCACCTTAAGATACTTAAGCCCAAAATGTAACTCTTTTGGCCTATCAAAGTTTGTGTGTGGAGGGGAGTGGATAGGAGTCACAGGTAGAGAGGAATATTTGGGTCAGTCTAATCACTGCCCCCCCAACGAATGTAAAGAGATGGGGGTGAGGGACATACTATCATGTTTGTTTCCCAACACAGGCACTGTTTTGAAGATTACTGCTTTCTTGGGTTGAGCAGTGGCCCTAATGAAATGTGTGACTGCTCATTATGCAGTCCTCTACTTTTGCATGGAGTGTGTCAGTGCACATGTTTCTATGTCTGTAAAACAGGAAAGAAAGAGAACTGGCCACACAAAAACACTACATTAAGGGAATACTTTGGCTGTACAATTAAGTACCCCAAAATAAGAAAATGCCAATGTAGATCTTAACTCTGCCCCCTTTTACATAAATCGGATGAGAGTGTGAGCTCTTCAGAGGAGGGAAAATCCTTCTTACATGCATGGAAAGCACCTAGGAGTCAGCAAGTGTTATCATAAGATATATGCACATTGTTGTCATGCTCTATTTACGCAGCATACTACCAAGGAAGCATCTGAACTTGCAAATACCTATGGACATACTTAGTCATTTTAGTAGGCCCCTTGAAGTCAGTACTAGGTTTCAGGAAGTTCTATGCAGAGATAGGTGACCAGGCTGATATTTCAATATGTTGTATAGACACAGTCCTAATGTAAAGCAAGAACTGTGAAAAATGTTTGGTAAATGTCACGTAATATTATATGAATATTCTGAAATCCTGTCTGGACACTTCCCAAAGTAGCATGCTGCAAGTTATATCATTGCATAAACTTTCTGGTTATTGAAATAAGGTCCAATCTTTCCTTATATACCGTTCAAACAGTCAGACGATTCCGGTACTCTTGTTTCCAAGAGCTGCAGTGCAGTGGTTTAACCTGCACAAACAGGAGAATGGATAACTTTGCTAACAGCACAAAATTGTCAGAAATCTGGGCCTTTGGCAGAGCCAGTCTCCAGGCAACCTAAAAGGCACTGCTGGCCTGTAATAAGCTGCCTGATTGGCGACACCGCCTGACTGGTTGGAAGCGTCAGCAGACTGACTCTCAAGGCCAGTAGGAGCATTTTAGGGGTGACTGAAAGCATTTGCCTGTGATAGTTGCTTTGCTTGCTTAGTCCTAGCCTTGGCCACAACCCCGCCCCTGCCTGGCCTCACTCCAGGTAATCCAATGCTGACTTCAGCTTTCACCTTTGGATCTGGCCTCTGACTCCAGTTCTGACCTAGGGCTCTTTCCGGCACCTGGCTCTGGTTCTGACCCTGGGCTCTGATTCTTGACTACTGATTCCTGCTCTTAACACCAGGCATGATAGCCCATGTCCATGGACCCATCTCATTTACAACTCCAACAGCATGACTCCTTGCAACTGAAACTCCCACTGTATCCTCCCACACTGCCTTAAACAGGGCGCAATGCTATAAATTGCTGCTCCCTGGGACTATTAAGTTGTGCTCCTTTGTAGTTATCTGACGTGTCACTGGTTCCATTGTAGTTTTGTTGTTGCAGATTTGCCAATGGTAAATTCAGCTGTAGAAGCATATCATCTGCTATGTTTGCTATCAGTACTACTAAAGATGGCTAGATAATGGCAAACATTTTCCACAAAATAATTAAAAATAAAGCAGATTTGTTGTTTGTGGGTTTTTTGATGGAAATCTGTAAAGCTTTTTATTTTTAAAAATTTAAAACTCTTGAAATGTGAAATATTTTCAGTTCTTGGTTTTCAATTTTTTTTCTTCCAGTTTTGGAACACCCTCTCCCCCCATCCTCCCAAATGGTTTTTAGTTCTCTGAAAAAATAAACATTTTGAAAGAAATGAAATGCATTTTGTGTTGAAAAAATATTTTTCAGTGAAAAATTTCACATTTTAGGTTTGATAGTCTGGAACAGAGCTGCTTGAAGACACTGCACACGCTGATGCTATTATCTGCTATTATCTGCACATCCCTTTTCACACCTTTCTGTCTTAGCACAGCTCATATTCAGTGTAAACGAAAAATGACTGCATTCATTAGAACTCTGGGTAGGTAGAAGGGTTTCAAAAATATTTCACCTGCACAGATTAAAGATTCGGCATATCTATATGGAAAAGAGATCCTGGTAAAAGTTGGAGACGACAAATGATCTTGTTTAAAATGCTGGGGGAGTGAGGAAGATAACATCCTTCTTGTGATTACACTTGTGTCAGTACCAGGTGATTTAAACTGATGCTTGGGCTGCTTGACCAGAAGTAACATTTTTTGACATCCGAAACCCAATGGATTTGATGTATGGCAGATGGGATAAATGCAGAGATGCAAATTCTTTGGTGACAGAAGTGGGCATAATTCCATTAGTGTCAAATGGACTTGACCTTGCTTATACCATCAATGAATTTGCTTTCCTGAAGCAAAGTATCTGCCTGGATAGTGTCCCACAGCTGCTTTTCTGTGACTAAGGTTGGGTCTATACTGAAGGCGACAAATTCACAAATTCCCCGCCAACAGTTTGATGTCTCTGGATCGACTGAGTGATCTGTGTAGACCCGTTCAGCCAATCCAGCAATTGACGTAGGAAAACCACCTGGGTAAGTGGTATAGTGCTCTGTCGAAGGGAACACTGTTCTCTTCAGCACAGCTCAGTGTGGACGGCATGCAGAGCAGATGCAGCAAAGTCGATGGGAGATACACAAGTGACATAAATTGCTGAATCTGAAAGGTAAGTGTAGACCGGGCCTCAGACTTTTCTATTTATTGATGTACATCCTTGCCTTTTGTAGAAACAACACTAGGTGGCAATATATAGTCATATTATTGGCACATTACTCTCTCCAAATGCAGCTCATGCAGCTATCATTAAGGACTATCTGACACTGAAGAAAGAGTGAGAGCTGCATTGATTCTTCCATATGGTATTCAAAGCAAGTGGGACTGTATTATGCTGGAAAGCTTCTTTACATGTGAAAGGCCCTATTCCAGCTGTCACACCAAGATAAGATGCTTAGTTTTAGCTATCTGTGAATATTCATTTAATTTTACCTTTGCATATTTGGTGCTTGTTTCTAGCTAGGTAAATACCACATACCACAACTATGCAAGGTCATTGCAGAAAGTTTGGTTTAAAAAAAAATGGCCTGAATCATTAATATGGCTTCTCACCCCTCAAGCCAGCTGACTGTGACTGATCTCAGTGAGCTTTGAATCAAGCCTTAAGAAACCACGCAGAGTACATATCTAAATCTATTAAGTGAAATTGTGGCCCCATTGAAGTCAGTGGCAAAACTCCCATCAAATTCAGTAGGCCCAGGATTTCACCCAGCAAGAGCAATTTTGCTCCTATTAAAAGCAGAACTGATCTTTGTTGAGCTCTGGAGTGTTTACACAAGCCAAGATACACTACATATAATTTATTTTAATTCACTTTCTGTTATGAGTTGCATGATGTCCCACTGTGAAGTAAAAATGTGACTGGCTTTGACGGCCTCCCATTAAAATCACATATAAATTCAATGTAGCTGTCAACATTACTGGATTGAGTTTGACCTCTGGAAACAAGGATTGTAATTGAACACTGATCATCAGCTAAAAATGATGAACCCCCTCAGAAATCACTTCGAACCACAAGTCACCTAACTATGTTTAGCAGCTGCTTTTTGTCTTGAAGGACAGGCGCCTCAAGATAAATTGCATAGAGGTGGAATCAGTTTTCTAAGCCAAAATTAGTTGGCCCTTCTGAGTCCTGTAATCAATTTTATATTGCTCAAATATAGTGATGGTGGTTTAATGGGATGCCACAATTTTCCTAACAATATTCTTTTGCAAGTTCTGGATTTCTGCATTTCAGGAACTCCTTATTTCGGAGCTAATATATTTACTGATAAGGTTTCAAACTGAAGAAAAAATTTCCTTTCATATTCAACAGATACATGGTTAAACTCTCTTGAGTTGAGCTGAACCAATAATAGTGTATAGCAAATGTAGACTCTCTCTTCTGCTCACTAATTGTCTGTGGACACCTTACTACTTTCTTGAATATGTGTTTGGTTTTTTTTTTTTATCACAGTTACTTGTCAAATAGATTGTGAGTCAACTCTTTTGTCTGCAGAGCTTTTATGTGCAGTTTATTACCAGTGTCTCATATTTGAGCTTTAAACTGTTTTACTTATTTTTGATTGGACAGGTCAGATACATTGTATGTTGCTGTTCCCTTGCTGGATGAGTGCAATTCTTATCTTTGGATTTCTGGTATAAATATTTATTTCTCACTCTCTGTGTTCATCTTACTGTCATCCACCTGACACTATCCTAGCTTCTTCTATGTTGGTGCCCAGTACTGTGTTCTGTCCTGGCTCTGATCCTCCATAGCATCTGTGCCCACATTGTGCAGAAGAATAGCAAAATATTAACGCTGAAAACAGTGATCTCATCTTTAATTAAAATAAGCGTTATTTTACCTGAAAATATTCATTTAGGGCAAGCATGACACTTGCCCAAGGGACTGAACAGAGGGTAAGAGGACCTTGGATAACCTCGTGGCCACTGGGCTAACCACATTAGCACAAGCAAGACAGCAACCTCTGAAAGGCTGCTATTTTCCCTCCTGGGAACTGGGTAGACTTGACCTTCTGCTCTCCAGTGTGCCAGCCAGTAGACATAAGATGGTGGAGAGGAGGAAGCCAACTGTGCTGGTAAAGGGCAAGCTGAGATTATGAAGTAAGATGGAGAAATGAATCAAACTGTGACTTTGAGTCAAATTTGTTTCCTGGCCTGCTCCTTTACTCCAGCTCTGGGGTAAGAGACTATGGGACAAGAAGTTTTGAAAAGTTTTGTGTGTGTGAGGTTGGGAAAGCTAGAGGATGAGCAAGGAAGAGCAAGAGATTAATATTTCCAACTTTTTAGTTTTGTTAGGCTTTTGGCTGTAATGGAAACTGACCAGGTTACAATTAAATGTCACCCTGGTGGTTTATTGGCATCCGTCTGCTGTAAAATCAGAACAGAACTTTTCAGCAACAGAAAAGTGTATGATCAGCCTCACATGTCAGTTCCTAACCTCGTGCTATCAGAACTCCACCCGGCATACACACAGATGTTCTCTAATCGCATCTCCACTTTGGAGCATTCAAGGTATTGTCAGTCACAAGTAGTTATCTGGAGAAGTAGTAAGTATTATGTCCTGGATAGACATCTTAAACAGCCTCAGATGTTTTCTTCCCCCTTTCTTAAACATGGCCTCTAACTTCTTCAGGCTTTGAAACTGCACCAGATTCTTGATATTTTGGATTCCTTACTTCCTCACCTTCCCAAATGAAATTCTCGATCTTCGCTTTCTATGTGTGCAAACAGAAAAATTTCATTTCAGTTTCCAGGGGAAGATGAATGTGACTATTTTGAGCCTGTAGAACTTCTCCAGCTTGAAATCAAACATGCATTTTTTTACTGGTAGGTGAAAAGTCATGAAAAAGCATAATAAAATGGTTCTGTTACAGTTTAAAAAAATCTTCACTTATACTGTACATAAATATATGGAATAAAGGAATTAATACAGCAAAATTATTTTCCAAATTAAATAAACATGGCATAACACTGTACCAAAAAGATTTAGGGCCTGATCCAAAGCCATTTGAAGTTAATCAGATCCTTAACTTTGCTAGTCATTATTCAGGGATTTCATATTTGATTTCACATACTGGCTACAGAAAGAGCACATGGCAGGGTACATGATAGGAACATGAAGTCCACGGAGAAAAGAACATGCCCTCCCTGCCTATAAAGAAAATATGATTAAACTGAATCTCAGGTTGTTTAGTTCAATTTTTGCATTGATGGGTGCTACTGCACAATAAGAAAAGTTCAGCCTGTGTTGTGGTAATGCATCATGCTGTCACATTCATCTTCTCCATGGGCAAACTGCAACTATGTCATGTCCCATAGGTAAACCTCTTTCTAATTACACAAACAGCCATCCTCCTACTGTGCATCTGGCTGCGGAAAATGTTGGGAAAGGAACAATTCCCCATAGTGCTGTGCGCTGCTCTCTCTTAATACTGTAACAGTGTATTTGCCATAAGAGCTGGGAAATGCATATATTCTATAGACCTGGAAATGCATCACGTTTTAGGTTTGAAAAATGTAAGTGGCAGCACAGCCCTTTAAAACATTTATCAGCATCTTTAGAATGAAAGTATAGTTCTGTTTCTAGCACAAGTGTCGTTCACATGAATTATTACAACTCTTTTCACACCGATAAAAGATGAAAAATTACCATGTATTTATGGATCAGTAACTTTATTTCTCAAAGATGATGGTGAGGTGGCCTCAGAGGTTCCCAACCAGGAACAGCCAAAGAAGAAGCTGCTCCTATAAATTCATGCCAAGTTTCATGAGTCTGGCGATTTTGGGAGCATAGTCAGCACAGTGTATGACTACTGCTATATCAACAGACAGGGCGCAAGAGCGTTTTCTAATACCAGGTCAAAAATGAAAAAAGCAAGAGTTGCCACATGTAGGTTCTAAATGGTTCTCTCATTTTGTGCCTAATATGCTGTACTTAATGCCAAGTGACAAGAATGTAGACCATGAGTGAAACTATCCAAAGCCAGAGGTATAAATATCTAATACTTGGTCCAATGATTATGGCAAATGCTGCAAGTCTTAGTGCTACAGGAGCCATGCAGAGAACTTGCACCTCCAGAATCAGACATAAGGGCGAATGGCAAACTTTTCAAAACCGGACACAATTTTGGGATGCTTTGGGTTTTGGGGCCCAATATAAGGCACCTGGGGCTTGATCTGCAAAGGTGCTGGGCACTCACAATTCCAAATGGCATTAGTTGGAGCTGTCAGTGCTCATCTCCTCTGAAAATGAGGCTCAATGTAACTAAAGTTGGGCACCCAAAGATGGAGACATTCAAAGTTAGTGATCACTTTCTACCAAGTTTGCCCCAAACTCAGCCCTGGTAAAAGTGGATTCTACTCTGCTGACACCACGCTAAGGCTTTTTTTTTTTCGTAACCCTGAGAACCTGATTTTGATTTCAGACACAACAGTGTATTTCAAGAGTAACTGGATTGAAGTAAATGGAAATACGGTGTAAAACTGATGTAACTGAGATCAGAATGGGACCCTTAGTCTCTGTAGAAGTTGAGCCATGACATTTTATAGAGGGTCTATGGCCAAAAACTTGGAAATTTGACAGTTTGCCTGGCCAAAGCCCACAACGTTTTTATTATGTTGCTTTTTTGATGCTATGTCCAAGAGATGCAATTTGATACTGTTAAATAGTTGGAAGCAATGGCATGTCAAAAGATTAAATGGCAGAAATGCAATCACTTCACAAATGCAGAATTAAATGGAAGTATTACATTTTCAGGAATCTTTTCCTATTACTGCAAGAATCCAGATTTAGCAGGACTCTTTCTGCCATTTTACAATACTGTTTCATAACCCTAGCTTTCCAAAAAGTAGAATGATCTTATCTTAGCCACCGTAACTTGGAGCTCAATTTTGAATTAACAGCATGATTTTTTCCAAATCAATCTCCAAAGCAGCAGCTGTAGGAAGGAGACAAAGAGACTGATGTGGATTGTGGACCAGTCCAGTGGGAAGTAAATGAACAGAAGGGAATTCAGTGACTACTTCCAAGCACAAATCATCAGTTGACTGAACCCACTCAAGCAAGTCATTGGTGAGTGATTGGTTTGGGGAATTCATTATTCATGTATATTAACAGTTCTGTGAGAAGAAATATCTTTGGATATAAATTCTGTAATGATTCTTGGCTGAGCATTAACTGTAGGCTGCAAATATGCCTACTGCCACTGTGTATGAATTTCTGCTGCAAACGCCCTGTGTAGAATCACAAATTAAAAAATCGCTGTCTTTGTAAGCCTAAATTTTTATTAAACAGCAATACACAGATTAACATTTCTTACAGTGAGCAGCACTTGCTGAAGTGAGAATCTCACAGCTGTGTGTAAGTCCAGCTGTCGTTATGGAAAATGTCCCAAAGGGTGGAGTGCAATGGGTACTGCGACAGGGCAAGAATGTGAAAGGAACATATGGAGGGAGTTTGGGGATGGCAAGAAAGGCAGTACTGTGTGGGCTGCAGGGTGGAGTCAAGCACGGATGTGTTCCACCTGCAGCGCAATCAGGGACCTCATCATCTCTGTTTGATCCTCCATGAGATTTATCATCAGCTCCTGACCCTGTATTATCTACTCCTGGCCTTGTCTCCTCTCCTGGCTATCCATTTCTAGTTTTTCATTTATTGTCTCTCTCCACGCTCTGTGCTCGCTATCGGCCTGATCTGACAATTGCAGTATGTTCGCCTTACTCCTCCTGGTTCGCCTCCTTATCTGACAGAGGTGCTCTACTTGTGCGTAGGAGCTGGATCTCAATGGCACCGCTGAAGAAGCAAAAGAAATAATACAGAGTCAATACCGTGAATGCACTCACAGTCTTGAATCATAAAAGTTACATACACCTCTTTCTCATTTTCCCTTGGCAAGCATGCAGCACAGCCAGATCACTAAACATGGTGAGTTCAGCCTGGCAGAGGATGATGCAAGACGGGACAAAGGATCTGGGTGTCTTCAGAGTGGGATCAATACAATCGCCTAGGGACATTATTCCAAATACTGGCACCGTTTTCCACAGGCGGGGGGGGGGGGGATTGAAGCTGAAATCACACTATTGAGGGTAACCAAAGAGGCAAGGGTGCATCTCCTGCATGAGTGTGGCTTCAGACCAGGTCTGTATGCTGCTCGCTTGTGTGCTGCTCTGGTTCCTGTAGAAATAATCAGTGATTGGCACATCAAAGTTTTGTACAATGTTGGAAGAAACAAAGCAGCTCTGCCAGGGAACTTTCGGCAGAAGATTGCAAAGTACTTCCAAGAAAGTTTCCTGAGGATCTCTATGGAGGATTCACAAGAGACCTGTCGTTGCATTAACAAATTTTTCCACAGGGCCCCCACTGCGTAGCTACACAGGGGAATGTTAAGCAGATGCAAATAGTACCTAGTGTTGTTAATGTCAAACCCTTACCCCACATGGAACATGTAACAAAATAAAGGACATCTCTACCTCATTTAACTGTGCTCTATCAAAGCACAATGAGTACTTATCAGACCTTCCCTCTACTGCTTCAGGCATGCCAGAGCCAGACTGCTGGAACTGTCTAGACCCCTCCTGACTCTCCAAGCCACTGGATGAGCCTTTCCCACATCCTCCTCCAACTCAACCTCCTCGTCCACCACTTTGTCCTTGGGATTGACTGTGCTAGCCGCTGCCTCCACTCCCGTTGAAGTATCCATGGGGCTCTTGGCTGTGGAGGTGGGGTCACTGCCGAGGATGGCATACAGCTCCTTGTAGAAGTGGCATGTTTTGGAACCACACCAGAGTGACGGTTGACCTCCCTTTCCTTCTAGTACATCTGCCTCAGATCTTTGATCTTAGCACTGCACTGCTGTGTGTCCCTTTTCTGCCCCTTCTCATCCATGCCATGAGCAATCTGCTCATAGGTGTCAAAGTTCCTGTGGATGGATCGGAGCTGCAACTGCACAGTCTTCTTTCCCCACAGACCCAACAGATCGAGCAACTCCAGTGTACTCCATGCGGGAGTCCATTTGCTGTGGAAAGCCCGCATGGTCAGTTGGGAAGATGTGATGTGAATTGTCCGTGCCAAGCAATCAAGAAGTGGAATTTCAAAAATTTCTGCAGCTTTAAAGGGAGAGGGGTGCATGCCTGTGTACTTGGCTGCAGGGCAGTGGAGTAAAAACTGCTTACCTGAGCAGTCATGATGGGCATTGTGGGACACCTCCTAGAGGCCACTCAGGGCAACATAAGCAAGGCCAGCGTCTATACTGATGCTGCATCACTATAACTTTGTCACAAAAAGCCCTATGCCACTCGTCGAGGTGGTTTTATTATGTTGGCACAGCAAACGAGTTAAATCGGTGGGAAGAGTGTTGTTGTGTGTACACCTCTATTGCTTTGTTGCTGAAACCTGACTTTTGTCCACAAAACTGTGAAGTGTAGACAAAGACTAAGAACCACTTAACCAGACAATGCAGGAAGCAAACTTTACTTGGTAGTAGGAGAGAAAAATGAGTTTGAATCACTTGTTAGCTTGTTGTGTCTTCTCCTTGGCAATAAAGGATTTGCCTTGGACATTATTCCTCGGCATTAGACCACAAGAACGATTTTAATGTCCAAAAACAGAGCTACATTTGGGGTACAGAAATTCAGCGAATATTATGACTGAAAGTGCCTAGTGATTTTGGATGTCTTCATTTTTGGGTGTTCAACTTGAGACACCATAAAGGGACCTGATTTTACAACAGTACTGAGCACGTATCTCCTGAAAATCAAGACCCTTTAAGGTATCTTAAATTTGGCATCCAAAAATAGAGGGCACCCAAAATCACTAGTCACTTGTGAATATTATTTAAGCCTTATATTCTCCTAAATAATTTGTTGATTGAGTGCTTTCAACAAGACGTATGTGGCAAAAGCTACCATATTCTTCATTATGAATGGACATCAGCCCTGGGGTGACTTATATTTGTCACTTCTTTGGTTTTGCACCATGATCTGCTACAAATTAGTGTGCACTTGAATCCCTCTGAAGTTTTTTCTTTTCCCTCTTTGTTTCATTGTATTTTACAGCTGTTTATATAAATAGTTTACATTATATTATGAGATATTTACATAATTGTATAGACTAGATAAATTGTTACAAACATTTTTCATTGAGTTCTGTCATTCTTTACTTAACATGTCTGAATGCCCCTTCACATATACATAGCTTTACTTAAAGTTAGTGGGGGCCTTTCAAGTGCAGATCATGGGAGAAGTGGTAATGTCCAGTGCCAGGTGCCAATCCTGCATGAGAGAGCGTGTTACGTTAGCGACTCTCCACTGGTGAATGGGCCGTAACCAAAGAGTGTATTTTAGAGTGCCTCTAGGCTGCTTTGAATTATCTCAGGGCTGGCACAGGAAGGGCCCCAGAATCAGAGAGCTGCAACACTTCCTTCCTACCATCCAGCAGATATTGGACACACAGCAGAAAACCTGGCCCTTTGACTCTTAGGAGGCTATGCATGCTAGGGAGGAAAGGAAGACCAAAGGTTACTCTCATATTAACAATAGCAGATGGGAAAATGTGCACCTGACCCTGACTGCCATTCCATATTGAATACCAGCCTTGGGTCTGCACACTGAGATTCAGACACCATGGACATAAGCCAAAAACTGATGGTGCCTGAGTTGGACTGAGCTTCACCCAACTATCTCTCATGCAAATCCTTATGTCCTGTAGATAGTTGATCGTCACAGATGATAACTGGAAAGGACAGGACCCCTAATCAATGGGGTGAATGTGTCTTAGATGTCAACCTTTTGGATTATATTACATCTGCCCAGACTAGGGAGCAGATAGACAATTTCAATATTTTAAAGAGCCATTGGTTTAATCGTATGTAACTATTTTGAAAAAGAAAAGTAAATTTCCATGGGATTGTCTGTTTAATAAGAATGGGCCAAATTCATCCCCATTGCAACTCTCTGACTTAAGTCTCAGTTTAATTCATTGATGTTAGCACTTACCCCAGGCAGAAATATTTGCCCCATTTCCCGATAAGAAACATTGGGAGAGGTGCCCACTTAGTCAGGAGTAAGCAGATTTTTTTCTAGCAAGGGTTAATGGCTTTTTAAATTAGGATGCCTTTTACAAAGTACAGGAAGATTAGGGCTTCATTTTTCTGTTAGCATTATGTTTTCAGTGTAGTCAAGATTAGAAGAACTCTGCAGCCGTTTCAGTCTCACCCAAGCTACTCATGCAGCAAAATTCTTATCTTAAAAAAGACATTGACAGGAACAGCACTGTATAATTAAAGTAATAAATTAATTGCCAGGCTTCCCTGGTGACCATTAAATGCCTGAAGCAAAATTGCCGTCTCTTACTCCTTGTTGAAGGATTATTGCTATTTAGCTTCAACACTAGGCTTGAACTATGTCGGTTACGTGCACTGGTACAGATGGGTAGTCACAAAATAATATTTATGTGTGTGTGTGTAAGAGCCATTGCCAGAATATATATTCCTTCCAGTAGCTCTGACACCATCCAAGACACACGAACATTTGAGGGTCTGGATATTTTGGGGAGCTTGACAAAACGCCACAGAGGTGGACACGCTCATCAGCTATAGACAGAATAATGGCTGAATTGTGCCTTTAAACCATAATTCAGCATAATACTGTAGTGGGAACTTCAGGAGCAATCCTAACTGAGTCAGCTGGAATCCTTCCAGGCATGCATACTGAAGCTGGATACCTCCACCCTAGGAAAGAATGCAACAGGTGTTCCTCTTTACACCCAGTTTGATATGGCATAGCTCCTTTCGGGAGGCTGTTCAAGGAGGATGTCAGAATCTTGCCCTTAATGCATGACTGTATTCTGCTTGGGAGCAGAGAGGTAACTCCTGCCATGAGCATGAATAAACTCAACGGCTCTGTGTGCATGTGTAGAGGTCAGTACTAAGTCGGAAGGAGTTCTTGCCCTTGTCCTTCTGCACCGAAATGCTACTTCCTGGCTGCTGTCAACGAGAGCCTTCAGTGTGACTTTTGCCACAAGTTTTGGGGACAGCTGGGAATGGGGCACGTATATTCTACCCTGCACTTCACTTGCTCAACGCAGTCTAGTGGATGATTATACCAGGGGCCTCATTGGAATTCAACCTACTGCTCTGAGCAGTATTTATTACTTTATTGTTTTACCACAATGATATTTATTCTGTAGTGCTCTTTTCTCCTTTTTCTTGTGAAGGATTTAATTTAGGGGGAGAGTGGTTACACAGGGACCAGGAACATACAATATATTTGCTCTCTCTCATGCCTTTTCTTGCCCTTTAGATTCAGATCAAGTGAACTGTTTCATGTGAGGGCAGTCAATGTACTGTTTGTGTTAAGCCAGTTTGATGCCAAAATGTCTGATGTCTGTTACCTAAATAATTCTAACATGAATCTTTTGGCTAAGTAACATTTTTCTATGGATGCTTTGATGAATAAAAAAGACTATTTAACTGTTGGACAGAGAATTTTGCTAGGAGGAACTGCCCTTTTAAGGTCTTCACAAAGGCTGGCTTCCACTATATTATTTGGGGGTGTAGTTATGGTTAAATTATGACATTATCTGTAATATTTGAAGGGTAGAAAAAACTGAGTCAGCGTGCATTTGATGGGACTCATTAAGATGTGAACATTCATGAATAATATAGACTGATATTCATGTTATGTATTGGGACCAAAAGAAACATGATTCAGACAAAACTGGTTTCTAGCAGGTCTACTTGGCCGAACTTGAAAAGTGATGTAATGCCAAATGCTAGTTAAGACTTAAACCTGAAACACCAAGCCAATAGACTATACCGATAGAGTCTCCAGTTAAACCCAGAAGACAGAGGCAGAGGAACGTGTGAGCAGACAGAGATAACAGTCAGAAACAACAGGTTTTGGCTGTGAGAGGAAAGGATAATCTTGTGCATGATAGGCATGTCAATATTCTTCTGAAACTTACACACAGTGCCAAAGCTAGAGTCTTCACCCCTTCTTCTCCAAAAGCCTCTGTATTCGTCAGCATCCTTTACCCCAGAAGTTTTGGTTGAAAGAACATTTTGTTCACCTCCATTTATATTCCTCTGGTGATTAATCCATATAATCTATCATAAAACAATTTTCCTCCCCTCTTTCAGAGGGCTCTCCCATGTAATAAATAAGTTCACCTGTAGTTCACTTGCATTTCTATAAATTTCTCTTGTAAATTGTATCAGAATTATTTTTAAAGAGGATGTTAGTTTCTAATTGTAACATATATGGCAATTTCCTTGAAAAATCTTACTGAATTACATTTAAGTATCTTTGGGGCCCATTGCACTTAATGCAAAATTTTTGTATTATTGTGGGCCGGGATTGCATGTAACCTCTCTTGGGGGGAGATGTGGTATAAGACCTGGATGTTCAAAGGACAATGTGACAGACAAGAATGGACTTTTGGGACAATACATGTGAAGCGGAAAATACTTACCGAGAAGTTAACGCAAATTCTCTACCTATGCAATAGTGCTGCCTTTGGAAGGTATGTCTGCTGATCACCTGTTCCATAAGACCAAAGGACCAAGCTGTATAAAGGAAAGACTGAACTATTCATGGTTGTTCTGGTTTGATTCTGAGACAATTCTGAACTTGAAACCATGGGGAAAACCCAGCTGTTGGTTTTGAAGGCCTGACAGCTACCGGAGCCCAGAGCTGAGGTTAGGTGACCTCCGGTAAGTTTATTAGCATGTGTGTAGGTTCTTTTATTGTTTTTACTATGTTTTCTTTCTAATGCTTTCACCTTAAAAATAAATGTGCTTGTTTATAAAGAGTTGTGTGGTGACTTGTGCCTGCTGGCAATCACAGCTGTTCATAGCCTTCAGAGAGAAAGCAAAGTGCATAGCCTGGTTAGACCACCTGGCTTGCTGGGGATGTTGCAGTGTAATCAGGGAACTATGTAGCTTGAAAAAAACTCAGTTAGGAGGGAGACGTGTGTCTCTATCCAAGAGAGGTGATGTTGAAGGAGTGGGTGCCCTCGGTAGACCATTGAAAGGGAATACAGGTGCATTTGGCCTCAGTTGTGACACTAATATGTGTTTTCTCCCTAATATTTTAAACTCCTTCCTGGTTAGTTCCCATTTGACAGACTCCTGAAAATGTAGAGTTAAATCAACAAATTCAGATTTTACATGGTGTGCTCTGTATTATAGATATCTGTGGTCTCCGTCTAGTCCTTAGTGAACAGATATCCACATCGGCAAAACTACCACCACAATTTCTTCCAATTGGCACCATTGGGCCAAATTCTGTTTGATTGAATATTTGCTTGGCTAAGGACCACAAAATAGCCCTTTTGCAGTTTAGAAGCCATTGACAGGAAGAGTATGGTGACTGAACTATCTTCTCAGAAGTCATCAGGATGGGTCTTTCTAGATCATGGCTGAGGCATAAAAGCAGAGCTGTGAGAGGAACCTTTTGCTGTGTCATTGTGTGATTGTTTAGGTAAATAGTAGACTTCATTCTCTATCTCCAGGTTTCCCATTTGACTTCTTTCATGAGTATTAAATATAGACAGACAGAAGTTTTGTTTATTCTTGGACTGAAAGGAGTCATCGTATATGGAAAATAATTGATCCAGATAATTCATTAGAGTTTCAGTAAAACAACAATCCATAATTTTCTTGATCAAACTCTCTGTGAACAATGATCTGAAGTCCATTGAAGTTAATGGGAGTCTTTCCATTGAGTTCTACATGTTTTTGGATCAGACCCCAAATTCCAATTAAGTTTAAAGTTTTATTTATAAAAACACAAATGTGTAGAATGGGGATGTGCGGGTAGAGGCAAATCTATGCTAGCCTGAATTTGTCATTCCTCTTTTAATGGATTAGTGGATTTGACTCTGACACCTATAGTTTACTTAGATGGAAACAGAGTCTTTGGACAGCAAGATTTAGAGGCAGATCTGCTGTAAAGCAATACAAAGGCTGAAACCTTAGAGTATTAGAAAACATGCTTTATAGTGGTAGACTCATGTAGCTCAATCAATTTATCTTTACAAAGAGAAAGCTAAGAGGTGGCTTGATTTCAGTCTATAAATATCTACATGGGGAACAAATATTTAATAATGGGCTCTTCAATCTAGCAGAGATTGTATAACACAATCCTATGGATGGAAGTTGAAGCTAGCCAAATTGAGCCTGGCATTTGGAATTTCGCATTTCATATATTTTTAATGGTGAAAGTAATTAACCATTGGAACAATTTACCAAGGGTCATGGTGGATACTACATCACTGACATTTTTTAAATCACGATTAGATGTTTTTCTAAAAGATATACTCCAAGAATTAGTTTGGGGAAGTTGTATGACCTATGTTATACAGGATATCAGACTAGATGATCACAATGGTCCCTTCTGGCCTGGGAATGTAAGAAGCTATATTCTGACCTTTTCGACATAAGCTTATATCACTGTGTACCTTATAAAACCATCTACTTCACAGTACCTGATTCAATACAGTATGTAATGAAAAAGACCAATGAACCTAGCACTAAGATTGAGCCCTTAGCTTAGAAGATTTCACCATCCTCCTGTGCCTCGTTTGTTATGTGGGCTCTACAGTTATTATGGGAAGCCCATTCTAGTCTCTGCTAAAATTCCTGTTCCTATGTAAATGCACACTGGTCATTCAAGGTTGCTTATTTTGTCAGAAAGAGTCATTTGAGTTCCGGATATTTTTATATTTAAAAGAGCTGTCTTTTAAGAAGAGTCGTGTTCAGAAACTGTGTGGGAGTCAATAAGACTTAAAAATATTGATTAATTAGAGGATCCTAAAGCAGCTGTCCAATTCTAGTCTGATCCTTTTATCCCTAAGGCAGGTATACTCAGTGAGTATTTCAAATACTACTGTGTTAGGGCCTACATGCTGTTTGGTCAGGTGGCCCATTCTTAGCTAAATGGAATGTGGAAAGATGAGTGAAGCCACATGATTGGCTGATGTGCAGGGCATCAAATACTAAACTTTCAAGAGAAGCATACGTATTCATGTACACTCTTGGCTTAGGGACCCAGCTCTTCGAACGTTAAAACCTAAAGTCCCAATGCTGCAATGAGATCTGTGTGGGCAGAGTCTTACGCGGCATGGAACACGTTGCAGGATTGGGGTCCAAGTCATTAGAAAATCCCTGTACTGATCAACTGAAACTACCTCACCCATTAAAAGAGATTCATACGCCTTCCCTTGTCCCAGATCTCAGCAACAGAAAGATACATAGCACTAATCTATAAGTGTTCCTTACCATGGAATGCAACTGAGCTATCAAATGACCTTAAGTGCAACTTCAAAGGGACATGGAATTGCATTTTGTCCCAACTCAGTGGCACATTAGGCAGCAGTGAAGTAGCTAGAAATGACTGGAGTTAATGATTTTAGCTATAGCACACCTGGAACCACCACTTTCCTCCCAGATGGTTATTAATCCCCTGGAAACACCCTGCACCTTGATCATTATTATTTAATGATTTATATACACCTGACAAAGCACTGTTAACAAAATAAGACTATTTGTCACTCTAGAGATGTAGGGTTGCTGTTATTGAAAAAGAAATTGCCGTGCCTGGCAGTACATTTGCCAAGAGATATTGTTAATCTTAGAAAGTGGGTAGCGTTGAATATTTAAAAAACAATGGTCTTACTCACGGCTCTTACACTCTCACCTGGTTAAGGCAGTGGTAATAGACTTTGAAACTGCCCTGCCTTTCCTATGTTTACATATCAAACACAGAGAGTTTCTCTTTCACATACAACTTAGCCTCTGCTGCTAGGAGGAGAGAAGGGAGTGGCAAAGAACAAAGACAGAAAGCTGCAAAAGAAAAAAACTGTATGTAGAAAGAGGGACCCTTTTATTAATAATAATTAGTAATACAATCCTTTTACTGCCACCCAGCAGCCTATTAGAAACAACAAATATTTTACAACAGTAACAAATTTCTCTCAGGCATCTTCTTGATTCCTGGTTAAAAATATGTCTTTACCCAGTACTGGCATTATTAATAAAAGAATTATTCTAACTGTTGGGATTCTGATCATGCAAACACTAATGGACATGTATGACTTTACCAGGACCATCCGCCTGAGTAAAATCATGTGTGTGTGAGAAATGGGACCTTATATAGCACTTATACTGGAAATCCCAGATTTTGGTGAGTGTGTGCTAGAAAAAAGTGTATCATTGGCATAGATTCAAAGGTTGAATAAAGAAAATATGCCATTAAATATCTTCTCATTTCATCTTCTTCTTCCTAACCTCCTTTTTGCCTCCCATATTGATACATCATACCCTCATTCTTTTCCCTGCCTGTTTCCTAAAAGTATGTTTTATCTAACTTTCCTAGCCTTATTTCAGTTAATGTTTCTCTTTGAACCATCCTTTCCTCAAGATGTCTCTCTTTTCTGACTTACTCTTTCTCTCCCCACCTGTCTATTTTTACCTGCCACCTTGTCTCATTTATTTTCCCTTCTTACTAGCCCTTCCATTTTTATCTCTTTTTGGTCTTTAAGGCCCAGACTCTCAAAGGTATTTGAAATCCATGGAAGATAGGAGTGTAAACACCTTAGAGGTTCTGGCCCTAAATTCCTCAAGGAACTGAGACCAGACCGTAGGTGTTGATCATTCTCCCAGGTGCGTAATTGGTACACAAGGGAGGATCTGTGAGAGAAAAAAATGCTGAAGAGCAATTGCTAAGGTTTTCTTGTGGGGTCTGAGTTTCCTTGCTTCCTGGCAATGGCTAGCTCTGAAATTACTCATACTTTAGGGTGACCAATGTGCAACTTCCCTAGGGTGGCCAGATGTCCCGATTTTATAGGGACAGTCCCGCTATTCAGGAGGTTTTGTTATATGGGTGCCTGTTACCTGCCCCTGCCCGTTGGGGGATTTTTCACACTTGCTATCCGGTCACCCTAGGTGGCAGGATCCTGAGGAGCAGGGGGGAGCCCATTGTTGCCGGATCCCAGCGTTTCTCAAAGGTTTAGGGGGGCGCAGAAGAAAGTGGAGTTCTGACCCCAACAAACTCCTTCAGGGCAGGGAGAGGAGAGGGGGGAGGCCTCAAAGAAACTGCCTTCCATCGGGAAGGGCGCTCCCCACGCTCACACCCCCGGCAGGCGGCGGAGCCCCCGGAGAACCGGCGGAGGCCGCCCCGAGTTCGCTGCGCGCCGCGGGGGCAGGGAACGAAGGCGGCGGAGCCTCCGCGTCTGCTCCCAGCTGGGCGGGGCCAGCTCCGCACCTGAGTGGCCGGGAGGCAGAGGGAGCCGGCCGGCCAGCGGAGCGGGGTCCGGGGCTGGCGCGCAGGCTGCTCCGCGAGCCGGGGGGCAGCCGGGGGGCCCCGGGGGCCGGTGAGAATCAGGGGACCGCTCCTAGAGCCGCCGCGTCACCCCGCAGCTTCTCCGCCTCCCTCCACCGGCGGCTGGGCGGGGACCGCAGCGGGGGCGGCAGGTGAGCCGCGGCGGGCGGTTCTTTTCAAGCTGAGCAGATCGGTGTGGGCGGCCGGCTCCGCGGGCTGCAGCAGGAGGTGGAGGAGGAGGTGGTCCCTTGGTGGCACGGCCCAGCTTCCATCGGAGGCGAGCTGGATGGCCCTGGGATGTCAGCGTGGCAAAGGGACGGCTAAGGCGGGGGATGCTAGCGGTCTGCCCAGTCATGGCTGGGGCGAGACAGTAAATAAGGCAGTGTTATTTCCTCCTTCCCCTGGCAAGCAGGAAGAGGGTCCTCCAATGAAATTAAGGGGCAGCAGGTGTAAGACCAACCAGCGGAAGCATTTGGTCCCAGGATGCACACTCAAGCGGTGGATGTTTTGAAGGCCTAGACTAGAGCGGGGCTCAAAAAGGAGGTAGGTTATTTTATGGAGGACAGCCCCATCAATGGCGATGAGCCACGATGGGCAGGGATTGCTGTTTGCCAGAAGCTGGGAATGGGCGACAGGATGGATCACTCGATGATTACCTGTTTTGTTCATTCCCTCTGAAGCACCTGGCATTGACCACTGTCGGAAGACAGGATACTGGGTAGATGGACCATTGGTCTGACCCAGTATGGCCGTTCTTATGATCATCAGTTAGGGACCCGTCCTGCCAGCCCTTTACTCGGTAGGACCCTTCCGTGGGTAATGGTAATAAGTAAAAGATGTATATGCCAGACCTAACATGAGAGAGGGGATACAAGGTGCATGAGGTAATATCTTTTATTGGAGACCTACTTTTGTGTAGCTCAGAAGCTTGTCTCTCTCACCAACAGAAGTTGGTCCAATGAAAGATGTTACCTCACCCACCTTGTCTTTCTAATATCTTGGGGCTGACTCGGCTACAGCAAGGGTTGGCATTGTCAAATGTTTGCAGTGTGTCTCTGGTAAGGGAAGAGGTGTTCTTGGGAAAGTTACACGTATAGGTGATTTCATGAGGATAAAGAAAAAGAGGAATGGAAGATCAAAGAAGGTAAAAAGATTGTGCTTAGATGTACAACTGAGGGCACCGATCCTGCAAAGTGCTTAATTTTACTCATTGATGTCAGTGGAGTTGCTTGCAGTATGTACAGTTAAGTGCGTGAATAAGTCTTTGCAGCATCAGGGCCTAATTAACTGAACTGTGTCTCTTCCATCCAAAAATATCAAAGTAGACAAAATGTCAGAGGCGTGTGAGGATGACCTTGACAGCTATAACTATGTTATGCTTCTGTGTCTATGACTGATGACACTTTTAGTATAATTGTTTGTTTTCAGGCACTTAACCTTCTGGGGGGAAAAATACCACTTGTGCTGAAACTTCACGTCTCCTCCCAAAGGTGAGATTTGTTTTTGTTCTTTTTTTTTTTTTTTTTTTTGCAGTTTGGCAAAATCCTTCTTTGTTATTTGTATTAGAGTACTCAAGTGAAATCAGGACCCCATTGTGCTAGGCACTGTACAAGCATGCAGTAAGGTCTTGTCTACACTTATGGTTATACCATCAAAACTTTGTTGCTTTGGGGTGTGAAAAAACAATACCCCCCCCCCAAGCCATATAAGTTTTGCCGGCATAAGCATGAGCGTGGACAATGCTACGTTGGCAGGAGATGCTCTCTGCCAACATAGCAGCTGCCGCTTGTTTAAGTGGTTTCATTATGATGGCGGGAGAGCTCTCTCCTGCTGATATAATTTGGCAACTCTTGTGCTTATGCTGGCAAAACTTATATCGCTCGGGGGTGGTTTTTTTCACACCCCTAAGCGACAAAGTTTTGCTGGCATAACCACCAGTATAGACAAGGCCTTAGAGTCTTTCCTCTGAACAGCTCACAGTCAAAAGAAGCCTGGGAGACAGAGGTGGGAGGGAAAATAGAGGCACAAGGGGCTGATGTGACTTCACACAGCAGATCTTTGGTGGCAGGAGTAGAACCCATTTCTCCTCAGTGCTATCCAGTGTCCCATCACTATTTCTATGGGAATCATTACCACCCATTTGCACATGCTACCTATATTCAGATTCCTCTCTCCAGCAGAGCACTTCAGCATATGCTTAATTCTAAATTTGCGAGTAGTCCCATTGAAGTAGATGGGACAGATTTAGTGCTTTGCTAGAGTGAAGCCCCAATTTTAATGTCTGTACCATGTACAGTAAAGGTAAATGCACTAGTCAAGTTATTGGTACTGGGGGAACTAAACATTTGATTATTTCAGAGATTTTTTAAGTTAACATCTCAATCATAACACTATTAATTTAGCTTTTTGCATACTATATATTTTTTGCTTACTAAGTCCAGCAAGGACTTGAGATAAAGCATGCTGTACTATGTCATCTCTTGCAATTACAGACAACACAGATAATTTCCCCTTCATATGGGGAGCTTTGCTCACTGTGAATGTAGACACCCTCTTTGCACCTAAAGACAGAATAAATATTTGCATGTGTTTTTATTTTAAAGTTCTGAATGCACGCACACTTTATCAAAAGTGTAATCAGCTATTTATTTTACTTTCTCATGGGGAAAAGTACTCTAGTATGATAGTTGCCTAAATGATTTTTTGTAAATAAATTATCCAATGAATCTAGCTCTTTTTGCAGCACACATTCTTCATGAACCCATCCTGATTTCGATAAATATATTTGCCAAATAGCTCAGATGAACAATTTTTCAGTTTATGGATTGTTTGTGAACTGTTCCCTTTGACTATTTGCTGTTATATTTGTGCTGTATGATTGTCAACCAGAGTCATCTGATACTGTTTCTGTACCATTTTTGGATGAAAGAAGCCTTTTAAATTAGAGACTAATGAACAGAAAACATTTTTCCTTGAGCACAAATAGCAGTGTTGACATGTAAAGTTATTTATACAAACTGTTGCTCAGACATTCATGAGAACAAAATACCCCAAGAAACTTTCCCAAGATGTTCATGAATAGCAAACTAAAAGGTGAATAATTTTTTACCGAATATAGTTAAATCAAATAGCTATTCAGCATTCAAATGAATGTTTGCAAACACTGCATTGCAGTTGTCATCTAACTGTACCTTGTAGCATTCAAATGTATTCCATGCTGAGTAAATTTTACAACCAAGTGGAAAATATGTGTCTATGTCATACTAGCTGTCTAAAGATTAACCTTGAATGATCCAGTTTGAATAATCAAAGTCATTGCTACCATTTGAAATAACTGTGAACCAGCCAACCCCTAGACGCTAAACCTAGTCATGTAAGAGAGATTTCCATGAGCAGGTAGCAGCAGAATGTGAAAAGAAAAATCAAACTATGAAGCAGAAGAGGTAGTTTTACTTTCATGGGACCCACTCTGAGAATATGTTTCTAGTAAATGATCCAGTTGTCATGCCTGTAGGGCGAACAGTGCTTTGGACCTTTTTAGTCTTTCTCAAGTGGACCTTTAAGAGACATGCAGGGCTTCCTGCACCTCAAACTGGGTGGAACCATGCAGTTCATCCATTCTGGGACTGGCTCTCTGGGTGTCTGGCCCCTATTTTCCCAACTGTGTTAATGCAACAGGCCCACATGCATTTGGCCCCTGTAAACCCTTTCACTCCGGGGACATGCAATGGTTTAGTGTTCCCATTGAGCTCTCTTCTCAGCCTTGGCAAAACAGTTCTGTCACCAGGGTTAGGGTGGTAGATTTGTCACTTCATGCTGTAATTAAATCTGGCTGTTATGTTTGAGTTTTGGGATACTCCTTAACTAGGCCATTTTGTGGTCTTTCTGTTTGATTCCCTTAACAAGTCCTTTGGATCTAACGTCATAGCAAATAACCCATCTTAAACAAACACAGAAGCATACACCTTGTTCATAAACTATAATACAGGTGTTTCCCAGCCTATCAAACCTGTATTGGCAGCTGCAAAGCTCGCAGAGAAAATATAACTTACTTCACAAGTGGCAATTTCAGAATATTGCAGTAGGATGCCTATGTAAGGCACAAATTGGCATCTACCCAGTGTGCCAAAGGATTTCTCCATGAATATCATGCCCTAGACTGTGCTTTCTAAGGCTGGGTCTACACTGACAGCAGCAAATTCGCCGCAGTCAGATCAATTGCTCTGGATCGACTGAGTCGATCCAGAAAGTGATGCGGGAAAACCACCCTGGTAAGTGGCGTAGCACTGCGTCGAAGGGAACACTGTTCCCTTCGACGCAGTGCAGTGTGGACGCCGCGTGGAGGAGACACCGCAAAGTCGACGGGAGATACACAACTGATTTACGTTACTTGCATATCTCCTGTCGACTGCCGCCGAATCCCGAAGGTAAGTGTAGAGCGGGCCAAAGTGTAAATAGATCAGTGACTTTCTTTCTACTCCAAGCTCTGAGCTGCATAAAGTGTGTGTATGAGGGGAAAATCAAATTCCCTGTATCACTTCATTCTGTTAACATGCTTTAAAATGTAATAGAATGTCACTTTAAACATTATCTTTAACAGGTTAGTGGTGCAATGTTAATTGTTGGCATTACCAGGTCAATACTGTTCCATTAAGGTTCCTATACTGTATCCTTCCCCATGATATCTAAATGACCATACAGAAATTCTTGTTTAGTGCGAAGATTGCTTAGATTTTTCTCATGTGTAAAGAATCTATGGCCTGGTTTGCAGAGGTGCTGTGTATCTAGGTGTCTTAGATCTCTTCCTTGATTCTTTCTATGGTGTGATGTACCAGGGTACAATCCAGACCAATGAGTAGCTGTGTCAACGCTGCCCTGTAACCTGGGGTGCCTTTTATAATGCCTTGTTGATGAAGCCTTCAACCTAGACTGCTCACAAACAGCCTCCAACATGTAAACTGTGTGTGCTGCAGCCTGCTAGCCACACCTTATCTTAATGATTACCACGGGATGACCCCAACACACTCCCAATCCCAGATTTGTCCCCAGAAATGTATGTCCTGTACTGCCCAATGCTCTTCTGGACAGTACAAACATAGTAAGTCTGTTATTCCTTTAAGGGAATAATATGCATGCAACTTACCCCAAAATGGAGTTACTCAGATACTTCAACTAGAACACTGGATTAGATAAAACAATAAAACAAGTGTATTAACTACAAAGAGAAATTTTAAGTGAGTATAAGTAATGAGGGATAAAAGTCAGAAATAGTTACAAGAAAAATA
This sequence comes from Mesoclemmys tuberculata, assembly GCA_007922155.1. Classification (NCBI taxonomy): domain Eukaryota; kingdom Metazoa; phylum Chordata; order Testudines; family Chelidae; genus Mesoclemmys; species Mesoclemmys tuberculata. The sequence goes on along the minus strand of ML675629.1, from coordinate 15,713,201 downwards.
AAGAAAAATTGCTTATCCGTGCCTACAAAGTTTTCTCACCCCCTTCTTTCAGCAGTCCTACTGACCAAACTCTTTAGGTCAGGACCCTTCCTCTAGAGCAGTGTTTCTGAACCTTTTAAGTAGAAAGTACCCCCTAACTTCTGAAAATTTTAGTAAGTACCCCAACACTCAATTTTCCATTCTGGGAACTGGGAAAGGGCGGGAAGTGGGCAGCTGCTGCCTGCCTCCCTTTCTTGGGTTTTTCGCTGCGTGCCCCCTGCCTGTATCTCATGTACCCCCAGGTGGTACGCGTACCACAGGTTGAGAAACTATGCTCTAGAGTCCAATAGCTGCTTCCTTTGCTTTTTCAGGTGCAGAGAATGCGATGGGCAGGGGGAGAGAAAAAGGGGTATCTTGGGGTGTTTGCACCTCCTTTTTATAGTTTCAGTTCCCCTCTTGAAAAATATTTCCAGCTGGGAGCAAGGCAACAAGCAGTCTTTGTGGAAGGACATTCCATGCTGTTTCTTTGCAAAGATACATATTTTTGTTTTTTGTTCCTACTCCCTTTCCTGCCAAAGAATGATCACTTAGCAGGTAATGGTACATCAGCCTTGTTTACATCTGGCTGAGGCATCAGCTTGTTCTTGTTCTCTGAAGAACTGGTTTGGCCAGTCCCCGGATGTACCTGGAAAACATGCTTTTAAATATGATCTCAGCCTTACATTTATAACTTCACGTATAATACTGGCAGGTTCATTTTGATCAGCAAATTATGTGGTTTTTAAATGATACTTCCCAAGGCACACCTTTTATAAATAATTGCATGTCAGGTGAGAACTCAGGGATACATTCTTTCACACACTGTACGATTTGGAAACCAGGCTGGTTGCATTGGTAGATGATCTCTTCCTGGCTCTGGATGAAGATGAAATGTCAAAGCTAGCATTATTCAATATATTAGTGTCTTCGGTACTGTTGGTTGCAAGGTGGTGTTGGACAGACCTGTAGGAATGGAGGATGCTATTTTTTTTTAGGTGATTACATTCTTGGTGATCATTCACAACTAATTTTAGAGGACCAGTTTTCCTCCTCCCCTGAAAGTGCTCTTATAAGCGGTTCCACGGGGTTCTGTCTTGTCTCCCCTGTGGAACTTGTACATGGAGCCCATATGAGGGTTAAAGGAGACATGCGTCTTCAATGTATTGGTGATACACAGATGTCTATCACAATTCCATCCAACCCAGGCAAAGCTGTGCTTTCCCAGGATTTCTGTAAGACTTAGGTGTACATGAAGGCCGACCTGGGAAGACTCAGTCTGGGTAAAACTAAGATAGTGTTGATTGGGGAAGCAGCTACAAGACAGGGCCAGGATTACGTAAGCCTTTTAGATCAGGGTACGAGTCTGCCCTCCTTCTGTTTGTATTCACAAAAATCTAGGGATAAGGCTAGATTTCCAGCTGCTCTTAGTCAGGTGGCAGCAGTGGTCAGGATAACCCTCCCCTCGTGTGCTTCTGGCCAGGAGGTTGTGAATTTTGCTTCTGGATGCAGATCTCACTGTTATTGGTCATACTTTTGTCAGACGTCTTGAAGTTAGACTCCTGCTGTGCACTCTGAGGCCATGTTTAAGACTATTGTGAACTGATGCTAATACTGAATTTGGCAGTCCACTCATTAGGTATTGTCTCGTGCCATGATCTTCACTGATGGCCTAGTAGCATCCTGGTGCAGATTGCGATACTGTTCTATAGGTCAAATCCAATCAAAATCCATCCGTGTGAGTAACCACCTTTCAGCACGCAGTACTGCTGCTGCTGTGATCAGCGGAGATGTTCGGGTTTCCTTGGCTTATACGAAAGGGGCTGCTGGCGAGTCTTTCTCAGAGATGACTCAACTTTGGGACTCACTCCCAGATTCCTGTCCAAAATAGTTCAAATCTGTTGACTTTCAGAGCACTCTGCAATGCCTGTCTATACTTCCAACTTTTGGCTGAGTGGGGAAAAATTGTGAGGGGCTAATGGTGAACTCTCTGTCAAATTTCTTTGATTGCTGGCAAAGGGGTGAGTTGAAATTGCTGGATTTGTAATTTGTAAACCTTTTTAAAAACTGGAGTCTTAAATATTTGTAAAAAGCACCCAATGCTCATAGATTTAAAGGAAATTACAGTGTGTTGTCTTTTGTTTTCTGTCCGAGACATATACTTGAAGTACATGGAAGTTAAAACTTCTCTAGCCTGGATGAGTTGCTGAATATTCACTTAGCAAGATATGCAACCAGGTCCATGCTGCACATGGTGGTGGTGACATCCCTCATTTATTACACATTAAGAGTTTCAAATGGCCTAATTAGGCTTTATGAGACAATACCTTAATTAATTTAATGTGCTGACTAAATTGTACTTCCAGTTAGTGAGGCAATCATTTTATTCTGGGATGAATAAACAAATGCTGAATCTGTAGGCCAAAGCCTATTGTAGCACAGGATTTGGATGGTTGTTGCTCTGTTAAATGGAAGCAACCTTAAATTCTTATTAAATTGAAATTTTGTGTTAAATAATCACATTTTAAATGAGATTTTAAAAGTACAAAACCCAAAATAAGCTGTAAACTTTGGAAAACTGTAACTCTGTTATATCTACCTCCATTAATGTTTTAAGTCAGTGGTCCTCAACTTCTTCTGTCATGCCCCCCCCAACTGTAATGGAATCTGTCCGCACCTCCCTCCAGGAACTGCGATCAGGTGCCAGGGCCAAGAGCAAGACTGGCGCCCTGGGAGCCAGGGACCTCAGCCAGGGCCTGAGATGTGGCCAGGAGCGAGGGGTGGTGCTGGGTGGTGCTCCCTCCCCATTCCCCATGGGGGCTGGACTGGGCCCTGCCACGCCCCAATAAATGTTCCTCTGTGCCCCACCAGGAAAGCGTGCCCACAGTTTGAAAACCACTGTTTTAAGCCTTAATAAAAAATCGCACAGTACAACTGGATCTTATTGTTACAGGAGCAATTGTTAATTAATTTCAGATACATCAAATATTTGGCAACCTGACTTTTGAAAAATATATACATAAACTGAGTGTATATGTGGCAAATGGAGTGCAATATATGCCTATCTTCTGAGATACACTGAGATATATATATATGCTCACTTGAGATTAATCCAGCTGACACTGGATGTCACCATTGTACCACACAAACATAACTGAAAGCAGGCTAGGACCTCATTCTTGGTTTGTAAAGCCAGTTTTCATGTGCTTTCGAAAAGAGTGTTTTGGTTTGTGGCTTTCCCATAGCAATGAAAACTCTTCGGTTGTGGAACATTATAACATTCAGAGTCCAGTCTTGCCACACTTATTCAAAGTGAACAGTGTCTTTTGGTGGTAGTAGTTCCCACTGAGTTCAGTGGAACTGACTCTGCCACTCTTACATTGCATAGTCTTGGTGAAATCCATGCAACTACTTGTGTAGTAAAGGGTTACTCAGTGTGGGTAAGATGGCATAGACAGAAACTTGTATAATACTGGATATAATCAGTTTTGAGGTGTGGATGAAGTGGCACGTGCAACATTACTTTTGAAAAACCAAATAGTTAAACTGAAATGGTTTGGATTGCCAATAAAAAATTACTGACATCTTTTGTGCTGAATCACATTTGGATGTATATTCAGTTGCAACTACCAGATATGGGACTTCCTTTTAGAAAAATAGTAACACAAATCTTGAAAACTTGAGAGGTCCTTTAAAATATGGAAATTACGCGTAAGATCATATTTGTAGCGGTCTTATTAAAGGCATTTAAATGTGTAATATGTGCCTTACTGTATATGTTGTTAATGATGCAATGGATGTGTAGATGCATGTACAGAACTAAGTTCATTCTCTATAGATATTTGTATAAAAAAAAGACAAAACCCACTTCTGTCCCAACTGTACAGAACATACATAATGACTACTACCCTGAGGCTCACAGAACCTATAACGAGAGAGGACCGAGGGATGGGAGGAAACTATGTCCTTTATGGATCCTCTTGTGCCCACATCACTGAGGAAACAGAATACATAAAAAAGGTATAATATTTTCATTATTCGTATTGTGCTGTCTTGTCCTTTGATCCAGAGAAGAACAATGAATAAAATCTCTGTCAGTGAGAAATTTAAAAAATTGAATCCTTCTGCACAGTCTGAATTTTCCACACTAAACAAGTGTGTGTGTATTTGTTTCTCTCTTTGTATGTTGATTTACTGGGGAAATTCAGAGTTCACTGTCCCTTAAACTCTTTCTGGCCTAATGCCATTATAATTCAGTCTAACACAAAACCTCAAGGAATATTGATTAGTTTGAGACAAGGATGTAATTAGGGTATGTACTTCGGTCTTTGCCTCTTTATAATGAGTTGAATGAGGGAGCAGACCAAGTGCTTGTCAAGCACCCCATGATCCTTTGTCATATTCATGATGCAATGTCTGAGGAAGGGATGAATTTTTCTAGCATGTGTGAGACTTATAGCATAGGCCCTCTTTTGGGTCAGTGAAAATTATGTTGCTCCTGACTCTAGTTAATTAAATTCCATGCATCAATTTCTGCATCAGAGATCTCTTGAACAATAAGGCTTGGCTTGTTGAGAACAGATGATTTGTTTCTGGTATCCAAGCAAAAGAGCACAATGCTGATAGTGCTCAAAGACACTTTTTCTGCATTGCTGCTGACCAAAGGAGAACATCCTGGAATAACTAACAAGGAAGATCAACAGGAAAAAATAATCCAAAATAAAAATATCTTTTTGTGAACTATTTCTAATCTTCTTTTCCCTACAGATCAGATCCACACTAGCAAAGATTCAAAATCAGGTATGCAAAGAAGCAACAAACCATAGAATCACAAATGGCAAAACAGAGGCAAAGGCGTGCTTTCCTCTCCAGCTCCCATCCCCAACCTCCCTGTGCAACAAGTCACCATCTCTTTTCTGGCTCCCAGTACACTCTCCACCTTCATCAGTACACACGCCACTGACGGAAGGAAGGTAGTGTGGACATCAGCCACCTTAGTAATTAATGTGGTGGCTGTAAGTTGGCTGAGGTCATGTTTACACTAAAAACCTAAATCGTCTCTTCTCCAGACTAAACAAACCCAATTTTTTCAGTCTTCCCTCATAAGTCGTGTTTTCTAGACCTCTAACCATTTTTCTGGACGCTCTCCAATTTTGTCCACATCTTTCCTGGAATACGGCACCCAGGATTGGACACAACACTTCAGTTGAGGCCTAATCAGCATGGAGTCAAGCGGAAGAATTACTTCTCATGTCTTGCTTACAAAACTCCTGCTAATAAATCCCAGAATGACATTTTCTTTTTTCTTTTTTTTTTTTTTTGGCAACAGTTTGACACTGTTGACTTGTATGTAGCTTGTGATCCACCATGACCACCAGATCCCTTTCCACAGTACTCCTTCCTAGGCAGTCATTTCCCATTTTGTATGTGTGCAACTGATTGTTCCTTCCTATGTGGAGTACTTTGCATTTGTCCTTGTTGAATTTCATCCTATTTACTTCAGACCATTTCTCCAGTTTGTCCAGATCATTTTGAATTTTATCCTACAAAGTACTTGTGACCACTCTCAGCTTGGTGTCATCCACAAATTTTATAAGTACTCTCTATGCCATTGTCTAAATCATTGATGAAGATATTGAACAGGACCGGACCCAGACCTGGTCGCTGCAGGACCCCACTTAATATGCCCTTCCAACTTAACTGTGAGCTACTGATAACTACTGCCTTCCAACTAGTTATGCATGTGAAAACAGATTATTCAAGGGCTTATAACTTGATCAAACTTTGGCAGCTATTAACAGGAATATCAAAAGGCACAGCACTGACACAGAGGCCACCCCCTTGCCTCTATGCACCAAAGCAGAGACTTTCTCTAGCATCATTCTGAAACAGCCGAACCATTTTGGCAGAGACTTTCCAAAAATACTCACCCTGAAGTAGACACCTGGCATGAAAAGTGTTAGCTCAAATGGTTATATGGCAAATATAAGCAACTAAAAGAGGGTCTTGTAATGGGAAGTTTCAGGCAACCTTTATCATAGGGGTGGCTGCCAGTCCCAAGACTATAAAACACCATATGCTGCAATATTCTAAATGTTAATTAATCTCATGTACGAAGTAACACTCTGGAGAATCAAAAGCAGTTCTTTATTGGTAATGACATACTAATGCTTTCAAACGTAAAACCCTGGAGAGCTGCACAAATAGAACAGTAGTTTATTTAATATTCAACATAGGGAATTAGTTAGTACCTGGAAACTGTGGCGATTTTTGCCCTGTAAATATTCTAGATCATGATCCTGCAATGAGCTAGCCTGTGATAGGAAGGTAGAAGGGTGCAGGGTTACTTTCATGTGCCCAGTCTGCTGAAGCTGTCTTTTACAAGGTATTTTCATGTTTATTCATTTTTAGCCACCTTTCCAAGTGCCCGAAAATGAATTGGAGGCTGAGAAGGACATGCTTAACTCCAGCTACGGTCTGACCATGGCAACGATGAAAGAGACTGAACAGGAGCTCTTACTTGTGAAGAGGGAGAATGAAAAACTAAAGATCAAGGTGCATTCCATTTTAGCAGTCTCTAAATGCATATTTCAGCTTGTCAGCCCAAGAGACGATCTAATTTTATCTGGGCTGAAGTTCCCAGCAGGAGCAGGAAAGCAATCGTGTATTGTGGCTTTGCCCTCTCTATATAGAGCAGTAACCCTGCAGAATCTGATCTGGTTTTCTCCTTAGTTAAAAATCCATTTCATTCTAGATGATGGTGGAGTTCATACTGACTCCACTGTTGGGACTTACAGCGTGGTCTGTGGTCTGGGCTTGGATTCTCAAGCAGTGGCTCCTGGCATGAAGTCTGCTCAGCCAGTGGTCTAGAGCAGATGTACTTGCAACCAGTCAGAAAAGTATCTGTCATTTAAAACCCTCAACCTTCAGCTTAGGTCAAGAGAAGCTCTTGTCTCACCTAACCAATCTGCATCCTTTGTTCAAAAATTAGAATTTAAATTCTAGTTGTCATACTTTTTATGGGTTTGTAGGAGATTTTTTTGTCTGTTTGAAAGAATTGGTGCAAACAGTTGTACAAACAGGATAACTGCGTCATTTGTGTGCTGCATGATTTCCACACCACACATTTAAAGTGTGACATGTGTTATTAAGCCTGTTGCAATGGCCTCTTCCAGCTGGATGCTACAAGAGAAGCAGGTGCACAGTCTCTAAGACATGCCTCGCAAAGTCTATACGAGAATTACTGCCGTCGGTCTGAAGAACTTAAGAAAAAGCATGAAGATGATAAACAGCTGATGCAGGTACAACACTCTCCTGTGTGTGGAAAAGGCCAGCCTTGGAGCATGTAGGGATACAAGTGCTCCTTCTGTTCAATGTGCTGGCAACTCCATAATGTCAACATAACAAATCAGTACCTTGGATGTATAAACAGAGGCCTGACTTTTTTCAAACATCACTTTTAGGGCCCAATTTAAGATTCCTAAAGGGGCCTGATTTTCAGAGGATGCTCAGCACATTCTGAAAACCAGGTACCTTTAAGGTGTCTGAAGTTGGTCACCCAGGGTGGAGGCATCCAAAATTACTAACCATTCTTGAAAGTGTAGGTCAGGGTTTCTGATGCAGATTTCCATCGTCTTATAAGCTTATGTTTAACTATAGTACAAGAGAAAAACATGGAAAGCTTAAAACAAAAGTCTTGTTCTATTTTTTCTGACTTCAAGTGTCCAGTCTCAGATTTAATGTGTACAGTGCTCAAAATGAGGCAAGTATAAAGAGGTAGAATTTGCCTTATCCTCTCACTGCTCACTATTGGGGAAAGAAGTGTGAATCTTTCTTGACTACGAGTGGTCAGGATTTCCCGGGGGGCGGGCCCACATGTGCTCAATTGCAGAACTGGCTACAGCCCTGAAGAATAGCAGTGAAACGGTTTTGCTGAAAATGGAAATTATCGTCTTCATTCATTTTGGGGTTTTTTCTGTTTTTTTTCTAACCACAGACTAGCAAACGTGAGCAAGAACAAAAATTCAAACAAAATCTAGAAAATGTCAATTGTGTAACTGAAAGACTTGAAGAAAAGTACAGCCGGATTGGAGACATGGAGAAACTAGTGCAACGGATGGAAGAGGTATGCTCTTAGAGCCCATTCATGTTTCATGATAAGCAATAGACGTCTTTCCCATGCAAGGATCAGGGCCACAGTCTCTGAGGCTATTACAAGGATTTTGTTAGTATCTGTTGTACAATACTGAGATCTGACCTTGCAGACTGTTGGCCATGTGGATAGTCCTTACTCACTTACATATTCCTCTTGATCTGGAATGGATCCTGTGAGTAAAGGTGTTAAGTTCCTCTTTGGAATTACAGTAAATATCAGTTTCAATTTTATTAGCTCCTACCTCTTAAATAACACTGGACAACAAATTTTTTTCAAAGTGTTGCTTTTTCAGAAATTCTTTTTGATTATGCTAGACCGCTTGAAGCTGAACACAAATATAATTTCAGCCTACTTGTATCACGTAGGAATTTGGGGAAACAAGAAATTGACTCTTATTGAATGTAATGCGTTTAATCGCATAGCGGTGCTGACGCTTTGCAATAGTTCAACTGAGCTAAAAATGTTTTGTTGATGATTTTCATTTGTATTCAGTGTCTGAGGCGTCTTGTTTAAGTGTCCAACAATAGTCGGCCAGCATTGATGGATTCCAGTTGCCCTGATACTGTTTTTCCATGATTGCAATGTCCTGGTGAAACCTTTCACCATGCTCGTCACTGACTGCACTAAGATTTGCAGGGAAGAAGTCTAAATGCGAATGCAGAAAATGAATCTTTAGTGACATGTTGCACTTCACGGTTTTGTATGCTTGAAGCATGTTGTCAACCAGCTGCACGTAGTTTGGTGCTCTGTAGTTGCTAAGAAACGTATCACGGCTGTTGCGACATTGGTGAGACATTTTGCTATCACGAATCCTCCTGAAAATACAATTACTTTAGTATTGTGAGTACACACAATATGCTGTGCGCATAGAGCATGCTCATCAACATGAATGTAAACTGATATAAAAGGAATGCTTAGAACGGTGTGTGCAAAATGCTTTTATAGCCTTTCTAAAACCTGTCCTGCCAGCATCTGCCCTGCCTAAGCCTTAGCATTCCCACTGCATGTTGTGTGGCCTGCACTAGGTGCAGTGTCCCTGCATGCCCAGGCATGCTTCGACACAAGATAGAAAACTTTTCAGCTTACATTGTGGGCAACATTTTAATAGACTTAAATTGTGAATTGAAATAACAAATATAGGCAATTTCAAAAAACGTTATGTGATAGGGAAATTTCATGGTGATTTTCGTAATCAGCAGCCCAAAATCCATAAATACACCCAAAAGTATTCAGGAAGCAAAATCTTTGTTGTCCAATCTTATAGAACTACACTGTAAAGGATATTCTAAGCACCCTTTATTGTCAGTCTCATGTTACAAGCTAATTATGAAGAAAAGTTCAATTACTTTAAAAAGTTTTTGGCCCAAATCCTCAACTGGTATAAAAGCCCCCTTGATTTCAATGAGGCCATCTCAATTTACATCAGTTGAGGATCAGACCCTTTAACTGTAAATGAAATGAGGGTTTGGTTTGGTTTTCTTTCAGTTATTTAAACACTAGATTTTAAATCAGTTCATTTATGGTGGTTAGATTAAGTAAATTAATTCTAATTTATGAGGCTTGAAAAATCCTGGTTTCCAATGGTTTCTAAGCAGAGACATCTTCAATTCCTATTCTTGCAATGTCAAAAGACTGTATAGCAATATGCTATTAATCTCCTCCCTTTGGTAGTGAATTCCTTTCCAAAATCCTTCCTAAGTTCTCAGCTGATTCAAAAGCAGTGAGTGTTTCCGAGAACAATTTTCCAATTGTAATAAATAGTCATTAGCAAGCGAAAGGTATTGCAATGAGCATATTACATAAAATTCAACTTTCCTCCTCTGTTCTGGAGTGACTAAGAGTGCAGCAAGATTACATATCACTCATACAGTTCCCACCAAAAAGTCAGATGGAAAGCATTTAAATGCGATGTGGTTTTGGGACATTTTTGTCACTTAGCATGCCTATCTGTGGTATGACCCTGCCACAACTAAGCTGCAGCCTGTGATGGGGGAGCTAGTGGGGATGCAGAGGGGTTCTGTGGGAGTTCCCCCAGGAATTGTGAATGAGTCGTGTAGACATAATCGGGTAAGGGAGCTCATTCTTCAGTAGCTGCTGCAATGTCATTTAATAGGATGTCAGCCTGTGGACGCTGTCTCCCCCTCCATGTCAGATCAGCTCCAGTACCCCACCAGTGCAGAAGCAAGAAGGTGGGCCAGGTCTCCACCCTAACCGCGCTCATCCCTCCATCAGTGCTGCTAGATTATCGCCTTGTTTTTGTGTTTAGGTTCAGGAGGACTGGAAATGTGACTGGCTTACGTCCCTGTGGCCAAGCAGTGGGACAGCACCTCATGCCCTCCCCTCACTTTCCCTGATCCCTATCTTTGCACACCTGTGCAGGGTCAGCCACACTTACCTTTGAACTCCTTCTTCCCCAAGCGTGCTGTCCCTTACTGTGTCCCCTACATGCACCACAGCTAGGATCCTCGACAGCCAGCTCCATAGGCAAACACATCAATATATAAACCTTGTTTGACTCATCGCGTGCTCCTAAAATAGTTAGCGTGAAATCTTTGCCATATTGAAGTCAGTGGTAAGACTCCGTTTGACTTCATTAGGGCCAGGACTTCAGCCCTACAGACTAAGAAGATACCTCATGGGGTGGCTTTATGTATTAGTATACCCTTTACATTTTCCACTAGCAATTATTGTACTTGGCTCACTAAATAGGTTACCAACATTTGTCACTTAAAATTGATTTGACTGGAAATTTTCTTCTTAATTTCTTGACGCTCAAATCCATTTTTGCAATGCAAATTACCATTGTCCTTTTAGTATAGTTCCTGGAGCAGAAAGTCTTTGAACACATATCGGTCAAAAAGCTAATCTAATTTACTGACAGGTTTTTCTTATTTTTTTTTAAATATAAGATTTCTAGCCCTTTAAATTGAAATAATTCTCTTCATTGTAAATCAAGACACAGGTGCTCTTGGCCAAGTCAGAATGACAGATCTTCACAAGGGGACGAGGGTATACATTTAGGCAAATTTCCAGCTGCTTACAGCTGACTTATCTCTTATATCTGTCTGGTTTTGGATAGTGATTAAAACACTAGTCAATCACTTCATATAAGTTATATATGTACATTATTACTACTTCCTTGTTCCATAGGAAAAGAAAGCTTTGATAGAAAAAAAACGATCATTTGAAGAGAAGCTTCTAGAGATGATATCAAACTCTGAAGATACTAAGAGGTGAGAAAATGAAGAAATGTTTTTTCTGTTCAGCAGGATTGTTTCATGTGAAATACCTACCAGTAACTTGGCTAAGTTCTCCCTAGTAGTGGATACATACATGGTGTTATGTCTTATGCCAGCACTGTCTTTACTTTTTCAAGAAGAATAAAAGGTCTTCAGTGGCATGTCCAGTGGGGTTTCCAGACCTGGATTTATTTAGAGAATAAGTAATCATTCTCTACTCCTTTAGCATGTGAAGGCATGTGATGAGGTCTTGTTGTCCTTACTCTGGGAAAACTATTGTTTCAATAAACAGGAATTCTGAGTAAAAGACTAATTGCAGGATTTGGCCTGCAGAGAGGAAACCATTCTACCCACCTCAACCCCCACCCTGTTTATCAGAATCAATATCTCAATGGCTTTTGGGACCTCTCCCAAACAATATATTTTAATAATTTCTATCTTAGGTGCAGTTCAATTTCCTTACTCTTTTCTTTGCTTGAAAGTAGGCAATCATAGAAATGCAGGGCTTGAAGGGACGCCTGACCACCACTTGCACTGAGGCAGGACAAAGTAAAGCTCTGCTAGACCATCCCTGACAGGTGTTTGTCCAACCTGATCTTAAAAAGGCAATACAGTCCTTGGCAGAGGGCACAGGCCAGGGAGTTAGTAGACCTGAGTTTTGTTACTTACTCTGACACTAACTTTCTATGTGACCTTGGGCAAGTTGTTTCACTTCACTTCTGCTTCCTCACTCACTCTGTCTTGTCATGAACATCTTCCATTTTAATTAGACAAGGCCTGTCACTTACTATGTGTTTGTACAGCAGCTTACACAATGGAGTTCTGATTTCTGCTGTGGCCATTAGGTTCTATTGTAATACAAATAAGATGATGAGGAACGGAGGATTTCTTTCAGGGATTTGTGGATTGTTTCACTTTTTCTCTCTCTATTCACAACTGTAAAGGTTTCCAGCAACTTCTGATTTAGATCCACACATCACCTCCACTCCTTCCTTAATGGCCCTTTTCTGCCCCAGGTGAGAGACTTTGATAAAGTTGCCATCTATTGTTGAAATTTTGCCATTCAGAAGAATTTCACTCAGCTCCATTGTCTATTGTGCATACATTATATGTGCCAGTACAGTTCCCACTGATTTTTTTTTGTTCAGTAGCTAGTGTGCTATGTTCATCTACAGCATGGATTTGCAAATACTCAGTTTACAACTGAAAGACTAAAAGGCCTTTGGCCCTTCTCTTTCACCTACCTACTGTGTGCTCCATATGAGAGAGATGCTAATCTCAGAAAGACTCAGTATTGGTTACGAGCCCTGCTCCCTTAATTTCAATAGGCATGTGCCACTAAGGGTACCTCTGCACAGCCCCTGGCAGTGAGCCTCCTGGTCAGGATTGATAGACTGACACCCATCTCCTTCCCTAGGCTTCAGAGCCCAAGCTCCAGCCCAAGCCGCAATTTCAAAACACTGTTGATGCAGCTATTTGTAGAGAACTAGCACAAGCCCTGCAAGCCCAAGTTGGCCAACTCGAGCTGGGAGTCTTACTGCCATGGGCTGTGTAGATGTATCCTAAGAGAGCAAGTTACTATGCAGTGCATCATTACTTTGGCAGTATATCTGCCATGATAAACTGCTGAACAATTGTTCCAATATATTATGACCAAACAAATGTTATTCTTCCAGTATGCAGTATGAATGGTGCTGTTTTTCCTATCATTGAATGTAGCTATAATGTAAGAAATGAACAACATTTTTCCTTCTTTTATACCAGATTACGCTTATTACCTGTGAATTGAATTAGTTAATATACAGCTCCTATGAGTTGAGGCCAATACAATGAATTGGAATCCCATGTGCACTGCAATGGACCCATGTGTTCTAATCTGGTCACTAAAGGAATCTTAATACCTATATTTATAACTCATATATAAATATAACGTTGGCCAAACCCAAAAGGTTGGTGCTTGGATGGCTAGTTTGTATATTCTTGATCCATAAAGCATATGTCAGGCCATTCAATAGATCCTTTGGGAACAATATATACCCTTAAAATATCAACTGAAAAATTTATTGGTAACCTGTCTTTTCCTCACCAGCTGTCTTGATCTTCAAGTGGAGATTTCCACTCTACAAGAGCAAATTTCTCACTTGCAGCATGTGATCCAGTCCCAGCATCAAAGCCTACGCAGTGTGATACAAGAGGTCAGTTTAATCAAGCATGTTTAATGTTTAGGGAACAAACAATAGAGACTTGTTTTAGTGTTTCTGTCACTTTGTGAAGTTTATTATTGATGACATGATCTCCATCACAGGACATGCAAAAACAGTTAAAAATAGATGTTATGTAATATTTTATATTTTCTTTAAAAGAAAAGAAGGTGGCATCACATTAAAAAAATGGAAGGGATTCTACCCACAGGGTGACAGTTATTGAAATAGAATGGTTCAAGGAAGGAAAGTTTTCGTTTCCTTCAAGAGGGTGGGAGGGAAGGGTTGAGGTAGTTGCCCAAGGAACATAGAAGAAGAGACCTATACCGTAGGGGCTGTATCAAGACATACTGAATCCCCAACCAATTGAAGGTACATTCAGAATACCCCTTAAATGTGGGGTGTGGTAGACCATGGATATTCACTTACCAGGACAAGGCTTAGTGTAGCTTCTGAAATACTGTTTGGTTAGCTATTGCTGCAGAATACAAGAGCTGCAAACCTCTTCTGTATGTTCCACTGAATGAACTACCTTTTTATGGGGACCGCTGAGGCTACATCTATACTGATGGTGGCAAATTCACCGTCCAGATTGATTTCATAGAATCATAGAATATTGGAGTTGGAAGGGACCTCAGGAAGTCATCTAGTCCTATCCCCTGCTCAAAGCAGGACTAACCTCAGTTAAATCATCCCGGTAGGGTTTTGTCAAGCCTCAGCTTAAAAACCTCTAAAGATGGAGATTCCACCACCTCCCCAGGTAACCCATTCCAATGCTTCACCACTCTCCTAGTGAAAAACTTTTTCCTAATGTCCAACCTAGACCTCCCCCACTGCAACTTGAGACCGTTGCTCCTTGTTCTGTCATTGGCCACCACTGAAAACAGCCTAGCTCCATTCTTACTGGAACTCCCTTTCAGGTAGTTAAAGGCTGCTATCAAATCCCCCCTCATTCTTCTCTTCTGCAGACTAAACAGGCCTAGTTCTTTCAGCCTCTCCTCATAAGTCTTGTGCTCTAGCCCCTGAATAATTTTTGTTGACCTCCGCTTGACTAAAGACCCGTTCAGTCGATCCAGAAATTGACCTAGGAAAACCACTTCCGAAAGTAGTGTAGTGCTGCATCAAGGGGAATGCTGTCCCCATCGGCACAGCGCAGTGTGGACGGTGTGCAGAACAGAAGCAGTGAAGTCGACATGAGTTACACAAGGTTTTTACGTCGCTTGCATATCTCCTGTTGACTGCTGCCAGATCTCAGAGATAAGTATAGACCAGGCCTCTCCAGTAATGCTTCACTGCTGCAGTTATAGGCACTGTGTAAGACAGATTTCCATACCCCTGTTTATTTTATTGACTATCGGCTGTTCCTCACTATAGGCTCAAATCCTGCTTACCTGATGCATACAAGGAATCCTAGTGAAGTCAGAGACTGCTCGCATGAGCAAAGCAAGAAGAACTTGGTCCCACATAAAGCTGGAACAAATCTTGAAGCCATTTTAATATTTATTTCTTTACATCCCTTTTAAAGAGGGTATTAATATGAGCTGCTGTTAGGAAGAGTATCAATATGAGCTCAGCTAAACTACCTGTGCAACATTTAATTCGTATTTTGGGAATCGTCATAGGATGGGAACTTCTTTCATCAGCCTTAGCTAGCTTAGGCTAATGAAGTTGCACGTGGGAGAATAAATGTATGTTTGGGCACATATACCAAGAATAAAAAAGGCAGACATGTTACCATAAGTGAATGTGCAACTTCATGATCTGTTTAAAAAAAAAAAGTCAGCCAGTCAGCACATCATCACATTTTCTCTAGAGCATTTTTTTTATCATGTAGACTTCAGAATATATCTACTTTCTTGATCCCAGTGCTCTGACAGGGTATTTCCATAGTTCAGGTTTGGTTATTGAAAGTATATCTAATTGTATTACAAGGTTTGCAAACCATAGCTAACATTACTTTCCAACTCCTAGATCGAAGAACTGAACAATGAACTACAAAACCAAGATAAAAAAATTAAAGATATGAAAGAAAAGATAAATATCCTTCAAGCTCAGGTAAAGGGAAAGAAGGTATACCAAACTCTACAATTGTGAGCCCAAAACTAATTATTTAAAATCCGCATGTTTTTGTGTCTTCTTTTTTCTTCCTCCACATAGTTGTCACGAGATTTATACCATCAGCTTCAGCCAACTGTGTGGTACAATGGTATTCTTTAAGTATTTTCTGAGGTCAGAGAAGTGGGAGTGTTTTGTACAGTGCAGGTGGGATTTCCAAAGCACTCAGCAGGGATCTAACTTTGCTCCTATTGAAGACAATGGTAAGTTAGATCAAAGCAGAGTGTTTTTGGAAATCTCTCACTCTACATAGCCCCAGAACAATATTGGTGAGTTGGGGGAGGGGCAACAAAGCTGCTAATTTCTATTTAACAATTATTATTTGCATTATGGTAGCGCACACTCCCTGCCAGGCACTTTCCAAATATAGGCTAAGACACTGTGCCTGTCTCAAAGAGCTCACCCGAAGAACATAAGCAACGTATGAAGACATAGAGATAAGGAATGAAAGGACAATCACTTTTTTTGTATCCACTTTCCCCAGCCAGCCCTCTGGCTAATAATTATTTCTTAGTGATTTGTTATAGGCCACAGGCTGGAAGTGGGTTTTAGGGAGGAGAGAGAACACGTTCTGCATTTCATAGGGACTGGAGGGAAGCCGTGTGGGTTTTGGGGTGGCTAGAGGGGAAGAAGTTGCCGTAATGAAAACATGAAATGAATGCCTGGATGAGAATTTTAGCAGTGAGGATATAATTTAGGACCCCCTCCTGCAAACACTTACACATGTGGCAAACTTTACACACACAAATAAAGTGAAGCATGGGTGTAAATATTCTCAAGGTAGGGCCTATAATATACTCTCAAAACATGTATGTTTGGATTTTCTAATAATGTCCGTTGCTCGCTTTCAGCTTCTGAGGAAATATTAAATCTTGGTACTTTGTAGCCTAATCCTTTCAAGTGAAGAACTGTGCATTCTTTCAAAATAATTACCCCGTATTTTCATCATTGCATGGAAACTAGCCTCTTGTCAATTTTACATAATCTTCAACAGCAGCATTGTTGTTTTTGTGTGTTTTGGGCAACATTTTACAGTTTGTGATAATCTTATGTAATGGAGCAATATAGTTCCTGATATCCCATTGTAAATGCTAGTCTATAATCCTGTAATTTACATTGGTACAAACATTAAATATATCACAAATAAAATCTTTTCTGCTATTCAGAATTTTAATTTCAGTCTAAGCAGATCCAATAAATTGATTCTAATTCCAGTGTGTGTGGGGGATTATATATAATACACTCACACACACATATATATATAAATATAGTAAATACATATAATATGTTATATGTTAATTATAACTCTCATTAATTAGTTCTATACATTTTCAAAGTGACCAGTACAAGATAATTGGTGTTACAGTATCCCATTCAGGCACTGTATGTAAAGCCATCCGTGCCCCAGGAATCTCAATCTAAATAGACAAGACCAATCAAAGGATAATTATTGCCATTTTTTAGACAGACCCGAAAGGAAGACTAGTGCATCAAGGGAGATATTGTCTAGCTGGAGTGCCCAGGCCATCAAGGAGAACAGGAGCATGAGGCACCACAGCAGAATACCTGAATCAAAATATTCTGGGGCATTGGTTTTTGGATGGATTATAATTACATAAAAAATTAGTGAAGTCAAAACCCAATTTCTGTTAGAAAAACAGTTTTGATGGAAAAGTTCCAACCATCAAAAATACTTTTCAATTAACAAAAATACTCCTCAACTTCAAAATGGCTGTGAAGGATTTTCTTATGGGTAGAGCAAAATCCAAATAGTGACAATAATGCTGGGCACAGGAATTTGATGTTTCTTCAGGTTTTGAGGATCGGCCAGCATGCCAAGATGTGTGGACATTCTGGACAACCTATGAGGCCAAATCTTCAGCTGGCGTACACTGGAATAGCTCTATCAAAGCCAATGTACTAACTGGACTTGCTTCAATTAATCTGTGTTGTTGATTTATACCAGCTGAGGATGTTACCCACAAACTGTATCTTTAACTTCCTTAAATGCTATATTTTAGTGGCAATGCAATTAATTTTATATCTCAATTTCAGAATAAAGAACTTAAGTACAAAGTGGAATTCTGGTCTGGCCAATCCAAGATGACAGTTTCAAAAAGTGTCTCAACGACGTAAGATTCTTTGACGTTATTACCATATATCTGAAAGCTCTCTGCCTACACCGTCTACTAATGTTAAAATTAAAAAATGGTGTTGAATGATTAATAGGTGCTATTTGTGTTAATGTCAAATTTGTTTCAAACTGCTTGAATTAATTTCTATTTTGGTCTTGGTGGAAATAGTCATAACATTTTTACACTGTAGTTTCTTTTTAAAAAAAAGATAACACAAGCCTCCATGTCAGAGAGAAGTTAAGTAACTGCTATTCTAAATAACAAGGGTCTTAATTGTTAAATTAGCAATGAGTCCACCAGTGGTGCAACCATCTGCCTAAATCTCATGTTGCCTTCTGACTTGCAAATGGGAGTGTCCTCAGTTTTGAAAGAGATGTGATGTTTGTCCTATTTCCTGAAACACTGATGCAGTCAAAATCATACAGCTACACTTACTCGTTAGCATCCGTACAAAATTGTAAGTCAGATCAAGACTAAATATGAAAAGGAGCTTTTAATAATCGGTAAAGAAGATGGTGTTTACTGTGATTAGCCTCAGACTAGGATTAGAGGCTTGCAGTTTCAACCGTAAAAACCTCTTACAGTAGAGGAATGCTCTCTCCATTAATGCCACGTCAATGCTGTATGTAATTACATAGGAGAGCCAATGACACAGTCACCAAAACAAATGACTTGAGGAAAAAAAATATTAAGACCCTTTTGAAAAACAAAAGGGAATGTTGTAGCTACTTCCCTGGGTCTTGTGTGGGATCCACCTTACTTACATTAGAGGAAGTGAATTGTTCATCCAAGGACCAGCATTGATGGTCTCTGGAATGGGGAGAAAGTCATTACTACTGATGGCAGATAGCCATGATTCAGGCCTCTGATGAGAGGTTGTAAGGGAGGAAGAATGCGGGGGGTGGGGTGGAGAAAGTGTGTATCACACCAATATCTGGGTACAGTAGAAGTGTTGATGGCTATACTAAGTTTGTTTTATATTGTTGTGCTTCATATTCTGAGTAATCTTTATCTTCTTTTTTTAGTTCTTCCAGGATTGATGTGGTATCTCCCTACGCATTGCTAGCTAGGCTACGGAAGCAAAATGGCTAGATGAGTCCATCATTTTCCAGTATCCTCAGAAGGAACTCCATGTCTCTCTGCTAACGACCCTCCATTCAGTCCTTTTACGTACCCAAAGGCTTGAACACTTGACATGCTTGACCACCAGGATTGGTGCTTGGGCGGAAAAGGCTGCATTAAATGAATAAACAAATTTGGATTTGAACTGAAGAGACATTGTGTTCATTAATGTATAGCCAAATGACAGCAGCATCCTGTGGCCATTGCTGAATGGTGAAATATATGCCATAGTAACAGCTTCTTACCTATGAAAGATTCTATCTTCAACAAGCATTTTATGCACCCTGCTGTACATCAAACAATATCTAAGAGCATATTCAGGATGTAGCAAATGAAAACTTTCATAATGATACACAAAAAAACTGGTATTTATCAAGTTTTAACACAATATTGTAATGTAACTTTGGCAATTAAGAAGTCGATCATTGGAAAGAACAATTGAATAAATTAATTTTTTTAATCTTGCCATGTTAGCATCTTAAACTTATCGTTTCTAAAAATCAATAGTAATAGTGTATGGATGGGCTTTTTCAGTTGTCAGAACATGATATAGTAGCAGGTTATTGCTGGTTTTATACAAGCTTTGGGTGGCTTCCTCTAATAGTTGCACAACCGAGGACACGCTCTATGCATGTTGATCGAAGCATTCGCAGACTTTATGAATCTAATTACTGCTTTAAAAAAGCTTACCTTCTCAGGCACTTAAAACAGAATTTATTGCTCTTCCAAGAAAGATGTTAAACTGTTTGTCGCCAAAAACGGTCATCTGACTTAAGTGTTACATCGCATGGATCTTGGAAATGTTCTAGCACAGCTATTTATATTTTGAAACTTTTCCAAGGTAAGCTATATTCCCAGACTCGACCACTAAATCTTAACTAAATCTTAACTGCTACCATCTATAAGGAGACGAGTAATTGTTTCTGTACTCTTTCACTCACTCCTCAGTCTCCTTGGCTGCTGTTTGTGAGTGAATAACCCTTCTAGGACCTGCAGTGGGACCGAGCAACTTTCATATTGGCTCTTTTAGCTGGTAGTGACCAGAATCCAGTGCTAAATGGGCTAGATTCAGTAACTATGATGCATTGCATCTGTCTACTCCCCCACCTCTTCATAATTTTGTAAGTGGCAGTATCGTAGTGTAGTTTGATTAACCTGATTTGACAGCTGCTAGTCACCTTGCTGTTTTTCACATGGTAGAAGTTGCTTACGCTACTACAGTGATGGATGTAGTATATAAACCAAAGGAAACTATTACAAACCCATACATTTTAATGAGGGCAGTGAAATACAAAGCTCACAAAAATTGTAGTGGTTAAAGTTAATTTCTTTTTAATAACTAACTTGTACGGATACACTTCTATAGGTGCATAAAGCTAGTGCATACCTTGCCAGCCTAGCTGAAAACAGCAAAGAGGCTAATGTCTACACGCCTGACATTGCTACAACTTAGTCATCTTGTATGAATTCTGGCACTTTTACTTTCTGCTGGGCACAGACTTTGCTGATGTTTAGACTACAATGACAAATAGGACTTCATCCAAGTTACTAAATGTGTGCGCTTTAGGGGTTATCCTTTCCAGCCCAAGTTTATAATGCAGTAGAGCCTCAGCAACCCTTGCACAGGTGCTGAAGATTTATGTTACATCCAGGACTCCAATATAAGCACCTGCCAAATGGTATTTTCTTGCTTTTGGGCTTGCTGGGTAGCTGATGGTCTCCACCCTCATTTGCTAATTAGGTTGTAGTTTAACAGAGATGAGCAAACTGAGGGCTGGTCTGTATGAGAGGCATTAGCTAGTGAAGATGCTCTATGGCAATGAGAGAGGAATCAGGAGAAAGCTCTGGAGGCAGTAGCTACGTCAGCAGGAGAATCTCTCCCATAGGTGCTGTACCTTACAGCACTTAGGGGTGACTTACTCGTACTCTGGGTGACATAAGTTGTACTGACAATCTAAGTGTAGGCAAACCCTCAGCAACACAGGGGCACTATACTGCCATATAGCTTTCAAAGTTTAACTCCAAGATGCAGACCAGATCAGTTCCCAGGCTAGCTACCCTATGAAACAGCTGTTTGAGGGGAAAGATTGTTGCAGAGCTCAAGGGATTACCCTGCCTTGTAGAAGGCAGAGCTCTGACAGCTCAGTAGAGCGGGTAGTTGTAGGGTACAACAGTGTTTTCTTTCTCTAGCTACCTCCTACACCACAGAAAGTAAGCTGTCCAGTACAAGCTTTGCTTACTTTAGTACTAGCATAATTTAGTTAGTTATGGTCATTACTCATGAACCTGGTGGAGGGGAAAATACACTGAGTAGAATGCCTCATAATCACTATTTTGGAACAAGGGCAGCTGCCTTCAGTCATCTGTCTTAAAATGAATCTAATTTCAAGTAGATCTCAGCCCTGTATGACTTAATGGACTTTATTTGCACCTCACAGGGGCCTAACCCTAAAGTGAGAAGCTGCATTAATGAAGTTAAGCTTCCTGCTAGGCTGGCAGTTAATTCAGCTAGTAGCTTACACTGCTGTACATGACAAAGCATTTAAAGAGATTTAGCCAAGTACCATTTTTTCTCTAAAACTGTTCCAGTAATGATGCAAAGAGGTTAGAGTGCTAGCTTTGTACACCATATCACACCACTGTCTCCGCCCAATACCAGTCAGGCTGTTAGGAGGCAGCCTCATCAAGCCTCTCTCTTACAATCTCCCTTTCCAAAGAAATGAGATTCTCAATGGAAGGATGTACACCTCTGTAACTAGAAAATAGATGTAGCTGCATAAGGCTTAAAGCAGAATCCTCTACATATCTATGCCCTACTACTTTCCCTCCCCTTGAAGGATTCAGAATTTGGCTTTGTATGTCATGTAACAAGCTGCTACTCCACTGAAAGATTTTTGCTGGAAATTTCCACTGGCCCAGAAAAGAATTTGGCAATCTGATCAACCCTCTCTAAAGTGGTAGAATGTGGTGTCCGATTGAAGCAGGCCTACCATCAATGTCGCAGTTCTCGGTTTCAAAATGGGGCACGCTGTATAATGTCTATCATTTTCAGTGATCCTACCACCATAGTGATTTAGAGTAACTTGATCTGGTCTCACCCTTAGTGCCAAATGAGGGCCTGCTACATGGAAGCAGCTGGTTTAAAA
Organism: Mesoclemmys tuberculata; assembly: GCA_007922155.1. Classification (NCBI taxonomy): domain Eukaryota; kingdom Metazoa; phylum Chordata; order Testudines; family Chelidae; genus Mesoclemmys; species Mesoclemmys tuberculata. The sequence continues at coordinate 15,691,073 of ML675629.1, read as the reverse complement.
ATGGTTCCATTTTGTTTCCCCTTGATCAGTCATTGTAAACCTGGAAATGTTCTGTTGCAAACACCAGCCAGCTGGGTCACTTCATTGATGGAGGAGCTTTATTTTCTACCCTCCCCCCATAGTCAGTAGAACGGATTAAAAATGCATTTTTATTTTGAAAAGAACAGTGCAGAAACTGAATCACGGGTTACATTTCTTGACCATACCCTACAAACCCAGACACCAGAGAATCATTTGACAATATATTTTGAAGCCGCCCGTAGTCGGTACAACAAAATAATGTTAACATTGTTATGCAGGCACCGAAGTCTATCAAGGGGCATACATAATAAAAATACTATGTTCAAGAGTTTAAAATCACAGTCATAGCACTAGGCATAACATTTACAGATCTGTTGCAAAGACAAACATAAAACATGCTTAAGGTAACATAACAGAGAAAACCTTTAAATGTAACAGTAAAACATTATTAGCATTTGTCAGATAGGTACCTTTAACAAAATCAAAACAATTTAACTTCCATAAATAAGTCCCATAAGATTGTATCAGAGTATACAGTATGTACATTAAAAGCCCTATTGAGCAATGAGACTTGACAGCTTTAGGCTATGCTTTCTAAAGAATGTTATTAGGTTTTAGATTACCGTTTTTAAAAAAAAAAAAAAAAAAGCACACACTGAAGAGTTACCATCTATATTTCCCTGAACTGGAGAAGATAGAAATAATAATTTAAAAAAAATATCTAAACACAGATCTGTCCAACATCCAGAGGGATGGTTCTCAGCAGATTGCCTGGGCACCTGTCCACAAATTGTCCTATATGTACTGTGGCGAGGGATGTAGAGAAGAGGATTTACACATTATTAATGACAAGAAAGCAACTATGAAAAACTTATTTTCCTGTTGAAAATACACCCAAAAAAGATAGTGTTAGCCTGGTCTTACTTGATTCATATAGACAACACTGGATTTACAGCAGTGTAAAAATAGAGTTTTGAGCAAAATCAGAATGAAGCCTGAAATCTCTATAGGGTGTTTTGTACCCATACTAGAGTAGTGATTGCTAATTTCTGTTTTCTGTCTAATTACCTGGATTCTTCCATTGTGGCACTACTGATCCGAGTGGCTCCATTAAAGGCCGGAGAATTGGGTTTTTTTAAGTGTCTTTAAAGATTTAGTTGACAGGTAGGTTTGATTCATGTTGGAAGTATGGTTTTAGAGACACCAAAATATCCATCTACGGGCTGGATGCTGATGAAGGGATCTATTTGTAAACCTTACAGTGTTAGTTTTAGGAGATGAACTCTCCACTTTGCGTGAAACAGGTTTTGAAATAGTTGCTGTTAAGCAAGCATCAAAATCTCATCTGTCAAAGTCAGTCATATCGCCCCGTGATATCTAAAATCTAAACCAATGTTTGATAAGCCTTTACATATGCCAAGTTGTACCTAAGATTTAGCCTTCACAAAATAGTTCTAAGGCAACAGATTTTACAAAATTAGCACTACAGCAAAATGGCAGTGGCTCTCAACTACATGTTGTAAGACAAGTGATTGAATTGCGGATTTTTGGTACAGCATATCCAACAGTCTCATCTATAGGTTGTGGAAATATAGGAGTAATAGCTGAAGAGGCACCTTTGACCCACTACAAGAAAAACGGAAGCCTTTCCCCACCTTTTAAAGAGACGGTCTTTATTTCAAGCTGCAGAAAAGTGCTCTCTTTTCTTCAACATCTATGGTACCATAGACAAGAAATTTTATATATTGATGTAGGCAAGCTTTATTTAAAGACATGTTTAGGCTATTAGCAATCCGAGTATATCTTTGGAGACCCAATCTATTTTCAGAGAGCGTAGCATCTTTTTTAAACATAAAAGAGTTTGTGTTCTAAAAAGGAAATCTGGGACTTATGCTTCTCAAAGGAAGATAGCATCTGGGGTTTACATAAATTGACAATGACCGTGGTAGTAAATTCTTTACCCTGTGCATTGTTTGTTTTGCATTCTAATTTTGGGGAGAAAAGGTCAGATTTAGAACTGAAAGTTAAAGGGAAGATAGTATTACTTTACATCATTATAAAACTTATGTAAATTACAAAATGTAGAAAAATACTTTAAGTTTAGGCTTTTTCTTGCTGTCATCTTCAGCAGGAGTTTAGTTTAATCCTGGCACAGTTCAGGATGGGCAGTGCTGCTTCATAGACTGGCTATACCCTTTACCTAGGCATCAGTCAAAAAAAAAAATCGTTTGAGGCAAGCTAATGAATATGCTTTTAGCATTTAATATTTTTTTCAAATCACTGGATGGAAAAAGAACAAAACCAAACCACAAACCTGTTCACAAGCTTCCACAATTTTTAAAATTATTTCCTATCCAATTGCATTCTTATGGATTATTTGCACTATGGCTATTCTACTTTGGCAGCACTACTTCTCTGCATAAAGCTGCTCTAGCTTCTGATTCAGCAAAGAAGTTAGGCATATTCTTAAACGCTTTGGAGACCTGGGCAACATTTTATACCAGATCTGTTATGTAGAGCTGATTTCTAGGAGTAGTCTTAGAGACAGAATTTCAACCCTCATTGAGGTGTCCCTATGAGAAAACCTTTGCATCACCTACACCCTGCTTAAACCCTTATAATTTGGGATTTAAGTGATTCATGGGTCCATGTTTGGACTCCTATCCTGAGGAAAACGTCACCCTAGAGGATGTCTTGTCACATGCAGATTACAAAGGTGACAGTGAAGGATTTAAGAAACTGTTGGTCATGTAACTGGCTGAGACATTTTAGAACAATGCAAACGTGGCCAATATAAACTCACTGAAGAAATGGTTTCTGTGTTTGAAAAGCAGTTTCCGATTCAGGTTAAAGAAAGAAGTGCCACTACATCAGCCTTCCTTCATTTTACACAGATTCATTTGGAACATCATTAAAATTCAGGCTCAATGAAGAAAATAAGACTAGTTCAGAACAAATAAAAGATGTAGAAATTAAGAACGAGGATAAAAAGGGTAACTTTAGCTAAGAGGCTTTCAGCTTTGGGATATGGCTCAGAGGGAAACTGGCTTAAAATATTTACTAGAGGTGTTCTGTGGATTCTCAAATTGGCAATTTTCACACAGCAGAGCACTCCTTATTTCAGAAGTTTAAAACAATGACAAAGCGTATTTACCTGTCTGTACTGGTATTTTTCTTACCCATTGTTCCATCTCAGAAGATGGAACTGAAGACCGTGGTGAAAGTTACAGAAAATATTTTTTAAAATTATATATAATAAACACATTCTCATTTTGACCATTCTAAAATAAATTTTCATACAATGCTGTGGATGCTTAGTGTATTAAGCAAAGTCACATTTTTACATTCATGCTTGAGATTGGGACAGCAAAATGCTTGTATGTGAGGAAGAAATAATGGATTACCACCTAGAGTTAAGGAATGATTTTCCGATACTACAGCAGATCAAAAAAGTTAATTGAGCATGAACAGAGATGAAAAGAAAAACAGATGCAAGACAAAAATCTGATGGCCTCTGATTTTTACAAAGCCTGGAGGCTACCTCTGAAGAGAGGCTACGAACTAAAGTCATGCTTGGTTCAAATCAATTAAAAAAAAAAAAAAGAGAAGAAAAGAAAAGAAAAGAAAAAAGTCACATTAAACCCAGTAAGAGTGTGTCCTTGGAAATCAGAACTACATAGGTTTGGCATCATCATTTTAGGTGCTGCATGTCATTGCTTGATTAAGTAATTACCATGCTCAGGTTTGGCTCACACATAGCACCATGTGTAACTACAAATTCAGAAATGAGCATTGCCTATAGGAGTGTTGCAAAAAAGGTACTAAGGAGGGGAAGATTGGAGACAGGCACACATTTCCAGGAGAGAAGGCAGAGAAACCAGCAGGAGACAGGGACCAATGTGTGGATTAAATTTAAAAACAAAGGTTAGCAGGAGCAGAAGGCTTATACTTATGTTAAAGTACTTTTGCATACACATGTACAACTGCAGGAGTGATTGTTCCGATGTTCTTGGGATAGTTAGTAGGCTTGTAGCCAAGCTGTGTTTGCACATAAATCAAATGTTGAGCTTTTGATCAAACATGTACAACAAATTTCTACAATCGCAAAACTGAAATATTGTGTCTAGATTACTTTAAGGAATGGTCACTTCTTGCTGGAAATGGTACATGAAAGTACATTCATTTTGGGACCATGTGGTCCTAGGGATATTTGAAGGAAAGATTATACTCAAGTGTAGTGCTTCCCCTATTCCCCCCCCCCCGAAAAGGGGGGGCGGAAATGGTTTTGCAGCTGCTGCATTCCGTAGCAGTTCAGAATGTAGAAATAAGTTTGAACTGGTAAATAAGAGTGCCACGGCAAGGGGCTGAGTTCTCTCCATTTCATCCTCCCATGTCTTGAACTATTCAATTAATATCTCAGCTGTAATGCAGAGATTGGAAACTAACTGGTGCACAGCGAGTCACAACCCATCAGACATCATTCAGTATTGTCAGTTTAGTAAGCCAGCAGTCTTAAACCGGATTGAAGGAGATCTGTGCACAGTGAACCTCCGGTTAGCGATATCGCGGGGGGAAAAGACAGACTTCACACTCAAACTGCAGTCATGCTGCCTCTTTTCTTATAGGAAGTGGTTGAGGGAGGGAATAGGGGTAGGAGGTTAAGACTTCCCTATCGTAGAGTTCCACTGGATACAGGCACTCCAAGAGGAAGAGAGATTGTGTTCAAGAATAGCATTTCAGGCTAGGTTACAGTAAAAGGTAACTCCATGAGATATCTCTAAACTACCTCAAGCATGGGAACTTTCACACTTCCCTCACGCCCAGCAATGGCGATATCTTCACTGACACAAAGGGAGTGATCCCATGAGATGCTGAGCTTCTCCATCACCCACTGAGGATTGCAGCTGATCAGTATTAGGATCAGGACCCAAAGGCTATTACACAGCTACGCAGCCTTCTCTCCACTAGCATGTGACTTTAAAAACAGTAGTTATGAGGAACAAGAAGGGCGTGGGGAAATGGAAGCAAGCTGGGGAGACTTAAGAAATAGGCGTATGTTAAAGAGCGTCGGTTTGTTGTGAGGAAAGTGAATCTGGTGTTCTACAAAGCAATTAGTAGCCAATTTTAATTTATTTTTAATATAAATTGAACACTGCCCTGCAAATCTTCCAGTGCATGTAAGGGATGAAGTACATATTTAATTTTCTCCACCCTCCCTCCAAACTATGATTTGATGGCTACTGGCCCTGTCCACATCCATATCTGAAAATAACTTTATGATAGGAGCAAGACAGTGATCAATAAAACTGGATGTGGGCTGTTTAGAGCAGCTAATACCTTAAGGCAATAGAGACTATACCACACAACAGCCTACATTTCTCAATTAGTGTACGCAAGCAATGTCACCATTTGCAAGTGGTGGTTGTTACACATTCCACCCTCAGGCAGTGGAATGTCTTCTAACCGTTGTTCCTAGGAAGTTTCACTGTTCTAAGATCATCCTTTCCCTTGTGGGTTGTCAGGCACTGGAGTTTAATGGGGACAATTATAGGGTCCTGCTCTAGATTAGAGCAAAGTGCAAGAGTCACTTTTCAAGTGTGCTGGCCTAAACAGGGGAGGTGTTAAATGGTGGTGATTTACCATCATTAGGCTGCTTTGTAATTTAGGGGGTATGAACTCTTCACAGTTTTGCATGCAGTAGTCTCCCTGCCTCATTACTCTGAGAGGCTAGCAACAGCCATTAGACTCCTCTAACAACTTCAAGACTAAACACCAAGTTGTCATTTTTAGGAAATTTAAAATTTACTTTCAGTACAAAGAGTCAGCTATTCTGAACTAGGCCCCCTCACCCTGTTTGAATAAGCAAAACCAGAGAGTGTAAATTAAAGTACTGGTTCTACATGGTAGAGAATTTAAAACAAACAAAAAATATAAGATGAGGCAGGAAATCCCAGGTTACAGCCATTCCCATCATCCTCCAAAAGCTGTGATGAGTTAAGTGAACAAAGCAGTGTTAGTATTTTTAAAGAAATTTCAAAATGCCTCAGCAGCACATAGAAAATCAAGTATTTAGTGTATTAAGGAAGAAAACCAATCCTCTAACTCCCATTTATTTCCCTTGATCTGTTTCATGGGACTGGACTTGAAGTTTAAAAATAGCCTACTTTAACAATTTATATTCTTTGCTTAAGTAATATAATAGAGGCTCTCTTGCATCCACTGAAGTTTATGCATAACATGCTCTTTATAGGCTAGAAAAAGCTAGTGGGCATTTCAGAACTTGCTGTATAGGGTATGTCTTCATTTGGACACTTGGCAAACTGGATTTTTTTCTCCAGCGCAGTTTATAGTGGCTATTTGGTTACTCACCCTACAAAAACTGCTACTCTTATGGTCATATCTACCCTGCCTACATGCCAGACCATTCAGTAAACTTCACTGGGAGGGAGGGGCAGGAAATGCACTACCCATTCAGGAAGGCAGCTGGTAAATTTTTTTTTTGGAAAAAAATTGTTGAATCAGTTTGTGGACTAGCCACCTGCAAAGCTTAACTGATTCATGGTGCTTCAAAAACAAAACACAAAACCACCCCTTATTTGGTTTAAAATGTTAAGCAATAGAAGTCTGCCTTCCTTCTACCATCTCCCCCAAACCAACCAATTTAGTTCTGCTCTTTGGTAGGGCTCCTCTGTGAAATATTTTTCCCTGGAGTGATTTTTAATTAATTAGTCTGGAAGTACAGATTCAGGATTCGTATGAACATGCTGACACTGTTCTTATATGAACAGGTAAGAATCTATGTTACTCTGCATAAAGGGAAAGGAGGGGCTGAATGCAAAGATATATTTGGATTATAAACCAGATCCAAACCTACACCACAGTAAATCCTAAATATGTTCTTGTACTCTTTGCCTTTAAATGAATAAGCTGGTGATGAGAAACATGCTGTTGTAGCAGCACTTTCTCATTCCTTCTCATCCATACTCAGAGATATCAAGACAATTAAAAAAAATTACTCACATTTTGCCTTCTTGCTCTATTTTTTAATGCAGCTGGCAGTGCATTCTAATTACCTGCCATACCACCCAGTTCTATAAGCTTCCCCAATACAATTGCATCTAGTGTTAGATCATATTTGATATGTTGGCATTCCATATCCCCACACAGCAGTATTTTACAAGAGGGTCGCTTTCTAGTCTATTTTTTGTATAAGAAACTTGTGCTTCTTTGGTGACATCACAAAACTACCATCGGCAATGAGTCCTCAGTCCACTACTTATTCTCCAAACAGTTATACAGTAAGTGCCATACAGTTTTGCAACTCAAACAGTGACACCGTTTTCACAATTTCCCCTTGCACACCCTACCTGATGAACAGCCTGTTGTCTGGTATCAAATACTGAATTTTTCTTACCAGCAAAGAGTGCTTTTGCTTATGGTGGAATTCGCAAGACACTCCATGAAATGCATTCTGGTATCCTCAAAACAGTAAGTGTTGCCACTTTTCCTGGAGTGATAGAATTTGAGCGTCTCCTTCCTATCCCCTAAACCTGCTGAATAATTTATTAGCAACACAAATAATGTTGCATGTTTCCCTGGTTCTCTCTCTCTTTTTTATTTTTAAATTAAAGAGCCCACACCCCTTTTCCCTCATACACTAGCTTATCAGTAATTCAGTCAGTTAAGAGAGCTTCACACCATTCCTTGGTTTGTGCAAGCAATATGATCATTCTTAATACACCACATAAAATTCTCTTTACTTGAATTTCCACTTTAGGAAATGATGGTGTTTGATGTAGTATAAAGAAACAGGATTCAATTAAAACATAGCAGAGACCTATGAAGGTACCCCCTTTGAGTTTTTCCACAATATCCAATTTAATTATTTTCCTCCATATACAAATAGGATTTTCTCCTTCCAGGGAAGGAGGGACCTTCTAGCCTGATTGTATGTAAAATAAAGATGAGGGCTTTTTTTTTTTTGGATCTTCCATGGCACCATATCAGGAATATTTGCTCCAGCACAGAAGCCGCTCTGAAAACTCAGTTCTCTGGAGAAGAACAAAAATCCAAACAAGACAACTTGGTTTCTGTGTCTGACCAGGTTTGAATTTAGTGGTAAGTCAGCCATTTTCAGATCAAATATTCTTATTGGTTCTCACAGTTTAGAGATGAAGTCTAACAGGCACACTTTTTGTCCTCTGGCTTTGCTGAATCTAGCTTCCCCGAGCTTCCTCCATTGGCTGTGTCAGGTACTTGTGTCTTGTCCACACATTGTTCCATGCGCTTCATTATCAAGTCCAGGAGTGTTTCCACAGCCTTCTCCACATTTTGCCCAGTAGCCGCACTGGTTTCAAAGTATGGTATGCTAATATGTAGGATATATAAAAAGTTAAAAGGCTCATTAGAAAGGGCTTAAAAATGAGAGAACCCCCCTCCCCCCGACAAAACTCTTGATCCAAAACACCCCTGAATGATATTCTTGGTGGAGGAATAGAGAATTTGGAATTCAGACATGGCTGGCCTTTATTGCTTTAACTAGGCTGAGCAAAACCCCAGATCTTAACATAGGGGAAATGGGTATTGAAACAAACAAAAAACCACACACACACACACACACACCAAAAAAACCCCAAAGGTAAAATTTTGCATCTTGAACCAACTGCCAGTTATAACTAACTTGGAGATTCTGGCTTCAAACCAGAATGGCAGCATTTGCACAAACTACAGTTGAAAAACCAGTTAATAAAAGGTTTATTTTTACCAAGGTTATCAAGGTTCTGTAAGGAAGAACTGCGATACCTGCTCACAGGGAGCTGGAATAGGAAGCAGAGACGCATGGACAATAATCATTTTTATTTATGTAGTGCATTCAGGAGTATTTCCAGCTAAATTTGGAGAGTTGCTCTTCCTCTGCCTTGGTATTTGGCAACATGGATTTCCAGGCTTCAAAAATGCAGTTCTTCCAGATATTTCAGGGTTGAAGTATTTCCTACCTTTATTCATGGGCAATCCATTTTATATCACTGGAAGTCTCCAGATAGAGAGTAAAGACTGTCTGCATCTAAAGTAAATCTCAAGGAACATGGACAATTCCATACCACTATAGACCTGTGGTCTGTCTCCAGTAGAGGCTTTTATCTGAAGCTTTAGGAAAATGGTGCAATAAGGCATCTAGTAGACAGTTATGGAGTATGCGACCTTTCGTAGGATAGCAATACATTTTTCCTATCAGGAGCAAGAGGATTTTAAATTTCTCTTTAAGGTTTTATTTGGGATCCTATTTAATGTAGCTATGTACAGTATGCTCTTTGCCCCTGATTTCCTATGTCAGGGAGTTCCATAGGTAGATTCCTGTTTAACAAATTTTAAATTCTTGCCTTTTGATTTTAATGAAAAAAGGACAATAAGAACAAGGAAGGAGGAGTGGCCATAAGGTATCTCTATTAGGTACCCTCATATTTTATCTTTTCAGAGAGGAGTTTAGTCTCTTCACATGGAAGATTTTTTCCATGTTTCTGATCAAGATTGTTGCCCACCTCCCGAACTCCTCTGTCTCCTTTTTGAGATGAATGACCAGAAATGAACACAGTACTCTGGGGTGGGGGCACACCATCAGTTTATGTAACAGCAGTATATTTTCAGTATTGTTTTCATCTAATCTTTTTAATGCATTCTAGTATTGTGCAACAACTGGAAACGAGTTGTTACAGTTCATTTAGAATGCAGCAGTACGTATGAGTAGTTCAAATTATCCCTTGGAATGTGAATGAACTTGCATTTCATAACATGTCATTCCACCTACCGTTGAATCATCAATTAACAAGCACTGCCCTATTATGGAATGTTGGGTTACACTACTCTTCGCATGCTGCTATAAATTGAAGTATGCTATTCATTCTTACTTCATTTTCTGTCTTCGATACAGGATTGCCACGAGTAAGAAATGGTCTTGACCATTTAGTTTCCTTAATAGCCTCTTCTGAGGATCTTTGACAAGGGCATTTTGAAAAAAAGGCATCAGGTCAACTGGTTCTCCAGTTTTGTAGACAAGCATAGAATCCTAATAGATGAGGCAGTTTTTCTTTACAGAAGCCAGGCTGCATTGTACTATCATGTTCTAGATATTTTACAAGTCTACTGATTTTGATTAGAGTTTCAGCCAGTTTACAACTCTTTTGAAAAAAATCAAGATAGCAAATGTATCTACTTCCCAGTCCTCTGAATTACTGACTATTTCAAAGAGGGATTGCCCATTTACGTGCGCAGCTTAGCCTCCTCATTCTTAAATCCCATCCCGGAATTCAGAAGAATGCCTTCCAACTCCATTGCGTTTTCTAACAAGTAAAATGATCAATTTGCTCCAGTGCCTCCTCTTTTGACCCCACAAATCTTTAATACCTCACTGATCTCCCCCAAACACTCTTATGCAAGTTGATGCAACTCATTTAGCTTCTCTGCGATGTCTTTACTCCTTAATGGACTAAAGATAGTTCTTGGTAGAGGCACACATTCTTTGGCTTTCTACTTCTGATGTACCTAAATAAGAATGTGTGTGTCTCATTGCCTATTTTAGTCTCAGCTTTCCTCATTTTATTTTGACTCATTCTCTATAAATAGAATCATCAAGCCCTAGTGAATCGGATGAAGAAAAAAAATGATGCTTTTTATCTATTTAATGACACACTCAGTGCTACTTTCTGAGTGTAACAGGGAATTTAAACAATGTAACGGTTTCTCTCATTAAATGTTCATACTATGAATCCCCTAAATTCTAAAACAAGAGGGTATTTTTTCTATTAAGCATTACCCGTTCGAAAAAAGAAGTACAGGGCATGATCATGTGAAATCTGACTTGGAACTGTCCAACAGAAAAGGGGTGGTCACCATCAGTGTATTATCCCGTTCACTGAAAATCCTCTATTTATGACGTCTTGTGGTCACCAGATGCAAGCATGACAGATCGAGAATAATAAAATGTTCTGAGTTTTAGGGTGTATGCTTTTGACATTTTTGTCCCAATTCTCAGGACTAACTAGCTTAATTAGAATGTAGTAATTGTATTTTGCTTAAGTATCAATACCCTATATCACAATCAATCTTCTACAGTATTGTATAACCTGTCACACTTTGAAATGAGTGGACCAATAATTTCCAAGAGTGACAAGGTGGACAGCACTATAGAAGATTTTGCACACCAGACTAATTTTTATAGCATATCAAGATTTGCAAATCTCTACCCAATTTAACTGGTTTCCCAAATTTCAAAGCTGTGTGGTGGGAATTTATGTTTTAAAAACATTACAATGATGTAGAGATCAGCTAAAAAGCAATTTTCCAATCACAATTTACTTACCCATATTTATCTGCAAGGTCTCTTGCTTGTCTCTCATTGACTTCCCTCTGATCTGATAAGTCAGCCTTGTTACCAATTAATACTATATCAGGATTTTCACAATATGCATTGGCTTGCAGTTGACCTAAAAAAACCCAAAAACCCCCAGAGTAAAGAGTATTGCAACGCCCCTAAGGGCCAAGATCAGTTTAAAAAAAAAATATTATATATATATCCATGTACCATATGGTCTTAGTGCTCATTAAAGTAATTTTCTACAGAGGAAAATGGAGCAGACGTGATTAGAAATTTATTTGTAGTAAACTATTCCTCTCCCCTCCATACAACCTAGATAGAGGAGAATCAAATGCAAAAAGATAGATATGTTCTATATATAGTACTTCAGTCTACAAATAACAGCCATCAGAACATTTTGGTTAGGTTCTCTTTAATATGAACAGCCATTTTCCTATTTAAGGAAACCCATTAGGAGATCACAGAAATAAAGAATTTCAAATGCTTTTCACAAGCAGTTATTTAAAAATTTGAGGCCAGATCTTCAGCTGGGATAACCATGCAGACAAATTAGTTTCCATGGAAGTAGGCAGTTTTAATCCAGGGGGTCAGAAGTGTTTTAAAGCAAAATATTTGAGTCATTTGCTTTAACTTACCCCAATTTTGAAGAAAGAAAAGATGACTAGCTGCAGTATATATGAATACGTGGAAAAAATTTAGAGGGGCAGTGTGGCAAAGAACCATTGAAGCAGACCATTGTCCAGTGCATGAACTTCTCATTCCGCTATCTGGCTGCTGAAGTGGGAATATGGCTATTGTTATGTCTATTACTAAAGCTCTACCTTGCTATGACGGGATTTATTTGTATTCCCACGTTGCCTTGCACAGTGTCCTTCTTGTAAACACAGGCCAATATACCCCCAGTTAGCATGCAGAAGTTTGTTAGCAAACTAACTGCAAGTCTGAATTATGCAGAACCTGAAATGAAGCCTGGTTACCTTTTGCATATTTTTTTTCACTCCAGTAGAATGTCTTTTCCAGTACTGGATCAGAGTACACACACATCTTTTAAACACCTTTATTTTAATCTGGATGATCCACACTCTCTAGCAATTTTGTTTTAACCCTCTCTTTGGGTTACCTATCAGATATTCCTGCCTTGCCAAAAAAGTTTTTAATAAAAATTTTAAAAAGCCATAAATCCCTCAACTCTTCATTTTTAATACCTTGGGTCCAAATCCTGGTCCCACTGAGGTCAGTGGACAACAGGCACAAGATGCAAGTAACCATATTGTTCAAAATACAGAATTTTAAAGAGTGGGCTTGTTCCGTGTTAAGATTCAGAATAAGTATGGTCAATTAGGAGTTATGAATGTGCATTGTGCTAACACTGCCTCAAGAGCCTCAACGTTCACTATTAATTAAACCTCCAAGATAGGCAGGAAGGGACCACATCCTATTTTAGGGATAGGAAAAAGGAGGCACAGAAGTTCAGTGGACTTGCTCATGGTCACAAGCAAATCAGTATAGAAGCTAGGAAAAGAAGTCTAAACTCCTCTAGTGTTCCCTCAACCAACTGTATTCTAGCCAGCACACATTGATGCCTCTTGGATGTTGATGGAACTATCTTTCTTAATAGGTTAAACCAAATGCAAAGCAAAAGGCTATTGAAATATGCAGAAGATACATGTCAGTCTTGTTTTTGTTTGGTAGATTGTCTTTAAAATGTGTTAAAGAATCTAACCAAACCATAGGCACTGTACAATATTAAAGACAGATACATATCCTTAATACAAATAAAAATCAAGTACAAAAATCTGGACAATGAACAGTGATAATACATAACATGGCAATCCATCAGACCATAGCATGCACATATATCACAAACCCCTGTAAACAACTGCCAACCCCTCCTAGAAAAACCCAGAGGAACAGATGTGCTTTGCAGAATGTTCTTAAGGTTAACAAGTTTATGGAATTTTTCCAGAGCTGGGACTTCAAAGCCCACCTACCCAAGCCTTAGGTTTATGGAGACCTGAAAATATTGGACCAGGCTTTGAAATTAACACCATGCAATACAGAGTTACCTAAAAAACACAAGAAGCTGCTAGCTATGTGATACATGCAAGCTGTTCTGTTTTACTTACTCATCCAGTTTCTGACATTTAAGAAACTCTGTTGACTGGTGAGATCAAACATTAATAAAAAGCCCATGGCATCTCTGAAAAATGCTGTGGTGAGACTTCGAAATCTGAAGGAAGGAACAAATAAGCAGCTCTGTTAACAGACTGAACTCTAAAATTACTAGGTCAACATTTTTAGTGCATGACTTACAGGAGCAATAAATAAGCAAAGGGAAGATTCAGTAAAGCTTTTTTTTTTTTTTTGGTGTCTCTCTTTTGCAGCAAACTGTTTTAAAAAATAAAATCCAAACCCAGAGAAGTTGCACAATTTATCAGCCAAACATTCTCATAATAGTCAAAAGCCTGTGACCCTCCTTTTGGCTATCATCATAGCCATCAGTAGTTATTTAACAGAGAGTGTGAATAATTTATCAAAAGGATGCGTAGATGTGTGAGAATGTTATGTGGTCAATGACAACTCCACTATTTCAAATTCTCTGTCCTTTTGATTGCCCTAACAATTAATGTGTTGCTTATTTAATCACAACGATACAGATACATTGTGTGGATCTCTGATCACTGGGACAGAAATCAATTCAATTGATGAACACAGGAGAAGTGTTGCTAGGAGAATATACTGGATGGATAAACACTATCAAATATGGCAGATTTAAAAAAAAAATGTATTTTAAACAGTTTACTGGGAAGCTCACTTGAAGGATGGGCTAGCATCATCTACAGAAGCCACGATATCCCTGGAGTTTACAAGTCAAACTCATGAAACTCATTTGGTCTGTGTGCATTCACAGATGACACATTTTGTAGGTTTTCCACAAAACCATGAATCCAGCACCCAAAAATACAGCCCAAGTTTGCTGCCACAGGATCACAAGTCAAAGTCTCAAGTAAATTAGGAAACTGAACAAAATCAAGCAGCTTTCATAGAGCACTAGAAGACTACAAAATGGATTTGGTGTTCTGTCTTGTGTACCTGAGGATTTACCACATTACAAAAGCCATCACATGTTCTGGCACATCTGTCAATAGCAGATGTGGTAGATGAAATATTCCAGGCACATGCATCAAAATGAAAACAAACTACTGCTGCAGAAAAGAGCCACAAACTCATGAGGTTTCCCAATGACAAGTTAGCTGTAAAGTCTCTTTTGTAGAGACCATAAGGTCTCTTTTGTAGAAATGATGCCTTTTATACAGTACAGCTAAATGTGGTTGTCAGGAGAGACAATGGGACAGATTCAAACCAGAAAAATTGATGCATCTTAATAGAGACCAATTTTAATATAGCACCATAATAAATGTGTTCAGGGCCTACAAGAAGTATGAAGCCAAGGTCTCTGCCTTGAGGAGCTTATCTATCAGACAACACAGACTATGAACACAGGGATGGGCGTGACAAAGAGTGCTTGACCAGTGATGTTTCTCATGTGTCCAGTTCCTTGTTTGCCAGCCATTTATTTTGTGACTTCTCTCAGGGGAGGTCTAGGGCAATGATTCTCAACCAAGGGGCCACAAGCTGGTTTCAAGGGGCTGTCGGCAGATGCCCAGAGTCCCAAGCTTCAATGCTCCCCATGGGGCTAACATCCCAAGCCCCCCCATCCCTGCCTGGAGCCCCAAGTCCCCCTGCTCCAGGGCTGAATCCCTGAGATGCACCCCTCCCTCTCCCTCATCCAATGGCTGAAATCTAGAGACCGCTGGGCCTCCCCCCTGTCAGCAGTTGTAGCCCCATGGGGCTTTTTCTTTTTAGAAAGAAAAAGGAACTACTATAGAGCCTGGGTGCCTCAGGAGACCTTGAAGAGTAATGTGGAGTTGTAGTTCAAACCAGAGTTGGTCTTTCCAGATGAAGAGGACACACGCAAAGTGATGAAGGGGCAGACAATGTAGTTGCACTTGTTTTTCTCAGGTCTGATTTTGTTCTGCTATCAGCTGCATTTTTCAGTAGGCATTTTTCTCCAGTGTTTTTAAATGTTCCCTTTATAAGCAAAGGCAGCTTTCATAAAGAGAAATCCTGCCTCACCAATCTACTGGAATTCTTTGTGGGGGGTCAACAAGCATGTGGACAAGGGTGTTCCTGTGGATATGATGCACTTAGATTTGCAGAAAGTCTTTGACAAGGTTTCTCACAAAGTCTCTTAAGAAAAAGCAAGCTGTCGTGGGATAAGAGGGAAGGTCCTCTCCTGGATCAGTAACTCGTTAAAAGATACGAAACAAAAAAAGAATAGGACTAAATGGTCGGTTTTCAGAATGGAGAGAGGTAAATAGTGGTGTCCCCCAGAGGTCTGTGCTGTGACCAGTATTGTTCAACATATTCATAAATGATCTGGAAAAAGGGGTTAATAGTGAGGTGGCAGAATGTGTAGATGATACAAAACTACTCAAGACAGTGAAGTGAAAAGCAGACTGTGAAGAGTTTCAAGGGATCTCACAAAACTGGGGGACTAGGGCAACAAAATAGCAGATGAAATTCAAATGTTAATAAATGCAACGTAATGCACATTGGAAAACAGATTCCCAACTATGCATAGAAAATGATGGAGTCTAAATTAACTGTTACCACTCAAGAAAGATCTTGGAGTCATTATGGATAATTCTCTGAGAACATCCACTCAATGTGCAATAGCCGTCAAAAAAGCTAACAAAACCTTGGAAATCATTAGGAAAGGGATAAATAATGAGAGAAAAATATTGTATCGACTCTTTACAAAAATCCATGGCATGCCCACATCTTGAATACTGTGTGCCGAACTGGCTGCCCCATCTCAAAAAAAAAAAAAAAAAAAAAAAATTGGAATTGGAAAAGGTGCAGAAAAGGGCAACTAAAAGGATTTCGGGTATGGAAAAGCTTCCATATGAGGAGCGATTAATAAATCTGGGACTAGATATGATAAGGTCTATAAAATCATGACTGGTGTGGACAATTCAAATAAGGAAGTGTTATTATTTACTACTTCTCATAGGACAAGAACAAGGGGTCACCAAATACATTAATAGGCAGCAGGTTTAAAATGATTAAAGGAAGTATTTCTTCACAGAAAGCACAGTCAAGCTGTGAAACTCCTTGCCAGAGGATGTTATGAAGGCCAACACTATAACAGTGCTTAAAGAGAAGGAGACAAGTTCATGGAGGATAGGTCCATCAATCGCTATTAGCCAGGATGGGCAGGTATTGCTGTTTGCCAGAGACTGGGAATGGACGATAGGATGACTTGATAAATTACCTGTTCTATTCATTCCCTCTGAAGCATCTGGCATTGGCTACTGTCAGTAAACAGGATACTGGGCTAGATAAACCATTGGTTTGATCCAGTATGGCCGTTTCAGCTAAACATGGTTTCCCCGTTGCCATCTTATGATTTTTTAAGTCTGCTGTTCCCCACTCCAGCACTTCAACAGTGTAGCAAGAAATGGGGGGGTGGAGGGTATCAGATCTACTTCTCTCTGGGCACAGCCAATATGTAAATCAAGAGTAGGCCCAACCACATATTGTATACTAGCAAACCACCATGAAATTTACTGCTGCTCCAGAGTAGCCAGGGGGAACTTTCAAAGGCAGTGAATACAGTATTTCAGTAGGATTACGGCAAAGCAGCAACAGCTTCAAGTTATCTTTCGGAAACAAGTAATGGATTTTCATTTGTTTAGACACCAAAATCTGTGCAAGATAATCAGTGTTTTTTTCTGACTCACTTGAATAGGATATCTGTCTAAATTTTAGAAAACTGCATTTTATTCTGATTAACTGCATATGAGATTCTGAACTCTGTGCATTACCTTTCTTGCCCAGCGGTGTCCCAAAGCTGTAGATGCACCTTAAAGGCTTTTCCTGGAGATCCATTTGGTCCTCTGCTATTGTATATCTGACAGACACAGAGTAAAATCAGCTTACTGTATAGTCAAACTAAACAAAAGACTACTTCTTTATGAATGTCTTTATCATAACTACATTTTCAACCTTAGCTCGTATTGCTGTACTGAAACCAAGCAAAAACCCCAAACATTTAAGAACAAATGGAGAATAAAAAGTTTTATTAAATATAGCTTATTCCTACTACAGAGATTCACCTTCACTAATATTCTACTTCAAAGGGCCTCTTACAATCAATATGCCAAAACCAGAAAACCAATACTGTCCTCTGAAGATGATTGGCATGTATTTAACACTTTCACTTTGACCCTGTTTCTGTTAATCTCAGTATACAAATGTCCTGAAATCACCTCCTAGATTTAATTTCTTTGCTGTTCTCACAAATGATTACAGGTTGATAAGATTAATTTCTGTACTCAGAGAAATAGGTATTTTCTTAAATAGTTTACTAGACATTTAATGACTACCTTTATTAACTGGATTTTCAAAGCATTGTGCATGAAGAAAGCATTGTGCCTTTTTGCTGGGTTCAGTTTTTAATTGTCACTACATTGCTTTTCAATTAAGTGTTACAACAAGAGGTATTAAGGCAAGCACATGGGATCGGTTTCTCTTGTTGGAAATAGTTTAGCAGATTCTTCATCAGAATTTTCAGGGACAGATCATTTATTTGCCTATAGACTGAGTGGCTATGTATCAATATGAATACATAACTACTATAACCTTAATGCATGTAGTCCTTGATTATATGGTGCTGTTATTTCCTTCATGTTAGTTTACCATGGGGCAAAAACCTAAACAGAATGAAATTCATGCATCAACCCCAACCACTAGAGTGACAGATGTCCCGATTTTATAGGGACAGTCCTGATATTCAGGGCTTTTCCTTATATGGGAGCTGTGCAAACAAATCAGATGTGGACTCTGTAAATGAAAAGTCTATCTCTACCTCTATCTTGCTTACACAATAAAACACTTATGATAATGGTATAGTAGTGTTTAGTGTGGCATAAGTGGACGCCATCTTGTTAGTTTCTTGAAGTGAACTCTTTCCTGAAACTTGTACTATTGAACCTAAAAATATCTTGATGAATTCTGTTTGTGAGAGTGAGGAATGTATGTGTAGGAAATAAAAAGACCCAGCCTAAACTGCTCTTACAATAGAAAGGGGAGTAAAGACACAGATTGCCATCCAGACCCTGAAGGACAAAGAATGCATATCAACAACACTAAAGTACAGAAGGCTCCACCCTGGGAACAAAGAGTTATGCTTGTAACTGGCTGGTTATTAACAACCATACTGAACCTGGAGGCAGCATGAGACAGCAAGGCCCATAGACTTACATGAGACCCAGCAAGTATAAGAGATGAGGTAAGAACATGGAAACTTCGGGTCTTATTCTGCAATTGTCATCTGGAGCACTGGATTCGTGACCAACAGAGGCCTGGCTCCCTCTTTGTGCCCAGTTTGGTTGGCCACTAGGCTGGCTCAAGCAACGCAGAATAGGACTGGTAATTATATCACACCAAGTTGCAGAACTTCTTGGATATGAATGTGTGAGTGAATGTGACTGCTTTTTGACATTCTTACATTTACAATAAACGTGGCGTATTGCCTTGTCCCTCTGAATAAGATCTTACTAGTCTTTTCTTTTAGACGTATAACACTATGACCACCCACCCTGGTCCTGATTTTTCACACTTGTTATCTAGTCACTTTACTAACCACCAAGTTCTTCAAAATGGATTCTGCCCATAGTGACCCACTAAGGGCAGTAAAACTGCCAGTGTATCACTGAAGGAAGACTATGGCTGTCAAAACCTCCATTACTGGTGATTACACATGACAATGAGTCCAGCTTGGCTTGATAATGAACCCAGCATGAGTTTGTAGGTTCAGCAGTAAAAAAGAAAAGATAATTACTTGTAAGTGATCACATTGTGGGTCTGCCTCCACATCCAAATATGGAAACTACAGTGCCATTTTTACGAAGTGGCTTTTTAAGAATACGACTGCATTTGAACAACACACGATTACATTTAACCTCTAAGAAGTCTCTTGTTAAAAAGGATTTGGTCAGATAGACCTTATATGGAAGAATCTGAAGGCTAACAACACCCCATATGGGACCCAACCTCCCCTCTAACAAAAACAACCTTCAAGTTCCATATCAGGGTAAGGTGTGCTTGAAATTTGGATGCAGCTTCTAACAAAGAGCTAAGTGTGGTGACAAGGGGTTAAAAAAAAACTCCTGTCTTGGTTCATTTGTTTTCCTCGCTTCAGACGGGGGGCCTGGAGAAGAGAGGGCGAAGGAGGGAGGAAGGATTTCTTATCAGGTCCACTTCTGTTTACAGCCCAGCGAAAGTTTTATGGCTTACTGTGGGTTTTTTTCCCTTTTTCTTTTTATCCCTTGCTTGAGATAGTTGGATTTTCCTAAAGGGATCAGTTTCTCAAAACACACTTACACATACAGTCATACAACTTACTCAGGTTTGACTGATTGAGGGGTCCGCACCATTTCTAGTCAGCCCGTGATACTGATGGGGTGAATGAATTCTATAACGGAACGCTTATTTAGCGGGAGGGGGGAGGAAAGGCAGACAGACAAACACAAAGGGAATCCTTTGAAGTCACAGGAGCTCTATTGAGCAACAGAGCTACAAAAGGCTCATGAGTTAGGGAAGGGGAAAGGGTAGCCTTGTGGCTACAGTCACTCCGCCTGTCTGTTGAATCACTAGGTTCAGACAGGCCCCTCCTTGCTATTCACCCAACCAACTTGAACGGATGACGGCAGCTGAAACCTGTCTTAGTCCAAGACTTGGTCAACAGCTCATAAATCTATCATTCAATGACACACGTTCTCTGTTCAATTCAAATTCACTATTTATTGAGGGTTTTTCTCTCTATCACAAGTTGTCTCCCCTTATCCTTTTACAATTCCTTAAACTTAAAACTTATGATTTAGACAACTAATCATACTAACACAAATACACTAAACAGATACTTAAAGACTGACTTACAACTAAACAACATTTGATTAATACTTAACACACAGATGGATGAACTCAGTTGCAACAAAAACCAATAAGAGTTTATGGCCAAATTTCCTTACTCTTTACATTATGTTCCCGGGTTTTCCTCCAGGTGGAACCTCTATCACATTCACACCCAGGTTACCAGCTCTAATGCCCTATATTTTCTTGAGCAGCGAGCTGGGGAGAGGCAATGATGGTTGATCAGGCCATCTTTGCGGTGCGATTCTGGTGCACCCCTTGTGATGTGTGGCTCGTCCAATTTGCCTCTCTCCTGACAACCTTATATCTCTCTCTACCCCAGCATATTAAACCAATTGTGATGTTTAGGCTACTGTCCAACCAGCAAGTCCCACGCCTGTGAGGGGACATTTGCCCCCCTGTGGCAAGTTGCACGCCTTGGAGTGACTTGCTGTTGCTGGGCAGATTCGCTGATTCAGCAGATTCTGTTATCTTAACGGTCAACAGGTCTGCTGACAAGCTTCCATTCCAGATAGCTCAACTTTCGGGAACAGCTTGGTTTGGGTAATAACTGTCTTTGTTGCCTGAACATTCTCTATGCTGGTATACAATTACTCAAAAACGACCTCGGGGCACATATACATTACAGGCTCTATAGAAGTCTGTTACAACACTAAGCTTTCTGGTCCCTTTTTGACTAAATCCACTATCCATGCTAGGAATACTTTAAATGTTTCTCTAAAAGAGAAGCTCTAGTTTGAACTAGAATTAACTAAGGAAATCCTGTGTCATACAGGTCAGAATAGATGATCACAGTGGTCCCTTCTGGCCTTATAACCTATGAAAGTTAATCTACTTTAAAAAAAGGTATCTGTATAAATGACACCGTATTTCAGAGATTTGAGTCTTCTGTGTTTCAGAAGAGTTTCTGCTTACTTCGCCAACTCAGATTAGTTTAGTGCTTTACACTGAATGACTCTGCCAAGTCAATGGCTGTCTAGCCACAAACTTTCATTGAGATAAAGCACGAGTTCAAAACAGACTAATTTCAGTGCATGTCTGCATGTAGACAGGACCCTTAAGACCAGATTCCGATACCTTTTTCCATACTGGATTGTACTTTATGCCACAAGTAGTCCCACCGTACTAACTGGGAGTACTGTGCAGTGAAGATACTGTGCAAGAAAAATAAGAGTATCAGAATATATTTATGGAACTGCACCAACTAAAAAGAACCTATTAGGGCTGACAGTTATTAGCAGCGGTAACTTTTTACTTATCAACAGAAGGCAACAAACATGGAACCCCAAGGCACACTGAACTGTAACTACAAATTCACCCTACAGCTGGTCAGTTTTGACACTAGCCTCTTTAATGAATAGTTCCAATTAACTTAGAACTGAATTTACAGATTTAGTGATAGGCACTAAGCAGGAATTTAAGGATTTACTTTTATTTTGATAAATATAGGTTGACCCAGTGAATCACAGAGTGCTTTACTTTTATATAGAAAGGCTTCTATTTTTGTGGTACCAAAATTCTTAAAGGCAGTCACTCATTTGGCAGATTGCAACTGTCCTATGCATTCTCAAAGGGAATATAACCTTCTTCCTCTAAAATTGCTAAGATTTGTACTTATTTAATGCTTTTAGCACTAGAGATTTTAAAAGATGTACAGCCTTTATTTTAGCACCTACACAAACACTGATCACACACAAGTGGACTGGACAATATACACAGCGTTGTTTAGAGTCAGGGCTTGCAAGCGTTTTAGTGGAATGTAAATCTGTCCTTTCAGAACTGAATACATTAAATACTCCTACCTCTCCCGGGTTGGAAAACATTTTACAAGTAGCACCCTGGTTCAAGCTGTCATTATGGCCTGCTGTGCATTAAAAACCTACTTTTTGTAGATGCTCCTTTCTGGTTATGCAAAAGACACTGCAATTTCATGCAAGAGTCTTGAAGCACTTTGACACATACTAGTGAATGCAAGGACTTCTCTTTGAGTTAGGCAAGTATTAACACCGTTTGTCAAGCAGAGAGCAAAATTATTTGCCCAAGGTGAGAGAGCAAGTCAGTTGCAGAACTAGGAATAAAGCCCAGATTTCCTGGCTTCCAATCCTATGCTTCATTATGATTGCTATTGTGCCTCGAGCAAGCCATGAGCATTCTTATCTGAAGGCAAAACTTTTTTTTGTACATTGTACAATAAAAAATATCAATTTTTGCCAAGGCCTGTGGATATGCACAATAGTTGGGTTTCATTAAAACAGTGAAAGTGAATGTTAGTACCCATGAAAGCAATCAGGTTGACCGCACTGAAGATTGTTATCTATTTAACATGAAGGAACAAATACACCACAGTGCAAGCTGGCCCACACTGTCCTACAAGTGTAGCGCAAATGTAGCTTGAAAGGGTCACCTAAGAGGAATGATGAGGATAGTCCAATCTACAGAGTCATTACTAGACTAAGTCAGAAGTTTGTGCTATAGACAACTTGGGAAGTAGTGTTATCTAATGGACTGAGCACTGGGTGGGAGTACGAAGACACGGGTTCGGCTTCCAGTTCTACCATTTACCTCATTTGTGACCTTGGGCAAGATACTATCTCTGGGCCTCTTTCCCCTTCCACTCTTCTTCTGTCTTGTGTCTTTAGCTTGCAAATGATTTGGGGCAGGAGCTGTCTCTGTAATGTATTTGTACATTGGCTAGTACAATGGGTCCCATTGGAGCCCTTTGCTGCTATAATATAAATACATAATACCCCAGTAGGATACCAGGCAACCACCTGCAAGCAACGGGTCTAATTTTGACTGGACTCAAGCCAGAAACTCAAGTGGAAAAGGCATTCTTAACACACTTTCAGTAAGAGGAACAGTACACATTTATGTAAAACACATTCTCAGCACTACTGGAAACAGGAAGAAGTCCAGACATTGACCACTTGAGAAACTTACCACACGTTTTTCCCGAAAGTCTATTCCTACTGTTGTGATGAATTTTGGGTTAAATTTGTTGTCTGTGTATCTGTAAAGGAATGTCGTCTTCCCAACCCCAGAATCCCCGAGGGCCAGGAGCTTGATCAGATAGTCATAATCCCCATCAGTCATAGTGTTGATCTTTATGAACCTGCAGAAAGAAGAACTGGTTTTAAAAAAAACAAAAAACACAGTGGTGGACATAAGAACAGCCATACTGAGTCAGACCAATGATTCCACTATCTCAGTATCTTGTTTCTGACAGTGGCCAAGGCCAGATGCTTCAGAGGGAATGAACAGAACAGGGCAATTTTGAATGATCCATCCCCTGTTGTCAAGTCCCGGCTTCTGGCAGTCAGAGATTTAGGGACAGCTAGAGCACAGGGTTGCATCCCTGATCATCTTGGATAATAACCACTGATGGGCCTGTCCTTCATTAACTTATTTAATTCTTTGTACCCAGTTATACCTTTAGTCTTAATGAATTGTTAGTATATTTAAATTAATTTAAAAATACTTTTGTTGATTTGACTGAATTAATTACTATTGCCTATACTTAAGATTGCCTGCTAAAAACGTTTACACAGAAAGAGTAGAGGAAGGAAGGAAATCTTTAGTTTTAGGCTTTAGCCCCTGTAACATGAGATCATGCACCTGAAACTAGCATTTGAATTAACAGGATTCAAAGTTTTAGGGATGGCCAAAGCTGGTCTAGTTTTTAATCTTGTGAGTTTTTGTCCCAGCCTCCACCAATTCCAATTTAACTTTCAAAGATCTCAATAGAGTCAGAGTTTAAGGCCAAAAATGACCACCAGAGCATCTAGTGTGACCTGCTGTACATCACAAGCCAGGCCACCACCACCTAGCACTTGCACACTAAACCAAACAACCAAAATATTACAGCCCACAAAAGACTAGACTATTGTCTCTGGCACATAGAGAATAGGATGTACCTTCTGGTACCGACAGGGTAACCCTAAAACTCAGGGATACAACCTGCTAATCACCCATTATTTTACTGTGAATTAAAAGAAAAAAGGCAATATAGATACAGTTGTATGTTCTCTGAAATCCTCTAGTCAATAGTAATCCTATTGATTGTTGAATGGATATGACATGTGTTTCTCACACTAAAGAAGCTCCCATCCACTAAGGTTTACACTATTCAAAAATCATCAACACTGTAGGAAACTCACAAACAAATTATAAGTCATAGAATATTAGGGTTGGAAGGGACCTCAGGAGGTCTTCTAGTCCAACCCCCTGCTCAAAGCAGGGCCAACCCCTACAAAATCATCCCAGCCAGGTCTTTGTCAAGCCAGGCCTTAAAAACTTGTAAGGATGGAGATTCCACCACCTCCTTACGTAACCCAGTGCTTCACCACCCTCTCAGTGGAAAAATGTTTTTCCTAATATCCAACCTAGACCTCCCCCACTGCAACTTGAGACCACTGCTCCTTGTTCTTTTGGGAACCTCCCCACCCCACCCCCACCAGGTTATCAAGTTTTCTCTACCTGACTTAGAACATACTTGGTAACAGAGGAACACAGTATCATTTTCTATTGAAGATTTGTTATGTGATAGCCCTTCCAGGCAAAAATGAAACTTTCCTCTGGATTGATCCTACAAATGACTTTATAAACTCATCTGCGTTGTATAAATTGTGTGGCCTGCTCTACAGAGACTTTGGGGAATGGGGTGTGTGTGGAAATTCATGTTATTTTTCCTAAAATAAGTTTCAGTAAGTGATTGTCCAAAGGGCTCTACTAAATGCCAGACCAGGTCTAAAGCCACTTTTACTCTTCGGCATGGCTAGATGGACATAAGTCTGTCATGTAGATTTTCAGTGGTGCTTAACAGATATGGGTGAAATTTTTGGGATGAAGTGTTTTTTTTTTAAATTGCAAAAATATATCTGTCAACCAAAATATTTAATGGATTTGTGTTGAATTCACCAAATTGTTTCAGTCCAGTTTCCACCCCTCCCAGTACCCCCCAAAAAATTCTGAAAGAAAAATCTAAAATATTTCACTGACTTTTTAAAATGAAGTGTATGTTTTTTAATTGGATTCAAAATGTATTTCAATTTCACTTTAAAAAATCCTCATGAAGTAGAACATTGCTTTCAAATATTTCTCCTATTCAGACAGCGAACCAAAAACTCATATTCCGTTCAGCTCTAATACCTAGCAATCTACCTATTGTGGAGAGCACCAAAATTAAAGAAGAAAAAGTGGATTTATTCTGGAAAGCATCATACAAATATGACCCTTAGTAGAGCAGAGCAAAATTGCTTCAGCAAACAGCATTTTCATTAAAAATTGCACTTTTAAGGCTCCAAAATTATTTGTGAATTTGGGTTGAATTTACCAAATAGTTTTGGCTGATTTAAAAAAAAAAAAAAAAGAGGGGGGTAGGGGGAGAGTGAAGATTGCAAAAATGTCAAAATATTTCATTTCAAAATTATATTCCATTTTGGAATTTGGCCAATCCTAAAATGACTGAATCAAAATGCAACACCTAAACTGTTTTAGTTTATTCAAAATTAATTTTTCCCCTCAAGTTTTTAAACTTAGAGAAGGTTTTAAAAGAACCAAACAAAAACAGAAAACACTGATTTTGGTTCAAAGTGAACTAAATGTTTTTGGTATATTTTTTGGTTCAGTCCCCAAATAGACGGAAAAAAAAATAGTCAATTATTCACTTACTGGAGTCCCTACCTTCCCTTTTCTCCTCCCACTGCCCTCCACCAAAAAGAACAAATGAAGAAAACAATATTAAAGTTTTAGTTTAATAGTAGCTGGGAATGGGATGAGGAAGGTCATAGGTTTCACTAAGTTCAGGTAGTTACTTGCTTAGTGTGCGTGCACATGCACCACTAAATTTTTTGTTTTAAAGGGTAAGTTATTCCCATGTTGAAGGTCGGTAAACATTCTGCAGAGACTCCAAGTCGGTAATATAAACAGTGGGTAGTTGTGTGTTAACAACATGAAATCCTGAGAATGTAAACTGTGTTTTCATGTCTAAAGAGAACAATGGACCGGATCTATGGCAGTTGATCATACACCTCTACTACAAATATTTAAATAATTAAGTTATAGAGGATAGCACAGAATAATGCGAGAGTGAGAAACATTGAATAAGGTCTGCCAGGCCTGTTCAGCTTGCTCTGAGCATATGTTCCTAGAACTAAATAGATGCAGTAGTAACACTTCTAAGGGACTTCCTTCGCCCCACACAACAGCTGTCTAATCTTGTTCCTTTACACAGCAGACCCTTTGCAGGTTGGCAGAGTTTATTTGGGGAACCCAAATATAGCTTAAGCAGAGGAAAGAAGGATTCATCCATTTGTGAAAAGGCATATTTTATGTCACTTCTCTTTTTTTGCCCTCTCGTTCAGCCCCCTAGATCACTGTTTGCTGGGGTGCACTACCCACCAACAGAAGACTTATTCTCCAAACCGAGGACAGGGACTACAGTAGGCCAGTAATCATTACCATGAAAGAAGCATAGTGAAGTGCTGTGCATATTAGCTTTGCACACTTTTAGATATAAAATTTGAGATCAACAGCAAATGCTAACTTGGGATCTGTTTGATAATACAAAGCTGCCTGCATTTATTTTATATATTGTGGTAAAGTCAGGCCAGAGGGCAATCAAAGGGTATACCAGGGCTGGTATGTGGGTCCTCAAGGGTTAAAGGCCCTTTGCCCTGCAGACAGAGGAGAGACTGCAGCAGGGCAATTAGAGGCACCTGGCCCCAATGAAGGGCAAAGCCAGGAGGAGTACTTAAACCCTGCCTTCCCAGGAGGGGGAGGAGGGAACAAACCGGGAGGAAGCTGCTAGAAGGCTTGTGGCAGCTGGAGGAGAAGGTTCTGTCTCAGACCAGGAGACAAAGCTCCTCTGCAGGCAGGGGAGACGGGGTAGCTGGGGGGCACCCTGGCCCAGGAAGAAAGATAAAGCACGAAACCCAGCAGGGAGAAGCTGGCAGTTTGCCACTACAGTATGTGTGCACGCGCACGCACACTCAGACACACACACACACTTTTTTTTTTTAAACTAAAAATATTCATAGGAGCTGACTGATTTTCTTCTTCTTTTCATAGATTTCATGCCCAGAAGGTACCATTGACACAGGTCACAGAACTTCCCCAAAATAATTCCTAGAGCATATCTTTACAACTAAATCCAATCTTGATTTAAAAACTGTCAGTGATGAGAATCCTCCCTGATCTTTGGTAAACTTTCCCGAAGGCTAATTACTTCTCAACCAAGGGCAGAGATTGCCTTTTTTGCTTAATTGGCAGTAACTGGAGTTGCTGGACCTGGCTGACAAGAACTTGAAGGTATTTTAGTTACTTTATGCTTCTCCCTGCCACTTTTACTTATTCATTCACTCCCTCTCCTTATGACGAGAGCAACTTCAATACCAGGAACTCTCTCCACAAGCAACAGAGAAAGATGCAGCACTGGTGGCATTTGTTCCCACTTCAGCAATGCAGGTCTACAGTAGGTGGTCTAACAACTTTCTGGACTGATGAATAACCACAGCAGGTCCTGGGCAGTAGGACGCTGTGTGGTGAGAGCATCAGAGTGGTGTGCAGAGACCAAGTGCCATTTGCTAGGAACTTAGCATAGCCTTGGCTCCTACTGGCTTAGGAAAGAGATTGTCATGGTTAATAATAGTAGTTCCAACCTATCAGGGTTCCAGCTAGCTCCCTGTGTGGTTAATGCGCAGGATGCAAGCCCAGATGGTGCTGCAACCAGACAGTGAGCTCTCGATTGGTCGATGCTACTCTAGTGTATGTGCCTGACAGCTAAGAAAGATTTTTGCAAGATAAAACATGTTCACCATCTGCTTTTGCAAAGAAGTACTTATGCAATTTAGACACTGGCTCTTGCTTCAAGTCTGACAATTAAAAAAAAAATCTTCAGATTAGGATCAACTTCAAATCTGAGGCAGCATAGTCTAGCAGTGAAAGTAGGGGAGAACGGAGATTCAGTGGATCTGTAATCTATGCCAAGGTCTGCTGAGGACCGGTTAATTACTTGAGCACTTAAAGCCATCTATAATTGTGTTTCTCAACTCAAAGGTCATGAGCCCCAGAGGTCATAAAAGGCAAATGGGGGAGGGTTCACAAGGCATTGAAAATTCTATTTCAATCTAAAGCAAAGAAAAAAAAAATCTTGTTCCCCCCACGCTGTGGTATTCTGTCAGCCTCTCAAAAATACATATAAATGAATAAGGGCCTACTGTTATCAGATGTGTTTTATTCTGACTTTTTAGTAAATGTAATGTGACCATGACATTTTTTGACTTTGAATAAGAGGTTGCCAACCTGAGGGGGCTGATAAACACTGATCAATAAAATAGGGATAACAAACCTTACCTGCTCTTATAAAATGCCTTGTTATGAGATGAATGAGCCTATGTATGTGCAAGCCATTTTACATTGCCTCTCAGTCTTCATAAGAGAAAGCTTCTGCTTTCTTATGAACAGGTCTAGGGAATCCTTAGCATAGAAGTTCTATTCAAATTCTTGTATTGTGCCCATCACCGTAGCATCGGAGCTGGATTCTCTAGGTCCAATTCTGCTCTCAGATACTCATGTTTACATCAGTGTAATTCCATTAGTTTCAATAAGAACAGAATCCATCCCGCTTAGTGTACGAATAAGGAAGTGCCAACTTGCTTTAACTAATTTTGACCAACCTGAATTTGGATTCATTATCTGTATGGCTGTGAGAGCGTCCCAAATACAACACAATTGCACCTGCATATGTGCTCTTTGACAAATATGAAGCTCCAAGTGACTGCAAGAGGCTGTGTGGCTTTTTAAGAAAGGCATCTTCTCACTTGGGAAAGATCAAAAGAATTTAAAAAAAATTTTAACAGCTTCAGCTTTTGTGACAGGTCTATTCACAGACAACTTGGTGTCTCCTTTGTTCTGTACACCGCAGCGAGAGGACAGAAAATTCATTAAATAATTCTAGCTCTTGTTAGAGTACAAGTCAATTGAATGACCAGAGATTCCATATAGACCAAAAAAGGCGTACAGTTTCTCTCTTGCCAGCAGGTATGTCAAAACATGGACCAGATCTACAGTGCTGAAAGTATTGTTCTTTACAACCATCATCTCATGTGTAACCCATTAGTTAAAGCAAAGAAAGAAAGCCACTCCCAAGATGCCTATCAGTCCACTATCTCAAGTTAGTTTGTATTGCTCATTTAAAGTGTCTGTCATAATTTACAGACTAAGCATTAGTCCCAAGCTTCATGTTGCTTGAAAGCAGTGTTTTAAACTTCTCTATCAAATAAAGAGGTTTAAATGTACAAAGTGAATGGTCAAACATACAAGGATGGAACTACAATTTACTACTGTTGCTCAGAATGCATTGTCCAACACCTGTAGAGCCAAGAGATGCTACTGGATTAGCAAGTTGGGTGTAAAAACTAAGTTTATGGGTCCGGTGACATGAGTGCATATTGAAGACCACTATCAATGGCATCAGGTCATCTCCACTGAGCAAGTCTACTGATAAGCATATTAGAAACTGTGCTGACTGAGGGCACAGGTGATACAAGAGCATGAAGAAACCTCAATAGCTCTAGTCCTAACAATAAGAAAACTGAGCAGTCACCACTCATAGTCATGAGGGAAAGGACTAGCTGAGTGCAGAGTTAACAGCCAATCTACTATGAACCTCTCTCAACAAAAGGGGCAACATGATCATTTGTCAAACATATTACTGTTTGGTTTTTTCACATTTTAAAACAGGAGCCACTGGGCTAAATTCATCCCTGCCGTCGGTAGAAATTTCCTCCTGAAGTTAACATCTTAAATCAGGCGGCTCGATTAGCTATCTGACGGGGAGTTTTACACCTTCTTCTGAAGCATGTTTATCCAGTCGCCAATAACTCTTTGGACTAGATTGCCCAGTTTCATCACATGTCTGAAGGCTATTTTAACAGTCTCAACACTTGTATTGCTTGCCATGCTAATTCAAGTGTTATGGAATTGAAGTTAGCCATATCACAGACCAATGGAAGTCCATGCATTCCTTAGTTAGAACTATTCAAGATCTGTCCTGAATTGTACATTTTTTGAAAAGTTGCTTTAAACCTACTAACTTTAAAGTAACTTAAATGTGTTAGATTTAGCACATAGTATTTTGCAACTCCACTTTGGTTTGCCACTATAATTGTACTACTCCAATCCATTATGTTGAGTGCACTCAGAACAAGCAATGTTTAACTTCGGTTTATGTACAGTTTGTGTTTTGCATTACACAGTACAATCAACTTAATGGATTGTCTTTTATGGGAAAAGTCTTCTCTAAGAGTTGCCAGTCAATAATTTTAGAACCTCAACAGCAATGCTAAATGACACTGAAGGTCATACATTCAACAGTGCACTTGGATGATTTTTTTTCCCCCCCTGAACTAAAACACCAGAAATTGAGAGTTATTTAGCTGAATAGCATTTAGAGCTAAGCAATTAACAGTAGTTCTCCACTGGTCATTCATGAGTAACTTGGAAGAGACATGGTGATTCCTAAGTCATGTCTCCCTGACTTGTGATAAATGAGTGCATACGCATTGGATAGCCCAACAGTACAAGAACCACAGCATTTCAACCTCACTATAGCACTGCCAGGAGCAGTGTGATACTAATTAGAACTGCAGCATTTAGAAGCCATGGCTATCAGAGCCATATCACTAACTTGTGTCCATATTTCCACTTATTTGCTTGCCGATTTCCTCCTAAACCCTTTCCTCTCTCCTTCACACAAGATAAAGCCAACAAGATCCACTGTAACTTCCTCTAGTCTAGTTCCTTCCCCGTTACTGACTTGTGCACCCCATTCTTCTACTTCAGCATTTCAGACTGTCCTCTCTTATATCTGTTTAATTGCCCCTTCAGCATCTCCCTCCTTCCTCCATTCTGTGAGAACTTGCCTGGTGTTCCTCCCACCAAACTCTCCCCCCCCCCCTTTACATCCTGACTAGCTCTCTCATTTGCTCACACAGAACCAGCACCTATGTATCAACTCCACTTATATATCTTATACTCCTCACCACGTAACCAATCCTTCCAGCCAATTCCCCATCTCCTCCCAGATGGCATACCATCAATTAAAAAATTTAACATGCCTCAAACTGACCCCCTTATCTTTCCTCCAAAACCCTCCTGTCAATCACGGCAATAACCAGGCAGTGGAGCATGTGTCATTTTTGACACTCTTCTTTCACTCCCCACCCCCACTCAGACTCAAGTTTAATTCAAAATGGGGAAAATGGAGAAAAAAATTCAGATCTTTTCTTTCCATAAGACAGAAAAGGCTCTCATCCAACCCATCATCCTCTTGTCTTGATTACTGATTATTTTTCTCCATCTAAAATTCTCTAACTGTAGTGTGGGAGAGAATTGAAAATCTGCCATTTGTCAGTAGATATTCCCAAGTATCTGCACTGTACCATTACTTCTAGTACATAGATACGGCTTCAAATATTTCAACTATCTTGAAATTGAGGTATAAAATTACAAGTGAAACGGTTTTTGCTCCTTTTATGCAGTGATGTGTATGTCTATCATTGTAGTTGAAGCAGAGTACACAGAATTGCCTTTTCAAAGATGTTCCAATGCACAGTTAAGTCCGGTTGTACTTTGCCACATTGAAGAAATTAGTGCCTTGATTAATTTATATATTTGTGTATGCTGGTCTGATCCCAATTCTCTACAGAAAATATGAAACAACGAAGTTGCATCAAACCCCATAATTTAGGTGAAAGTGGTCAGAGTCTGTTCTAATTACCCAGCCTTTCAAGATTTTAAAAAAAGTCAGCTTGTGGCCAAAGACTACCTGTAGGTTTGGGAATAAAGCCAACATGTTAGGAGGATTTACCAGTGTTTGAAATTCTACCTTTTCAGTTTGAGATCAGACAAAATGAAAGCTGTGACATTAATTTTTTAACATAAATGTCCATTCCCAGCCAGTCTCATTCCTCTGACTCTACATGTTCATCACCTTTTCCCCCCTTATGCTTCCTTTCCCCCCCATCCCTTCTATGACTTAACCTGTATAAAGCAGCAAATCTCCCTTCCCCAAAAATCCTAGAAGTAATATTATCTCTGCTGACCACCACTTTTTTTGCATGTTGAATCCCTGTCTCCCACCCTTTTTCAGTCTTTCCTTAGGTGAATAGTTTGGTCTGAATCGGTATGGTTTTACATGCATTTGTACAGCAACTAGCCGCAATCCTGCTGGGCTCTCTAGGTGCTACTGTCATGAAAATACAACACGTAATTTCAGGGCACTGAATTTGAAACATTTCTTCCTAGAGTAAAATGACACCATTTAAACAACATAACCTGGTGCCATGCTGAGCAGCTGCTCCATATTGCTGTTTTTCCATACAAGGAGGGAAAGGAGTGAGGGGATGAACTCTTACCAATTGGTTTGCTTCTTCCAAGTAAGGCTGTACATATATATTGTTAATTCCTACTATCATCACAGAAGCGGCTAGTTACCAGCCAAGAACCTAACAGTAACCATCACCTGATATCTCTTGGTAACAAAACTTAAGAAATAAATGTACTTGTCAGATTTTCTGTTGGTCCCTTCTTCCCTGGTAACGGGGGTATTTGTGTGAAGACAAGATCTCTTTATAGAGAATTCCTACAGCAGCAGGCAAAAGTGTGAGCTCTTAAAAGCCAAGAGATCTTGTGCTTGTCATTAGGAGACAAGGGAAGAGCCCCACAAAACAAGACTACTCCATAAACAGGACAAATTCCCGTAGACATACATATGCAGGTCACTAAGTGCACAGGCAGCCGTGCCAGTAGGAGACTATCCCTTGTGGGGAGAGCGACATTGGGGTTCTGCCAAGGATGGTAGCTTTAAGTTTCAGCAAAGGCACCATGAGAAACAATGCATGAAAGACTACCCTGGAGATGCACAGGTCTCTAAAGGGGTTTTCCTACTGCACCCATCACTGTAGTATCCAAAGTTAGTATCCGCAGGTCACATTAGGCTGCCCTATTTTGGGAACTACACTGGCTGCCTCTAAACTCCCTGCTGGAGAGGGGGTTGTGGCAATTTGCACTGCTGTGTTCCTACTTCCAGTTGGCTTTCTTCTACCTTGGGCTTAGAGCCTGGTTTCCCTTAGCACAATCAGGCCTTCACCTCCACCCCCCCCTTTTTTTTTTAAAACAAAGTTTCTGTAACGTGTACAATATCAGCAGTTGAACCAAGTTTGAGGCACAAGGAAAATAATAGCAAAGATGCAATTAAGTGTTCTAGGTGCCCTGACAATTAGTCCTACAACAGCACAATGCATGCAGCAGCATTAAAGAAGAAAAAAAAATTAGAAGGAACACAGCCACCCTGTGAGAGCCACAATAAAAACACCAACCACCATGTCTCCTTTCTTTTCCCCAACCATCACTGGAGCATACCCTCAACCTTCCTCAAGAGCTTAAGCAAATAAATAGTTTTTAGGAGGGTTTCCATTTAAAAAAATCTCTCCAAAATTTACTCTGCCCTCTTGCCTTCAGTCGTCAGCTTACAATGAGATGCTAAACATGTAGTAGTACATAATGTCTGCAAATTCCAGCTGATAGTAATTGAAATGACTTGTAGTTTTGTTTAGCGCCTGAAATCAACAGGATCTGGAAGAGATTGGATTTAGAAGGATTACAGGTTGTTTACGCAAACATCGTTCTTAAATCATTCCTTTAAGAGGAGTTGTCTTGGATTCCCCTTGCCAGATAAATTAATAGAAAATAAAATAGTACTGAGAAGTGTCCACTCCTCCTATTCAGAAGCAGAATTAACTTCTTAAAATAAATAAAATCATGAAAGACACAGCAAGAAATCACATCAAATTATTTCTTCCTCCCCACCACAAGATACTAATCAGTAATAATTTAGAACTCCTGCAAAAATACAGAATATTGGTAAATTCCGTACAGCACACACAATAGTTATTCTTTATGCGCCACTGAACAAGTCAACAAGCAGCTTCCCAAATTCTACACCAATCTTCCTCTAAGTGAGTCATGCATGGATTTCAGTTTTCAAACAGACCTTGGCAAAGGCATGGCCCTGCATGTCTATCACGGAAGTAACTAAGTACCTTAGCACAAATCAAATCACTACCAAATGACTGTTATCAGGATTGCCCCATAACAGAAGTTTGATCATCATTCAAACGGTCTTAGTGCTCAATGTCTAGGACTGAGCCTCAACTTTTTTTGTACTGATTGGAGACAAGGATAGAGGATGAGGTCACAGTTACAAAACAGGGGTGCAGAATCCAGCTTTTAAGGGTTTGAGTTTCCCAGGGATGGTCAGGGCTGCCTCCTGAAGGGGGGGGAAGGGGAAAGAGGGAAGGAAATAACTAGATA
This sequence comes from Mesoclemmys tuberculata, assembly GCA_007922155.1. Lineage (NCBI taxonomy): Eukaryota > Metazoa > Chordata > Testudines > Chelidae > Mesoclemmys > Mesoclemmys tuberculata. Next base: position 15,656,308 of record ML675629.1, on the reverse strand, counting down.
GAACAGAAAGGGGAGTAACAGAACCACAAGACAAAACCTTTCCCATCAATCATACCAAGTTCACAGTACTTCATCTGGAATTGTATGGCCAAACAGTAAACCATCAAACTCCCCAAAATAAAATTAAAAATCTTTGTGATGAAACAAGTCCTTAATCCTTCATGAAGTCATACTCAATTTGTTGGAATTGCACCAGCCTCACGTATGGTATTAGAATCAGAGTCCCTTCTCCCAGAGAAGGAGAAAACGAGAAAAAAAAGAGAGACCCTAAAGCCACACACACTCACTCTACACTAGAACATCTTCAATCCAAATACATCAACCTCATTCCAGTTCCTCTTAATATGAAAGTGAAATGGATCTCTTTTCATTTTCCAAGCTCAGAAAAGACAAAAAAGAAGTTCTTAAGCATACCAAACAGTAAGTTTGTTTCACTGGGCAGCACTGAAATCTATAGGTTTCTGCACATGAGAAGCTCTGAGGACCAGGAACATAGACTATCCACTCCTTCTGGAGTAATAAACAACCATCTTGTCTCATAACACCGACGCATATACAAAAAAGTGTCTCTTACCACACCATACCATACTATCAATATTCAGAAATCTGAATGCGCTTTGACAGCTCACCACTAACAGAAAGGTAAACACTCTAAAGTACACCCTGTATTCATTTCTTTCAGCATAGGCCAATGTTTAAAAGGGCCAGTTAATTAATTTAGACTGTATACTGTAATACACAGACCTGCAGTGCCAGCAGATCTGAAGATTCAAATCCTACTCACATTACTCATGCACGTAGCCCCACAATGAGTCTATTCTTGCAAGTAAGACAAGCAGGATTTGGCTCTAAATTTAGACATTAAACAATTACAAACACCACTTTTAAATGTGTGGTTTAAACACTAAGAAAAATGTAACAGTTACCCATTCAAATTCACTTTTATACTAAGGGTCATTCATAATGCACTATAAAACATGTTGTGTGTCACCCAAACCCATCAATATTTCCTAATCACATACCTGCAGCTTCTTGGGCTCTTGCTTTTAAACAGCCTCTATAACCTCAGGCCATCCTTAAATAGGGCTGGAGCAACACTGAATTCTTTCCCCAATTCCCTAAGCAAAAGTTCCATGCAGCATTGGTTCCCTCACCCCACATGCACACAAGGTCATACATGCACCTCTCTCTTGCAATGTCTAATGCAATGTCATCAGTTTTTTCCACTACTAAAAATATGAAAAATAATTGAAATAAAGAAAACAGTGGATTATTTCTTAAGGTAATCATCATTTAGAAATACAATTGGCATTTTTTCCCATGCTGCATTCATAATAAGTGATTAGTTATACCGCAAGGGACCATATGAATTCTTCTCGGTTTCAAAAACCTACTCGGTAAATATATGATTTAGATTAGTGGTGGACTAGTCTAGGATATGCCTGCCTCTAATGTGCAATCTATTCTGTCACATTTGAGTGACTGAATAGTGTAACTGTGACTACTGACAATAAAAAATAGAAATATTTACAATGATGATAAAAATATCGAAATGCTAGGATTTTGCCAGTATCAGAAGAAAATTGCTATTGAAAAGCAATGAATACTTTCAGTTTTTCCACTCACAGTGCAGAAGGAAGGAAGAAACAGGCACAGAGACTTAAATGGATCTAACAAGAGGGAAAAAAAGGGAGGAAGGGGACTCAGGCTTGTTGTACAAAATCATATCTACCTAATCTAATCCATTGGCAGTCATATCATTTATCATCAGAGACTAAATGTTGTGCAAGGACTAAACAATGTAATAAGATCTGCCTGGGGTAATCAGACCTAGCATAGGTATAATCAGGACACCTACTAGAAGCATGATGTGACCTCTCCTTTACACCTCAGGGGCCAAATCCAACTCAATGGGAGCCTTCCAAAAACAACACTTTACCTGCTTTTTTGCTGATTTGCAATTTAGTTGCTGATCAAAACCACTAAATCCCTCACTATCAAAGTGAAAACTACTCTTAATTTTGGTATTTCTCTTGCCAGGGTGTATCAGGAAAAAAAGTTCTGTGAAATCTTATGACCTAGTGCAGTTATCTGAAAGACAGGAACTGGGTTAGACTTCCCTTTTAACTGTATACATGATAGTTATGGTCAAACAGATGAAATATGGATCATACAAATATTTGAAATCTGAAAGATTTTAATAGGACTTCTTTGTAAAGACAAAATCCTGTACTTGAGACTTAGTACACTGGTTATCCCATATTTAAAATGAATGTTGACATTTACATACAAAAACCCATAAAAACATGGTGATTAAAACATTTGAAACATAGGTGAAAAATCCAAACCTGAACATTAGCCAGCTTCTCTTTCGCCCCACTCCCTTAAAAAAAACAAACCACCTACCTCCTATCTCTTCCCGTAAAATTAGTGCCTCGCTGTAACCAAGGGTACAGACAGATACAAAGAATTCACTCTAACCCCCTAGAATTGGTAACTGAAGTTAAGCACTTGAGGCCAGATCCACAGCGGATGAAAATACAAGGAGCTATGCTGATTTACAGCAGCCTCGGATGCAGCTCACAGGGTATGTGCAGATACTCCTTGCATTACCCTAAATCTCTTCTTAGAGTCTATTTTTTCTTTGGGTTTTTTTAACTACTTCCATAGCCTAGTGATCCACCTAGCTAGGCACAAACTTGCTCCCCCACCCTCACATCAAGACTTAGGAGAAGCACGTTGTTATATTATTGTTATTTCTGTTCAGAAGTGCCTAGCGGCTACAGGATCACCCTATTATCTCAGGCAGTTTCAGTGCCCTGGCTAGTCACATCAACAGCAGCATCCTCCCCATTCACCCCAGTTTCAACTTCCTGGCCACCTTCTTCTGAACCCCTCCTGTTCCCAGCCTGTCCGACCCACCTCTTATGTCTTAACTGTCCCAGACCTTGCTGGAGCTGCATTGAGCCCAGAAGTCTGTCAGCCTTAACTCCGTTGTGTTGCCACACACTCCATTATGTGTACAATCTGAAAAATACTCTACAATCTATGCACTACGGAGCTGGCACGCATATCAGCAGAATCTGCTATCACTGGACCTATTTGGGCTTGAAGCTTCTGACGGAAGACAAAGAGGCTGGCAAGGTAGAGGGTCAGGGAAAGAGGAACTATAGGAAAGGAGCATGGTGGTATGATAGAAGAGGAAGAGTAGAATTGGTGACTTGAGAAGTCAATCTCATCCCTTCCTCCCATCCCTGCTCACCCCAGTTGTTAATGCTTGATCAAGTGTGCATTCTCTAGCTCTCTGCTCCTTTCCATCCCATGATCGGTTTCCTGGTTTGCTATTTAAAAAAAAAAATATATAGTCACCTTTTACTCCATACTCTTGGGGCTGTGTGGCTTTGTGAGGCTCCATTATTTCTAATGATACAACATAAGCTGCTAGATGTATCAGTGGTGTCTATCAAACCCCCAATCAGGAGTGCAGCAGGAAAATGCTGCGCCAGATTCTGATACAGGAATTTGGCCCTTAATAATCAAAGAAAGGAAATATAGAAAAAGCATATGCTGCAATAAAATGGAAGTGTGCTGGTGTTTTCAGAAATTGCTGGTGGGACCCTTGAAAGATTAATTTTACTTTATTTGTATTACATTTTAATTGTTAAAGGATATTTAAGAGTTATTTTTGAAAGGTGGCTCTCAGTTAAACATACCTTAGCTTTTGTTCCTATGGTTGTTACAGTATGGTTCTCTTTGTGTGAACTTTGATAATTTTCTATGTGACATGCTTCTGTAACTGAGTGTTCAGAGTTCCCAAACTTTCTGCCTAAAATGTAAGGAAAAGAAAAGGGCAAGTCCCATAGATTATCAGCTGTTTGTTGGAACAGGGAGATAAGAAATTGAAGGCACCTGAAGCTAATTGTGTGTATCTGAAGATAGCAAACATCTTGCATTGGGTTTAACAGGAATTATTTAGGAGTATCTGAGCACAGAATTTGGCCTCTAATGACAAAGTTTGGCATTTGCGAAATGGAGTATTACAATTTGGACTACAATCCTGTCAGCACTAACTACAGCCTTCTTCTTGGTCTTTTAAAAAAAAACAAAACAAAAAAAACACACACAACACTAAATCCTCCTTTTGCTCCCTGACAATGTTACCATTACAGCTGGTTGGAACTCTGCTTAGTTTGGAAACACCAGTTCATCAAACCTGCAGTGTTTTGTGAAAGCAAGATAGATTCAACTTTTACTGAATCACAGGCCCATTTCAATTCTTGCTAATAGTAGCAGTGACACTGACAAGAACATCAATTTCATGCAGCAGCTGGGAGCATCCTTGTGAAAACACCATGTGCCAGTGTTTCCAAAACTAATTTTTGGAGGGATTTCAGGTTTGTGGGAAGTGTCTAAATAGTGAAAGTTCCCATGATCTGGAAATCCCACATTTCAGACATCTCTGATTACTACACTGACTGTTACACATTTCTTTATATCGGAATCTTTACATCAGAATTCTAAATCCAGAACCACACAATAGCCTTTAGGCTGAGGTCATTGGTGGCCAGTGACCAGAAGAACAGATAAATGGCCAAAAATCTATTAGCACACATATGCAATTTGTGTGCACAGTTCCCATTGGCTTCAATAGGAGTTGCTCCCATCTATATGAGGGTAGAATTTGGCCCTTGATATTTTGATTGGCTGATAAAAGTAGGAACATACTTTTAGGAGAAGGAAGTGAGGAACAGAACAGCCTCTGCTCACAGGATAGAGAGGAAGAAGGAACAAAGCCCCTAACTGGGAGGGGGTGAAATTGGACATATCGAGGCCCTTCTGTGTGCCTGAGGAGGAAAACAGAAAAAGGGGTATTAACAGCAACATAAACAGAACTGTGAGAAGATTGAGAGTAGCATTAAATGACAGGCTGGGTAGGAAATAGTCCTTGACTTAGGGGAAACAGAATTGATTGAATAGAGGCAGAACTGATTGGGGACAGATTTAACTGGCCTGGAAATTGTTAGAATTGACTGGGACTGAATGGGTTTATTTGTTGAGCACAATAGTGAGTTGGGGAAATGAAGATCCAGTAATGGAAATTAAACATTGACAAATGCAGATTTGGTGTGCCTTTGGGAGTGTCGCAGCCAGCCATTTTTCACTTGCTACTAGTCTTGGGTGAGAAGGCATTGGTGAAAACTTTTCCAGCCCTAATCTATTTGGGTTACTGCCTAATTAGACAAAATGGGTCAGAGAAACTGGAATACACATTGTCATTTGTTTTGTGATTATTAAGGATTGAACAATTCCTAAACATTTTTTTAAATTGAAAAACCCACTCTACATCTTAAGCACACTTCTTAGATCTGGTTCTAATCTCACTCACACTGGTTTCATATGGGTGTAATCGCATTGATTTGAAGGGAGTTATTCCTGGAAGATCAGGCCCTTTCACACATGTGCAGAAATTTATTTACAGGCAACGTGGTGGGCTCCAAACAGCCACGCATACAATTTTGATCACTCAGACAAATAAACCTTGGTATCTTGCCTACAAATCAGGCATTGTCTGACTTTCCAGCACAGATGCAAGTTAATTCTTGGAAATGTTGTGTAAATAACATGTCATTTTATTGTTAGGCTATAGATACTTGGAGATGAATTAAGTGGCAACATTTTTAGACATGGCCACTCATTTTGGAGTTATTTTTTTCAGCACCCACAGAGAGTCACCTGGGGCCTGCATTGCAGAGATTTGAGCTTCTGCAGCACGTTGCCTTCATTGGCAGTGATAGGTGCTCAGCACCTTTGGAAACCATCATGTCTCATACTGGGCATATCAAAAAAAGAGGCATCCCAAAATCAGCAGTAACATTTGAAGATTTGACTGCCATTCTAATAAATATATTATGGATTAACACCACAACCAGTAGCCTTCTGTTGTAGAAATATTGCACAAGCCATGGCCAGTTACCAGTGTGACCCGCTGCATTTGTACATCGTAACTCTTTTCGGCCTGATTTTCACTTCCTCCGTTCTAGACTTTGGGACAGGGACAGAAAATGGCAAAGGCAACTGCAAACTCACTTCCAGTATTCTGGGCCCACGCAAGGGTTTATCCAGCCTGTGGTGCATGTTAGAAAAGTCTCAGGACTACTGAGTTATGCTGTGCTTTGCATGCCCCCTCAGGATCAGAAATTGATTGTAGTGCACTGACCATGTCTCTGATGTGGGGGGGTTGGAGCCAGGCTGACGCAGAACTCTTATGTCAGTTCTACACCTGCCTGGGAGACCTTCTGAACAGTGCTTAATTTGTAATGAAAGAGGTGTTGGAGCTCAAGCAATTTTTTTTTTACATTCATTACTGATGTGGCATGGCCAGAGGTGCTGGGGCTATGAACTGTCAAGCCTAGAAGCGCAGGGATCAGCCCTGGCACAAATTAAGCACTGCTTCTGAGTAACTTCCATCCATGTCAAGGGTTCTTTATTCTATCAGAAAGGCATAAAAGGGTTTTAATGCAACCGAAAATCAGGTCATCCAGCTCAGGCTATAAGTTCTGTGGGGTGAGATAAACATTCTTTAATGTTTGGAAAGCACATAACGCATTGTAAGTGCCACCAGAAACAAATAAGAATAGTAATAAGGAAGATAAGCCACAGTACTAGTTGATGCCCTCCTTCGATACACTCATGCAGATTCACATTTCCTGTATTGTTCTGGCTAAATGAACATGTACAATAGTGATGAAAATGGTTTGGCTTGTCAAATCTTCTCCCATTTAGTGTGAATCAAAGGACATAAAGGTTTCTCATGGGTAGTGTCACAATTAGAAAGAGGTCAATTCTAAAGCATTAATGTTATTTATGCCTTTAAATCACTGCTTTTGAAATAGTCACTTATTTCTCCAGTCTGTGGAAGGTCCAAGTGAATATTCAAGCAATTTGATTATTCAGTGTAAAGTTCTTAGGAGCTAAAACATATTTCACACTGCACAGACAAATAATTGTACCAGAATGGCTAACTTTTACAGTGCTGAGAGAAAAAATGCTTCTTCCCAGTGAGCTGCACATGGGAAATAGAGAGGAGTAAATATCTGTCAGCATATCCTAGAACTCCCCATTACCATTTTCACAATCTTTCCCTTGTGAAGGAAAGAATGGACTCTACCCACCAACCACTGCAACCTAAACTCTAATCTCTCCCACCCACACCTTCCCAGCTTTTTCTCCCTGCTGCCAGCCAGACTCCTATGCCTTGTTTTTCCCTCACTTCTGCCAATTTTACACCACTGGCACTCCCTTGACTTCAGTAGAGCTCCCGCAGATATATACTGGTGTCAGTGACAAAAGAAACAGGCCTCTGAAGTTGGCATCCAGCTGGCTCTTTCTCCGACCTCTGGAAACACCCATTTCTGGTTTACCCAGCTCACGCTGCTAATTGCCCAGCCCAAGGGTGGAGAAGCAGGTCCCCTGGCGTGTGGAGATTTGAGATAAGTGAGAGGTTTTGGCTGCAGGGAGGTGAAGTGAGTCCACCTCCCTACTGCCAAACCTTTCCTGACACCTACCACATGAAGCTTTATGACACAGCCAGTAGATGGTTGTTAAGGAACTGGCTAATTTGCGGATATCTATGGTTTAAAAGGAAGCTAACTTCTTAGACACTCTTTTGGCACAGAAAATGTAGTTTCTTACTTGAACTTTATGTGATTAACAAGCATATTGTCCGTTATCTATTGATCTATTACTCCACTCAGGAATTGTTCTTTGCATTGTGAATTTGCAGTGGTTTAAACAATCCTATCGCCCATTCTTTCTGGTCAGTGATTTAATCTGCCATTTAATAAAAAAGACATTTGCTAAAATAAAGACACTTTGCAGATTTGTATTACAATATAGGATACTAAGAGATATACAAAGGGATAGGGGTAAATGAGAAGAAAAAAAAATCAGACAATCTTTTCTAATACACATTAAGGCCAAATACATCCTTGCTCTAAATCCACTGATGTGTATGCTGTTGCATTATCTTTCCATGTACACAGTGCAAAACAAATAGTCGTTTTAGATTTAAAGTATCCCTCCCTTCTTCAATCTAATAACCAACCAAAAGAAATAATGAAAGTAAAGTCTCCATGAGAAAGAGCATTGTGTGTGGTGTATGTTCTCTACAGTAAATCTTATAACAAAATATAACTGTACTGTGCTCACTGGGTGAGCTTATAAATTTAAAGATTCAGCACAGAAAAAAAGCAAAACGCTGTAGAGATTCTCAGATCAGGGCTTAATTTAACTCACTATGTCTAAAAGTCACACTAATAGCATATAGGAATCACAGGTGTTCAAAGGCATATGATATACGACATGGTGCATAATTGTAATTTCTTATGGGCAATGCATTTTACCAGCAGTTCTTATCCATGACATTTACTAAATAGCAATATCTACATCTAAATTCATGTATTCGAGTAGCAAGCATATTATGCGTCCTGGAGTGGCTATCCTCAGAGTTTCTAGGTATACAAAGGGAGGATTTATGCATACATATAAATGGGTTGCTACACCCTGCTGCAGTTTTGTCAACAGGTGTAATATAATGTTGTTTCTCTGAAGGCAAACAAAAATGCAGTGCCATGTGAGCTGTCACTTATCTCTACAGCTGTTCAAACTTTCTCAGCCCAAGAACTGAACCGAACCTGAAACATTTTGTATACAAAGCTACCCATACAGGCTTCTTGAGCATTCACAAGCAACACTTGGTTTTTGAGAGCATTGCACCATCCTGAAATTTAAGATTTTTTTGCTCAGTTGAGTGTTTGGAGCTTGAGAAAACAGTCTCCTATTTTTCAAAAGTCTGAATCAAGAATTAAAAGTGTCTTGGAGCAGATCCTCAGCTGGTTTAAATGGGCACAGCTTCAGGGTTCAACCCTTTCTTTTCACATGCCTGAAAGCGTGTGATTTATTTTACCTGTGGGTGAATGCTTTTTCTCTCCACAGACTGATGTGCAAAATTAGTTGAAGAGATCCTGTGACAGAATTCGGGAGGGATATAAAATAATGATCTAGTTCTACACCTTCCCAAACCAAAACAGACTGCAGAATGAGATTATAGCTAGGAGTTCTGTTTTGTTATCGTTTAAAAGGCTAAATATGTTTCATTCTGGCTGCAGGTGCATGAAACACTATCTGAAACTATGTCAATTTACTCTAAACTGATATGCTGTAGCAATAATATTTCTGAATCAGCTACATTTTCAATGAAAAGCAGTTTATTTTACTCTGATAGGTTGATTTTCTTGTATACGTCACACCACATTCTAGCCTTATTTATTCTCCCAGTAGTAGGGCAGTAGAAGTGTTGATGACAGCAGAATTTGGCATTCTACGGGTTTATCAACACAAAGTTACACAGGAATGGCTATTTTGGAATAACTCCATGTATGGACAGTTTTATTCCAGAATAAGAGTAGCATGTTCCATTTTTGTAACTACTATCTCTCTTGCCTCTAATTCAGAATGACCCTAAGCCTCTTTAAGTGAGTGTATTACAGGTTTCATCTCAGCAGAACAGGAAATTGCTTCTTAAAATATGCAAGCAGCCTCTCTCCCTCTCCCCCCCCCTTATGGATCAACTGTTTCAAAGGATTGGGCCACTCAAAATATAAAATGTCCCACAAATTTATCCACCTTTAAACTGAATATATTCTATAATCACCCCTCTTAATGAAAAACTATCAACCTACAACAGTATAAAATCCCAGCTCTGAGCTGCTCAGCACAGGGCACTTATTTGCAGAAATGGATCTGCATCTCTTCTCCTGTACTCCTGGCCAGCTCTGCTCCTTGTGAGCCTGTTAAGTGAAATTGACAAGTTAGCCACAGACAACTCTGTCAATTTCAATCTCATCTGCCTCCTCAAGAATGTCCCTTACTAAAACCCCAAGATGCTCCGTCCTATCCATCCCACACTAAGATTCTGACCCCCAGCTCCTAAAAGATTTGTGCATACAATCACAGCAACCCCAACACTCTAGGGTTATTTTAAGTGGATCAATGAATTATAGTTTATTTGGCAAGCTAATTAAGAGGGAAAAAAGAGAGGATAGAGGGAAAAGCATAGGCAAGAGGAAAGTAACGTCTTGTTCATGTCAGCCTTCACAGAGTCCATTTAGGCCTTGTCTAGAGTTGTGACATCTGCCAGGACGACAGAATAATCCAATTTCTGCTGAAAGTTTGCATGGTCTTGTGAGCAGTAATGGTGAAACTCAAAAGCAACTTGCTATTGATTGCAAGGAATCCTCTCTGCTCCCCAAGAAAACCTGTTACTACAGTGATGGTGCAGCAGCAGGGTTTAGTCCAAACACACCATGGGGAGATGGGCAAGATTTTAGAAGGCAGGAATGGGAAACAATGTCAGTTTCGGTATGCAAGTCACAATTTGACTTGCTCACATTTGAGACACAAAAACTAGCCACTATAAACGAAGCAGATTTCTACTCCCAGTGTAAAACCGCCTGTAAATCTGTTGGCATCCTTGATTGGAGGTAAATCCAGCCTACCCATCAGCAGGCCTTGCCCTTAAGCGTCTTACATTTTAAAACAATTCAGAAGAAGGAGGGAGACCAGTTCTGCTCCACTGACACGTTATGCAATCCTGCTGACTTCCACAGGGCAGAGCTGAGGCCAGAATGTTTCCCAGGTTGTCTGGTGCTACAAACCCGCACTTCACTACCGCCACCAGGAGTGAACCCGCCCGGCTGCCATGGCAAAAAGGCTTTTTTTGTTCCAAACCGGAGGTACACCATAAAGCAAACATCAGCGGTAGCCTTATTTCCAAGCAAAGCTGAACCTTATCAGCGTGCGGAACAATGCAAGCTGCTCTCAGCTATGAAGCCACATGCACGAGCAAACAGCCGAGAGGGGGGCAGAGGACAGAGGCACAGCTAAAGCCGGAACAGCCGTGCAAAGAGAGGCTGGTTTCCCAGCCGAGGTGGAGCGATCTCTCTCCCTTTCCCTGGGCGCTCTCTTGGGAAAGCCGCGGGCGATGCCAACAGCGAGGACAAGCCCCGATCCCGATGCTTTTTGAACCCCAGCTGTTGGATACGCAACCACGCAAAGCCACAGTTTCCTGGTGCCCAGCCACCGAAGATGGGGACCTGGCGCCTAAATCCACATGCCTCAGGAAAGTGCCCTGCGGGCGGAGCGGGGAGGGAGCCCTTACAATAGAAACTGCAGCGATCAACCGGGAGAAACGGCGCAAAAAGCAAAAAAAAAAAGCTGTGGGCCGTGGGGAGGCCCAGCGAACGTCCCCTGCAGACAGGCAGCGAGCGCCGGCTGCGTGTGAACACATGCCGCACCGCGCACCTACACCCTCCCGGCCAAAAGTGGCAGCGTGGGAACTTTTCCGGCTTCCAGGGCACCGATCTCGGCTTTGCCTCCCCGTCCCGCACTCCACAACGCCTCCTGGGCACAGAGAACCCCCTCCCCGCGCCCCGACAGCCCGGTTTCCATTGGAAACGTGTACAAGTCCAAGCCAGGACACTTACTCGGCTAGTCCTGAGCGAGTGGGTTTAATCCCCCCTGCTGTCAGGCCCGTGGAGGAGTGGGAGTCTGTTGGAGCGCCAGCCTGGAAAGGCTTGTGCCTGAAAGGCTTGTCTGAGAAGAAGGCGTGCCCTGGGTGTCTCTACACGGATGTAAGGAACTAACCCCAGGCAAATCTTGCTTGTGACTCAGCTGCATGCTCACGAACTGCTAAATACACACTCTGCCCTTTGTTAACGGCGCTGCCCTGCTTGGTGTGCTGCACACTGGCTAACAGCTGTGTGATATGGCTGTGTGATATGGTGTGTAATGTCAGGCTGAACAGAAAGTGATAAGCCACTGTAGGTGATCCCCAGCCTTTTAAATCCCTTTTACACGGATGAGGGGTGGCATGGAGTAACCTAGCTTATAGGTCTACTAGAGATACCACTCAGTAAGTTCGGGGTGGTATTTTTGCACCAGTTCATTCATGGTTACTGCTTGTGTTTGTAGCACTTTGTATTGCAGAAATGAAATTTGTTAATCCTTAAAGTGCTACAGGACTCTCTGTGTTTTGTGTTGCTTTTAACACTTGTTTCCTGGGAACTATAAGTTTTGTTGCATTGCCCGATTACCACAGGACCTCTGAGCCTGCCAAATGTGGGGTGCAATAAGTGACAAAGACCCAAAACAAGGGTCACCAAAAGTTATTCATGCAGGAAACTTAAAATGCTGTGAGATCCCTTTTCTTTAGTGTAAATGACTCTTCCAATAATCTCTGGTCCCTGTCTCTTTGTCTGATTTAAATAATTTTCTATAAGAAAAACAAGGAGGAACCAAATTTGTGTGCAATGTCAATAACTTTGTTGGGAGCAAAACGAGGCATTTCTCTCCAAGTGTGGTAAAGTTGAGAGAGATACATATCAGCTCCACAATGGGCACTAGGTTGTGTTCAAATGGACGCAGCTTTAGTACCACAAAATAGTCAGTAAACATGGTCCTGGCCTGCTATGTGCCCATTAAAAGGAACACGGTCAAAAATCCATAATAGCAGAGCAAAAGATAAATTTATTTCCTTAAAGGATTTACCTTTTGCTCTGCTATATGGACCTTTTGACTATTAATTTCATTGAGTGACCCCCTTCTTATATTATGTAAAGGGCTAAAATAACATTTCCTTATTAACTTTCTCCACACCGTTATAGACCTCTATCATGTGAGTTATCTCTTTTCCAAGCTAAACAGTTCCAGCCTTTTTAATCTCTACTCATATGGAAACTGCTTCAGACCCTTAATCATTTTTGTTGCTCTTCTCTGTGCCTTTTCATTTCTAATATATCTTTCTTTGAGAAGACATCACCAGAACTGCATGCAGCATTCAAGGTGTGGGTGTACCATGGAATTATATAGTGACATTTTGAAATTTGTTGTCCCTTTCCTAATGGTTCTTAACATCCCGTTAGCTTTTTTGACTGCCACTGCACACTGAGCAGATGTTTTCAGAGAACTATCCACACTGACTCTAAGATTTTTTTCTTGGGTAGTAACAGCTAATTTAGACCCCATCATTTTGTATACATAGTTGGGAATTATGTTTTCCAATGTGCATTAATTTGCATTTATTCACATTGAATTTCATCTGCCATTTTGTCAAGCGGTCACCCAGTTTTGTGAGACCCTTTGTAACTCTTCACGGTCTGCTTTGGACTTAACTATCTTAAGTAATTTTGTACCATCTGCAAACTGTGCCAACTCACTGTTTACCCCTTTTTCCAGATCATCTAAACTCCTAAATGGAGTCTTCCTTAACATTAAGGTAAGTCCTTGAGTTGTTCTTTGTAGTGTCCCAGAAGGAAATACGACAGAATGCAAGCAGAAAGGAACGTATTGCAGCTCAGCTCAGAACAACACAGCTTCATGGTTAGTCTCAGTTTGTGAGAGACCCAGCTTTAATGTCCGTGTTTCCAACATTGATCTGTCATCTCTCTGGAGGTGGGTGGCATGGTTCTGTACCATAAGTGTGTTTCTGAGAAAGAAGATTGTAGTATTATCAGGAATAAGGGCTGGCAGATTCAGAACAAACGCTGCCCTAAATAGTCAGCCTCTTTGTCTCCTGCTTATCAGTCTCTGAAATTATTAGGGAATAGCAGCCTTTTAGATTACAAGATCTTTGGGATACAGACTGTCACATACTAAATGTATCTAGCACAGACCAGTGGCCTTGACCTGCTTCTAACACAGTGTAAATACATTTCTATTTGAAACATTGTCTAACTTTCCAAACTAGTCTATATGGGAGGATAAAGCATATTCTTATGGAATGCTGTCCCACTAAGTGTACAAAGTCAATAGTTAGGGCATGGATAAGACGTCTGTATATTGTATAGCTTGACTATATTGTGATCAGCAATGCAACAACTATTGCACTCAGAATAAATCAGGATGTCCTGAGGAACTCAGTCTACATGATCACAGTGGTCTCTTCTGGCCATAGAACCTCTGAATGGTTTGCTTTAGGCCATGCTATAAAGTTTTACAATATGGTGTGGCCGAAAGCAAACAATATGACTAACACTGGTAGTATGATACTAACAAAAGAGGAAGGGACAGGCTCACAAAGACTGGGTGACACTAGGAGTTAATGCACATTCACTTTTGAACTTCTGAGCCCTGGTTTCAAATCCATCTCCTAGCACAACTGAAAAAGGAATTTGCTTGCCTCACCTTAGTCCACTCAAGAAGCAGCCCAGGACTGAAATAGAGAAATGTAGTCTAGATCTGCATGTTATGCAGTGCTGTGAAGAGAAGTTTGGTGGTGGGATGAAAACACTTGCATCACACCACTACTAACTGATGCCTGTGAGACCCTAGCCAAAGTTATCCTCCATTTTAAAAATAAGAACATGAGAAGGAAAGAGACAGAACCATGGGAAAGGAAAAACAATAATGCAGTAAGTGAGAAATAAGTGTTTTGGTTCTCTCTCTTTCTTATGTAATTTTTTTTTCTACTTTCTACATAAAGGAAATAATTGTAGCTTGGGGCTCTCCTGAAAAATTTTCATTCATAGTTTCCCTGGAACTCATTGATAAAGTTACAGCCTTCTGTATAATAGCATAATTGTCTATATTATCTTTGGTGTGAGTTCAGAGCTGAGAATTGATCAGGAGCTCAGGTACCACGGGGATGAGCATGGTATAAATACCTAGATAGATTGATGAGGACTGTACTTATAATACAAAGGTGTGTGGGAGATCAGAAAATAACTGCCACATTCATTGCTGATTAATCAGTGGAAAACTGCATTAGTATCTGTTGATGTCTGGCTATTTATGCCATTGGTGAAATTGGCTTGAACCAGCATTGATAAGTACTAGAATTTTGCCTTTTTGCCTTTTCTATTTACATCAGTCAATAACCATGAGTGAGTGGTATCTATCATCCATTTTTGGTCTTTGTGAAAGTCTTTTGGTGTTTTATACTTTGGGGTCCCTTAGACTGTGCCATTCTGCCACCCCTCCTTGCCCTGAATGGGCCAAAAACAATGGGGGGAAAAGAGGGGCATAGGAATTGCCATACTGGATCAGATCAGTAGTCCATCTAGCCCAGTAGTCTGTCTCTGACAGCAGCTGGTACAGGATGCTTCAGATGAAGGTACGAGAAACCCTGCATTAGGCCGATGTGGGATACTGTCCCCCATGAATGTTTTCTCCTAATCCGTAATAAAGCGTGGGTAAACTCCAGAGCACAATGTTTTATAATGCCCTATTTTAGGATTAACTATTACAAATCTTGATTATCTCATTGAGAGAGAGAATAATGGGGCACAAACTAGGTTGAGGAGGAAAAAGAAATGTGGGACTACAAATGAGGGGAGAAAGAGGCAAAAGAAAATGGGAGAAGCAGGGCAGGCAGTGAGAAGGGCAGCAAGAGAAGAGGCAGATACAGGTGGGGAGAAGTGGGACCAAGGTGCAAAGTGGGGGTGCAAAGAAGTGAGAGAGTAGGGTTGAAAGAAATGAGGGATGGGAGCACACACTAAGGCTATGTCTTCACTGATAGTGGCAAAATCAATTTCTCTGATCGATTGAGCGGTCAGTAAAGACATATTAAGACCACCTTCTCAAGTGGTGCAGCGCAGTGCATACAGTGCACAGAACAGAAGCAGAGATGTCGACGGGAGTTACACAAGTTTTTTGCGTAGCTTGCATAACTCCCGTCAACTGCCACCGAATCTCAGAGGTCAGTGTAGACAGGGCCTAAGAAGGAAAAGAACAAAACAAGAAGGATGTGAAAGAAATGAAGTGAGAGAGAAACAAACAAATACGATGAGCGAAGAGGGCAGTTAAGTGCTTAGAGTAGGAGGGGATGGGACAGAGACAGTACTTAATTTGTGCCAGGGCTTGCTATGAGTGAGTCTTGGCACCTCTAGGCTTGGCAGTCCATAACCTCTGGGCTTGCTGCATCACTTTTAAATGTATAAAAATTGTATGAGCCCCCACACCTAATTGCTTGAGCCCCGGCACCTCTGTCATTACAAATTAAGCACTTGGCAGAGATAGTCAAGGGATAGCCTTCAGGCGGAAGGAGGGCTGTAGAAGACAATGTGAGGCTGAGGTGGATGGACCTAGTCACCGAAGTCCAAGCCCACCAGCCCCCCCCAGGTCCGAGCTCTGGCAACTAGCCTGAGACTGACCATGCTGCACTGTCCACACTGCTCTTTTTAGTGCACTTCCTTGAGCGAGATTAGCCTGAGTCTGTCTACCCATGCTGAGAATCACAGCTCCTTGCTTCAGTGTAGACATACCCATAGAGGCTCCACTTATTCTTCATGTCCCAGACTTGGCAGTTCTTGGCTGGGGCCCTGGATAGATTTACATGGTCAACTGTGTAGAACAGCTGCTCTTGTTTTGTAGAGATGTGGGGTGTGGCTGCAGAAAGCAAACGTCTCCGATGGAAGGTGGGGCTCTAGCCTGCAGAGGGGCAGAACAGATGGGGGAAGGTTGTAGCAGAGGTCTCAGTGCATTGTTATATAATGTCTAGATAAAATAACTGAGAGCTCCATGCCTTAGTAAGACTGTGAGGGCTGGTTCTTGTACGCAGCTTGAACATGCAAGACCCCTGCTACCTTTATTTGTACTTTTGTAATTGGGTGGGTCCAGAGACTCATGCACAAGTGGAATAGCTGCACATAACCCTTCTGGGCAATTGTTCAAAATGCACGCCCTGTGTCCATGACCGAGGGATTACCCACCCGTTACAGTGCTGTGTAAATGGTATCTGGGGGTTGTATACTGGCCGCATTTATAATACCACCATCACTACCACTGGCAGAGGGTCTCTCGCCCACGGCCTGAACAGTGTTATTCTTTTGGTTGCATTTGTCACAGTTGGGCTGCTATACCTAGGACTGTCTTTTTTTTATGGCGGTGCCAACACAGGTCCCCTGTGAAATGACAGTCAGATCAATGATCAGCAAAAGCTATTCAAATGTAGCTGTTCACTTCTGCTTATGTGGCATGCATCACTCTTCTCACAGGTCATTTCTTCTGGCACTTTTTTTCCTGTGGTCTCCACTGATCCAGTAACAGCCAGTGCTTGCAAATAGATGAGCTCCAACTCTGTTGTCAAACATTTCTGTAAGACCGCTGCTTCAGAAGAGAAGTGCTTAAATGTGCTATGTGCACTTAAAGCAACCTCCAAATTGGCTTAAAATTCACAGTGCTGGTTTAACTTCAGTTCTGCCACCTATATGCTTACTGACTGCAGGTTTACTGGTTCCATTTATATTGCTGGAAATGTTCTGCTATGGCAGGAGACTTCAGAGACAAATACGTTCACAAAAAAGTTTGAATTTCTGGATAACTTTTCCTTTTAATTTGAATTGGCTGTGAGCAGATGCAACAGTACATATGCTCTGTTTCCTTTGGGTCCCTTAAAGGAAAGGAATGTCTCTCACTCAAGGACCTCAGTTTCCTGCCTATGCCTCTGCTAATCAAAATTAAGCATTATTTGAAAGAAGAGGAAATGTGTATGTACCTTTTTCTTTCCAGTTACAGAGAAATGTCATACTGTACACAGCAGTAACTAAACAATTACTAAATTTTACTATAGTTAAAAAAAAAAAAAAGGCTCCATATATTGAATGAAACTTTTCTTAGAAGAATGCTTCGAATTTGCATTTATCATCCCTCTGAATAGGATATTTACATTTACTATTACTTTACATTGCACTAAAAGACAAACACTTTTTCTCACCTCCTCTTCAAGTACCCACATATTTGACTGAGTGCCCCCGGCAACTGCTGACTGAATCCTGAGATATGTTTTCCTTCTCTTTCAGAACATTTTGTAGCCCCTTTTATATTAGTCTGTCTACTACTTGCCCTTCATCTGGTCCAAAACACTATCTTCTCTCCATTCAAATCCCTCTTTAATGCTTGCTCTACATTGGAAAAAAAAATCACATGAGTAATTAAATTAAAATTAATTCAGTCTAGTTAAACCAATGCAAACTCCTTAGTGAAGATAAACATAACTAAATTTAATTCTTGCTTAAAGTAGTGTAGCGTAATTTTGTAATTTGCTGATACATGCTAAATTGATTTATAATCAATCTAGTTAAACTGGTGAAAACCCCTCATGCAAACTCCTAAAACTGGTTTAACACTTGTTTAAATCAAGTTAGCATAAATTATTAAACTCAGATAAACCAATTAAGCAAGAGGAGAACTAGTTTAAGTGCATCTACATTAGGGGTTTTCACCAGTTTTGCTAGATCAATTATAAATCAATGTAATTAAAACCAATGCAACTTTTCTAATATAGTGGAGATTTACTTCTTCCTCAATGCTCTTAAGAAGTCAGTCAATAATAATTCTTATTAAAATATCATTAATGAATTGAACCATCCAGAAGTGCACATGCCTAAACTGAGTAATGACATAACTCACTGATGAATCTTTTATCCTCTAACATCCTATCCCATGACTTATACTTTCCTATCTGCTCTTGTCTCATAATCTCTTAGACTGTTAGATCCTTGAAGCATAAACTGCATCTCTGTTTGTCCTGTTAAGCATTTAGCAAATTTCTGGGCACTGTAAAAATAAACAAATAAACAAACAATTTCTTAGTCTCAATCATTATTTTAAGCCCAATTCTCTTAAAAGAATATTTATGTAATTTAGAAACTATAGACTAGATTGAAAATCAGGGTGAATGCATACATTCTGGGGAACAGCCTTATTAAGTGGGCCACATTTTTGGAAACCAAAGTTTTCTTCCAAAAGCTGCCAAAACCAAAAACTGTTTGGCCCAAAACAGGTTTTTTGTTTTAAATCCCCAATGAAAAAACAAACATTTTTGAGGAAAATATCCACTTTCCATGAAAATTTCCATTTAGTAGAAACCCAAATTTTCCTCACAAAAAACTTTAGATGGAAAATTTTCAACCAGTCTTCGTAACACACTTCCAGCACACATTTTTAATAAACATTTGTGCTACTATCTGTGAAATATTTGACATTCACAAACATTTTCATGAATAAATCATTGGCTGTCCTGATACTCGCAGATGGGGAATATGAGCCAACAAATAACAGCAGAAAAAATCTGCCATGTTTAGTCACTGCCATATTTAGATAAGACCTCTTGTAACTTTGCCTGCTGAGACATTGATACATGTCATAATTATCAACTTTTAGTGCTTAAACCATTAAGTTAATTAGGACAGAATAAAAAAGAAAGAAATGGAATCATTATCATCGCTCCTTACCAATTGTCATTAGAATCATGCAACATGTTATGAACTTTGCTGTAATAAATTATGCAGAACCAAAAAGTTTCCATGCAGCTACAAGAGATTCACATTGCTATCACACTCGAGAAACATTCAAAATCGGAGCAGAGTGCTAGAGCTATCATATTTCAAACATTACATCATTTATCTACAGAGCGACATAACTTTCAATGAAATAATAATTTACTATAACACATTTGAGTCCTGATTCAGCACCAGCTTGCACCTTTTGGAGTCATTTGTACTTGTGCAATGTACAGGGCAATAGCTGGCCACCTTGGAAGCTGTTTTTTAAATTGGTGCCTCCATCCCAGCATCATCATTACCCCTCCCTCTCCCTCCCACAGCAGCTAGAATAGAAACCACACCGAAGTGGCTCTGGAACCTTTAAGGGCATCCCCACACCAGCAGCAATGGCTTGGAATACTGCATCCCATGGGTACTTTTGGGGCAGGGTTTGCCCCTTTCAACACACAGGCACAGACACACACATCAATTGGCGGGCCAGTGCTGAGAGCTGCTGCACCACTGCAGCTCTGGTCTGGCCACTTCTTTCACAGCTCTCAGGGAGAAAGAGGACATCTGCTACTTTAAGTGTACCCCCTACTTTCCCCTCCAAGACATGCACCAGACACTGCAGCAAAATATCTCTTGCTTGGCTGCCCCACTCCTCCAATATCTTTTTGAATTGATAGCTTATGACCACTTTTTACTGGAATAGATGACTATACAAGGTGCAAGGCCATGGTACCTAAGTATCTCAAAGCATTTTACAAAGATGGTAAATATTATTCATTTCCCTCTCTAGAGACAAGACATTGAGAAATTAGGGCCAAAATTGGGAAACTTGAGTGACTAATGTTCAGCATCTTAATAAGCATGGCCTGATTTTCAGTGTAACATCAGTGTAAGTTATGGTTGCTCAGTGGCTCTGAAAATCAAGCCACTTTATTTCAGGTGCTTATCATTGTCCACTCTGGTTGACAACTTTTGGCCTTAACCTCTCTCTGTCCTAATTTCCTGCCTAGAGATAATAATACTTTGGTTGTTCTATGGTACAATTTTAGGGAAGTGATTATACAGTAGTGTAGGTAACTGCAAACCATTGTACAGACTCACCAACCCAGAAGGAGAAGATAAAGTCTAAGTTACAGGTCTCTTCACATCCCTCTCTTCAGGGCTTGCTATAGTTCCAAAATACAGACTCAAAACCAGAACAATCAGCTCAAGCTACTGGGTAATAATTAGCAAAGGCCCTTTCCAGCTTTGAGAGGAGAGAGGACACAGCATTCCCCTATGATCCATAGATTCTGAGGCCAAAAGGGATCATCTAGACTTACCTGTGTAACACAGGCCACAGAATTTCATCCATCTGTACTGAGCCCCAAAACTTGTGTTTGACTAACATATATCTTCCATGGCCTCCTTTCACCATCTTTCCCCATCCTTTCATGACCCAGTCCAGATCAGCCATGTAATAGGTGGATATCTGGTAATCCCTTACTTATCAGCCAACCTCTACACCTTGTCACAGGTGCCTGACTCTTAGGGTATGTCTGGACTGAATTCGCCGCATTGGGCTCCACGGAGTGATGCAGCAGGATCAATTGAGGGCCAGTGGAGACACACTTAACTGATCCCAGAAGTGCTCTCCATTTGATGCAGTAACCCTCCCCCTCCACCTCCTGGAAAAGAGTAACGCTGCATTGACTGGAGGGCATTTCCTGTCAGCACAGTGAAGTGAAGATGCCGCGGTAAGGGAGTGTAAGTAAGTTGATGGGAGATATCCATTCTACAGTATGTAGCTTGTGTATCTCCCGTCGACCAGATGTGTAGACCAGGCCTAAGGCACTCAGATTGAACATTTTGGCCAACACTTTTACTTAAATGGGGATACAACAGGTGGGCTGCTGGTGAGCTGGAGATCCTGTGGCAACTAGGGTTTTTTGTTTCTATTTTCTCAGTGGAAAAATCAAAACTGGAAACACTGAAAATTTTCATGTTCTATTCTAATCAATATACATTTCTATATCATATTCAACACCATAGTATCTGAGTGTCTTCCAGTAGGGCAATAAATTAAGCAACATATTTTGTGGAAACTGTATTTCCATTGGAATGGTTTTCCAACAGAAAATTCCTGACCAGCTCTCTTTGGCAAACCAAAGAATCTAGCCCATATTTTAAAGATAATTCAATGTACAAACGATAATCTTCGGAGTACCCCTATGAAGGACGTATTACTGTCCCAGTTATACAGACTGAGTCATAGAAGGTTAACAAATAGAATACTCTAATTTGGCAAACACCTAACGATCCAGTGGCTAGAAGCTGAAGCTAGACAAATTCAAATTGGAAATAAGGTACAAATCTTTTAACAAAGAAGGAAATTAATTATTGGAGCAATATATCTAGTGGATATGGGTAATGGTTATGGTGGATTCTTCATCACTTGAAATCTTGGATGTTTTTCTAAATGATACGCTCTAGTTAACCACAGGTGATTGAGTTTGATGCAGGGATTTCAGTGTGAATAACTATGCTCAGTGTTATTCAGGACATCAGTCTAAATGATTGTTCCTTTTGGCATTAAAATCTATGAAGTGATTTAATTAAGATCCCTCCATGAGTCTGCAGCAGAGCCAGGCATAGAACCCAAATTTTCTGACTAGCAGTCCCAACTGTAACCATTAGACCATACTAATGTAGCTTTATATGAGACATTAGCCCCTTTATGTAAGTCGTTCCTCATATCTGCTCCCATTCACTTTATCAAATAGTGACAGTCTGTACCCTATGTTTACCACTTTTACATGACTATGATAACTTTTGTACAAAGTATGCCTTTTGAGGTATCATCTGAAAACTCATAATTCACTGATCATTATTGTCCTGGTAAAATGTGTGTAGCAACATTGTATAATGTAGTTATAAGATTCTACTGTATGGTGTTGCTGAGATATGCTCCAAGGTTAGAAAAGCAGGCACAAACTAGTTAATCAGAGACAAAAGGCAACCTGACGCCTCAGCCAGGTGTTAACTAAATCAGATGGGCTATCAACTGAATAAGAGGCCATTCCTTGGTGGGAAGAAGGGTGTAAGTGAGAAGTTTACATGTCGGCAAATAAACAGCTGGTGGTTCCTACACAAAACAGACTTGCTGTCACCTAAACACCAGCGGTAGATGATTCTCAGAGAAGAGAAATTCTATAAGAAAGGAGAACAGGGGACACAAATCACCTTTCTCCCCTCATCTCTACTCATGGCATCAAGAACATTCGAAAGATGAAAGAAGCACCATTGAACTGGAGGAATGGTCCTGGTTGAGAGATCCAGCCAGACTGTTGCGAGCATGTGGTGACAAAAACCTTTTTTGCTTCAAGTCCACTTAGCTTGTTAAGTTAGGTATTAATTTGTGTTTTACCTTTTACTTGTAATCATTTAAAAGCTAGCTTTCTGTAGTTAATAAGCTTGTTTTATTGATTTATCTATATCGGTGTGTATTTGGAAACCTCCACTTGAAATAACAGGGTTTCTGTATATCAGCTGTCTATTAATGAAATGATAGACTTACTATGAGCTTGTATTGTCTGGGAGTGTGCTGGCCAGTACAAGAGGCACATTTCTGGGCACAAATCTGGGACTGGGAGTTTGCTGGGATCACGCTGCAATATAATTTGGAATGGCTGATCTCACAGCAAAGCAGTGGAAAAGGCACCCGAGACTGGAAAATTGAGGGGACATAGCTGTTCAGCAATCAAGATTGTACTCTGGGGAATGTCACCCAACTGGATTTAAAAGCATGATGAATACCTTCTTTGTACCAAACTCTCTCATTTTTGATGGCACATGCAGTATGGGAAAAAGCTAAATTGCTGTACACTAGATTAAATCTCTAATACCTAGAAACGGAGAGCTTTTTAATCTATGACTCTAATTAAACTTTGCTGGTCACTGGAAAATATTATTCAGTCTATGGAGTTCTGAGCAAGAAGAACTCCTCACTCATTGTAAAGATTAATCTTTCTAACAAGATTGCCATAACATCATGTTCGTCTCGAAAATAGATCTATGATTAATTCTGTGAAACTGCTGCAAGATAATGTGATTGTTAACAGAGTCTAGATAATCGTTTGCTCTGAGCCAGGACTACAGTGTAATGTGTGACAAAATATAATGAGCAATTTTGATCTACCTGTCAACCCTTCTACAAAAAGACCAAACTACTCCCCAGAGTACCCGTATGGCGGAGGTCCTGGATTTATGAATTGGAAGTAATGGATATTGACTTTGTTCTCAACAAGAAGCATAGTGGTAAATGCTTGGACCAACTATTGATCCCTTTTCAACATTCAGAGGCAAATTAGGTACATTGCAGCAGCCAGAGAAATTCTAGTGATGGAGAAAATTGAGAGCTAAGTGTGAGGATCAGCTACTGGAAAAAAGTCTGTGGAAAAGAGGTTGATGAAGCAATCAGGAGAGTTGGTGAAGGAACAGGAGTAGTAGTACAGCTGGGAGCCCCATAAAAATTACAGAGGAAGGTGGAGCAATTTAAGGGGCTGGGGTTGGGATATGTCAGAGACGTGGCCCTACTATGAGCTACAAAAGCAGAAGAAGGCTGCTGGAAAGGTGGCTGAGGAAGGCGCTTTAGACTGTCCCTGACTATGAGCAAAAGAAGCAAGGGGAGGGGATTGTTGGATAGAAGGAAGTGATCCCCAGTTAAAAGGAGGAGAAGATTCGGTCAAAAAGGAACAGATAAGACCACAGAATCTGCAATGCAGTCGGAGTACTGCAGACTTTTGACACACAGTGGCCTGACGCATTTCTGATTAAAAGGGTTTAACAGATAGTGGTACATGATCAAAACAACCATGTGAGTTTCCTAGTCTGACAGCTGCATTCTGGAGATACACTCACTGGCAAGATGTCGTGCAGTGGCTCGAGAGCATGAGTACCAACCTCAGGGCAGACTTTTAAGAACCAGGGCACAAACCCCAAATAGGTTGTGTGTCCTATACTTAGATTTCACCAACCAGTTACCAAGTGTCATCTCCTCAGGCATTAAAACAGCCTTAACATAGAGTCACAGGCTCCCTTAGGAACTCTGAGCTCCCTTGCCATGCAGGTGAGCTTGCTTTTGTGATACATGGCCCCTTACACCAAGTATCACAGCCATATTCAGGTTATTCCCAGTCCCAAAGGACCAGTCATTTACCCCATGTCAGTTGCACTTCAGATCTCACATGAAAGACAATGTTTGTAGCCAACCCCATAACAAAATATCTAAAGATTTACTATATAGAAAAAGGAAACAAGAGTTATGTACAAGGATAACGCAGGTAAACATATGTACATACCCAGGAGTTCCAATTTTAAGTTTCAGAAAGCAATAGATACTTCTATAATAAGTCAGCTCTATATGTCCTTTAGGGCTAACCCTAAAGGGATCTTTTGCTTATGCCTAGTAGTCCTTTCCTCCCAGAGACCAAGCAGCATAAAAATACATTTCTTTCTTCTTAGGGGTTTTTATACCCTTCATCCCTTCTCCTCTGAGGTGCAAACTCAGTCAATTGGAGGAATTCATTTGCATGACTCATCTTCTTTGGGTGGGGGAGCAGAAAACAAAGTATTTTGTTTCTTTCATGTTCCATTCTAGTTCGTCCGGTGTCGACAGGCCTTCCTTCTTGGGTAGGACTTAACATCTTGTGTTGGAAACCGGTAATGTAATTAATGTCTTTCTCCTGTCTGGTGATTTACGCAGTTGCAAAGGTTTGCAATGCAAACACTCAAATATAACCTTCCAATACAGGATACAGATGTTGTAAGTGAGATGAATGCAAACAGCAACTCACAAGTATTCAATAAAAGTCTAAATACTAAACACATTTGTATAATTCTAATACCTATTTTTAACACTACCAGCCCACAGGGGAGCCAGGCTGATTTCAACGATGTATTTGTCAGCATTGAATTAAGGCCTGGGGACCTTGGCTGGAGCTGGTGCCTGCTCTGCCAACGTCACACTCACTAGCTTCCCACTGAGATCTTATCAAACCAGTTTTTGAATGTCTGCACTGAAGGTGTCTCTTGCCTTCTCAGAAACATCTACGGTTCTGACACTGCCCAGTTGCTCTTATCAGAAAGCCAGTTAAAACATTTCCTTCTTTACTTTCAGGGTGTTCTTGCTCCTTCTGTCTTGTGACTGAATAATTTCTTTCTTTCCCTTAGAGCATACCCTAATCACGGCCTGTATGTTTAACTCCTTCAGTCTCTCTGAACATAAGCATTGTTCTGTATAGGATAATAGTGTGTGTAAATTTAGTTTCCTCAGATCCTCCTCCAATCTCTATGTGATTTCTGTTACTCTGTGTGTGTGTGTCCATCCGTCCGTCCATCCCTCCCACCCCAGGTTTTCAAGTTTCTGGTTTCTAAACTGTGGGACTACAACTTTACACGATTTTCCAAATGCAGTCACATCAGAGACACTGTTACAGGATCTATCAGACAGTCACAGCCCCCTGCTGCAGATGTCAATGCCCAGGCAGCCCTTGCTTAAGGAAACCTGCAGAAACTGGGCTTACAGCAAGATTTAGTCCACCAAAGGCCAAGAAAGGACAGGAGACGGCACAAATCCATAGAGAGCCAGCAGGCCAATTAAGAAGGCATGTCAGCTTCCTCTGAGAGTAGTGCTGGGTGAGACCAAGGCAGAGAAGGAGTTCTTCAGTGGTAACCAAGAACCCCTGGGCCTGGTAAGGTCTTGGGCTAAAAGTGTTGCAACCAGGCGCCTGTCTTTCATGATTGTTTGTTTGTCTGTTTAAAGGCCTAGACAGCCAGATTTTGATTTGGTTATTGTTTAACCTTGTAAGGACTGTATGCTGATCTTATGGCACAGGCTGACCTGCTCCGGACTGACTGCCGCCCCTTGTAAACTGAGGCAGGATGTGCCTGCAGTGCCACACCCCCACACAAGGTGCAAGAGACGTGTGGAACCACTTACAGACAAACATTTTTATGTCATATGAGTTGTGGTGCTTTTCACATTTAATTTTATGGTATTGGATTTTTGTTACCTTTTTTTACCCTGCATTAATTAGTATTATCATTCAATGGAAAATTTTCAACCATCCCTACTACTAATTGTGGGTCTTGCTGCTTTCCAGAGGGCTGTCCCCCAGTTTGTATGTGCACTATTTATTTGCTCTTTCTGGTTGAAAGGCTGTAAATCTAGGCTTCTCAAATGTTTGCACAGTATGGACCACATTACTAGAAAATGGTCTCAGCTCTCCCTCCATTAATTATTCTATGACCCACCTCTCCTCCAGTGAAGAATTCTGCTTGAAAAATGATAGGATGATATAGATAAGGAGATGGTCATGGATGTCATGGATTCCATGACTTTAACAGATCTCCATGACTTCTTCAGTTTCAACCCCCTGTGGTGGAATGCCAGCTTCGGCTTCAGTCCCGCCATGTCTATACCCTGATTTTGTACAGTTTTACCATGACTGCTCCATGAATTTTACTTAGTTTCACTGTAACAAAATTGTATCCATAGATACAGTTCAGTGTCTGTTAAAAAAGATTTTTAAAAAACTTGGCAGGGGAAACTGATATCAATTGAAATCTATATTAAAAAAATAAAATAAAAATCAAATCCCTTCCAAACCAGCTTTTATCTATTCCTTCCCATCTTCCCCCCCATAAATTTTTCCCCTCAGGTTTCAGCTCTTTCACCAATAGAGCCAGAAGCAGAAACAATACTGAGTGCTTTGCACAGAATGACCCTGTTCTCTGTAGAGAGCTAATATATTGTACTTTCCAAAGGAGCATTCCTAAGTGTTTTTTTAATCTGAGTGACGAAAGGCTTGTTCCTACAAACCAATACTCAGAGCAGTGCTTACTCACAGGAGCTTTCCCTTTTGGTTCAGCTGAATTAAGGACCAAGCCCTTAACTGATCAAAGTGAAAGATCTTGGTGGTTGTGAGCCCTGAGACTAAGATGTCAGGAGGCTTTGTGACACACACATTGAGATTTAAAAGAAGTGTGGCAGATTGGCCAACAAACATGCCTGTCCCCCAGAAAAACTGCACTTCTGATTCGACAGTCTTGCTGCATGAGCTTTTCTGGACATACCAGTTTCTGTTCTTTTACAATGCTGCTATTAGAGATGGGTTGATACCGTAACATCTGGCTGCAGAAGTCACCAGTATTAGAATTTGGGGCTCAGCTTTTTCTCTACCCACTCTCAGCTGCATGGATACAGATCTGGATCCAACATCTGAAACAAAGAAGCAGAAATCTTCTTGGAAGGTTACTGCCATTTCCCTATGAATTTAGAAAGGACTTCTGGGATTTGATATTCCAGTGTGGGAGAGAGGGGTGCTAACTGTGCCACTGGCATCTGCCTCATATGTAAAGGGTGAGGGAAGTTTGTAACCACTACTACCCACTGGAAGACCCTTGTACACATGCAGAGTTAGCCCCACTTCACATTGTAGTACATGATTGCAGAATGAGGCCAGACAGCTGGAAAGGCGGTGTGACCTGCCCTGCTCATCTAAATAGGCAGTTAACTCTGACTTCTAATTAACTAATGAAGATAATGAAGATATCAACATTGGGAATTATCAACAGTGAATGGGTTAACATACGATGGAATTGTGGATGGAGTTGGAGTACAGTGCCACCATTTTTCCTTCTTTTCCAACCTGGCCACTGTGGAGTGAAAAAAACTACATGTATGTGATAATTTCTTAGGTTCTAGTAGGTCTGCTATTTAAAATTGAGTTCTTGCACGCTCACCTTTGCTAGAAATAAAATTATATCAAGTACCATACCGGTGAGTCATGCCTTATCCTTCTTTGCTCCTCAGCCACACCCCACATTGACAGTGTAGGCAGACAATGACTAATGTTTCAGACTGAAAGATAATCCAGCCACAAGGATTTCAAGTCATATGTGTCCCATACCTGCTCAGCACCTAATCCGGTTTCCCTGCATTCCATATCACTCTTTTCACTCCCTTCCCACTCTCCCTTGAATATTTTTCTCAGGCTTGGCTATAGGTCTGTTCCAATCAACACATAAAATCTATTATTCTCTTGCTGAAGAGCTAGTGTACTCTTCTCTCTCCCTGTCCATTCCAACATTGGAAGCAAACCGTTCAGTTTTCTTTGTCCCAGAGCACCTGGAAGCTTTTAATGAGTCCAGTGGAACATACCTATATTCCTGCTTGGGAACTGGGATTCCTCACTCAACATCTTGCAAGCAACTTTGTGACAATACACCAGATATTTTTTTTCTGTTTCAAAGATCAGGAACATACTCAGATGGCTTCAGTGTGCTCACACGCTTTCTAGTCCCTCGTGAAGGAAAATAACTGCACATTAGGATGATGGCACCACTATTCAGTCCTCTTGATTATCCGTGTGTGCCCGTGAGCAGTATAGTGCTAACAACGTGAGCTCAAGGAAAAGCATATCATTGTGTACTCGGCATTTCCTTGTCCTCTTGGGACTTCTCTTCCTACTCCGCCTTTTCTATACATTCTGATTATTTTGCATGGACACACTGGGGTAGCCTTATGAGAGACATATCTCATTTTTAAGAAGCTATCTTAGGACATTAGCAGTTGCACAATGTTACTCAAGGACACACCAGTTCAACACAAACAATAAAATGCAGGGACATTTGGCAATCATCATTTCAGTCCATTTGTATACTGACAAAACTTCAAAATTATCAACATCCTCTACAACACACCTTTCAAGATCCATGGGTACTACACATTCCTATCACAACATGTGGTGTACCTCCTCTAGTGCACTATATGCCCCAATAACTACTGTGTGGTTGAAACCAGACAATCCCTATTCTCTTGAATGAACTAACATAGGAAAATGATTCAAAATGGTATAAAAACACCCTATTACCTGTGGGTGAACACTTTTCACAAAGTGATCACTCTATATCTGACCTATCAGTCCTCATCTTCAAATGAACCCTGAAGATGAGCCTGGGGATTTAATTCATAACTTTGCTAGACACTAAAAATCACAGTCTTAATAAAGACATTGGATTTATGGCTTATTATGGCAATCTATAACCCACTAACCCCTCTTTTTTGTCCTATGACTACAGGGATATTAACCCTTGAATGGTCCCTTAAAATATGTGCTAATTACTTATGCTAGACAATACATTCAATTTTTTATTTAGCTGTGACACTCTTAGTACCTTTCTCAGATCTGAGGAAGAGCTTGGTGTAGCTCGAAAGCTTGTTTCTCTCATGAACGGAAGTTGATTCAATAAAATATATTATCTCACCCCCCTTGTCTCTCTAATATCCTGCGACCTACACTGCTCTGACAACAGTGCATTGTTCAAATAGAGGTATAAATGAGGGTGGCTGTTTCTGTGAAACTGTTACTGATAAGGAACTACAGCTGTCCAATCTGCTTCACTCTCCCTTCCTCCCCCTCCATGCAGCATGCCTTTCATTGCAGTGTTGACTCTAGGCCATTGGTTCCCAACCTTTTTGACTCGAAAGCCACACGGGGCCCAAGAATAATTTTTTCGGGCCCAGCACAAACTCGTAAGAAGGGCTCCCTCCCATACACATGCAACAATCCCTCATCCCATACATACATTCTCATGAGCCATGACATCTTTTTTCCCTCATGGTAATGAGGTTTGCAGTGTGGGCCAGGCTTCCCAGGGCCTACAGGCTCCGGTAAAGTGTACCCTTCCTCCTCCCATGTGGGGGGCCCTGGGCCACAGATATCAGTTTTACAACCCTGAAGGGCCATCAGTCTCCACCAGCAGCATCCCTCCCCCACCCCATGGCAGCTGGATGGAAGGAGTTCTCCTCGCTGATCTCCTGTCCTCCTGGTTGCAGCAGGGACCCCAGCACCTAGGGACCAAGGCAGAGCACTTTGCCATGCTCCCTGCTACAGCCCGGGGGAGGGGAGTACTGATCTCCCATCCCCTGGACTGCAGCAAAGGAGTCTGCACTGGTCTTGTAGCCCCTTGGCAACCTCCCTTCTGCAGCCAGTGGGAGGGGAGCAGTGGGCCACTCTAAAAGCCCCACAGGTTGGGAACCACAGCTCTAGGCACTCTATTATCAAGAGACTGCTCTGAGCAAAGGGCAACTTTTCACTATGCACTGAGAAAAGGTGGCAATACAGTAAATGTGACGATGCCAAGCAATGAAAACAATGGTCCAAATTCATACCTGGCGTCGTTCCATTGAAATCAGTGGAGATAAACAGGGATAAATTTGACTCACTCTGTCTTTTCCTCCCATTGACTTGCATTTTTGGAATGTATGATTCTAGTTGTTCATCTCTAGCGTTTCTTCATTTATTTTTTGGTCTAATGTCTCCTGCATAAACAGCCAGGTACTGTGACGTTGTAATCTTCTGAACTGTAAAGTTCTTACGGTATACGTCAAGGATAGTAACACACAAAACATTATTTCAAGTCAAACCATAAGTGATTTTTTTTTTTGAAACTTCCAGCTAATCAAAAAGCTGAAAAAAATGTCATTTTGGGTCAAACAGAATGTTTTGTTTGAGTTGAAACAAAATGTTTGGTTTGATTTCAAGCATTTTTAATGTTTTTGATTGTTTTTTAAATAAAATGAAAGGAAATGTTTAAATGAAGAGCAGATTTGAAGTGGAAAGTTGACATGTTTCATTTAAAAAATGTTGAAATGAAACTTCTGAAATTTTTTGGAATATTTTCCAGGTGTTTTTTCCAACTGAAAATATTCAGTGAAACCAACACACACTGTCAAAACATTTTGGTGTTGCCGAATCTCCATTTTTCACAAAAAAAACGTCTGGTCAAAACATTTCACCCAACTGTACAGGTGATGAGGTAGCAATACCACACTGTACTCATTCAAAGCTCATCTGCATCTTAAAAATGGAAAAGTAGTTTCAGTCATACAAGAACAGAGAGAAAATACTTCTGCAAGAAATACTATGTGATAGTTGCATTTTCACAACTGCTCCCTTGCAATTTTATTGTTATTGCTAAAAAAAAAAGTATGAGGTAGAAGCAGAAGATATAGATATTAAATCAGCAAATTAATTCAGATATCAAACATTTTTTATTGAATTTGAAATGAAAATGCCCAGAAAATTACAGAGATAAAACACACAGACAGCAGGAATAGTGATCAAATGGGACTGTACCTCCTACAAGTCTTCATGTCAATATTTACCTTTTCCCTTACTGTGTGTACTTTTAATCTCGATGACAAATAAAACACATTCCAAGGAAATCCATTCTCAGGGGAGAAAGCTATTCAAATGACAGAGCAGAATAGGTAGGCTTCCAACGGACCTCCCACTGGTCACTCCATCCCTAAAACTTTCATGAATTAAATCTCACAAATTATTATGTCCACGTTTTACTAAAAAGTAAACTGAGGCTTCGACTGACCAATTGGCATGCTCATGGTCACACTCGTGATGTGCAGGTCCATGCTCTAACCACGCAACAGTGTGCTTCTCCCCACCCTTCGGGACCTTGTTCAATGTGCCTCATCCCTGAGGTACCCCTAAACGTGAGAGCACAGTTACATCTTCATGATCATTCAATTCATAGTCTCTCATGAGACTAGTACTAAGCCATCCAGTCATCCAAATCACCAGTTGCTAAAGAGAAAGAACAGAATATATAGAGACTTTCCTATACATCAAAGTTGCCATTGAGCATCAAAGGATGACAGTATAATTAATATTATTACTTTGATATTTGATAGCGAGGTATCTTCATCTCTGCATGTGCATAAACTTCGAATCCTGATTCACTGAAAGTGAATGAGACGTTGTTTCATAATAATAATATTACCACTTAATCTTAACATTTATGAACCACTGTTCAAAAGGCTATATGGAACATTGCCAGATTAATTGTCACAGCAGCCCTGTGGAGTAGGCAGCTATGTACTACTATCCCCATGTGGCAGTGGAAGAGGCACTACCTGGTCCCTGGAAGTTATTGAGTAAAGCATCATTCAGCTTTCCCACTTCTAGCAGTGGTGCTCAGGGGAGTGGGTATGGAGGGGAGGCAGAGCTCTAAGAACTGGCCTGTTCGGAAATAGGGAATGCCTTTGAGAAGATGGATCTCCACGCTATTTTCTTTTCTTTTTCTAAATACCCCCCTTTAACCCTCAAGTGTAAATCATGAATGAGAGACATGCTGATTAAGGTTTGTTTTGCTGAACCATTCCACCAGTTTACACGTGGAGACAGAGAAGTTAAGATTCATAGATTAAAGGGCTCCATAGCTGTCTACCATCAGAAATCCCTTCCACATGTAAGTACTGCAGACCATGAACAAATCACCTCTTAACCTTCTTTTGGATAAATTAAACAGTTTGAGCCTCCTTCTCCTCTCACTATAAGGCATGTTAGAGATTTATTGCCTGTCCACTTCTACAAAATCCCTTCTGTGGGGTGATGGGGAAGAGGAAGCATTTTACAAAGAGATGATCCCTCTGCAGCCTACTGGTAGCCACTAACTGGTAGCTTTCTCAGATGGTAACACTGCCGTAAATTGCAGACATGGAGGACTTGTGTTCTGAATTTTTCTGAGGGTGTGGACTCTCCAATTCTTGCGGCCATTCATCTGGAGAAAAAAGCTGGGGAGTTTTTAGACCCAGATCAGTCATTCAACAGTTGTTATCTGTTCAGTGGAGGAGAGTGATTGGATTAGGAGTAAACTGGCCATCATGGAATAATGCCATGATGATGGGCACTCTAAAAATTTCTCATTACAGACAAAATCCATATCTAATCTGGCTGAAAATCAACCATTTCAATGCTCATGCCCACCCATGCGCCTGCTTCTGCGTTACCTTGTTTTTGCTGCTGCTGCTGCTTACACCCAGCCTTGCCTCTGTCCTGCTGCTGCCTTGAACTCCTCCTTGCCTGATACCCTTCTCACTTCATTTCCTGCCTTCTGGTTTGACCGTTGGCTCTTGCTCCTGACTAGACACCCGTTCCAACCATAAGGCCTGATGCTCGCTCCGACCATGAGGCCCAACCACCCTTGTCCAGGTTGACTGACAAGGCTCCTCATGGTTAGGGAGCCAGGTCTCCTGCCTCGTCTATGCATTCACTAACTGATCATCTCAGAGGAAATAACATGCTTGGTTCTGTGACTGTTTTAATACATGGGGCGGAGCCAGATTCTCAGATAGCGAAAACTGATGCAGCTCCTTTCATCTCAGTGGAGCTAGGATTACACCAGCTGAGAATCTGAGCTATGGAGTTTATGGAATGCTTTTCTTCAGATTACAAGTTTGGCTGATGCAGGTAATAGTGTCAATATAACGTATTTGACTTTAGTAAGGCATTGGTGTCACATGATTGATTAAAAAAACCTGAATGATATAAAATCATCACTCATTGAGGGCACTGTTACTTGGGTCCTGTGGGGATCAGTTCTGATCCCTATGCTACTATTTAACATCTTTATGAATGCCCTAAGAGAAAACATAAAACCACTGCTGATCAAGCTTGCAGATAACACAAAGATTGTAGAATGGTAAATAATGAAGAGGACAGATGTTTATTACAGAGCGACTTGGATCACCTGGGAAGCTGGGTGACAGCAAAAGACATGTATTTTAAATGGCTAAATGTAAAGTTATACATCTAGGAACAAACAACGGAGGCCATACTTACATTATGTGGGACTATATTCTAGGAAGTAATGATTCTGAAAGGCTTGTGGGATAACAGCTGAATGTGAGCTCCCAGTGCAATGCTGTGGCCAAAGGACTAATATGATCCTTGGCTGTGTAAACATGGGAATAGTGAATAGGAGTAGAGGGGTTTATATTACCTCTATATTTGGCATTCACGCAACCACTACAGGAATACTGTGTCCAGTTCTGAGGGCCACAGTTCAAGAAGGATGTTGAAAAATTGGAGAGGATTCAACGAAGAGCCAGGAGCATGATTAAAGGATTAGGGAAAGCCTCAAGGAGCTCAGCCTATGTAGGTTATAAAAGAGAAGATTAATGGGTGGCTTGACCACATTTTGTAAATATCTACATAGAGAACATACATTTAAATTAATAATACAGGACTCCTCAATCTAGCACACAAAGGTATATCTAACTACTGGAAATTGAAAAAGGTAGACTTGAAATAAGATGGTGATATTTAATAGTGAGCATAATTAACTACTGGAACGATTTACCAAAGGTTGAAGTAGATTCTTTATCAGTAGGAATTCTTAAATCGAGATTGGATGTTTTTCTAAAAAATATGCTCTAGTTCAAACAGGAATTAATTCAGAGAAGTTCTGTGGCTTGTTATGCAGGAGGTCAGACTAGATGATCATAGTCCATGGCTTTATAATCTATGAACTGTCCCTAACAGAATTTTCCATAGGAAGGAGAGTTTGGGGCAGCATTTTGTTATCTAGAAGAAAGGAAGCAAAAAGAAATCAGATAATCTCTTTTTTGAGGCAGAAGAGCATCAGGAAACTGGCTATCTGTGTAGCCACATGATCATATTTTCATTACTCTCATCCTCCTTTCCTTTTATTTGTCACTTGTGCGTCAAATTATATTGTAAGCAATTGAGAGCAGGGTCTGTCTCATGCTATGTGTTTGCACAGTGTCTTGTACAGACTAACAAAGAATAAATGAATAAATCACTAATCTATTAAGAGTTAAGTATGTGTTAATACAATATAATACAATATATTGTAATACATTAAAATATGAAGGATTCACTGGACAACAAATTTTTTCAAAAGTGTTGCTTCCTCAGAAATTTTTTTTGGTTATGCTAGACCGCTTGAAGCTGAACACAAATATAATTTCAGACTACTTGTATCAAGTAGGAATTTGGAGAAACAAGAAATTGACTTTTATTGAATGTAATGCGTTTAATCACATAATGGTGCTGATGCTGTGCAATATTTCAACTGAGCTAAACATGTTTTGTTGATGATTTTGGCTTGTGCTCAGTGTCTGAGGCTTCTCGTTTAAGTGTCCAACAATAATGGGCCAGCATTGATGTTTCCAGTTGCCCTGATACTGTTTTTCCATGATCGCCATGTCCTGGTGAAACCTTTCATCATGCTCATCATTGACTGCACCAAGATTTGCAGGGAAGACGTCTAAATGCGAATGCAGAAAATGAATCTTTAGTGACATGTTGCACTTCATGGTTTTGTATGCTTGAAGCATGTTGTCAACCAGCTGCATGTAGCTTGGTGCTCTGTAGTTGCCAAGAAAATTTCACAACATCCTTAAATGCCTTCCATGCGATTTTCTCTGGCTCTACTACAAGTTCTTCAAACTGCCTGTCATTGATGACCTGTTTGATTTGTGGACCAACAAAAATGCCTTCCTTAATCTTGGCATCAGTTATTCTGGGAAACATCTGTCTCAAATATCGAAATCCTTCACCTTTCTTGTTCATCGCTTTCACAAAATTTTTCATCTGTCCGAGTTTTATGTGAAGAGGAGGCAAAAATATCTTTGTTGGGCCTACAAGTGGTTTATGTGACACACTTTTCTGCCCTGGAACCAAGTGCTTATGGAGTGGCCAGTCCTTTTTAATGTAATGAGACTCTTTAGCATGGCTGTCCCATTCCAAATGATACAACAGTACTTGGTGTATCTGAGCTGCATTCCTAGTAGCAGCGTGACTACTTTCAGATCACCACAGATGTTCCAGTTGTAGTTGCTGTACTGTATGTGTTTCAACAAAACTTCCATATTTCCGTAGGTTTCTTTCTTTTCATAGCCAATTGGTATTGAAGGGTGGACATTGCCGTTGTATAACAACACAGCTTTCAGGCTTCACACTGACGAATCAACAAAAAGACGCCATTGTTGTGGGTCTTGCTGGCAACCCAAAGCAGTGAACAGCCCATCAGTGTCAGTGCAGAAACACAGATTATCAACCTGACCAAAGAATTGTGTCAAATCTTCTTGGTGGCTGTGAAAGACAGAAATTTTCATGCCTGACAGCAGACCCCATCCTTGCAGTCTTGAACCCAGTAATTCTGCTTTTGCCTTTGACAAACCCAAGTCCCTGATCAGGTCATTTACCTCAGATTGTGTTATCAGATGAGGCTCACTCGACGTAAATGGTTCAAAATCTGCATCAGCGTCGTTTTCCAGTCCTGGCTCATGAATCATGGCATCTTTGTCTGCCCCCTCTAGGCTCCATGTCTCTGGTGGCTTTAGTACTGGAAGACTGTCGTCATGTGGCACAGGTCTCATGGCTGAAGGGAGATTGGGGTATTCAATGGATTTCTTGTTTTTATTAGAGAACCCAGACACATTGGTCAGACAGAAGCAACAGTCTGCATATGATCCTTCTGCTCTCGCCATATCATCGGGACAGTGAACGGCATTGACTTCCAAGTACCTCTGAGCCAAGCTCTAATATTGACAGCACAAGGATTACTATTCTTTGTAATTTTTAAGACACATTCAAGTCAGTAGCCATTAATTACCTTACCCTATGAGCTTTTAGCTACATTATGGAATAGAGCGTTACAAGAAAGAAAGTATTGAGGATGCAAAGTGGGATCAGTGTTTGCACCTAAAAGATCAAATTAAGAGTTGCCTAATAGGAGATATAAATCATAATGTGTATAAGAAACTGAAATGTGATGCTTCAAACAAAGCTTTCCCCCTCCACCAATTATACCAAATGTTTACAATAACAGAGAATAAAATTTGGTTTTGTTTCAGAATCAACCAGACTGCATAATCTACACCGAGATGAACTATCTTGATTATTTTTAGCATATGCAAATGTGCAAACCAGCAATTTACTCAAGAGATAAAAATCCTACTGGTATCATACACCTACTTTTACTGCCACTTACTAGGGACCTTCAACTACTTGATGATATAGAAATCAAGACATAAACTAATAGATATTTTATATTAGTGGTAAATTTCATAGTGGTGAATTTTATAGACTTTCTTTGGACCTTGTGGTACATATAGGCCAATCAATTCATTTCTTTCAAGGCTAAATTATCAAACATGATCTCTCATTGCTCAGATGTATCACTGCAAAAGGACTGTTAATCAATCCAGACTAAGGAAAGGAAAACTATATAAACCTAGATATTTCGAATACAGTCAAATATTTGGTTTAAAAGAAAGTTACTTATTGTGACAAGTGCATTTTCTCTGCTCAAAGATACTTTCTTGATATGTTAGGTAGGGTCTTTTTAACGTCATTAAGAATTCTTGGCTCCTTCTCCTCCTGGACTACATGCCAACCCACTTGTAAGCCAATAACTTTATCTTCTTCAGGAATATGCCTTTTTATCACCCATGAATATACAGTTTCCAAATTGTGGAAAAAAAACAAAACCCTCCCTCAAACTTGCTTTGATTCCTAAATCACATTTGCACTGATTCCATATACTTTGTTTTTAAAAATCTTTTAATTAGCAAATAGAATGCTATGCAGGTGGAAAATCCAGTATCAGTATTGCATTTCTAAAGCTGTTTTCATGCATATGGCAAAGCCCCGTGTTTATGCCAAAAAGTCAGCTAATACCGCTGAATTAACGGTTTCAACTAAATAAATAATGAAGTCCCTAGCTCAGTTTATTATTATTACTTCCAGTTTTTAAATACAAGTTTAAGTGCCCTTCCAGTGCTCTGGGCAATTACAGCACCCCAATTCCTGATTGGAATTTATGGCATTCCCTTAATACAAAAAATAATTATTAATAATCCACAGTCCTCTTGTTTAATAATCAACGGTCCTCTTGTTTGAGTGTGTGGAAGTAGGAGACAGTTGCAAAGCAAAATGCGTGGCCTATCTTATGAAAGAAACCCCAAGAGCTAAGTGTAATTTATTATTAACAACTTGCCTAACTTTAGTATTGACTTCTCAGAGCCTCTGCTTTCACTGTAGAAAGAGATGGTTGCTGGTAGTAAGCACAACAACATGAAGGGTAATAATCTTCTTCATCTGATAATGGAAGCTTTTGTTTCTCTGCTTTGTTCAGCAATCTAAAGAAAGGTACACAGAAAAGCTTGCAATCTCTGTACAAAGATGCCCACTATAATTTCAAGGTGCTTTTTGATTGTAGCTATGCCAAGCCAAGGGGGAAATGGAAGGTTTCATTATCACTGTCCTTGGCATAGAGAAGTGATAATTACCATTTCTCAAAGCACGTCACTAAATAGTTCGTGGATTATACATTCCAGAAGCAAGCAGCATTATTGTATTTTGACACTACTCGAGGGATCTCTAATAATTCCTGGAATCAGAGTGGAGGTGGAATAGGCCTGATAGACCGACTAGTTCTTCTCCCTGGAGCCAGTGCAGATTGTTCCCTAAAGTAAAGTGGTTTTTCAATCTAGTTTTAAGACCCAGGTAATGAGGTTGGAACATTTCCCACAATAATTTTTCCACAGTACTGTCAGGAAGTTTTTCCTGATATTCAGCTGAAGTTTTTTTCCTCATTCTCAATTTCATCCCATTACTTCATGTTCTATCACTATATAACCTTTACTACACTAAATAATTCCTATACAGCCTCAGTGTCCTCATATATTTGAAGATTATCATGTTCCCCTTGACAATGGCTTAGCGAAAGTATACATATGTCAAGCCTTTCCTATCAGACGATCCTTCCATCCATCCATCCATTTTGCTGCTCCTCTCTGAGCTCCCTGCATTTTATCAAAACCATTCTTGTTGTGCAGTGCTCAGAAATTAACACACCAGTCCAGGTGGGGTGACACCAGAGCCTTATAAAAACGACGACTACCTTCCTAGTCGATTACTGGTTGCCTTTTGTGGTAAAGTCAGGCCAGATGGCTACAGAAGGGTACTCCAGGGCCGATATGTGAGCCCTAGGATGCTCAAAGCCCTTTTCCCTGCAGGCAGGAGAGAGGTTAGGGCAGGACAATCAGTGGCACCTGGAACCAATTAAGAGTGTACCCAGGTGTACTTAAACTCTGCCTGCCCTAAAGACTGGGGGGGGGAGGACGACGACGACACATAGGAGGAGGAGAGGAAGGAGCTGCTAGATCCCCCTGGATTGGAAATAGTGTTTCCTACACTTGGAGAAGCAGAGCAGGAGAGACCCTGATCCTGGCCCCTGCCAGCAGGAAGAACTGTTGAACCTTGGACGCCCCAGGGATTCTCCACCACCCCTGGGCCCCCGGGGAAGGAGCCCGAACCAGGTACCTCCCCGGGTCACAGGCACAAACTGAGACCAGCTGCCCTCCCCTGTGGGGTGGGGGACAGCCCCCCGGGCCTGCAGTAAGGCCTGCACCTGGTCGCCCGGTGGGAAAGGCGCTGAAGAGAGGGGAGAAACCCAGAGACCTGTCCAGATTGGGGTGGGGTTACCTCAGGTCCCCACCGCCAGCAGAGACTGTCGCCAGCAGGCGAGCCCCAGCAGGGGGGCTGGCTTACCACACTTTGCTCATGCAGCCTTAAACTGCAATGGCCATTTCTGTAGCCATATCACATGGGAAATTAAATTTACTGTCCTGTATCAACACTTCACAAGCCCACTCTGGGTTGTTAGGTATGTAAACAGTCCTTCAAATGAGCAGCAGGGTGAGTGCATAGCGGGAGCTTTGATATATGCTTCACTCACACTACCTAGTGCATGTAGCTGAGATCGGTCCTTTTGCTTATTCACACTTCTGGATGCCTGGGTGGACTGCGCTGTGGAGCTGAACTCTACCTACACACCCCTGTTTTACTCCAGTAATTCAACCCTGTCCCACAAACCTGATGGTTATGTGTAACCATCACTTTCCTGGCCATATGCGTGGAGTAGAAGAAAAAGAATCTCCAATTCCCTTCCCCTTTTTGAGTGAAGAAAATCTTCACTTCTGCCTTTCAGGATGAAAGGGGAGTGGGAGTGCAGTCATGTAATCAGGGACCTAATTCTACAAAGCTGCTCTCCTTTGCTCCTGCAAGTTCCAAAGGCAAATAATCGTTCTCACAATTAACTCTGGGCACAAGACCATGGATGAATTTATTTGTGGGCTTGAACATGAGCACTGACTTTAGTAGAGCTGATTTAAACCAGTTTAGGACCTAATTCTGCATGTGTTATTCTGACACCCATCACCTGATTTAAAGGGCTTCATCCTTCCCAGGCTGAAGACAGTGGAGGTGACTTGAGGGATCTCCCACAAGGAGATTTATTCAGCCATTTAGCTCAAACCCCCTCTACTGTTCAAGCCATAGATTTTATGACTCCTGAAATACTCACATCCATCGTGGAAAGAGAGAGATATGTGTATATATTGTATGGTACCACAGGAGTGATAGAGGACAGCAGGTGTTTGGAGATGGGGAAATCCGTCAATGCAGGAGACGGGCCAGTAAAAAGAAAAGGGTTAAAGAAAGAAAGCAGGCTACACTTCCCAGGTTTAATACTTTGTTCTTGCACCTAAAAGACGAAAGGGGACATGGCGTTTATCTTTAATAGCCTAAACGAAATGCCCTAGGAAACTGCCAAAGGTTGAGGATTAAATGATTTTAAGGTGCCTTTAATCACTGCCTATTCATTTCTCTGCGAACATCCAAATCTGCTGACAACTGCAAATGAAAAATAGGCAAATGAAATACATTCAAAAGACATGGGGAGTGTCATGCAGGAGGGCAGTAGCACAGCCAGTCTCTGGGCAACCTAACGAGCGCAGATGGCCTACGGTCGGCTGCCTGATGGGCAGGACGAGGCAGCAGACCAGCTCTTAAATCCAGCAGCAGCAGTTTGGCAGCTACTCAAAGTATTTGTCTGTTGGTGAGATAGTTCTTACCCCGGCTTGCTCCTGCCTTAGCCCCAACCTTGCCTCGCTCCAGGTAACCTGCCCCTGCCCCTCATCTCTGATTCCTGACTTCTCCCCTGGCTCTGGTCTCTGGCACCCAGCCTGTGACTCTGGCATCCTAGTCCTGGCTAATGACTCTTGCTCCAACCACTAGGAATGATCCCCCCATCCTGGGCTGTGACAGGGGAAATGGAAATATCAGCAGCTGAAAGCTCTTGGCCCGGCAGTACGAGTAGAATGCTCTTAGATAAATGAAGGGGTATAACATCAGTAATACTACAGTGGGCAGCTGCTCAGGAGAGATTACGGTAGTGTAGCAATGGCAAGCAACAAAAGCAACATTTTAAATGAGAAATGAGTTCTCCTTCCCCTGTTAAATATATCTGCAAGGCTCTGTAAAGGCAGCAATGTGTCAGGTTCTCACATTTCATTTATTTTTTACTGTTATGAAAAGTGTGCATCGAAACTTTCCGAGATGCAGAACAAGCTTTAAGAGATAATGCTGGCCCAGTCGCTCAGAAATCAGCCAATTAAAAAGACACATGGAAAAGAAAACTAGTAACAAGGACACAAATCCAAGAGGAAAACCTGGTGAAAACAGGAGGCCAAAATAGGCAAGGGGGAAACCACCTGACTAGAAATAGCTTGCACTATTGTGTCCAGTTTTGGGCCCCCTCACTACAAAAAGGATGTGGACAAGTTGGAGAAAGTCCAGTGGAGGGCAACAAAAATTATAAGGGGGCTGGAGCACAAGACTTATGAGGAGAGGCTGCGGGAACTAGGCCTGTTTAGTCTGCAGAAGAGAAGAATGAGAGGGTATTTGATAGCAGCCTTTAACTACCTGAAAGGGAGTTCCAGGGAGGATGGAGCTAGGCTGTTTTCAGTGGTGGCAGATGACAGAACAAGGAGCAATGGTCTCAAATTGCAGTGGGGGAGGTCTAGGTTGGACATTAGGAAAAAGATTTTCACTAGGAGGGTGGTGAAGCATTGGAATGGGTTACCTAGGGAGGTGTTGGCATCTCCATCTTTAGAGGTTTTTAAGCTGCAGCTTGACAAAACTCTCGCCGGGATGATTTAGCTGAGGATAGTCCTGCTTTGAGCAGGGGGTTGGACTAGATGACCTCCTGAGGTCCCTTCCAATTCTAATATTCTATGATTCTATGATGACAGTTAAAACAATGTATAAAGAAGAGGTCATACAGATGGGATTCTCCACCAACAATGCCCTGACTCCACCCAAACTAGAAGGACTGCAGCATAGACATTTGCCTTGGAGTGAAACGGGAGAGAGACAATCTGCTACCTCTGACCTAGCATATTAAGGGTTTATCAGTGAATTAAGCCTTGGTCTTGCAAGTTCTTTTGCAGTCCAGAGCTGAATGCGGTACTTTAGTGCACTATTTCAGGGCTACTGAGAACAATGCATAGGGCAAAAGAAGGTAAAGTGCTAGTTTATCCTCCCACTTTATCAACATCAATGCTACTATTATGTGATGGTAATGGTCATCCCCAGTAGCTGTTGCATGCATAAACTGTAAGGGAGGTGCGGTGCTCAAACACAATGTAGTTCTTTATAGTCCTGTGAAGGGTTATCACAGTGGAAACAGCAGATTTAAAATTTGATCTTTTAAGATCAAAGTTATTAAGATCTTTTGATATTTTAAATCAAATAAAATTAATATCAGAATTCTTATTTAGACAGTGTCAGGGATGAGCATGACTAAAGACAAAATGATGGGGCCTTGCCTTGGGTAATTTATAATCTATGCTCCCAGGTCAGCCAATTACTGCGGCACATGCCTAACTTTAAACACGAGTAGTCCCATTGATTCAATGGAGCCCTAATAAATATGGAGGTCAATGGGACTACACGTGTGTTTGTTAGGCACACACTTAAGTTGCTTGTTGAGACTTTGTTAGCTATAACACAACCTGGGATGGAAATAAAAAAGGGAGTTGGGATTTCTGTCTGCAGCACAGGAGTTCATCAGAAAGGATTCCAAATGAGTAAAGAAATTATCTAGCATGCATGTGGATCCTGTCGGCACACTTTCATACTGATCCATGCTGGACTAAAAGATTTTTTATAGTACAATTTTAGAATTTTTATTTTGAAGTTATATAGATGACACTCTATAAGACTTTACAGAACTGATACACAGGTACAAATTTGAAAGGAGTTGAAAATTCCTCCAAGGTCTCCATCTAAAGAGGGAATGCGTAGTCTAAATTAATAGCATCTAATTTCAGTACTAATTATGCACAGGGTTTTTTTCTAATTTTTTATGAATTAGCTTTTAGTTGTGAAATATATTATAGTATTAAAATGTCTGTGACCAGACACAAAGTCCTTGAAAATCTTAGAACAATATAGGAGCCTCTTACAGTGTTAACATCATCTCTCATCATCAAGGGTTACTGACAAAGAACATGGCTCAACAGAACCAGTTTCTAGCAAATTGTAACATATAGTTACCAGGGTCATTTTTCAGAAATGGCAATTAGTGATTTGTAATATATTGTTGTTTGGGTTTTTTTCCAGGTAATTCAGGAATTTCCATGATAGTAAATTTTTATCTTCCCATGATAGTCTACAAAATAGGAGTTCTGATTCTGCAAGACTGCTTGAAGATTCCTCAGATGTGGGGGTTATAAACAATTCTTTGTAAAGTGAAAATATAGCAGTGCTAAGGAAATTGTGCTGATTCCTGTCATTCAGAATCCTCCTTTTGGAAAAGCGGATCATGGCCCCACCTCATATAACTGTGCAGTGGTGTAATGAGGGATGGGGTAAGACCTTTACCAGACACACTCCTCTCCATGATCTCCCTGTATAACAAGTTGCATGGAGAAGCAGCCAGC
Organism: Mesoclemmys tuberculata; assembly: GCA_007922155.1. Taxonomy (NCBI): domain Eukaryota; kingdom Metazoa; phylum Chordata; order Testudines; family Chelidae; genus Mesoclemmys; species Mesoclemmys tuberculata. The sequence continues at coordinate 15,612,316 of ML675629.1, read as the reverse complement.
TCCACTGAGCTTTTCACCATAGGGTGACAAGGGCCCATTGCAGATTTTTCCCATAAAGAAAATGAGAGCAGGAGAAGAATAGTGGCTTCACAAATCCTAGCTTCTGTTCAAGGCTATTCCTTGGGGGAAGCAGCTGACTGAATTTTTTTGTTTTTAGTGAAAAATGCAGTTTAGGAGCCTCTGAGCCACTGCATGAATTCAGGTCAGTTTTGTCTGTTTCAGTTGGGGGGGGGATACCTAAAAATAATTCTGAAACAATCAGTCAATCTAAACATTTAGTTTTGATACTTTTTAAATGAAATGTTGTGATTTTTCAATTAAAATAGACTTCATTTTGAAACTTCCTTTAATTTTATTTTAATATAATCTAAAAATATTTAAAATGTTCAAAATCTAAATGAAGTGTTTCATTTCAGGGTGAAGGAAACATTTTGTTCAATCAGAAATGAATTTATTTTAGAATTTCAGAATTGCCAGAGAACAAATTTAAAAAAAAAAATCCATTATTCACCCAGCTCTACAAGCTACATGCTATCCCTTACACTGGTCTGTGCTTAAGGGTGTAACCTAGCCATTAGTAGTAAAATGGTTACAGTATAATTTGACTACACAGTAATTTGCCTTATGTACTGTTTTAAAATGTTTCCCCAGTCACATGGGCATGACCCTTCTAACATGGCACACATTAACTGAATTAAAAACTGGCTGATAGGTCTCAAAAGGTATTTGTAAACAAGGAATCATTATTGAACTGGTCTATTTCCAGTGGGGTCCCCAGGGATTGGTTCTTAGCCCTATGTTATTTAACATCTTTATCAATGACCTGGAGAAAAACATAAAATCATCAGTGTTAGTTTGCGGATGACACAAAAATTGGAGGGGTGGTAAATAATGAAGCGAACAGGTCACTGATTCAGAGTGATCTAGATTGTCTGATAAACTGAGTGCAAGCAACCAATATGTTTTAACATGGCTAAATATAAATGTGTACATCTGAGACCAAAAATGGAGGTCACGCTTGCAGAATGGGGGACTCCATCCTAGAAAGCAGTGACTCTGAAAAAGATTTGGCAGGTGTGATGGCCATCAGCTGAACACAAATTCCCAGCATGATATTGTGGCCAAAAGAGCTAATGCAATACACTTATGCATAAACAGGGTAATATCAAATAGGAATAGAGAGATTATTTTACCACTGTATTTGACACTGGTGTGATAGCTGCTGGAAACTGTCCAGTTCTGGTATCCACAATTCAAGAAGGTTGTTGATAAATTGGAGAGTGTTCAGAGAAGAGCCACGAGAATGGCTATAGGATTAGAAAACACACCTTATACTGCTAGACTCAAGGAGCAAAATCTATTTAGCTTAACATAGAGAAGGTTAGGGGGTGACTTATTACAATCTACAACTACCTATATAGAGAACAAATATTAAATAAGAGGCTCTTCAGTCGAACAGAGAAAAGTATAGTGTGATCCAATAGTTGGACATTGAAGCTAGACAAATTCAGACTAGAAACAAGGTATAAATTTTTAATGGTGAGAGTAATTTACCATTGGAACAATTATCGAGGACGGTGGTGGATTCTCCATCACTGACCATTTTTAAATCAAGATCAGAAGTTTTTCTAAAAGATTTGCTCTGGGAATTATTTGCAGGACATTTTATGGCCCGTGCTATACAGGATCTCAGGCTAGATTATCACAGTGGACCTTCTGGCCTTGGAATCTCTGGATCTAAGGATCTATAACTACATGCTCTATTTAAATTGACATTAACGATAGGCTTTTAATTTTATGGTGCCACCCATTCTTTGCTTTTCCAGATTCAGCCTCTTCATATTATGGAGCTTTGAAAATTCAGGACACGTTAAAAAGATCATGATAAAATGCACTTAGGTAAAATAATATGCAAACATGTTTAACAGGTATCAACCTATTAGGCAAGACTCAGTATTCAGCAAAAAATGCAAACGCTATGCTACATTAGTCAGACCAAAATGAGTGTAAGGGCACAAATAATTAATGTAACCCTTATAAATATTTATAATACCCAAAGGCACTAATGCATTTAAGATGACACAGGACATGTAATATTTGTATTCCTGTACAGTAATTCTCATTAGGAACACAACTCTGGCTCTGCTGACTTATATGCATCCACGCTATTCCTGCAGAACCAGAATATTGGTTGCACTGTATTTGTCCAAGCAATTTTCCTTTGGACACGATTGATTAAAAGTATTTTTCAGTACCTGTGCCAGACTGCAGAGAGCAATGATGTTATAGTGGAAGCCAGAGCCCCAGGGTCAATTCCCACTTTCTGTGGCAAATCACTTAAGTCTCCCTGTGGTCAGTTCCCCATCTGTAAAATGGAAATAACAGATCTTTTCCTTGCTCTAATGTCTTGGACTCTAGCTACCTGGAGTAGACCCCGCTGGTGTGCTCTAGCAGGTACCTCGTTCACATTAATGTAGTCCTGTTTGAAACACAGCTATGTTAATGTGAACTAAGTATCTTTTACAGCATGCCAGCAGAGTCTACAGAGGGCAGTTAGAGCAATTTACAAAATACACCTTTCTAATCCACTTTGCTGCGCCCCATAGCCAAATCCTTAGACACTGCAGTATGATAACTGTTGGTCAACAGTGACTTGTTCAATGGTCAGCACTAGAAGTCTGTATGCACAATGGTGTTCTGTTACCAGGATGCTGACACAGTCCTGCACAATACATGTGAGCTACTTGGATTTACTAGAAATGGGTGTTTAGAGCTGACAAAAGCCGTCCCCTATTTCTGCTCCTCTTCTGCTTCCTCCATATCCTGTTTTAGAGATGAAAGCATAGCATATCTGGATGAAAGAAATGAGCCCTTCCTCCCTGTATGTGAGAACTCAGGAGAATGAACTTAATGTGGTAGCTCCTCTTAGAACTGGTACATTGAGCAGTACATTCAGACCCTGTCAGAAAATCTTTGCTCTAGGAAACGAGATTGTTCCATACGAGAACTGGTGAGAAGTGATGGAATGTGGTAGTTTGGATGGCATTTTGCTTTGATTTTATGATGCTCTTTCTTTTTTCTCTAAGCACCGCAGTACCCCGTTCCCGCTTATTTTCTATACCATGATGATCAAGAGGAGTGCTTGCTGAAGACTAATTTTGTTCCTGTCCTTTTTTCGTTTAAGAAAATTAACCAAACAGCACACATTGACTCATCACATACCCAGATAAAATAATTCAGTCTTAATACTCTTCCATCCACATTGTTCAGGAGCAGCAGTTACAAAAGGGATGGCTTCATGGTCTAAGCATGAGGTTCATAATAACTAGAATTCCTAGAAAAACACGTTCAAATCCCCCAAGTAGCAATTCTTTACTGTGGATAGGTCCTGCCTTGCGTAAACAGCAAAGGGCCCAGGCTACTTTCCTAAGACCAGATTTGCTCTGATGCCTTTCACCAATATTCCATCTCTCTGAAACAATGCTCTATACCAGCTGATGGCTGCAATGAAGTGGTGCCGTGGTGCATGGTTTGTGATCTGCTGTGTAAATATGAACTATTATTTAAAGGATAAAAAATATTAACTGCTCTGTTACAGTGGGGTCTTAGTGGAAAACTATGCAAAGCAGAAGGGAAATGAAAAATGGAATTTTATTTTCCATCGCTATGTTTCCTCTGATACTGTAGGAGGGAGACAGAGGAACATTAATGAGAAGGTTAGCTTTTTCTTGCAATGGTAGCCTAGCATATAATACACTGGTTGAAGACAACACAAACCTGATGTTAAGTAAAAGCCTCTTTACACCTACTATAGTAGAGAAAATGTCAAACAATCCATCTTGTAGCATTGCCACGGTCAGTGATAATCATGGATGGATTGAATAAATGCTAGGCATAAAACCTATCTGGAGGCAGCTGCAAAATAGTCACCTACTATTTTGAACAGTGTTTAAAGAGGAGAATACAAATACTATAATTTTCTAATGTTAGAGAAGTTTCTACCCTTTTCCTTCACACACACCAACATAGGTACCCTATGCATGATATTGATAAAAGCCTTCCATGGTGCTACATTTTTAATTTAGACTTAAGAAAAACCAGCCAGTCTAATGCAATTATAAACTATGTGATAACATAGTGAACCAACCTGCCTAAACAAGACAGTTGAACCAACCTCACCTCCCCAGCAAAAATCTCTCTAGCCACCCCTGGGCTACTATAAAAAGCCAAAAATTCAATCTAAATTGAAGCCTTCTTATCCATGAAGCGCAATGAGAAATAATGGACTCTGCTGCTGAATGGAGTCAGTGAGAATAACCAGATATTCGCTAACTGGAACAGGTCAGTTGACAAGGAATTCACAGACACAATGGAAGAAAATGACTTGTGTATTATTAGCATAAAATTTAACATCCTCTTTATTCAAAAAATGGTCAGGAGCAGCCCTAGATTCCCAACACCAGAATTCTAACCATCTTCCCTCTATCCATCTATTTCAGGACATCCATATATTAAGATAACCTGTGGGAAAAGGGTTTTTGGGAATTGCCATATAGGTAATTGTAGGCAAAAGACAATTATAATGTTGTACTAGACCACAGATAACAGAGGGCTTTTCAACCTAGCAGACACAGATATACCAAAATCCAATGGCTGGAAGTTAAAGCTACACAAACAGACTAGAAATAAGGGACTAATATTTAATAGTGACGGTAGTTAGCTATTGGTTCCACAGAAATCTTCCTTCCAACTATCTGAAACCAAACTGTTCCATAAGCCTCTAAAACTGGATCAGTAAAAGATTCTCCATCCCAGTAATTTTTGATTGTCCCAAAATCTAAAGGTGGCAGGTCAAAGCCAGGCTTTAAAAAAAAAATAAAGCCAGGCTTTAAAAAAAAAATCATATATAGCATAAAGTAGGTCCAAATGCCAGCTAACTTGCGATCACTGGGCCAACAAATTTATCTTAATTGTGAGCTCAACTACAAAAAGTAAGTGAAAGGTCAGAAGATGTCACAATAACCTATAACGACACATGTGGAGGGAAAAGGTACAAAATGAAAGTACACAAACTGATTTAGTTTAAACAAAGAGGCCTACTGATACAAATCAAGGACTGTGTTAAGATTGTGCTTGGTAAACAAGAAACTGTAGGTCTGGAAATCAGTGAATCAAAATTGGTGCGTTGGCTATTAGGCCTAATGGTGTACAAAATGACGAGGGGAGTGGCTGTTCCACCTTCACTCCCTTTTTCGGTGCTTAGGAAAGAGACTTTTGGGGGGAAATATAGAAGAACAGACAGAGGCACTGAAGTGAGCTTCATCATCATGGCTGCCACCCCATCATTTCTTGGGACCCTGGGCCTTCGTCATCCTGATCCTGAGAGATGTCCTAACTAGACCAACCCAGAGGGAGGGACGCAGATAATATCATCACCCCCTACCAACTCAAACTAAATCCCAAATACAACCAAACTGTTCCATAACCACCATCATTATCATAGGATATGAATTCATCTTCTGGCTTTTTCCAAATACAGAACAGAAATATTGAATATTTCTGCTTTTTCCATGTTATTGATGATTCTACAATTTCTATCTGATAATGGAGTAATTGTATTGTTAGGATTCCTTATGTTCCTAATATACTTTAGCTACTCTTTCTTACTGTCCTTAACACAGCTGGCCATAGATTTCTTCTTGTGTCCTTTTGCTTAATTTTTTAGCTTCTCATTTGTATTCACTGCTAACATTGCATGTTAAATCAAACTGTTTTTTAAGCAGAGTAGCCTTCTTTCTTGATTATGGGATTGTGGCTCCTAAACCGTTCTTTAAAAGTTCCCAATTATCATCTCACATTTTTTTGTTTAAATTCCCTCAGCTGATTTGGCTCCGTTTTTGTGAAAGTAAAGCACCAAGTCTATATCTCTCTGCTTTGGACTTTATTCTGTTTTCATATAACAAATGTAATCAAGTCATCACTTTCCCCTAAGTAGCCACTAATTTTTTAATTCTGCAATCATTTCCTCTTCTATCTAATAAGTGATGTCTAATATAGAATTCCCTCATAATGGATGCAATACTTTCACTTAGGAATTCCAGTTCCTCCTGGTTATTACCCATGCTCTTACCATTAGTTTAGAGGCAGTTAAATAATTTCTTCTCCACATCCTTTGATTAATTTTGTGTTCAGCATCTTTATTTTGTGCTAAATGAGAGCTCATTTGTTCTCTCCTTTCACCCTCCCCTTGTTGGAGTTATTCTGTATGAAGGGCTGATGCAACCAGAATGCCTCAAGCGCCCCTAGGGCAAAACAATATTTAAAAGTGGCTCTGTGTAAGCTCAAGCGTGTCTCTTTTCCCACTGGAAGAATAAAGACCCACCTTGTCTCTGATAAATATATTCCCTCTAGGACTGCTGTAAGGTATAGAGAATGATGAAAAGAAAAAAATATGCCACTTTATCTACAAGTCCCCCACATTGCTTCAGTTGTGCCATAATATTTAAGCAAGAATGAGTATAGACCGGCTCGGAGTAAGTTGAGGCTGAAAATTAAAGGAACGTTTGTCACTGTCAGAGGAGTGAGACTGTGGAACAGCTTGCCACTAGAAATAGTGGGGGGCAAAAAACCTAACTGGCTTTAAGATAGAGCTTGATACATTTATGAACAAGAACATATGACATGGTTGCTTGCAATAGCAGGTGACTGGAGTCCATTGATTTAAATCACTTGCATTAAGCGTGTGCTTGCAGCCATATAATCTCTCACTATGTGTTTATTAGATCTTGCAAGCCAAAAAGGGATAGGTTAGATCAGCACCTAGGGAACCTTTGCATAGAGTTGTTCAGAGCAATTCACTGGAAGGTATTCTTCTCTTCAAGTCTGCAATGAACAATCATTTGTAGCATGGTGTTAGGAGGCACTTTGCTGATAGAGGTGAAATTTTTTGGATCAGATGTAAAAGATATTTTTTAACCCAGGGTGCTCTTAGGAAGAGTAGTGGTGTTCTCCCTGCTGTACTGATCACATTCCCACTCAGGAAAATAAATTCTGACTACTCTAAATTCTTTGGCACTCCCCATCTGCAGCTGTTGCATAGGTATATTTGTTGCTATATGGAGTCAAATGTTTTTGTATTCACATCAGAGGTGATTGCATTTAAATGATGGTTCAACTGTTTTTTATACATCCCTTACATAATTTGCAGGAACTTTATAAGGCTTAATTAGTTAATATTAGCTAAGTGCCTTGAGACCCTTTGATGAAAGAAGTAGAGGGAATTATCTGTATTATTTGGAAAATGTGACTCTACTGTGTTTGAAATACAGTTTGTCTGATGTCTTGACTCCTTGGTCCATGAGGTTTTTATAAAGGCATCACTGACAGGCAGGAAATATAGCCTGTCTAATTTCAGTAGTCTGTCTGTAGTTCATACTAGTGCCTGCAGAAACCTATCTAAGATTATCTGATTCTCCAGCAATAAAAATTATTCACAGCACAACTGGAGACCAAATTTGACAAGAACATATACATTCTATAAAGAACCTCATTTATAGTGATGCTGCACTTTCAGAATGGACAAGCAGCCTACTGCAGCCAAGTAGATCAGCAGGCACTGTCAAAAAGAAAAGGACATGACATTTAAAAAAATGTATTTGGCAGGTTTCTCAGTTTGGATATAAATGCATGTGTGAATGTAAGTGTTAAACCAATAATACTTGCCACAAGAATTACTCGGACTGCTCCTCCTGAACTCCCCTTAGCTGTCATTGCCTTTTTAACTCACTGCTGATGCCTCTGAGAAACTTACAAACTGATACTATCATGCTGATCAAGTAACTCCAGTATGATCTGTTTTGTTCCATTTATTTGTTCCATATATCTGTTGTTCCCCCTTCCCCGATCTGTTGGCTTTTTGTTTACTTGTTTGTGAATCACCTGAGGCCCGAATCACTTCTGTGTTTGGTAAGCACCTAGTACTCAGTGGGGAGATAGAAACAAATAATAAATTAAAATAAGGAAACCGACACTGAGCACAGCTATCTTTCAGGAAGTTCTTGGTAGTCTTAGATGGCACCCACTGAATATCTATATACATTTTTCTATCCAATGTTGAAATCCCAGAGATTTTGGACATGACAGAACACCTGAATTTTAATGACAAGAATTTACATGATCAGAGGCCTGTGAATAGCTTGGGATATTTTAGAAGGATCACCTATTCATTTCAGCAGCACATAAATCACACTCTACATTATGATCCATTACTGCAAAGTGGGAAACAGCACTGCTCTAGGACAAAGGAGTAAATCAATCATTATAGCTTTGATATAGTGTGTATAGGAACTTGTTCTTGATTCTTGTTCCACCACTCCCTTTTCTGGAATTTTCAGTGTGCTGTAAAAATGTTCATTAAAGGCATATTTTAGCCCCTTTCACATTTATGCATTACAATTTACTGCCGTAGGTAAATATTCTGGGATTATAAACTAAGAGTCCAACTCTAGGTAGCCAAAGATCTATAAAATTCATGGGCTAAATCCTGGAAATAATTACTTCCTCATATCTCAGGCAGAGTTCGATGAAAGTTATCTTGGAAAGGCAGAAAGAGGACCGCAGGCTGTGGGACACTAAAACACTGGAAGAGATGGATTGTTGAGCCACTGAGGTTATTGGTATAGAATGAAATTTTCAATGCTGTGAAATTTTCAAAGTGACTTAGGCTGCGAAGTCCCATTGAAAGTCAATCGTACATAGGTCCCTGAGCCACTTTGGTGCTTTTGAAAATTTTACTCACTGTGGCCACAGCAGGAGATTTCGGGATTCATTGGTTCTATTTCCACACTTGTGAACTTTGGCAAATGGCTTCACTACTTAGAGCCTCAAACTGTAAAATGAAGCTCATGCCTACCTTAGAAGGGAGCAGTGCAGTTTCAAGTTTGTGCAGTGTTTTGAGAACCTTGAATGACTGGCCCTATATAAGGATTATCAAATCCTGGATAGAAAATAACTTGTGCTAGTTCAGTCTAACCCCTGATTTTAGTGGGAGGACTCAGAGAAAGGGCAGGCAATGACATGGTCAAAACGATGGGAGAGAAATATGATTCTTGTCCATGCATTTTGGAGACAGTGGAAAGAGGGTAAGATAAGTACCTAGGAGGAGGAGGTTGCCGTAGTCAATGCAGATGCTGATTAGGTCATGTACAAGTGATTTCTCAATGGGAATGGAAAGGAAGGAATAGACTTAAAAACTGTGGTACAACCAGCAACAGGATTGTCCCATTGTCCAGACGTGAGAGGAGAAAGGGACGACTCAAAAGTGACTCCCAAATTATTGGCCTGGGTGGCACAGAAGTGATGCCAACAGCAGCGAAGAATGGAAGAAGGAAAGCAGGTCTGGGAGGGGAAATGATTAGTGATGCCTTCCTTTCAACAATGGTGCCTAGTGTGAATGACAGCCCATTTCCTCTGCATTGTTTTCCATCTTTTGACACGATGTTTCTGTAAGGCAAAAACGAGTGGTTCTTCTTGAAGGATTTGACATTTTTGCCTCAGTCACAATAACACTACTCTGCAGTCATCAACATCTAGCGATCTCAGAGTGATTTCTAAACTTCATTGAATTCACCCGTACAATAACCTTGTGAATTAGATACAAATTTTTCTCTGGAATTTATGAAAGAGAAGACAGCCTCAGAGAGGTTAAATAACTTCCCTAGGCACACAGATAGTCTGTGGCAGGGCTGAGAACAGAACAAAGGTCTCTTGCCTCCCAGCCCTGTGCCTTATCCAGAGACAAACCTTTCTTATGGGGCCAAAGCAACTTCCACACAAGAGAAAACTTCAGAAAAGAGTAATAGGTGAGAAAGGGGATTTCCCCAGGCCTACAGTATAGCCTTTTGCATTCCTCAAAGTCACAGGGAGATTGCATAACAATGTGTGCGTAAAAAACAGCCATCCCCATGAACAAATCACTATGCAAATATACGGTCTCTGTGGACCCAGTGGCAGCACATTGATTTTTTGCTGGAGTTCTTGTAATCTTGCAAAACCTGGATAGTTCCTCCTTCCCCCTCTGGCCCCATACATTCTATGGGAATGTTACAGATAAACACAAAGTCATTTCCTGTAATGGCAGATAAGCATCCCTCTTTGGTGGTGAATTTTTAAATAAGTATAACTAATCTGGCAGAGTCTATTTTCCATCTTGATCTAAAAGCACAAAACAAAACATAAAGGTTGCTAAGAATAAGTGGTCAGACTCAAATAAAATTAATACAAAAATCTGTAAACATTTAGCATAATGGGATCTTTTACAGGCAGTGAGCTTGGTAAAGTTTAGTGACAATGGCATACACATTGCTTCTAGAGAGACAGTTGATTTTGATGAAATTAGTGCATAATCTGTAAATGTTTAAAAATAGTCTGCCGATGTTTTCTATACAAGGGGCCTGGCCAGCTGAGGACTGTGCTTTTTAAAAGTAAAAACAGTGCTTTAGTAAGATTTTAAATGAAAATTAAGTGTTAAATCATAGGATTAGAGGGAATGTCAAATTGAATTCAGTAGACTGCCCCAAAGCACCTAAAAAGCCTATTGACCAAGTCTGAAAACATCTTTGATACCCAGCAATAAACTAACAGCTGGACTTAAGTGGATGGAACTTACATCAATCAATAACGACAGAGGAGACAATAAGAAACTGAATGTTCCACAAAAGAGAAAAAGGTAGCTAAGTGCAGAGTGAAAGTCAAATAGCTTTAACAAAGAACTTCGATTCTTTGCATTTGACCACCAAGTCAAACTTCACATTTATTCAGTTCTGGGGGCAGAAGGGAATAAAAAAACCACACACTTTTCATTGCCCCAGAAGTCTCTACTGGCAAGAAGGCGAGAGTTCTTTTCTATACCCACTTGCTGAAAAGTATGTCTGCATTCAATAATTGCAAGTTGTATGACAGTGTTTTTAACCTGAAAATCCTCTGAAAAAAAACTTACAAGTCATGCACCAAGCAAAAGTTAAAATAAAATGCCAAATGTCTCTGCTAATGGCCCTGAACCTAAACAAGGTGTTCCATGATGGCAGAGACTACTTTAAGATTGACACAGACCTACATGATTTGACATATGGTAATCTAATTACAATATTAGCAGATTAAGTACTAGAACAATTCCAAAATGACCCTGAGACGCTCAAATGAAATTACTGAAAATAGGATTTAGCCCCAACCAAAATCATTAATAACTGTGCTTCAGCATAATCTATATTCTTCATCTATATCTTGGGCATGATCTTTGGGGAAAATAAAACTAGGCAGAAAACTTGCATGATAAAAAATAGGCCAAGTTTGACCCAAAGAAACATTAGAAAAGGTAAAATTTACAATTGTAAATGCTAAGATGTTATGGTTGGTTTGACATGTCTGCAATATATAGACTCTGCCTGTGGAGATTATGGGATATTTGAGATGTCACAAGACAAATAAAATGGTCTGTGTAAATGAAAGGATTATTATGTTTTTATAACTTCGTTGTTTGCCATATGAAAACAATTAAAACAAAAAAAAAGTATAGGTGTTGCTCACCTGTGCAACGGAGGTTAACGTTTTCAAAATCAGATAAGTAAAAGATGCATTCCTAACTCAGGTGAGCTAACTCATATTAACTAACCCAGGTTAAAACAGCAGTGAAGACACAGCAACTCAGGTTTTAACTCAGGTTAGCAGCTTGAATTCAACCACAGGCTTTTCTATAGGCTTTAACTCAAGCAGCTAACCCCTGGTAAACCCAAGCTGCTGTGTTTTCTTGGCTAGCTAGGTTAGGTACCATGGGTTAGCTAACCAGACTTCAGAAGACGCCTTCTCCTTGCAGTTTACGCAGACCCTCGGCAACTCACGATTCACAGCACAAGTCCCAGTGACTTTCAGTGGGACCTTTGCTCCTAAGTCACTTAGGCCTAGCTCTTCAATGACAGCTTGGTCTTTAAACACCTTGGACAACCTGGGGTTCAGGCCCTTATGAAAACCCCACATCAAATGAACTCAGTGTTGGATTTTCAGAAGTGCTCAGAGGTGGCTTGCTTCTGCTTCAGTGAAGTCTCATAAAAAAATTAATGGGAGTAGACAGCATTAGGAGAATGTTAAGCACCTCTGAAAACGCACTCTTTAAGCTCCTAAATCAATGGCAGAGCTGATACGGGGCTGTTGGGGACAGGGAAAGCCCCCCTTGGCAGCCTTTAGGTGTATGTGTGGTGCCTTTTCACACGAGGCTGGAGAGTAAGCCTACCCCACACTCACCTGACCTGCAGAGCTAGGTGCAGCACCCTGCTTGGGCTTTGCAACGTGGTGCATGGGGTCGCATTGCCACGCAACCCTGTGCACCATGTCACAGCACCACTCATTAAGATTTAGCCTGTGCCCCTCCAACATGATCGAGGGGTGGCCAGGCCAAATCTGAATGGTGCTTCACAACCTCATGCACAGGGTCAATACCCAGAGCGGGGAGCTGGGTCCAGCCCCACAGGACACGAACCACTACTGTCAGGTGAGTGCAGCTGTCTAGCTCCCTTGAGATGGGACCAGAGTTACAAGGCTTGCAAGAAGGTTCGGGCAGAAATTTTCATTCACCTTAAGATCCTATTACAGTGCTCCATGCCCACTTTGAGAGCCCCCACTGCCAGAGCAAAATAAAGGACAAACACAGGACAACAAAGATTTTGCTTCCTGAATACTTTTGGGTGTATCTTATGGATTTTGGGCTGCTGATTACAAAACTCACCATGAAATTTCCCTATCATGTACCGATTTTTTGAAATCGTTTATATTTGTTATTTCAATTCATAATTGAAGTCTATTAAAATGTTGCCCACAACGTAAGCTGGGCATGCAGTGACACTGCACCTAGTGCACTCCACACAACATGCAATGGGAATGCTAAGGCTTAGGCAGGGCAGATGCTGGCAGGACAGGATTTAGAAAGGCTATAAAAGCATTTTGCACACACCGTTCTATGCATTGTGTTTATATCAATTTGCATTCATGTTGATGCACATGCTCTATGCACATAGCATATTGTGTGTACTCATAATAAGAAAGCAATTGTATTTTCAGAGGATTTGTGATAGCAAAATGTCTCACCAATGTCGCAATAGCCGCGATACGTTCTGTTACATTTGTGGTGAATATACACTGACACCTCAAAGATGGAGCATGAATGCATGTATTAAGAAAGCATATGAGCTCTACTTTGGCTGTAAAATTGGTGATCAGGACAAAGCCTGGGCTCTTCACATTTGTTGCACAACATGCGCAGTCGATCTTAGAGCTTGGCTCTGAGATACTCAGAAGTCAATGTTGTTTGCTGTCCCCATGATATGGTGAGAGCAGAAGGATCATGTGACAGACTGTTACTTCTGTCTGACCAATGTGTCTGGGTTCTCTGCTAAAACCAAGAAATCCATTGAATACCCCAATCTCCCTTCAGCCATGAGACCTGTGCCACATGACGACAGTCTTCCAGTACCGAAGCCACCAGAGACATGGAGCCTAGAGGAGGCAGACGGAGATGCCATGATGCATGAGCCAGGAATGGAAAATGACACTGATCCAGATTTTGAACCATTTACGTTGAGTGAGCCTCATCTGATAACTCAATCTGAGGTAAATGACCTGATCGAGGACTTGGGTTTGTCAAAGGCAAAAGCAGAATTACTAGGTTCAAGACTGCGAGGATGGGGTCTGCTGTTACCAGGCACGAAAATTTCTGTCTTTCGCAGCCACCAAGGAGATTTGACACAATTCTTTGGTCAGGTTGATAATCTGTGTTTCTGCACTGACACTGATGGGCTGTTCAATGCTTTGGGTTGCCAGTAAGACCCACAACAATGGCATCTTTTTATTAATTCGTCAGTGTGAACCTGAAAGCTGTGTTGTTACACAACGGCAATGTCCACCCTTCAATACCAATCGGCTATGCAGTACACATGAAAGAAACCTACGGAAATATGGAAGTTTTGTTGAAACACATACGGTACAGCAACTACAACTGGAACATCTGTGGTGATCTGAAAGTAGTTGCGCTGCTACTAGGAATGCAGCTCGGATACACCAAGTACAGTTGTTTCATTTGGAATGGGACAGCCATGCTAAAGAGTCTCATTACATTAAAAAGGACTGACCACTCCAGAAGCACTTGGTTCCAGGGCAGAAAAGTGCGTCACATGAACCACTTGTAGGCCCAACAAAGATATTTTTGCTTCCTCTTCACATAAAACTCGAACTGATGAAAAATTTTGTGAAAGTGATGAACAAGAAAGGTGAACAATTTCGATATTTGAGACAGCTGTTTCCCAGAATAACCAATGCCAAGATTAAGGAAGGCATTTTTGTTGGTCCACAAATCAAACAGGTCATCAATGACAGGCAGTTTGAAGAGCTTCTAGTAAAGCTAGAGAAAATTGCATGGAAGGCATTCAAGGATGTTGCTGGAAATTTTCTTGGCAACTACAGAGCACCAAACTACGTGCAGCTGGTTGACAACATGCTTCAAGCATACAAAACCATGAAGTGCAACATGTCACTAAAGGTTCATTTTTTGCATTTGCATTTAGACTTCTTCCCTGCAAATCTTGGTGCAGTCAATGATGAGCATGATGAAAGGTTTCACCAGGACATGGCGATCATGGAAAAACAGTATCAGGGCAACTGGAAACATCAGTGCTGGCCGATTATTGTTGGACACTTTAATGAGAAGCCTCAGACACTGAGTACAAACAAAAATCATCAACAAAACATTTTTAGCTCAGTTGAACTATTGCAAAGCGTCAGCACTGTTATATGATTAAACGCATTACATTCAATAAAAGTCAATTTCTTGTTTCTCCAAATTTCTACGTGATACAAGTAGTCTGAAATTATATTTGTGTTCAGCTTCAAGTGGTCTAGCATAATCAAAAAAAATTTCTGAGGAAGCAACACTTTCAAAAAAATTTGTTGTCCAGTGCAAACATGCCCACTGTGTTCATGCCTTACAGGGAGGGAATATTTCACATTATTTTGTAGTGCCTTCTCTGGCTGACCCCAGGAGCCACTTGAACTGGTATTGAGGTAGATACTTCCTGCTTCTAATGAGTTGCCAAGATGTGGGACCTCTGAAGAAGTAAGGAAGTAAAAGAACACAGGGTGATTGCTCCAATCTTAGGATAAGTAGACATGCTTCTCTGATTCATGTCAAGGGCTCATTCAAAGCTCACAGTGGCTTGACCTTAAGTGCCAGTGATACATCCTTTTCTCTACGCTGGGTCTTAATCTTTGTTGGTGCTGAATACATCAGTTTTGCTTGTCATAGAAACTGTTCATAACCTAATGTAACCTGACGCTCAGTTTCCTTTCTTATAACACCCCACTGAACTTCACATCTAACAAAACACAATCACTCACTTCAGTAGCTCCAAAAATGATTCTTCACATTTGCTAGCATTACAACATGCTGCACCGTGTGACATCTGCTTCCTCCATTGAGAACGCTGCCTTTTTAAGCATCAAGAGTGACATGCATTGTTATTTCTGTGTGAGGGTTCTGAGGACTTATTGCATTGAAACCCTCCTGAAATTGTGGGGGCGGGGGGTTGTTTTGTGTTTGGTTTGGGTTTTGTTTTTTTTTTTGGAATGCTGTAGCTGGATCTTTCTGGTCATAGCCATGTGCTCATCAGGTTAACCAGGAGCAAAGGAACTTCCACTACTAATAGAGGTCAAAAACGTTCTGTGGCACATTGAACCATTGACTGGCACTGATTTCAATGAAACTTTGCTGATTTACACCAGCTGAGCATCAGTCCTGATGAATGAAAAGCACATGTAAGGCACATACATGAGTTTTTTGTGGTTTTTACATAGAAGATTATTTTAGGATGGGTGCATTTGGTTGGTTGCTTTGTTTTTACTGTTCCTCTTTGTGTGGGCTAGCAATTGGGAAGAGACCCTGTGTTATGAGCACTCAATTACTGAACACCCTCAGCTGAAGAGCTTTGGATTCCCACAGAGCAGTTTTCATTAATTCGTAGATCTCAGCGGGGTTGTTTTTGTATTTTGCCAGGATTCTCTAGAACCAAAGAGACGCTTTGCTGAGCATTCTGCCAAGCGCGCAGTGCAGGTTCTCCCATCCAGTACAAAGACATGGAGCTGGACTGTGACTGGCTGTATAGCATGTACGGGGTGGAAGAGTTTGTCAAAGCATGAGTTTCTCTCTCTCTCAAACTTGGAGAGGGCTGCTCAGATTTAACATATCTCAGTTACAGCATATGAATATTGTGTGCTAGTAAATTAATTCCGAAAACGCCAAACAATCTTATCAGGAGAGCTTGTTCTTGTTTCTCAGATGGAAGCCTGAGAAGTGTGTTGAAGTGTATATTTTCAGGCTATGATTTCGTTCTTCTCCCCAACCCCCAATGACTCTGTACCCACCGATAGCCCGTACCCCCACCCGGATCCCTCTTGTTCTTGTGTTGTAAACCCTTTATTGCTCATGAAACATTAACTTCGAATAAAAACTTTATACCTTTAAGACCTGATGTATATAATAATAGGCCATTATTGCAGGGAGAGCATGACTTGGGGACTGCAGGCAGTATTTCTCAGTGTCTGATTTGATTACCCTGTCATGATTTGGAGTTGGATATTGATAATATTTCTGCTCTGGGGCACCCTACTGCTTATCCACAGGGATTTCAGTTACATTGGGTCTTGCTTCCTGCATGCTGGGCTTTTGAGTGCTCTGGAGTTCTGACGTTAGGATTGTCTGCAGCGAGTTAAAGGTCAGACACTATCTCTGCAGCTACCCTAAACTGGAGAAGGAAGAGGAATTCCAGAGCAGCTACACTGCAGCTACACCTAGTGGAACCTGACCCTCCTGTCCACACACAGCCAAATCTCCTACAGCCTGGACATAATGGGCACTTTGCCACTATATCCCTTGAGGGTTACTAGGATTTATTCTCTGGCCCATTTCCATTTATCTTGGTCAGAAGAAATTAGTTAGTAACCTCTTGCTTCTATTTATTTCTCCACTCTGAAAAATGACTGTACAGATGGATCCTTCAGAATCCATATTTGTGTCTCAGTGGTTTCCAGACATCTAGGATCAATTTTGCTCAATTTAGAATTAACAGAATGGTTTAACTGCTACCCTTGGAAACAGCCACACAACTGAAAGTCAAGTTTTTCTTTTGCACTCTGGTGTCATCACCAGCAATGAAGATTATGCAAGTCACATTCTGCCCTCAGTTAAACTCATCAAAGTGATATATAACAATTAGCTACTGTAGAGCCACTCCAGATTGACATTATTGTAAATGAGATTAGAATCTGATCTCAATGCTGGAAAAGAACAACTAGTATTTACCAAATAAAAATTGGTATTGGTAAATAGTCAGCAGGTAGTTTGGACAATCTTTCAGACTATGGGTTGTCTGTGAATTGTTTTCTTTGACTATTTTCTGTTTGAAGTGTGATTGGTCACACAGTATAGGTTCTGTTCCCTGATAGGATGACTTTTTTTTCCTCCCCCACATAAGAAAAATGAACGACAAACATCAAATAAAATACTTCCTGTAGGGATTCCTGAAATTGTTGGGATTCACAAACATCTTAATAAATCCCCACAAATGCTCTTGTGAATAATGAATGGGATGAGACTCTATGAATAGCAGTGAATTGAATTCAAGCTGTTGATTGGGGAATATGTTTGTGAATCTGATTTTTTTTCTAATGATTTGACTAACTGAACCAAAAAAAGCACCCTTTAATACTCAAGCAGCCATGCTCAAATCAATATATTTCCTCTCAACAATATTGATGGATTTGGTTAAACATGAAGGGATTAAAGAAAAATCCTAACAGAGGGGTAGCTGTGTTAGTCTGTATACAGCAAAAACGAGAGTCCTGTAACACCTTAAAGACTAACACATTTCTGTGGGCATAAGCTTTCGTGGGCTGTAACCCCCATTGCATCTGATGAAGTGAGTTGCAGCCCACAAAAGCTTATGCCCGCAGAAATGTGTTAGTCTATAAGGTGCTACAAGACTCTCGTGGTTTTTACTTTTTAAATGAGGACTGATTTAAATAAAAACAAATGAAACACGCCTACTCATGTATAATTTATGTTGTATCTCCAACAATATACTACTGTTCAAGCAAGCAAAACATTCCCCAATTACATGACCCTATTTGGACACCATTGATTGATATTGTACACAGTAAATCAGTCATACTAATGAACAATGTGATGATTATAATAGTTACACTGGCTGGCTAGTCTGAAAGAATTCCTTTTAATTAGCTCAGCGTAGATTATATATGTTTGCATAAACAGCTACGGTAGAATGTCTCTGCTGTTCATTTTAAATCCCTTACAATATTATACTCTCTGGGCTTTTTCATTCCATTTTAAGAGGCACTATAATTTACCCAGAAAAAATGGTACAAAACACATGGGGGCCTGTATTCATAACTACTTGATAGGAGTGGAGAAGAAGTTGAAGGACTTTTCTTTTAAAAAAAATGTATTAAACTAAAGGCTAAATTCAGAGTGGGGTAGCGTGGACTTGCATTGCCCCAGGGGGAGCTGGGGCAAGAGGAGAATGTACTTCAGGAGATTAATTCTCTTCCTCTGCTCCATGGTGCTCAGGCTGGTGGCACCTGCTCCTCGAGCACATTGAGCTACATATGTGAGCCAGTACAGTGGGGGCGGAGCCATAGCTCCTTCCTCTCTGCCCACTTCATCTAGAGCTCGTTGCATCCCAGGGATGGCCATTGTCCCTAGCATTGTTGCTAACTCTTGGGATTTTGTCACCAGCCTTATGACATCTGATGTTTTTCCTTACAGTCTTGGATCCTGGAGTTGGGTGATGGCATGAGGATCTCATCTTGCAGTTAAATATAAAAGGAGACTTCTAACAGTCTTGGCTGCAGAAGAAAGATTTCAGATTTTAAAAAAATCTGCAAGTTCAAAAGCCAGGGCGTGGGGAGAAGACCTCATTTATTAATTGCACTATTTTAAGCCAATTATGATTTTTAGGGGCTTGACTCATCATTTTTGGAAACTTTGGTGTTGACAATACTGCCCTCGCTTTGTGCAGGGTGTGCAAAATGCAGAAGGCTCTTTGCCCCTTCCAGTGCACCAGCGTGAGGGCCAGGACAATCTGGTCCTATCTTGTCACTAAATAAATGCAGCATATATGAGCAAGACTGATCTGATTCCTGACTATGAATAATTTGAATGAATATGGGACGGTTTAGTTGGGGCTGGTCCTTCTTTGAGCAGGGGGTTGGAATAGATGACTTCCTGAGGTCCCTTCCAACCCTAATCTTCTGTGATTTCAAATCTCCCTGTGTAGGGCTATATAATGATCAATGATGCAAGTAGCCCTCATTGGCAAGCAGGATTTGACCCTGTAATGGATTACATCCTCTCTGTATAACATGCTTGACCCAAATGGGAGTGATAAACAAACTACATTTTAAGCATCCCATTAGACTAGGAAATTGGTTATCCAGTGGGGGACTTTTGGGTTCTAATCTGGTTAATATACCACCACCTTTCAAAATCTGTCACGTGTCTGCTTAGACAAAATTGACTGCAGAATGCATTAACGCTTTTACAGCAGGACTCAAAAGGTTCCTGAAAACGTAATGTCAATGTGGACAGGATCTTATTTTCACCGGCGACAGCTCAGTAGCGTCAAGATTAAAGTCAGAGTTGTGGCCCAAATTTTAAAGGGAGGACATCTCTTCAGAGCACCAACATGCAGTCGTGTTGAGCAGGCAAGAGAAAAGCCATCAGCAATAATTTGCAGAATAAAAGCTTCTGGGATTTACCTCCAAAACGTAGAGTAAGTGACCATCCTTCATCTGCAGTGTAGCAAGCAATTTCTTCCTCCTACTCAACTTCAACATCAGCCCTTTCAGAAGAAAAGTGCTGTAAACATATTCCTTTGTCTTCCTCAGACAGTGTAGAAAGTGGTGGGGAGAAATGTATTAAATAAAGCACATTTTACAAACAAAAAACGAAGGAACACACATCTGCGGATAAATTTGTATTCAGCAACAGTTTAAATTCCTTGCATGCCATGGTTGTTTGACCGTGTTACTTCCGTCAGTAGTTAGTGCAGCCGTGAACATGACCTTTGCTTCTAATTCACTTGGACAGGCTTTTTTGTCTAGTGTCTCATTTTTCAGCAGCGTTTACTAACCTACTTGTGAACTTCTACTTGCTTCTTTAGTAATCATATGTGTGCAGGGAGTAAGGATTAGGGCACAGAGCTGAGAGGCTAGAGACCTTTTACATCCTCAGCTAAATGTGTGGTTTCTTGTGTGCTTATAAGCAAGTCACTTAACCTCTCTCTGCCTCAGTTTCCTCATCTGGAAAGTATGATGAAAAATGTTGAAGTCTGGAGGTGACAATAGAGTCTCGCAGAGGTGAAGCACATAATGCACAGCCTCCCAGGAGAAGTGGAAGCCTAATCTTTAGGCCACACTTTCTTCCACCCGGACATAGGCTATTCTGGCCTCCTCAGCATAATTTAGGCTCCCAGGTTTGCCTTGTGAGTAGAGCTGGTTGGAAAGAGTTTCATTGGGAAATTTCCAACAGCAAATGCCATTTCATCATAATCAGAACTTTCTGCAAGAATGGGTCCGTCTGAAATTTTGTTTTTCAAAAAACTGGAAGAATATGTTGTAGGTAAGACAGGAGGTAATTATCCATCTCTACTCAGTATAGTGAGGCCTCAGCTGAAGTAGTGTGTCCAGTTCTGGGTGCCACACTTTAGGAAGCATGTGGATAAATTGAAGAGCCAAGAAGAGAGCAAAAAAAATGATAAAAGGTTTAGAAAACCTGACCTTTGAGGAAAGGGTAAACAAATTGGGTATGTTTGGTCTTGAGAAAAGGAGATTGAAGGGAACTCTAAGTCTTCAAATATGTTAAGGCTGTTATTAAGAGGATGGAGACAAAATGGTCTCCATGTCCACTGGAGATGGTTAAACTCTGGAATAGGCTTCTAAGGGAGGTTGTGGAATCCCCATCAATGGAGGTTTTAAGATTAGGTTGGACAAGCACCTAGCAGGGATCATCTACATTTACTTGGTCCTGCCTCAGCACAGGGCTGGATTTAATGACTTCCAGCCCTACATTTCTACGGTTATCAGAAGGAATATTTCAATTTTTTTGTTTGAAAATGACTTTTCATTTTGGAAAGTATTTCATATTATGTGTATTATCAATTACAATATTAAAAAGTCAATAAGACTTACACAATACATTTCCAAAAATGCAATCATTTTGAAAATTTTGCTTTGCAGGGAATTTCAAAATTTGTTTTTGTTCCAAATTGGA
Source organism: Mesoclemmys tuberculata (assembly GCA_007922155.1). Taxonomy (NCBI): domain Eukaryota; kingdom Metazoa; phylum Chordata; order Testudines; family Chelidae; genus Mesoclemmys; species Mesoclemmys tuberculata. Next base: position 15,590,934 of record ML675629.1, on the reverse strand, counting down.
AAAAAATTAACAGATTTCAAAATTTTGGAATTTTCCATGGGATGGAAATTGACTTTTGACCAGCTCTAACGAATGACAACATACCTTTTAAAATAACAAATGCTACACATATTGATGTATTGATCTAAAATAAAAGGGTCATACAACTTCCCTTAAACTGTGTGTGTGTCAATCCTTCATTCTAGAAATGCGTTTGGTTTACATCTGGTGGGACATCCGCTACCTAGGTTTACCTATGTCTTTCAAAGTGACATTAGTCCCAAGAGGGAAGCAGTACAAATGGAAATCTCCGTATGTATTTTAGAAAGCAAAGTTTTATTTGCTAGAACTGATTTTCCTTATATTTTCTCTCATCTTTTCCCAACAAATGTGAATGCTGCTTTCTGTTTCACTATCGTTCACTTCCAAAGTGTCGCCATTACTGATAATATTGGGAAAATAGAACAATCCTGAAACAGAACTTCTGAAGTTAAATTATTCCCCTCACACACTTCCTCTTTTTACACATGTACGCTGTATACCTCCTTCCTCTACCCCCTCATTTGCTTTCAGTGTCAGATAGTCTTTGGGTGTCACTTCAATGGCCCAATTGTTACTCCTCTGGCAAGTCCTTGAAATGGAGGAAAGTAGCTTGCTCTTTCTCTGTCTTTGGTAGCAATAGGTGTGTGGCAGGATGCAAAATCTCCTCACTGGTCTGTACCAATGCTTGTTCTTCAAGTATACTGTGCATTTCTGAAATACCAATGTCTTCAGAAGCATGTGGTATGAGCATCAGACAGGCTCTAGAATCCTGAAAGAGAGAGGCTGCTGTAGAGTCAATCACAAAGACTACTGGCTCCCAACAGGTTTCAATTTAAGGATGGGGAAATGGGACATTTAGCAACTGCTAAAGAAGGAATGAGGAAGCAGATGCTCCCAGTAGAGCACGTAGGTGAGTGAAGTAGAAGAAATGAGCCATATGAGCAGTGGATCAGCAATAAAAAGTTACTTTCTTGGGAAGGGTGTTACGTTGGGAGGGCAAATATCAGATGAGGATGGAACAATTTTCCAACAGAAAATGTTGATTCAATAGAATCAAAACATTCCACTGTAATCGCTCAATTCCATCTTAACTTTCTATTCAAAACCAGAAAAATTACCTGTATTTCTGCCAGCCTACCCATCTTCCTGACACCTGTGTTTCCTCTGTAACCTGCCTAGCAAAATAATATCCCAGAACATTACAGAATTTGACTACTGTGAAAAATGTTATGTTTGGCTTTTTATCTTGATTTGGGATGAAAATTTTCTCTTCAAAAATTTTATTTTTCACAGAATGGAAATTCTGTTTCCCAGCCTGCTCAACTATTTAACTCACTTTCTGATCTTTTGGTCTTGTACAACATTTTTTTTTTTAAAGTCCAATATGATTCATCCCAAACGCAAAAATAAAACACCCTACATCTCATTCTTTATAGCATCAATAATGTGCTTGCTGCTTGAGAGAGATATATCTATGGGTGAAATATTTCACACATACCTCATGCTATACGCTGACTGAAAAGTATTTCAGTGCCCCTAAAACATAATAGTAGCACAAGAGAATTGTATGTAAAGCCATTCATTTTTAAAGTACCATTGTTCACAATCTGGTACAGCAAACCATCTAACGAGCAAGTCACTAGCAGGTTCTTCCAACACTGGCCTAGTCACACACCAGACCAAATTTGTAAATTAACCTCATTATGGGAGTTGCAATAAAAGCAGCCGGAAGTATCCCAGGATTAGGGGGAAAATGTTGCTCTAGCAACAAATTACCACTGGTCCTGCCAGGAAGGAAGTCACTGATGTTTGAATGTGGATCAATACTTCAGTGCAATTTTGAAGAATGATTTAAAGTTAAAAAAATACATATGGTAGAACAAACTTAAGATAAATGCTACTGATAGTTAAAGTGGGTGTTCCTGCTACAGCTAAGAGCATGCTTATGGATGTAGTTTATTTTAGGGTGTTTTATTTATAAGGTGCACATAGGACTGCAGTAGCCACTGACTTCTAGTATATTTTTCATTATGATTCCAGGTCTAGCAAAAATATAGGCACTGTTTTACCATTGAACAAAATATTACCTTTTTAAACTACACCTATTCTGTTAAAAACCGTAGAAGATATGATCTGATTGGTCTTTTTCTAGCTAAGAGTCCGTCTCTCTGCCAAAGAGGGTTGTTCCTTGCAGTACACTTTCTTGTGTTTTCTGCAGTCTAGTTTTAAGAGTACCAAGTGATGGGAAGTGGAATGGAAAGTGGAACCAAGAACCATAGTGCCCACTAGATCCAAACATGTGGTTCCTTCAGCACAGGGTTGAAGCACACAGGTAGGCCAAGAATGTTTTCAGTGTCACTGCCAGTGTTATTCTGTGGATAGCGACAGTAAGAGCCTTCTGTCTCAGGTATTGCCAATCTGACATTGTTTGTGAGGGCTACGTTCATGATTTTTTAAAATGCAGGAAAGAAACAAACCTCACTAATTGGCTTCCAGTGAATAGATTGAGGCCACATTCTTGTGCTTCCGAGCCACAGTGTTCTGCATGTAGTTAAGTCTCCTTCTGTTTACTTTTAATGAAAAGTATTTTTTATCTGAATACTTAGTTAGACTCTTACTAATCTGATTTGCATGCACATAATAGCTTATTTCAGCTATTGTAGGACATATGCCATTGGGAATAACTTTGTAAGTGAAGATAACACAGGAATTCTTTAGAAACCAGACAGCTTCTGAGAACAGAGATGGATAATGGGATCACAATTCATAACCGAAACAGGCTTATCTGGGGTAGTAAGGAGATTTAATTTCACACCCATTACTTGCAGGCATCCCATATCTCACATTAAAACACTAGCCAAAGGACGGTATTTCCAGTGGAGATCATGACTTTGGGCAGCATTATCTCATGTTAACATTAAAAATAATGTGAGTCACCAATATAATCAAGACTACATAAAATATTAACTCAGACATTTTCAAAGAGCTAAACTGGTTGTAGCATCTTGGGGGGTCATGGAACTAAATTCTCACCTACTGTGTTGAAAAATATAGTTTCAGATTCTCCTTTCATTATTATTTTGTATTCTGTATAGAATCATTTATATTCAAGTATTTCAACCAGGAAACATTTCACTGAAGTTCTTTCTCACAACATGCTCTCAAAACATTGACCCAGAACTTCATGGGCTCTCACACAGGCATAACTTCTTGAATGAGTTAAATAAGAATTGCACTCATTTGAATTAGGGCAGCATTAAGCCCAATAATTAGTGCTGGGGAAAAATTTCAGCTCAAACTCTTTTCAGAGAAAATGAATATGTTTGGCAACATCGAAACATTTTGTGAATTTATAGTTCAGCTTTATAGTTGTTCATATAGACTATTGAGCAGCTGTTATTCAACAAACAGTGACACTGAAGTAGTAGATTCGGTGTATTTTTTCCCATTCAGCCAGCTCTGATGGCAGTTTATGAAACTGAAACTAGAAATAAGAATATGGAACCAAATATTGGTGAAGTTTCGAACCCTTAATTACCCTGATGAGCAGTTACTTGCTTGAGCAGTAATTTCAGTAACAATATCTGAGTGAGTAAATCCTCACCAATGTGAGCATGTAGTTCACAATCTAGCCCCTTGAAATCCTTTTTCAGTTTTTATTCAGTCAGTGGACGTCAAAGGATATTTTGCTACACCATGAACTGAGTGTTACTTACTAAGTATGAGCTTCATGTTTGTGGAAAATGGTCCTATCAGAACATATACTGAGCAATGGTGACCAAGGTAGCAAATCATTTAGGATATGTCTACACTGCAAATTAAGGTGTGATTGTAGGTAGGCAGGCCTTTAGTCAAGCCAGTGCAGATAAC
>ML675629.1:15563614-15583437 GCA_007922155.1 Mesoclemmys tuberculata | reverse complement strand
GTTTGTGCCCACAGCATCTACACTAGGAATCTACAGAACAGCACTTTGGTGTATATCTCTGGAGTCTGAACAGCAGGACAGTGTAACTATGGCCTTAGTCTGGTCTGCTCTTAATTTTGCATAAAATAGCTACTTGTTTTCAATGGGATTGTGGCTTTATTGACTAAAAGGTGTCACCGTTTGTTTTATTACACTTTCATTTCATCCTTAAACCTGTTCAAGAGACCAAATAACCAAATGTAGCCAGATTTGTTGTCAAAATTCAAACCAGAACAATATGAAAAGAGAAGACACATATCCCCCTGCAGAGCAAATTCTCACAGCATGTTCACCTTACACAGAAGATGTGCTTCAAAGATATGCATTTCAACTAGTAGTAACAACAGTATGATTTGACAAGTTACCAAAAGTCTTTACCTGTCACTAAAATCCAACCCACCAAGTCATAAAAGTTCCTTAACTTATTGCTTTCTTCTTTTCTTTTGTACTTTTCCTACCTCTGTTTTGGAAACTACATTCCAAAATGGTTCGAGGTAGAGGTTCACCTCAACCTGTGCTTGAACACACCATTCATGTATCTCGGCTTTGACAGGCTTCCTATAGTGCAATAGGAAAGCTGACAGCTTTGCAGTGTCATCGGACACTTGACATGGGTGAATAGAATTGTGGGGAGAGCATAATATATTCAGTTAACATAACTTCCCAACACTTATGTGAACTGTATATTACAGTTATACGCTGTGCATAATACCTATTAATGTGGTGTATGCTACACTGAACATATATGTATTGGCTAACAACCTTAAGTGATTACCTTAACCTTAAGATGGGATTTAGGCATTGCAACGCAGGGTCTTAAAAAGCTGGGCCTATGGATAATGTTTGTGGTTTGGAGACTAGATGTATATTAATGCATACTGTCAAGGCATAAGGAATTACAGTCCATTTTAAATGGGAGGCATTTATTAAAGTGAATGGCCTGTAGCCCACAGGCTTGCCTTTACTATAGCGATTATATTTAGCGGCTTTCATTATATTCAGCTGTAATGAAAGAAACCTACAGCATCCTATAGCCTGAAGGACATTAGCTAAAGCATAAACGAGCATAAGTATAGTTAAGTAGGCCATAACTCTTGGCATAGATCAACAATTACCTGTAGATTTTAGGAACGAGGGAGAGCTTGCTCAATGGTAGGAGGTAGAATGTTCCAGTAAGTGCTAGCACAAGGAACATGGAAGTAATAACTTCAAATCTGCTGAAGCTAGGGGTGGCAGATATGATCATAAACTGAAATGGTAGTTACATGTATCATTAAACAGTAACCTTTAGAAGGACACCTCAAAGTTAGTAGGATGAGGAAATACAAATAAGGAAAAGGGGGAAAATCCCTATTGAATATGCATTAGCTATACTGGTGTCAGCATAATATATTATAAAAGTTGCAACCCAGCCTGAGGGCAGTAGAGAGGAGAGAGAGAGATGTAGCCCTTGGGAGGTGCCACAATGATGGCCACTGTTGAGGAGGAGGAAGGTGATGGTGAAGAGGAAGAGAATGGCAAATATTTCAGGTTATCCTGCAAGGGATGGTGTGAGTATACAGATGTTCAAATGTACATTCTGTAATCTCTCTGTCTACCTTACTGAGTTAGAGTGTTTGTGCAAAAGGTATTATAAACTATTTGGAAACATAGACGAGTTCCTATAGTGTTGAAGTTGTGCACATTGGGGTTCCCAGCTATATAGTAATTTTAATAATACTGGCCCTGATCTTGGACAATAACCTGTCAATCCTCAAAGTGATAATTGATCATTCTTAAGTAATCAATATAAACAATATATAATCTACAGATCAGGCTACAGGCAACATCTTCAGACACAAACAGACATGTTTCCACACCATTTGAATTCCAGTCTTGTCACCCTTGACTAAATCTTTGAAATTTTCCACTTTTCATTCAAGTTCATGCAACATTTTTTGCTAATTTTTTTAAATCAAAATCCTGTTTGACTCATTATTAAACATTTTTCAGTCACCAAAACCAGTTTTTGGTTAACAAATGTTTGATAACAATTTTGAAAAAAAATGTTGGTGAGTGAAATGCTTAATAAAAGTTTCACTTATATATTAATAAAAATGTCAATTTTCTTGAAGTTAAGGGGAGTTGTTGATGCTCAGAATTTCTGAAAACCAGGCTACTTATTTATCTTCCTTTATATTTCTTGGGTGCCTAACGTTGGGGACCTAAGTTTGGAACGTATGGCCTACATGACCTGCTCGAGATCACAGAGTTAGTGAGAGTCAGGATTAGATTTCAGTAGCTCCCAACTCTCAGTCCTGTGATTAGACAGCGTACCCTTCCGCTAGTCAGATATTTATCTTGGGTATTGAGCAAAGTTGGGTGGTGCCATATTGGATTTCATGTGCTGACTATGTTTGGTTTCCTAGCACAACATAAGGACAGTTTAAAAAGCCGTGGGAATTCATAATAGCTAGAAAGCTAGTGCAGTTATGTTCCTTGAATAACCGCATCATATATTGCTCCTTCTGGCATGTAATTGTGGCTATTCTGCCGTTTGCAGTTAGGTGTGCCCCAACATTATGGTAAATAGTGCAGAAGAAATGAGATTAAAATGCATCAGAGAAGCTGCAGAGTGGAGCTGCTGAGGGAAGACTAGACAGTATTTAGAAAAAGGAGAGAGAGAGAGAGAGAGTACGATTTGATTTAGCCTACAGCTAATCCCATAACCAGGTTGCCGTTGGGTGATCCTGCAGTAGCAGTTATACTTACATGCATGAAAAAAAGCTTTGAAAGGAAAGCGTCAGATATGATCAAATGTTTCCAAGTCCCTTCGAAAACAAGACATTTCTAAGGCCTTAACTACACACAAACGTTGTCCTGCTTTTACGTTTACCAGTGGAGAAAAAGGTGTCCCTAGCATGGATACAATTAAACTACTATAGCTTATTCCCCTTCCCAGATAGGGATAAACTCTCTCATTATAAGGCATCTTGATACCAGTATAATAATGTGGTACAGCATGTACCACTACATCAATTAAAAATATAATTCCCCTAATTGATCAAGTTATACTAGTTCAAAAACTCTGTAGGTCAGGGTTTAGTTAACATTATTCCCTGCCAACATGTACGCCCTTCTCTCATATCAGCTGCTACCTACCTGTAGTTCTCTCAAAACACAGTACATGAGCCCCTCAATGTTCTCTCTCCATTGAGGATTCTGGCCCTCAACTTTATAGGAGCATCTATTTCCATGATCCTTCCTTGAATTGATAAAAAGTAGGGATAACAGTGGATTTCTGAACTTTACCCAGCATACTCTGCCAATGCATTGGGTTGTGGGACCATCTAAAAATAAATATTGTGTATTTTTATATTAGTCAATATTTAAACTCCAGCTATAGCCTTCTGAGATCATAAGTCAAGTTAATAAAAAAAGGGCAGGAGAACATCTGCTTGGGTTAAATTACAGACACATTCTTACAGGAAACTGGAAGGTAAAGAGGATTGGGTGTTTTTTCTCCCTTATGGCAGTAAGTCAAGCTTATTGAAAATGATGAAAACTGGGGGCTGAGCGGTTCTGCAGTGAAAGGCATTATAATAATAAATCAAATAAAGTCAAACATAAAAGAAATACTACCCTCAAAATGGCTGGCACAAAAAATTAACATCGAAAAATATTGTAATGTTCTGGGCCTCTTCCCTCTGGGAAAGCTCTAAAACCAGCAAGATGAATACAGTTAATTCCACTTAAGATGGGGATGGGTTGCCTGAACCAGTAGACAAACTGTTTGAAAGCTATTTCCCAAAACATAATTCTGTATGGTTTGGGAAAAGTCACTTAAGCAATACAGACCATCCATTTAGGCAGCTACTTTTGCCATGCCTTCCAGGCTACTTAGTGCCTGTGAATATGGCCCACCCGCACCCACGTGTGCCTGCATAAAATCTACTTGGTTTACAGCCCCAGTCATAGGGGGAAGAGCAGGGGATATGTATGCCATACTTCTCCCCTTGAGTAAGTGGGAAGAGGGCGTCAGGGAATAGACAAAGCAATGGCTGCACTACTCCTATGCTTCATCCAGAAAAGGGGCCTGAAGGCAAGTGGGGCAAGTATATGGTATCTTGTAAAGGGCTGACACAGAATGCTTTTCCCCTCCCCCATTAATGGAAAGGGCAAGCTTCAGATGAGCTGTTCCTCAGAGGAGCATCTCTATGTCCCAATCCACACTGCACAGTAGCATGATTACAGGGCCGTGCCACAGATCCGAGATATTTACCCATATCCCTCAGGAGTGCTACCTTACTCACCCTGTCCTCAACTTCAGACATATTCTGCCAGGATGGAGATGTGGACAATGGGGAAGAGAGGTTATGGCATAACCACATGACATGGACAGGTGTTTGGTCAGTAGAGTAGATGTACCTTGTAGCATATCTTCCTGGTGCTTCTCCTAGTGTAGTGAAGCTATGCATTACCCCTTATTCATGTCTCTGCCTAAGGGCTCAATCTACCCCTTGATTTCTTTCCATTCCCCTGTAGTTCCCTGCCCTGTCCTGCCTCATTCTATGGCTTGCCCTGTCCTGCCTCATTCTATGGTTTCTTCATCCTTCACTAATGGCACCCCCTAGAGTCCATCCTTAATAGGCATTATTACACCTTGCCTTGTACTGCAGTACACCTGACAATACTCCACTCTATATTGTAGAAATTTTGGGTCATATCCTACATTCAATAACATAAGTGTAAATCTAAAATAAACTTCACTTACTTTAGTGCAGTACCTCTGGATCCATGCTAATGTAATGGAATTGAGATCAGACTCCAGACTTATTTATAAGTTCAGCTACTCTTTAGGGGCAGTTATATGGGCATCTTTTAGAGAGAAGTGTGAGCTGAAGAAAGCTAACTATTCCTTTGTTCTCAGGTTCTGAAAAGCAAGCATCATATGACAAAAATGCATATTTTATCCTGAATTCCATGTGTTGATGCCATCCTAGTGTACCATAGTTATTCATTCACTTGATTTACTGGAAATGATCTTCTTTGCAGGGAGGAATACATATCATCTACCTCAACAGCAAATGAAAGTCATATACATTTTAAATGGCTTAGTAGTCTTGTGCTCAACCATGAAATAGTAATAAGACTCTAAAAAAATTGCTGAGTGGCTTTAAGCACATTCAGCTGAAGCTTAGGTTTACTTGGGGTGATATAGCTTCAGCAAGAAAGAAAAAGGATATGAAATACCATAAGTTATTTCAACACAATGCCTAATTCCAAAGCCAATTTCCTAGTGCTTCATACAAGATGAAGCCTACAACAGCCTCAAAACACTTCCATACATGGTCATACTAGTAGGGAATAAAATGTCAAAGTGTGTGTTTTGTGCACATCTGATTTGCACTATGTGATTAAAATGGTAAGGTAGATTTAGACTCATTTCACAGAATTGCTGATCTAACAACCATAGAAACATAAGTTTTTCTTCAAAGCACAGTCAACCTGTGGAACTCGTTGCCTGAGGATGTTGTGAAGGCCAAAATGATAATAGTGCTCAAAAAAGAATTTGAGAAGTTTATGGAGGATAGGTCCCTCAATGGCTATTTGCCTAAATGGTCATGGACGCAACTCCATACTTGGGTGTCCCTAGCCTCTCACTGCGAGATGCTAGGACTGGACAACAGGGGATGGGATCACTTGATAATTGTCCTCTTCTGTTCATTCCCTTTGAAGCATCTGGCACTGGCCACTGTCGGAAGACAGGATACTGGGCTAGATGGACCATTGGTTTGAGCCAGTATGGCTATTATGTTCCACAAAGAAGCACTCAGATGGACATGCAAGCACATTTGCTAGGGTCAGCATATATATTCTCATTACTCACTGTGCATTATAGAAAGATATTAGATGGTTCTGAAGGTGGCTATAGCCTTCACTCCACTGACGCAATAGGCAGGGGATGCGCACATGAAAACTAGTGAAAACTCTGGTCATCTGCTTATATAGTGTCCTTTCCTATGTACTGGAGTGTGTTCCTTCTCACCCACAATGCTGGCAGCACTGCTGTGTTTTCTTTGAGTCCCCGATAGCAGCTGTGCTCATATGATTCACAGGGCAAGTACTGATCTCAATATTAACAAACTCACTCTGCATTAACATGCACAGGAAAGAGCATAATTTTCACCATGCTTACAGGGAAGCACATTTTGTATACGATGGTCACCCTCTAAAACTTCCTTCCATTCACCTGATTTGAAAGATTCCCTATATGGAATATGTAGAACACCTGGGAACCTATAATAGCTCTCAAACTGGAAGATACTTTTAAGTGGAACCACCATTGTTCCCTGATTCCTCCCTCTTCTGGATGGCCACCACCTCACATCAGTGGGGTGCTCTTTATGTGACTGGGGTGGAAAGTCTGTCTGCACAGGAGCATGTTCTGCTAGGGACATGCCCTATTTCCCCTCTGTGATTAAATCTAGAACTGGTCAGGAATTTTTTAGACAAAGTGGTGAGTTTCTTTGGTTGTAAAATCTGAGACATCAAATCCAACTTTGTGCAGGAAAGGATCAGTTTTAATGAAAGTTTCACTGGGAAGGTTTCTTAGGTGCCTGATGGAATTTCTGGGTAAAAGAGATGTGAGTGACTCAACTTGAAAGCCTCCTCTACCTGAGTTGAAGCAGGGGCTTAAAGTTGGTTCTCCTATATCCCAGGTGAATTCCCTAACAACTGGGTTGTCTGATTGTGGGTCTCTATTTACACTTTCCCCCAGTCACCAAAATCTCTCATTTTCATCCTGTTGTGAAACAGGAAAAAGTTTTGAAAACTCCTATTTCCCACCCAGCTATGAGGGTTTCAGATACCCTTCCTATCTGTCCATTTTAGGTACTTATATGGCCCCCCCATTGCCACAGCATTTGAACACATCAGTCTCTAATACCTTTAACCTCACAAAACCTTTGAGAGGTAGGGAAAGTGTCAATAACCTATTTTACAGACAGGGAACTGAAACACAGAGAAGCTAAGTGACTTCCCAAGGTCACGCAGGAAGGCTGTGGCAGAGCAGAGATATTTCCACATCTCCCCCTCCACAGTCCATAAAGGAAGGGAGCATATAGGCTGCAAATATTACCAGTGGAGAAAGTCAGTTCCTTTTCAAAAGCTTTTAACAGAGTCTGTGGTTCTGTGGTCTGTGGCTGACCTGTGCTAAAACTTTTCTTAGAATATTACTTCATTATAATCAAAGAGACTGGCCAGTAATCAGTAAAGAGAAGGGTTTCTTTTAGCTTCTTATTCATAAATATGCAGATTTCCAGCTTCCGAGTAATACTGCTTCCAATTTCTTACTGTATGGTGAAAGTGGAATTTATTATTTAACGTTGTATTGTTGAGGCCTCCACCAACTCAGAGTCCCACTGGGCCTAGGAACTGTACAGACATTTAGTAAACGTCCCAGAGAGTTTACAGTCTAAAAAAGGGCAAGTTTCATTCAACAGAACAGTTGAATGAAACAAACCAGTAGAGGATAACAGGAGACTAAAAGAGCATGTGTGTGCACCATTCTCACCCAAAGCAGCAGCATTCATATTTCTACACTAGGATAGTCATTGTCATTGTGTCTGAAAACACTGCAATACTCTAAGAGGGGCTATATTAATCTGACAGGAACAATAGGGCACTTTCAGTGTTGTGGAAGTAGTAATATTGGCCGAGTGCATGAAGACATTCTCCTTATTCGGATGTTCTAGCACCATATTAACAGCCCACAATCACACACTCCCTAGGGCAACGTACAACTGCCAATGAGCAAACAGTAATGCCTGGTGGCTGACGCAGGCCGGGGGCAGTCGACAGCAGTAGTCAACTGCCAGGAGATCAATCAATATTGGGGGCAGTCCTGGGCAATGATCAGAATTCTTGCAAGGGTCAGTATCCAGAAGATCCAATCCAACGGGCCATGTCAGCAGGTTAATGAGGCAAGGTTGGGCAAGATGGCAAGATCAGTCTAAGCAGCAACTAGCAGGCAATGGTCAGTTTCTCAGACAGCTTCTGTGTCCTGGTTGGGGTGTTTATATCGTCCAGATACCCAATGAAAGTGCTGCTTGTCCATCCAATGAAGCACCTGAGGTGTGGTTGCTGTGCTCTGTGGGCATTTAGCATTAAGGCTGTTGGTCAGAGGCAGCAGTTCAATGCACCACCATAGTGTAATGGCTAAAGATGCTACCTAATGACTTGGTGGGCTTGGCTTCACTACCAGTGTCCTGACACTAATTCGCAGACAGCAACCTATAAATAGAGTTGGTTTAAAATATTGAGAAAACCATTTTTAATTTTTTTTTTATTAAATTGGTTTTTCCATCTTTTGTTGAAAAGGTGTTTTAACGGAAACTTTCAAACCAGCTCTATGTGTAACATTGAAATCAATGCAATTTTTGTAATCAGCTACCCAATGCACTGAATCATGGAAATGTTCTTGGCTGAAAGCCACTAAATAGAACTGGTGTCCTGAAAATGACCTTATTGTCACTAAATTAATAAACTCTTATCCAACATGAATCACTAACAGGTTTTTAAATAGTTTTGCCAATGTAAATGATTTTTACGGTTAACACTAACAAAAAATAATTCATCTAAGGGCACTTGAATGGATGAAATCTTGTAAAAATGACTGATGAACTTCTGCTGATTTCTAATGGAAATGTAAGATTTCACCTTGGGATTCTTTTTTCCTCTAAGAGGCCCATAATTAATGAGTGTACCAAATTTAAAGGTTCTTGCTCAACAGAAATGTGGAACTAAATTGTGTCAGTCAGTTATTTAAAGGCAGTAGTAGCTTTAGATAACTACAGGAGTCTCCACTGAATCAACAATATACCTTATGGTAAATGAAATACTACAAGGAAATACTACAAATACTGAGCTAACCCTGTGTATTTGTCAAGTATTTGAAGTCAGTTATTAAAGCTGATTACATATGCAGACTGTAGCATAATAAAATACAATATGTGTTTCCCACATATAATATTGAAGATACACTGAATGCCAGTCGTTACCAGTTTTGCCTTATGTTTTGTGTATAAAAATTCTAGTTCTAAGCTCTTAGGAATGAATTCTGCTACCATTTAATAATGTTGAGAGGTACTCCTAGCCACAAGTAGTTCTACTAAAATCAGTAGGGTTACTGGCATTTGCAGGTGCAGTCATGGTAACAACTAGATGTGTATGTTTCCCACGCAGCCCTGAGCTTCTCAGAGTTTGAAAAGCAAACCTTCAATATCATTCTCAGAAACAGGAAGCAGGCATCAAATTTAAGAAGAAAATTTTAACCAGCTAAAAAGGCTTTTTTTTTAAAAAGCAAGTTAAAAAATAATTCCCGTGGTTCGGACTGGCAAGCCTGAAGAACAAGTTTGAAGAGAATATGGCTAATCTGCACAACAAACACCTTGTTAAACCTTTTGGAAAGAACAGTCATGTGAAAAGGCTTTCTTGCCTCTACATTTCTGGCTTACTGTGCGATAGTGTAGGAGAATGTGTCATACAAACCCACAGCAACACTGAGAAGCATTCCAGGTTTGAATTGTTCATTGGTGCTGAGGGAAGCTGAGCAGTCACAAGTTTCACATGATTAATAGCTAATTTGTGTTGACTGTAGTTCATTAACCCTCCAGACTTATATAACTATTAGTTTCCTCTGGTTTCCCTTTGGTGAGACAGTACAGTCTAGAGAATGTAGGTATTTAGGTTGAAAGAAGCCCCATAAAAATGAAAAAAAAAACCCAACAATTAAAATACTTGCACTGCTTAAAGATTTCACACTATGGCAATACATTGTCATGACATTTAAATGTCAGTGTTAGATGTATAGTGCTACTGGCAATCAGGCATCTTCAAGCATATTCTCTGTTGACATCAGTGCTGGGCAGTGAAAATATCATAATCATCTTCAACCCTCCTCCTTCCCAAAGTTAGGTCTGCCTTTTTAAGATTATGTAAAGTCTGTAATGTTTTCGTCGTCAACACATAATTACTACTGTAATGACTTCATAGCTATGACATCTGGCACTTTCAAAGCACTGAGCCTGATCCAATGAGGTCTTTTCATTTACTTCAGTGAAGTTGATTTTGGAAAGGATTCTGAATCAGACACTTATAATTCAACTCATTTTAGCAAGATAAATACCCTCTCACTCCCCATGTTGTTCTAATCTTCAGAAAGAAGCCAGTAAAGTGGTTAATCCAGTATTGCAAGGAATACAAGATTTAGCAACTGAAGAGAAGGTTACAGTTTATAGTATGCATGAAATAGCATGGTGACTTAATGAAGAAACTAAAATTAACCAATAAAGTACAACAACAAACAAGAAAGAAATCAAGATATGGGGAAGGAAATCATTTGTTCTGAATATGGTGAAAACATGTTAGACATCATCACTAACACTTTACAGTTTTTAGAACTAGGGAAGGGTACAGATTTAATTAAGGATGAGCAACTTTTAAATCGGTATTGTCCAAAATTTGTTGAAACACGTGCAAGAGAGAGAGCTAAGTGTTTAACAAAATGTCAAAAACTATAAGTTAGTGCAGTTAGAAATTTGGGATCTATGATCAGGCATCCTAACCCTGACTCATGTTATTTAAAAAAAAAATGCAACTTAAGTTCCTTGAATGTCTTGTTTATGGTGCTCTTACTCATGTTTAATAAGGATATGTTTAATCAGCTGGAAACTGTCCATTCAGTAGGTCACCTGGAAGACACCATCTACTGAGAGCAATTGTAGGTACCTCTACTAGTGGTCTATTATGAAAAAAACCAAATGTGGAAAGCCTGTTGCTCCAAAAAAAAAAAAAAAAGGCATCCATATATCTGTAGGTGTAATGTATTTGAGGTAGAAATAAAACTGTGTGTCAAGTAGAGGAAAATGAACAGTAAAATCAGCTGAAAGCCAGCACAACACCACTGGCTTGCCCAGAGCAATTAACCGGAAATCTGTATGGAGAAGGTGACCTATAGTGGAAATGGACAGTACCATATGGTGACACTTCAACTGAGACCTAATCAGTGCTGAGTAGAGCAGAAGAATTACTTCTTGTGTCTTGCTTACAATATTCCTGCTAATACATCTCAGAATGATATTCACTTTTTTGCAAGTGTTACACAATTTACTTATATTTAGCTTGCAATTGACTATAACCCCCAAACCCCTTTTTGCAGCACTCTTTCCTAAGCAGTATTTCCCATTTTCTGTGTGTGCAACTGATTGTCCTTCCTAAGTGGAGTACTTTGTATTTGTCCTTATTGGATTTTATCCTATTTACCACAGACCATTTCTCCAGTTTGTCCAAATCATTTTGAATTTTAATCCTATCCTCTAAAGCACTAGCAACCCCTCCCAGCTTGGTATCATCCACAAGCTTTATAAGTGTACTCTCTATGCCATTAACTAAATCATTTTTGAAAATACTGAACAGAACGTGACCCAGGACCATTCTCTATGGGACTGCGGTCAATATGCCCTTCCATCTTGACTGTGAGCATGTTATATTCTGACATAAGTACTGTAGTCAGTATTGCCAAAACAAAGCTTTCAAAATATCATGAGGCAGGGCCTTTTACCATCATTACATTAGGTCAAAAATCACGAGATTTAAAAGAAAAAAAAAAAGTGTGCAGGTTCTTTAAATTGCCTTCTGGTTTTTGAGCCTTTAGATTTCACATTTTCAAAATTTTCTATGCAGCCAAGAGGGCTAGAAACTTACCAAAATTTATAAAGAAAGAAAAAGGAAGCTGAGAGTCTCTCATATTCACATGACTCCAGGAGCTGGGGCTTTAAGAAAAATATAAATATCATGAGACTTATGATAAATATTATGAAATTTGACAACATACAGTATCTCTTTCTCTAGTACAGGAGTAAAACAAGCTTTTTTTTTAAAGTATCTCTGTTATCCTACTGTCACTTCCCATGCATTATGGTAAATGTATCCATCCACACTCCCCCAATTGTCTGTAATGTACCTAAAGTTAAAAAACTGTACAGTGATGCCTATTTTTTCAATTATTAATTTATACTTTTATCTCACACCTTTGTTACTATCTCCCCTGTTTCTTTGAGCAGAAGGGAGCCTACACCCAAGACTTCCTGCCGGGGAGGCATGGAGATTGAGCGCGCTATTTCCAAGGTAGGCTTCCTCCTCCCCCTTCAGGAGGCAGAAGTGGATCTAGTAAAGGCTACAGATTCTCCACCCCAAAACCAACAGGATGAAATAGCATTAGCTGCTGCAATAGCTTATGCTAACTCCTGCTCTGATCTGGAAACTCCTCCTGAGTGTATTTACAGGGGGAGCCAAGCAGGTGGAAAAGGAAGAGGAGCAATCTGTGCTCTTGGAGGTAGAACTCTGAGACTCTTCTACAGTGATGGAACCCTCAGCAGAAGAAAGGAAATGCTGCTTCCTTACATGAGTTATTTCCAGTTTTAGGGAGAACTGAGATCCTAGATTACAAGATCCATTTCTGAGAACAAAATCTAACATTTCATCTGCAATTAGTTGTGCCCTTAATGTTCTTAATGCAGTCACCTGTGTGTACAGTGTAGTTGCAGCTATGTCAGTCCCAGGATATTAGAGAGACAAAGTGGGTGATGTAATACAGTATCTTTTATTTGATCAATTTCCATCAACAGGAGTTGGTTGAATAAAAGATATTATCTCACTCACTTTGTTTCTCTAATCACCTGTGTGTGTGTCATAGAAATGGGACATCTATCTGAGGAAATTAAACATCTAAATTCTATTATATGCACCAACAAAAGATTTGTATTTGCAAAACTGCAGGTGCAAACGACAGTGTGCACAAAATTATGGGAGCACTTTCAGAGGTCACAGCGAAGTCCATCTATTTAAAAAATGTGGCCCTCAATTATCACTGTTTAGTATTTAGTCATTAAACCTTCAAGCCCCCACCAGCAGCTGTACAAACACATATACAGTCCTTGCCCAAAGAGCTGACATTTAAAAAAGATATTAAAAAATTATTTGAAAAACCTTCATTCCTGGTAGCAAACTGAGTAGAATGCTATCTCAGCTAAGCTAAGCTACCATGGGATGCTGGTAAGAATGAGCTTTACCTTCTCTTAGGGCTGCACCAACCCGTATAATGGGTTTCTCCATTTTGTAGGCCTCTATTTTCTTTGGCTGAAAGTCAGCTGAGAGCCAAAACATGTCTTCATCTGTTTGGGTGGGAGACACCCAAAGGAGGATGGGCTTTATTTTATGAAAACTTCCAGAGGGGTAGCCATGTTAGTCTGTATACAGCAGAAACAACGAGAGTCCCGTAGAACCTTAAGATGCTATGGGACTCTCGTTGTTCTTGCTTTATTTTATGGGCTCTCTCTGTCTCGCACACATTTCCAGCCAGTTACATGCAAATAGTCAAAAAAGCCCCTCACTAGCAGTAGAATATGTATTTACTATGCACAGTAATCTAGCTGTTAAATAGCTTGATGACAAAGTTTTTTGTTAACCTCATGAACAAAAATTAAGGATAGACAATTCTTGCCCTGCAAGAAAGCCTGCCTTAAACCCTGTTATTGCACAGCACAGCTCTCCAGCTACTTAGACATACGCTTAGCATTCTGCTTTCTCATACTGGGTACTATTTGAATAAATGGAATTTATTCAAGCCAAAAGATTGGCTGATTGCTTGAACAAGGTATATCTTAGTTTTGATACCAACCAATGAGAATGAATTTCCTTTAAGTAACTAAACAAACACATGCACAAACCATTTCATTGCAATACTCCCAAAGCTGGAAGCCAAGTTGACTAAAGAACGGACCAGAGCTACTGCAGTCAATGGGAATTCTTCCATGGACTTCCATGGGCTCTGGATTAGGCACTCTATACTAAAGGAAAAAGAGTCCAAAGACAGCCCACCAAGCAATAAAGACATCCACCAATTTCACTAACATTAAATGAAAGTGTAAAACCACTATCACTGTTATTATTTTATCATTAATAAAGAAAGTCGTTAATTTGAAGTTGCAGTTGCTTTTACATTTATTGTATGACATTGTATTGGCAGTGTGTTATACTGTATAACGTCTGAGTTTTCTCAGAACTGCAACTCCAAAGCTTGATCAAACCAAGAGTGTATTGTTATGCTGGGGTTTGAGCAATCACATCACCTCATTGAAGCTGTTGGGTGTGATAGCCATCTTCCAACTGGGGAACATTTAAATGCCCCTTTGTTTAATGATAGCTGAAAAATGGAAAACCACCACCCAATGACTAGACTGCATGCAAGCCTGGGCCATATTGTGCAAGGGGTTTTCCAGGGGTTGCTTGGAAACAAAACACAGGGGCAGTGGAGTAGTTAGATTCCAGCTGTGTATCTGTAAGAGATAAACAGCAGAAAGTATACAGATAAGGCATGAAGGAAGCCCAACAGATTGCCCGACCAGTGCATGAAGTCTAACCCTAAGAAAAAACTCAGAGGGAGCTTTGGATAGAGTGCTGGCTGGAAAGAGGGTTGGAACTGTGGGCAAAGGAACTGTTTCCAGTTGTCTGATTCCTATTGTGTTCAGGGAAACAGGATGCTGTGTACACTCTTTAAATAAACAGGATTGCATGAAAGAAATACCTGACTCCATCATCAGCTTATCCTCCTAGCAGAAACAACATGAAAGTCCCAAATACTGGATAACTGCTCGGGTCAAAAGGGGTAATGGTATCTTAGATCACTTCAGTACCATTATTTAGAACATTATATATACCTGTGAAGATGAGGCCAGCTTGGGGCTTTTCACAAAGGTAGCCCGCAGCACACATGCAAAGGAGCAGAGCATTTGTTTAGGTTTGTTGTGTTATCTTTCTCACTAGAGGCCTGATCCAAAACCTATTGACTTCAGTGGGCTAGAAATAAGTCCCACATTTATTAATAACTTTACACAGTATAGTTAATGAATAGGTCATCTCTTTTAAGATATATTATTTAGAAACATCTAGAAAAAATATATACACAGAAAAAAATGACACAGACACATGCAAATTAATGCAAACAGTCATCGATCTTCTAACCCGATGCTTGCTTTAACGGGAATGGGGCACAAGGAAGCAGAGTATCAAATCATCAATGCATAGTACTGTCTAGCTAGTGTAACATAGCAGATGACTTTGCCAACATTATATTTTTTTGTGCTATGTAATGAACAGTGCTTAACTCTAACATCATTTCTGCTGGGTTATTAATAGCAGAAGGGTGCACTACATAGCAGGTTACTTTTTGAGAGTCCTAGGACTGCAACAAGAGTTAAATGTTAAAAAGCAACTAGTCTTAATGTAACTTTCTTCTGGTTATTTATTTTCTCAGGTAGGAAACTTGATATTAATCAAAATAAGTAATCAATTAGTATTAAACATACCATTATTGAAGCAAACAGACTCTGACCTGCCAGAAATCTAACCACAAGTGTAATTCTTCTGTAGTCTTGTGCTACTTCCAACTTCTCACAACTGATTTACTAAGGCTGAATAAAATATTCAAGGCTGTACATGTAGCATTGCTCTATGTTCTAAGGACTCTTCCGCTGTTTCCAAAATGCTATCAAGCTCCTATCTAGTAATAATTGCTAATGATACATTTATTATAGTTTTTTTATTAAGTTCTGCATCTGCAGTATTTCTGTGGTATGCCATTTATGGCAGCTGGCCTTCTATGCAGTTAAGATCAGAAAAATAGCAATATATGCCCCTCATTTATTCTATGGAAAGCTGGTATACAGTCATCTGGAGTTTTTAGCGGTGCATTGAGATGCATGTATAATACACAAAATGGCAACGTCCCAAAGGCCGATAGGTGATTTCTACTTTCATATCCTTTTCATGTTGTAGGGTCTATCCAGTCTACTAGGTGTTTATATACAATCATCCATCCCCATAGTATAGCAGGACTTATTTAACAATTCACGGACTAAAGGCCTATGTCTTTTTGGAATGGAAGATTGCAAGTTCTAGTCCCTGCACCCCTGAACTCTGTTTCACACATGTAGTGAGTGAAGTTATTACTGTTTTGTTTATGTATGCATTCAGCCTTAGACCTTCAGACCCTGGAAATGGCTCATCTCTGTTTTTCATGTCTATTAAAAAAAAAAAGACAGCATGCAGCTAAAGACAGTGCTCTCCTCAGCAAGGAATTACGCAGTTTTTCAGAGGCCTGACTAAAGGTCCATTATGATACTTTATAACTTTGTGTCAATACATCAGAAGCTCCTGCTGATTTCCTATTACAAGGGGCTAATTGCTATACCTCCTTCTAAGAGGGAGAAAAGCTAAATAGTGTCAAGTCAGGCACTAGCTATTTCCTTCCTTGTGAGAAATATTAAATCCTGCTGTGAATTTCTGCCAGGAGGATTTTCTAAACATTGTAAGAAACACATAGGGACAAAACCTATTCTTTGTTTATCCAGTTGTGTGTATGCACGTTCCATGCTCCATGTTTCTAATAGGTCCCTTACAACAGCTAGAAGTAAAGAGGAAAGCACTTTTCCTTTTAAGACTTCAGAATGTTAAAATAAGGTAGTCTGGTGTCTTAGTTTGGTCTAATTCTTTCAAATACATTTCCTAAATCTCCAGTAATCTCTTTCATAGATTCCTGGACTGTGCAATCTGAAAACCTGTTTCCATATAGCAATATTTTGAAATAAATTTGGTGAGGACTAGAGTTGACTTTTGGGCATTGCTTATAAAAGAAATATAACTGTATATGTATATAGCTAATGCAGGAAATACCTTCTACTGGCACATAAAAATGTGAGATAATCATAAATTTGTTGGTTAATAAAATTATTGTGCATTACAAATGGCTTCCAGATTACACAGTTCTTAACAATATGGTCATTTACTAAAATCACTTTTTTATGCCTTCCCATAGACTTTCAGAAGCAGAGCAATGAATAACCAATTTCTCCACATTCTCCTATATGATAAAGCAACTCTTCCCCTCAAAATGGCCAGTGATACAGGTTATTTTTCCACTTCCTGTTTAGGCTGATCATTTAAAAAGGTAACACTAAAATATATTCAATATGGACAAGCATTTCTATTTTCTTAACAACATTTGCAATGTCACTCCATTTCATCACCAAAGGAAAAGCTAGTTTTCATTTAAAAAGCCTCAGACAAACGAAGAATTGCTTGGGTCTACTGGATCAACAAACTCTCTTCTCTTCACAAAGAGCTAATAGAGTCGGTAGGGGGCTTACATCCTCTATAGACCAGCCACTGAATGGTGAGACAATTAAACATGTCAGCAGTAGAAAGGCCGCCACGTGGAGGGCACTAGAAGCTCATTAGCTAGTGCATGAATTTGCCTCCAGAGATGCAGCAGGCCCCCTTCTTTGGAACCTCTGGGTGTGTCCACGCTGCTGCTGGAAGTGAATGTGGCATCCCCTTAGCTTGGCTTGCACTAGCATGTTAAAAACAACAGTGTGGAAGTTCCAGCTCAGGCTGAAAGGCTAGGGAGGGAAATGGGTTTCAGAGGCTGAGTTCCAACCCAAACATGACTCTCAAAGCTATTTTTAAGAGTGCTAGCTCAAGCCTTGGCAAGTGTGTCAACCCAGGCTGCAAGACTCACTCCAGCAGCCGTGTAGACATACTCAGCGTGGCAACATACTAGGATTACAGTGGCTACTGCATGGCCTTGAGGGAAGGTTTCGTTCTCTAATTGCTCTGCAGAGAATGACACTGCTGAATAAAAATGCTCAGGTTCAGCACTAGGAACCAGAGTTGCCCCCAAGCCACAACTGAAGAGCACTATTTACTGATGAAAATTGCTTTCTGCCAGGGAAAAACTGGCATAATGAAAAAGATTCCCTCCCTCTCTTCCCCTGCCTTTCCATGAACCCCTTGTAACTGGCCTCTGAGCATACCATTTAATGAGAAGCTTTTCACACAGCTCCATTAAAGGGAATAAAAAGATACACATTTCTACTTCTTCTCAGAGTGACTACATACATAGTGGGAAGTGGGATAGTTTAAAGATAATTTTAACTACAAGCAAAATGTCAACATGTTGAACAGATGGAAGGGCTCTCGATTCCAGTTATAATTAAATATACCATGACAGCATATTCCACTTAAATGACGGGAATTTACATAAAAATAATTTCATTCTTTCCTTTAGAAAAGGGATGTCACTGACGTAAATACAGCCTAAAATAACCTCTGTATTTGTCAGATGAAAGGCTTGAGAAGTATTTTTTTTTAAATTCCAAACCCAAATGGTATTTTAAAGTGAGTTATTGGGTGTGGGGAACTCAGTGAGAACTTTTTTGTGTACTTTGCTAATTAAAATTACATGATAACGTCCTCTGATGTCATGCCAAGTGCTACACTGATTTTTAAGTGAAATAAAGTACTTTTATACTACATAAAAACTAAGCAAAAATTATTTTATTGGCAAATATCTTTACTTTGGTCCAGCTTCTCCACGATCTTGCACCTCATCTAGACATTTATACCACTGCAAAGTGAGCATCAAAGGCTACCTAATCAGAATGATAGTGTCTAACATTTATTTTGAATCCATTTGCACAGGTGTAAATGATTAAATTAATCATTCATAGCCCCAAAGATATTAAGGCCAGAAAGGGCCATTATTGGCCATCTGATCCAACTTCCTATAGAAGGTAGGGCTTTACAAAACCCTAGTTGGGATGATTTAGTTGCGGATGGTCCTGCTTTGAGCAAGGAGTTGGACTAGATGACCTCCTGAGGTCCTGTCCAACCCTAATCTTCTATGATTCTATAGCACAGGCTATAGAATTTCATCTAGTTTTCCCAATATTGAGCCCAATAACTTGTATTAACTAAAGCATTGTAGGAAGGTGCGGGGACCTTCCAGAGCAGCTGGGCCCCAGGAAGGGCCACCGCCCCAAACACAAGCTCCACAGGATTTAAACCCCCTGCCTGCCCGTCAACCCCGGAGGCGGACTGAGATAGGCCCAGCCGACTGGCCAATCCCCTCCGCGGAGGGCGGGACTTCCCCCAGGGAAAAGGGGTTAAAAGGCAGGGCCCGCTGCTCAGTAAGGGGCAGACGGCCAGCAGGTACAGACGTGCCTTCCTGCCGGCTGCAGCCCCTGCCGGAGCCCTGCCGGCCCGAGGCTCAGCATGGGGCCTCCTCGGAACTCAGGGGCTGGGAGCAGCCCTACCGCTCCGGGCCGGATGACTGGGTCGGGCCCCCAGATACCAGGGAGTGGGACGAGCCCCGGGATCCTCCGGGGGGGGAAACCCCTCCGGAGGCAGGTCCTGACCTGGACAAGTTGCCCGCCGCAGCACCCCCCGAGGCGGGCCCCAACTTGGAGGAACTACCAGACGCTGGAGTACCCCCAGAGGCCTGCGACCTGGAGGAGTTGCCCCTCACTGAAGGACTCCCTGACCTCCCGCCGGCCGAT
The DNA here is from genome assembly GCA_007922155.1 of Mesoclemmys tuberculata. Taxonomy (NCBI): domain Eukaryota; kingdom Metazoa; phylum Chordata; order Testudines; family Chelidae; genus Mesoclemmys; species Mesoclemmys tuberculata. Next base: position 15,563,962 of record ML675629.1, on the reverse strand, counting down.
GAGGAGGGCCTGCTCAACCTTCCCCGAGCCGTCTATCCCCCGGATCCCAAGGAAGGAGGTACCTGGGACTGGTGGGGAGGAAGTAGCCCAGGGGGCAGCCCAAACTGGTGCTGCGGTCAAAGGCCTGCCACCGCTGGCGTGTTGCGGGAGGACCCCGCTGGCACAGTGGCAACGCCTCTGCCACTGTTAGGGCCCTGGGCTGGGACGCAGTGGAGTCGGGTGGGCCTGCGTCCCCCTCCCCCTGTCCCTTTGATCTCGGATACCCGCACAACCCCTCCTCCAACCCGGCACTAGACTGCTCGCTGGCTCGCCCGCCCTGCCCAGGGGCCGGGGCGACAGACTGCTGGC
>ML675629.1:15498913-15563604 GCA_007922155.1 Mesoclemmys tuberculata | reverse complement strand
ACTGCTGGCTCGCCCGCCCTGCCCAGGGGCCGGGGCGACAGACTGCTTGACTAATTCCCGTTTATTCCAGGAAGGTGCAGGGACCTTCCAGAGCAGCTGGGCCCCAGGAAGGGCCGCCGCGACCGGCGTGAAGCTCCCGCCGGCTTACAAGCATATATCCCAGAAAGGAATCCGGTCTTGATTTGAAGACATCAACAGATCCATTGCTTATCTTACTAATCTGTTCCAATGATTTAGTCACCTTGCTTTTAAAAATGTGTGCCTTATTTCTACTGTGAATTTGGCTGGCTTTATCTTTAACCAATTGGTTCTTGTTATGCCTTTTTCTACTAAAGAGTCCTTTAGTATACAGTATTTTCTTCCCCTTTAAGATACTTATATACTAGTCACCCCAAAATCTTTATCATGAACTGAACAGTTTGAGCTCCTTACACTTCTTACTGTCAAGCATTCCCCCCCCCCCCCGGGGGGGTGAACCATTTTTTGTGACTCTTCTCTGAACTTTCTATTGTTAAATATCCTTTTAAAATGTGGATACCAGAACCGCATGCATTATTCCAGTATCAGTCTCATCAATGCCTTAAACAGAGGTTAAAAAAAAATCACCTCCTTACTGCTAACTCTCCTGGTTATATATTCAAGAATCACATTAGTCCTTTTTGTTGATACCTTGCACTGAAAATTCTAATGTAAACTCTACCTCTTTTCCTAAGATGGAGAAGCCCTATTTTATTAATTGTGAACTTAGAGGTCATCAACATTTTTAAAAACTCTTTCCATGAAGAATATTTCCATTATTTTTTTCATTGTTTAAATCAAGCTTTTAGGGCTACAAGTTTTTATTGGATCTACCCTAGTTATACTCTTAAATAGAAGTGTTTCATTAGCTTTTCCTTACATCTTCCAAATACGTTTTCATTTTTAAAAACATTTCCCCATCCATTTCACGGAAATACAGACATGGGAATTTATCTGGCTTTGGGATTTTTGTTGATTCTTCTGGTATTAATTTCTTGATCTCCTCTTCTGACAGGAGCTAGATTCTTGGCAATATTTCTTCAGGGAAATATACATTCTTCTTGTTTCTGGCATCTATCCTCTATTCTCTTCTGTAAGCACCAAGGCAGATCAGTCATCTAACTTTTCTTGGCAATGTCTATTGCTTTTGTCAATACACTTATCTCAGAGAGAACCTACTATTCTTTTCACTAACTTCTTATTCTGTATGTAACAGAGAAGATATCTTCTGTGAAGTTTCACACTCATTGCCGTAATTGAGTTACTTCTACTTTTATATTTAGTTAATTGTAATAACCATAATTATGATCATCATAATTTAATACTAATACCCACAATGTGCTTGGCACTGTAAATAAATAAAGGCAATCCTTGTTATAAAGAATTTAGAATTTTACATGTAGACATGGCTGAAGATGGGACCCACTGTGAAATCCAGAGATAGGAATGACTTAGCATTTAGTATCAGATGTACTGAACACAGTGCTTCATAGTGTGAGTATTCCTATTGACTTCAAGCAAGGTTTGCCCCTCTGTTCTATCTACATGTGTGCACGCCATCACTGCACAAGGATGAATGAATGTATTCTTACAAGACCCCCATGAAGTGGAGAAGTATCAGCCCCATTTTAGAGGCAGGCAACTGAGGCACAGAGAGATTAAATGCTTTGTGTTTCATAAGTAATAGCCAACATGGATTTGTCAAGAACAAAATCCTGCCAAACTAACCTAATGTTCTTCTTTGACAGGGTTATTAGTGGATGGAGGGAAGCAGTAGACATGATATATCTTGATTTTTAGTAAGGTTTTTGACAGTCCCACCTGACATTCCGATAAGCAAATTAGGGAAATGTGATCTAGATTAAATGATTTAACATGGGTGCAAAACTGGTTGAAAGACTAATCAGAGTAGTTATCAATGGTTCACTGCCAGACGGGGGCTGGACCTCGTGGGATCTGTCTCGCATCTGTTACTAGTAAATATTTTGACACTCAACCTAGATAATGGAGTGGAGAGCATGCTTATAATGTTTTCAGATGACATTGAACTGGGAGGAGTTTTTAGTATTTTGGAAGACAGGAGTTGAAGGCAAAACTCCCTTGAGAAACTGGAGACCTAGTCTGAAATAAACAAGAAAGTCAATAAAGACAAGTGTAAAGTACTACACTTAGGAAGGAAAAACCAAATGCACAACACAAAATGGGGAAATACCGGATAGACATTAGTACTGTGCTGCTAAAAAGCATTTGGGGCTTACAGTGGATCACAAATTGAATAGGAGTAAAAAATGTGATGCGGTTGCAAAAACTGGAAATATCATTCTGGGGTATATTAACAGGCGTGTCATATGTATGGCACAGGATGTACTTCTCCCACTCCACTGGGCACTGATGAAAACTCAGCTGGACTACTGTTTCCAGTTCTGGGTGCCACACTTGAAGGAAGATGTGGACAAATTGGACAGAATCCAGAGGAGGGTAACAAAAATGATCAAAGTTTCAGAAAACCTCATCTGTGAGGAAAGGTTAAAAAAAACTGGGCATGTTTATTCTTAAGAAGAGAAGAATGGGAAGAGGAGAACCTGGTAACAAGTCTTCAAATATGTTAAGGGCTGTTATAAAGAGCATAATGATGAATTGTTCTCTAGTGCACTGAAGGTAGGACAAGTAGTAATTGACTTATTCTGAAGCAAGGGAGATTTAGGTTAGATATTAGTAAAAACTTTTAAAATATAAGTATATTAAGCACCAGAATAGGCTTTCAAAGGTAGTTGTACAATTCCCATCACTGAAGGTCTTTAAGAACACTTTAGACAGACATCTGTCAGGCATGATCTAGGTTTACTTGGTCCTACCTCAGCACAGGAGGCTTGACTAGATGACCTCGTGAGGTCCTTTCCAGCCCTACATGTCTATTATTTGCCAAGATTAAACAAAGTGTTTGGTAGAGCTGAGAATTGAATCCAAGCCTGCTGAGTTACAGGCCTGTCCCTTAGCCACAAGACCATCTTTCCTCTCTAATGTTTGCTAAAGGCAAAAGTAGGCTGCTCACAATGGAGCACACATACAGCAAGTTGTCTGAAGCTTTTGGAACATTCTTGTTCTCATCATTAGGAAAATATACTTTTGTTTCAAAATTTATTGCAATCTATATACAATACAAATATTTCTTTTTAGTACTTTTGACCTCTCGCCATTTTCACAAGGCAAATCAAAGCACCACATTCCAATCTCATCTCTTTGTCTTTTAAAAAGGCTCTTCCCCACTTCCACCCCCCTTGGAATTCTGCTATAGATGACATCAAAGTCACTTCATTCCAATGAAAAGAATCTCTGATTACCTGGGTCACAGGAAAGCAGATCTCCTATGACATTACTTGGGGACTTTCTGACATTTCTTCAGGATCAGCAACAACTTAATTATTTAAAACCTACTGTTCAGTTTATGTCCTACATCTTCTGAGTCAATTAAAAAGTGCAGAAATGTCGATGAGGCATTTAAACTGTGATTGCAAGCTACATAGTTTAAGCTAATCACAGAAAAGCTTCCCAAGCATAACAAAAATGAACAATTATATGGTTATACAGGGCTATGGGACGGTGTGGCCAAACTGTGGTGCATGAGTTTAAAGTGCCGCTCGCAAAGGCCCCTATACCCTCCCGTTCCATTCTTTGCCTACCAGACTGGTAGGCAGTCTACTATGTCTTGCCTACTACGCCCTCATTTTAGTGTTGCAGCACTTGAGACCAGGGGAAAGCTCTGCACAAAGTTCCTGGAAAGTGGCCTTCTGCATTCAAAAGTTCTGCAGCCCCTGCTCATCATCCCATAGCTGCAAAATGATGTGAGCCGACAGGTCAGTTCTTGTTTCCTGGGTCCAGACATGGCACTCCGCCAGCCATGGACTTCCAGGAGAAACTGGGAACGGTTTCATTTGATCACTTGCAGCAGAGCAGCGTGACTGACATTGCAATGTTCCACGCGGCTCTGGAAATGCTCACAACAGAAGTGCACAGCTGAGCAGGTTTCTTGGGCTATGGATGTGCACAACTAAGCCAGCCTTTCGAAAAGAGGCACAAAAAAAAGTATTAGTTTGCCGTTGATATCAAGGGAGGGAGGAAGTGAGGAAACTGCATCATGGAAGGTTGAAGCCATGTTCCCATTCTCTCCTGTGACAATGTTTTGGTACAATGAGGCATTGCAAACCCTTCCCAAAATCCCCTGTGGTTGGTTGCTTTGTGGAATAGCTACCCACAGTACACTGATCTGTGCATTAATAGAAGCACTGCTAGTAAGGATGCGCTCCACTTATGCAGTGAGCATGGTGTCGATATGTCTGAGCAACTTAATTACTGCGGTGGCTGGATGTCAATTTAAATTAAGATGATTTAACTGTGTAGTGTAGATATGCCCTGAGAGTCAGGCTTTCTAGTCCTAAAGGCTGCTCGGCTTTCTTTTGTTCCAATTATGTCATCTGTTTAAGACTCTTTGTGTCAGTTCCACTCTCCCACCCCTCCCAACCTTCCCATTTTCTGCACTCCTGAAAATGGATTTCCACTTTCAGCATCTTTCCTTTGGTCTCTCTGGTGAACTCTGAGGAAAAGCAGCAGTTCTGTTTCACAGTAATATCTACCTTTTATGTAATAATATAAAAATGCTTCATATTCCCTTAATTACAGTCTTTGTATCTTCTCTCATTTAAGTTTTCCTCCATATACATATTTATAGCAGATTTTATTTGTCTTTTCAGCTGGTGTGGTCTTTATTAATAGTGGCTTTCTTGATCTTTGTTCACATTATTTCACTGTGTGCTTGCATGCCTCCCTTTGTGCAACTGGGTGACAATTTATATTTCTTGCATAACTCTCTTATTGCTTTCCACCATGATGATTTCCCATTTCTAGAATGTTTACTCCTTAATAGTAAAGGGTTACTAACAATTGCTAGTCTTGTTTCAGCTCACCTGAGTTGCTTAGTAAAAGGAACTGTATTTGCCTTTGGGGAGCAGTTGAGTCTAAGCATCACAGATGATGAAAAAAGAACAGTCACCGAGCAACAGCTAGGTTGAGATGGGAAGACTGATCTAATCAAATCTGTGCAGGTTTTTATAAGCAGCTTATCACTATACATTTCTAAACCCTAAACCACCTTTTAATCTTCCCAGCCAAGATACTGATTCCCAAACCTAGCCCACTGGCTCATGGAGAAGCAATATAAACTTGATGTGGTTCTTTAACGCCACTACCATTGCTGGGAGCAACAACAGTGGATTTTCAAAAGTAGATGTCTGAAGTGAGGCTCCTAAGCCCCTATTTAGGCACCTAACTAAACCTGATTTTCGAAAGTACTGAGCACCCAGCCAAGCCCTTTACTTCCTGTAGTCTCCTCCCTCGTTAATGGTACACCTTCCAACCTCTGCAGCAAGTGAGGCAGGGGTTCTACAGACAACAGCCTCGCTCACTACACAATCCTGCTTTATTCCCTGAGCACCTTTCATCCAGTTCAGTAAATGAGGCAGAGTCCTAAGGAAAAGATAGCGTGATCATCATGTATTTCGAGATGGTAACAAAGTAAACAACAATGGATTCATAAAGAAATAGATGGGCAGGACTGTGGTGAGACAGTGGAATGCAGGAAGGGATCAAAAATATATTTGAATTTTTAGGCACAAGAACTTGTCCAATGGTGCCATTTTTTCAACTGAAGAGGAAGTTTGCTCAGTAAGAGAGTTCCTGAAGAACTACCTTTAATGCTTAGAAGTTTTAAAAACAGTATACAGTAAGGAAGAACTGAAATCCATTTAGGAAATCAATGGGTGTGGTGAAGTGGTACGAGTATAGGACTGGAAGTCAGCAACTTGTTCAACCCAATTCTTACAGCTCACTCTCTTTGTGGCTTTAGGCCAGTCACTTCACTTCTCTGTTCCCAAAATGCAAAATGAAGAGAGCCCTGCTTATTTCCCTACCTCACAAAGTATAGTGAAGATTAGTTAGGCATTCCAAAGTGCGGTACAGAAAACGTTTAGCTTTCCTTTGCTGTTCCACATGATAAGAATTGAAACAGCAATTCACTGCAGCTGAACTGAACTGTGAAACACTTAGAATGCAAAGACCCTCGGAAAAATATCTTTAGGTTGCTTGTTGTATAAATCCAACTGTCTCACATCAACTTGATTCATTGTAATGGAATTGGTGCTTCTATAGCTACTAGTCTGGCTGGGTTTTTGGAAAGAAGAACAGAAGAATGCGAACATCTTCATTTTCAAATGGTTGGAGGTACATTTTCATCTGTTGTGCATTGCATTCGGGTCCAATGTTGCACTTATGCACACAAGTCAGGCATGCCCAATTACCAGGTTTTGTAGACTGTTTGCATAAACAAACAAAGAATTTGCAGGCATAGTGGGTATATAAGTGAGATTTCAGGTGTGAGTAAGATGCTTCCATTTGAAAACTTGGCTGAGAACATTTCTGCTCCTGTCAGTTTAGCCCCATCTGAACTAACACTCTCTAGGCTACTTGTGGACGACCTGTGAATGGCAGCAGCATTACTTCTAGTTTCAGGAGTGACTTGCCCACAGCCAGCCACTTAACTTTCACTTTTTTAGAATAGGAACAGAACTAAACCGGGCACATCAGACATCTACAAACGTTCCTGCTAAACCTAAAGGGCCTGGCCTGATCCCACGGAAAGAAATGGGCATTCTGTCGTGGACTTTAATGGGAGCAGAAACATACCCAAAGCTCAATTAAAAAACAAACAGAACATCAGCATAGGTCCTGAAAAAGGTTGCCACTACAGTGCGTGAGAGTGAGGCCTACAGTATACGAAGCCATATTTCTCACTTTGAAGCACAGCAGTGAGGTCAGTTACTGGCACGGACAATATCCTGCTATAGGATATGAATGCAGACTGGAGTCATCAAGAACTCAGACAGCTCCATTTTCCCAACCCACTTTATAATGCACCACGACGCTTGATGGAAAGTAGAACAGTACGTTTTTGCTTCTGTTCAATTAAAATGTAAAATCATTTCCACAGACTGGGTCAAACCCCACTGTCTCTACTCAGGTCTCACACAGGGAAAACCACCATTAGCTTCACGGGCAGTTTTTTCCTGAGTAAGGATGGCAGGACTTGGCTCAAACTGCTGTAATGTAATCATTGACTGACATGTAGATTACAGACCTGATTCTCATCTAGGGACCCCTTTCCATCACTTTGAGATCCATTTATTCCATTGTAGGGTTCGGAAGAATTTGTCACGCGGAATCAGTGCAGTTGGCAAGGCTAGGCCCTAAAAGTCCAGCTTGGGCCATGAGTAAGACTAGGCCTGGGGACCGCTCGGTGAGACTCCCCGCGGATCCGCCTAGGCCTGCCGGATGCCCCGGATGGGTCGGTTCTCTGGTTGGACTCACCTACAGAGTGGTTGATGGGTCTCCCCACTCTATTGCTTTGGGTAGGTGCTTTCTTCCCCTGCTTATGGATAGCTGGAGGGGGTGGTCGCTGGGAATACTCTTTTGGAATTGTGCCCAGTTGCTGGTAAAGTGACTGGAGGGAGCGATTTCTAGGACTACCCTTTTGGGATTGTCCCAGCTTCTGTTAATGCAATAAAATACTTTTACTTAGCCATTTCCTGCTGTCGGTCTGACTTCTTCCACCACCGAGATCATAAATTAAGAACCCCCCGCCCCTTGGCGGGATACATCCATCAAAGTAGATTAAAAGGGCTTTGGTAAATGAGAATCAAGTCTTAGATTTCTGCTAGGTCAGTTGAAGGAGCTCTTGTTGCTCAAGGCAAGTAATGAACAGATTTGTAGATTGTAAAGCCAGAAGGGGCCATTAGATCATCTAGTCAGACCTCCTGTATAACACAGGCAATTGAGTGACATTCTATGACCCCTTCCTTGAGCCCAATAAATTATCTTTGGCTATAGCCTATCTTCCCGAAAGGCTTCCAGTCTGGTTTGATATGAAGGGATGAAGAATCCACCACTTCCCTTGGCAGCTTGTTCCAGTGATTAACCACTCTTACCCTTAAAAACCTGTGCTTTATTTCTAGATTGAATTTGTCTAGTTTTGATTTCCAGCCACTTGTTACGCCATTCTCTGCTAGATTAGTGAACCCGCTCTTAGACAGAAGTTTCTTCCTATGCAGGTACTTCCACACCTCTTGATCTTTTTGACAAGCTACACAGATCAGTCTCTTTTATTTGCTCACTACAAGTCATTTTCTCCAGCCTTCAAATCACTTCTATGGATCTCTTCTGTATCCTCTCCAATTTTTCAGCATCCTTTTAAAAATGTTGACACCAGAACTGGATGCAGTATTGTTCTTACCAGTGCAGTATACAGATGTAAAAATCGCCTCCCTATGTCTATTCAGTACTTCCCTATTTAACTAGGGAATAATGCAATTAGCTAATTACTGAACGTTATTAACATCTGACCTATGAAATAGCACATGCAAATAACCAACAGTAACAAGCAGTAGAAACATGTAGTACAGTATCTTTAACACTATACATGATTACATTTTACTAATCCGCATGTGCTTAATTATCACCAAAATATTTTAGTCTGGTATCCGAATGCCTAGACATTTAAAGGGAAAGAACAGTATTTAGTGTTATAAAATGTAAATAATATTATTTAAGACTTATTTTTAGAGAGAAAAGGTTTGGTTTGGTATACACTACCCACTTGTGTAGATTTTTTTTAACCATCTCAGACCAAAAGACCGTGCAATTATGTGAGAATACACCTCTCAGGGAACAATTCCGTTACACACATTTGATTAGAAAGGAAGTAACTGAGTCCCTGATAGAGGAAAACATCCCTATTCAGGACAGCACTGAAGCACATGGTCAAGTTTAAGCCCATTGTCTTTTAAGGTAATGGGACTTACATGTGTGCTTATAGTCAATCATATATTTAAGTGTGGTCTTCAGTAGGAATGGACGTAGGAACTTGCCTAAGTGTTTTCCTAGATGAGGATATGAAAGAAGAGCCTCCCTGAATGGACTATTGGCCAGTCATGCTGGATGAAAGACAGGAGGCAATGGATGTGATTTAAATAGACAGTAACTTCACTAAAATATCTGGGAGCATCTGGCAATAAGTTGTGCAGTGCAGGTCAACATCGTTTCCTTAATCATTTCCACATAATCCCCAGCCTGGTCCTAGACATCCTGTTGCTGGGACCTTGCCACCCTCACCCATATGATGGTTAAGGGGGCTAGCAAAGGAGAGGCTGACTCCCCACTGCACCTGATGTAGGAGCCCTTAACCCCACCATCTCGGATCCCTTAAAGGATGCTTTACTTTAAATCCTTTTCCAATCCATTGTATATGGATACTACTTCCTTTCTGTAACAAGTACCTCCAGTGAACATCCACCACAAGGATGTGCCAGCAATTAGCATGGCTGCGTACCTCCATCCCCCGCTGGGTTCCTAGCTATTTACTGCTTCATTCCTTAATATGGACAAAAAACATATCCACTCCCAAGTCAGATAGGTGGAATAGCTAACACCCTTGGAAATGAGACTCCAGATGATGCGGGCTACTCGGAACAGGAGCAGAACCAGACCAGAACCTCGGTCTTCCCAACAAGTCAACGACTACCTGGATGTGTTTGAAAAGAAAAATGCAGATTCACTACCCAGCACACATGGAGAACGACTGTCCAACAGACCTACAACTCAGGGCAAAGGTTCCCTACAGATGGATGTGCACCACGTCTGAATCAGAGCAAGAGGCACTACATGCATATATCCAGGAAAATCTTGCAGAGGGCTGCGTCTGGAGATCCACCACTCCAGCAGGTACACCAGTCCTCTTCGTGTGGGGAAAAAGTGATGGACTACTGTGTCTCAGCATGCGATGGACTACAATGATTCAGGTAACTATTTGTAACTGGTACCCCCCGCACCTTATCCCAGAATCGTTGGGCTGCCTGAGGACTGCCAGGATCTTCACTAAACCATTTCTTCAGGGGGACATACAGTCTAGTGCATGTAAGACCCTGGAATGACTCATCTACCAGGAAGCATCATGGGGAGCTGTCTGAGCAGCCATGCAGAATGCCTGCTGGCTTCCACTCCAGACTTAGATTCCAGCAACTGACATTGGTTTGTCCCTGACTCTACTATATACACCTGTTGTCTGTAGCCTGGTATCCTGATCCGGCTTGTCTCCAACCCTCATCTCCTGACTGCAACTTGATAACTGACCATTGCACACAAGCCCTCCGCAGCCCAGCCCTGACAGTGCTTCTCCATCCATGTGGACTCACTGATGAGGGCCAGTAGTGAACTGGTGGGCTAAATGCACGACGTTATTCCCACACTTCCACTCACCAGCTCCTGCGCACATTCATGTGATCCTGAAGAAAGGAACAAACACAGAATTTACCACATAGGCTAGCAAATTAAGCCTGTCAGTGGTAGCATCCAAATGCATACACGTCAAGGAGGATAATTCAGTGGTCTGCCATTCCAGGCGGTGCTGTGGCTGTAACCCGTGCAATCCTGAATGAATTTGCCAGAGGTACCTCAACAATATGCCCTCTTTGACATTTCTGTTCATGGCGATTTCCTTCTCCAATGCAACTCCTTTCCCCACAAAGAGAGAATGGAACCTACAACAGGCAAATCTGCACCTCTTTGACTGAGCAAATCCTAGCCTCCCCCATGCTCTGGTAGTAGTAGGACTTTCCTTGCCATTTCTTAATTGCTCTGTTGATATTCTGAGAAACAATGGGGGAGAGGGGGAAGAGACCTGACACCCTGAATATCACCAAATTCCAAAGCTCTGTCTAAATTCTTCCTTGCCAAGCCCCTTATTAGCCTGATAGGAGAAGTGGAGTAGATTCCCTACCCAACTCAAAGATACACTTGAATGTCCTAGGTGCTCGTTGCTTTGCATTAAGACAAAATTGGTAAATAAGAAACCAGGCTTTGAGGTCTCCCTGCACCCAAATGGTTCTTCTCACTGAACAGACTCTCAAATCCCAGGATGGCCTGGTTATAAATAACCTCCCTTTCCAGTCAGCTGGAAGGGCAGGACCATCCCTCCTCAGACCTGCTCCAGCTGCTTCCTCATGCTCCCTATTCCAGGTAAGCTATCCCCTTACTCCCCGCTCCACTACTAGTTGTGGACAGGGCCCTTAAAAGGGCAACAAACCCTTTTCTCCTGGACAGCTGGACAAGGTCCACCACATACAACTGCAGTGAGCACACTTGATCAATCCAGCACCTCCTGCGCCAGTGAAAGTTTTGCCATTGTATTCCACAGATTCAGTATCTGACTCAACAGATGAACAAACTTCCCTAGTCGCTATGTTTTCACATGACTAGGCACAATGTAGGTCACACTATTTCATAGTCACCATGTTCAGTTTCATCCCTTAATTAAGGGAAAGAGTGAAGTCAGAAAGCAACTGTGTCAAAGAAAGTTTTCCAGTGCAGACTGCATTTTTTTTTTTTTGGCGCAGGGCTTAATGGTCTCCTAAGTGATGTCTTCAATTTGCTGCAGCCTTATAGTGAGTGGAGCAGATAAAGTTTGCCTCACTGCCTGGGGAAATGTGTTTGCTTCTAACATTTTCTAGACAGAATCATTTGTAACTCACTTGATGTAGCTAATGAGGGGCAGGGGTGGGGTAGGGAAAGAGTCAATCAGTATTTGATAGCATAATTCATGGCAACATAAAGGGATAAAACCATGTTATGAACATTATGGGCCAAATTTTAACTTGAGAAGTGACTCCTATTGAAATAAGTGTGAGCCCCACATGCACCAATCTAAAAATCAAAATTTGGCTCAGTAAAAAGAAGCAGCCAAAAGAAAAAGCATGTCTCTTTATAGACATGTGCGCATATCTATCAGAGAGAGAGAGAGAGAGAAAAAAATGGGGTGAGAATTTCATAAACAATCTTACACATACATGTTATATAAACTTCATTGTTAAGTTACACTCTAACTAATAAAGTACCCTGTCAGTGTGTGTGTCACTTGTATGTTCTTGCATCATCCACTAGCTTATCAATATCTAGCACAGAACAATTGTATGTCTTGTTTAGGGCTTGTCTACACTTAAAATGCTATTGTGGCACATCTGCACCACTGTACTGTAGCGCTACCTATGCTGATGGAAGGGGTTCTCCCATTGCTGTAATTAATCTACCTCTCCAGGAGGTGGTAGCTAGGTGGATGGAAAAATTCTTCCATTAACCCAGCTCTGTCTGCACTGGAGGATAGATTGACTTAACTACACCACTCAGGGGTGTTTTTTCAGGCCAGTGACTTTCAACCTTTTGAGATTACTGTACCCTTTTCAGGAGTCTGATTTGTCTTGTGTACCCTCAAGTTTCTTCTCACTTAAAAACTCCTTGCTTTCAAAAATCAGATGTAAAAATACAAAATTTTCACAGCCCACTATTACTGTGAAAATTGTTGGCTCTCAGTTTTGCCATATAACTATAAAATAAATCAACTGAAATATAAATATTGTACTTACATTTCAGTATATAGTACTTAGAGCAGTATAAACGAGTCATTGTCTGTATGAAATTTTAGTTTGTATTGACTTCACTGCTTTTTATGTAGCCTGTTATGGAAGTAGGCAAATATCTTAATGAGTTGAGGTACTCTCGGAAGACCTTTGCGTACCCTCAGGAGTACGTGTACCCCTCTTTGAGAGCCACTGTTTCATGCCACTGAGCAATGTAGTTAAGCCAACTCAATTTTCTATTGTTGAATAAGGCCTGGTCTACACAAGAATTAAAAAATGTAAGGAGGAATGTTGGTAAATATGAAGCACCTGGGCCATGTTTTCAACTGTGGCTGGAAGGAGCACACCCACAAAACCATGTATTTATGCACACCAGATATCTAGTTAAGCACATAGCTACCTGACTTGCATGAGTAAAAGCCCTGTTACTGATGCAGATATGGACTTCGGGGGGTGGGGAGGGGTGCATATTCATGGTCACATTTAAAAATCTGATCCAGAAAGCAGAGAAATAAAATTACTAATAAGATCTCTATCAGAACTCTGTGCATTAAGAATATAATGAACCGCACCCTCTAAAAGCAGTGCACGGATTTCTAAAATGAAGGTGTTTCAGCTGGTGGTGACTAAGAATTTAACTTTCCCTCTAATTCATTTGCACAGGCTCAAAATTGCTGTGATAGTTTCGTGCTACAGACGACACTATCAAAAGCTGTTGTCTTCAAAGAGTTGAAATGAACAGTATTGAGCGCCCAACCATAAAACTGCCCTCACATAATACACATTGTGCTCCAAAATAAAAACTTGCGTGATATTCTTCAAGATAAAAATAAAAGTTTCAGTATGATTCTTCATACAATTACAGGAGCGTCTCAGATAACAGAAATGTTGGTCAAAAGCTAGTCGGCAACTAGAAATAGTTTTAACTGCTATTTCATTCCTGATCCCCCATCTGTTGAACAGTCTACTCAGCAAACATATCACGTCACTGTTCCAAAGACCGAAAAAAACAAAGACACAGGCTGAGGGGAAATAGATTTCTTCCGCAAATCTTCTCCCCTCAACAGATTCTAGTGTAACACAAAATGAACGATGTAGGAGTGGAGAGGAAAGTTCCAAAGAAGTTCCAGCCAGCAGCTGGGCTGGGAAGAAAAATCTCCCAAGTTAAAATGAATAAAAAAAGTTTTAGGTTTTAACCCTTGACTACTTCTAAATGTATCAAGCAGGTGCATCTTGAAAGTTCCAAGCAGGCATGTTGAGGAATAAAGGATGCTTGCTGTGCATGTAAATGTACCTGCTGAATGTACTAGGCATGTTCCCATGTATGTTTAATGGAGTGCACCAGCTGTGCTGTGGAATGGACCAAACAACGCTCCCACAATTCTAGTCTGAGGGCAGGAATTATTTCTTGTTTCTTTCTTGGAACACTACAGCTAATACATCCCAGAATGATTCCCTTCCCCCCCCACAATAGCATTACATTGTTGACTCGTGTTTCCTTTGTGGTCCACTAAAATCCCTACATCTTTTTCTCTAGTACTCTTTCCTAGGCAGTACTTGCTCATTTTCTATTTGTGCAATTGATTATTCCTTCCTAAGTTTAATACTTTGCATTTGTCCTTATTGAATTTCATTCTATTTATTTCAAACCATTACTCTAGTTTGTCAAGATCATTTTGATTTCTAATCCTGTCCTCTAAAGTGCTTGTAACCCTTCCCAGCTTGGTATACAGCTATAGGACTTCTCCAGCAGACCGCTTACTAGTTCACGCAGAGGATCATATTTTCTACTGGGTGTGCATTTTATTAAGTATTTAATGACTATTTTAAGTTACTTTAAATATCCATCCAATATGTTTAATTCTATTTTATGCATAGGATAGAGAACTAATAGGTGCAGATGAAACCCCTTCTATCATTGAGACGAGATCCTTTATAAATTAATACTTTGTTGCTTTCCTTACAGGTCACAAAAAAGGAAATTTTTGGCATTCAGACAGCAACACATGTCACTTGTCTTCACTGCTCTGATGTTGCATAGCTTACATTAGAAAGGCTGTTTTCATGGTCAACAGAAGAAATGTCCTGTGCTTTATTAACATTCAAAGTAAATTATTTCATGCAATATAGAAAAATAACTAAATTTGAATAACTCTGAAGAGGATCTTTTCAGAGCACATCCCTACATTGGGGGAACTTATGGAGGCAGACTCCCCAAGGCATATCGGGAACACATTCTGCTACACCTCTCAAAGGGTGCACCAGACCTTCCGAGTGCCCAGAACATTCCTCTGGCTGATGTGTAGTGGGGGTGGGATCATGGCCCCATCTTCTCCCCTTTCCTTTTGGAGTGCTTGCATTGCAAAGAGGAGGCAGGGACTGCAGATATGCCAAAGAGAGAGATTAAAAATGCTAATGCTAAGAGAACTAAGGTGATATGACTGGGGACTAATGAGCTAGGCAGCAGTTCTGCTGAAAAGAAACTGGGGGTTACAGTGGATAAGAAGCTGGGTATGAGTCAGCAGTGTGCCCTGGTTGCCACAAAGGCTAATGGCATATCGGGCTGCATTAGTAAGAGTATTGCCAGCAGATCATGGGAAGTGATTATTCCCATCTATTCAGCATTGGTGAGGCCACATTCGGAGAATTGTGTCCAGTTTTGGGCCCCCCCTTGGATGTGGGCAAGTTGGAGAGAGTCCAGCGGAGGGCAACAAAAATGATTAGGGGGCTGGAGCACAAGACTTATGAGGAGAGGCTGAAAGAACTAGGCCTGTTTAGTCTGCAGAAGAGAAGAATGAGGGGGGATTTGATAGCAGCCTTTAACTACCTGAAAGGGGGTTCCAGGGAGGATGGAGCTAGGCTGTTCTCAGTGGTGGCAGATGGCAGAACAAGGAGCAACAGTCTCAGGTTGCAGTGGGGGAGATCTAGGATGGACATTAGGAAAAAGTTTTTCACTAGGAGGGTGGTGAAGCACTGGAATGGGTTACCTAGGGAGGTGGTGGCATCTCCATCTTTAGAGGTTTGTAAGCTGCAGCTTGATAAAACCCTCGCTGGGATGATTTAGCTGAGGTTAGTCCTGCTTTGAGCAGGGGGTTGGACTAGATGACCTCCTGAGGTCCCTTCCAACTCTAATATTCTATGATTCTATATGGTAAAATTCACCCCTGTCCACAAGGTGCCTCTGTAACCCTTGTTACATCACATAAGCACGTGTTATAGGAGTGCTTGAGGCCTGTACGTATGTAAATAATTGATTGATACAGTGCCTATTGATGGAGCACAAAAGCATGTAGCAACTGCTGGATTTTGTAATACCAATAAAACTTGATGATGTTCCCTGCAAACAGCTTCCTGTGTCCAAGTCATAACAGCTCTACTTTGACAGTTTAACAGGGCTTAAGTGGTATATAGGCCTCATGGGGGCTCTCTACACAGGAGTGAGTTGTAAGCCTGGTGAATAAAAAAAAAAAAAAGATATTACTTTTTAAATGTGATATGGTAAACACACAAACAGCAAAAAGCCAGCAGTACCCGTGCAGTGACTGGCTTTACTGCATTGACGAGCAAGCTAATGGTTTCCTTCTGTGAGTCACTTCACTAACGAGAACAATTAGCGACTAAAAGTGAAGCAACTTCTATTGATTTTGATGTGCTTTGGTTTAGGTTCTTTTTTCGGGCACCTAAGTGCTGGAAACATAACCACACATAGACGTCAGAGACAGACACCACCATTCTGAAGGACAGATGTCAGGAGACCAGGAGCAGTCTTCTGTCAGAGCAGGAGTCAGGCCTACTGGTCAGACTCCAAATACCTGAGCCCCAGATCAAAGCAGAGTGAGAGCTGGGGATTTGAGCCAAAGGTCAGAACTGAAGAGTGTGAATACCAGAGCCCAGACAGAACCAGGGCAGAGGGTCAGAACCAGCTTACCTGGAGTCAGGGAAGACAGGGACAAGGCTGGGTGTAGGGCAGAGTCTAAGCTGGAGTGAGACAGGTACAGCACTTGGAGTGCAGCAAGCCCAGGAAGACACCAACTCCACAGACATGTGCACTGAGTTGCAATTGATCTCCTGCAGCTGTTAGGTTTAAGAGCAAGCGCCTTGCTGCCTTAGCCAATCAGGTGGCTCTGGTGTGACTCAACTGCACTTGTTGGTTGCCTGACGACTGGGCGGATGCAGCTATAGGCCCCCATGGGGTGAGCGATGGAACATGGTAATCATGAGGTACCAATATTGGAACAATATGACACACAGGTGGGAAAGAAACTGAAGAGGGATAGGACTCCAAGTAGATAGATGGATCTGGGTGAAGGCAAATGCAAATTTTCTAATAATGGAAGAATTTACAATATGATTCAATAGGTTTTTATCCATCTCTCTATGATTCTAAGTGTAAAATAAAACTGGTAGAGAAATAGAAATTGTATTTTAAAGCTTCTGAGGGATTAGACAAACAATAAAGTTTTAAAATAATTTTAAACGAGACTGCGAGGTACTTTAATTTCAAACTTTAAGTAGTTGGAAATGGAAATTGA
The DNA here is from genome assembly GCA_007922155.1 of Mesoclemmys tuberculata. NCBI lineage: Eukaryota > Metazoa > Chordata > Testudines > Chelidae > Mesoclemmys > Mesoclemmys tuberculata. The sequence continues at coordinate 15,546,542 of ML675629.1, read as the reverse complement.
AATGTTTTACAACTAAACTAAAATTAATAGATACTGGTTTGTCCTTTATTAAAAAATAGTTATTTTTTCTTTAGCGTGATCCCTGTAGGATTTGAAACCAACACTATATAGCACTGTTTGTGCATGCTTTACAATACATAAAGTATATACTGGATGGATCTCATATGTGTAAAGCTGAAATGGAGAATGAGTAGACATTGGTATCTGCTTAGAGATAGGTTAGACGAAAGGAGCGGCTTTTAGTTAGAAATTTGAGAACCCAGTTCAACCAGCCTTGTTGAGGAGAACACTTAAGCATGAGTCTCATTTAAGTCAATGAGTTCTTCAGCATATATGCAGAAATGCTGTTCTGACTAGGGATTGATTTACTAACTACAAGTTTAAGAGCTGTCCTGAATCAGTACTTGATCAATGGAAGGGATATTAGTTTTCATCTGAAAAGAGGGAAGGCCTTTCAACCATGGAAACAGTGTGGAAAAAGGCACTGAAAATTGTTGATGTTCAGTGAAATAAACAAAGATGATAAATGGTGAGAAGTAAATTGGGTGAATTTTTTAAAAGTCTAAACCAAAGGAAATGTTAACCTGAATATCCAGAATATATTTCTAAAAGGGACTGCTAATAATCTAATTCCTAATAAAAAAAAGAAAAGAATTTTTTTAAGTATTTTAAATCAAGTGCCATCCCTTTAAAAGAAGTGGCTTGAGCCAGGAGACATTCATGCAGTGTTTTAAGTGTAGAAATTCAACAAGCTGTAAAATATCCAACTCTCCTAGTTCTTGCACAAGTGAGTTCCAGAATGAGTTTGTTTCAGCTAAATCAGAGGAGTAACTCAGAACAATGGGAAAAGGTGCTAATGACAGAAATAGGAACAGCATAATGTCCATTATTCCAGAATCCATTATAACCCACAATTTCCACCTTCCGTCCCTCAGAAAAAGTAATGAACCTGAGTTGAAATCCAAGTGCTGCAATTTACACACCAGCCATGATTAAAACAAACCCCACAAATGTTACTCTGGCATTTAAGCATGGTTTGGACATTTTTTTAATGACTACTATGCTCTTTCAGCAAGTGTCAAGGAGGCTGTAAATCGGCATTTAGAGAAACAAGAAGGTTCAACCTGTTATAATATTAATTCAAGTCTGCATGTCTCCAGGCATAATCTCAATACAACTTCTTAAAACCTCATTCTGATTTAAGTGGGATTTGCCTAAATAAAGAATTCAAAGCTTGGGAATGAGCAGAAAATTGACCATAAATGGCACTACATTGTTGTTTGTTAGAAAAATACTACAGAATTGGCTCAAACCCTTACATTTTGCAAAAGTGTTACTGTTACATTTGAAACATTACTGCAGAGCATTAGTATCTTTTTAGCAAGGGAAAAGTAATGGGGGCAGATAAGTCAGGAGTAAACATTGTTTCATATTGTATTCAGATTTGAATCAATTGCCTGTCTTTCCCTTTCATCATAATGATTCTGTTTAAACCCAAACCCGGAAATATTCAAGTTGGATGATGGACCTTATACAAATAAATAGAGGTTTAATTTAGCCATAATCTCTGTCTTTAGAAAAAAGATTTAAGACGTATGGAAGCTGCAGAGCTATGGACTTTTTGATAACTAATAGTAGGGGAAACTTTCTTTGCCTCAAAGTGATCATTCTCTATGGATGTACTTCAGTAGCCTCAGTGCTTATGTGCCACAGTTCCACTGTCGTTTCAATTCCATTTAATAGCCATCGTTACCCCAGTAGATAGAATATGTATACCAGCCCAGCAGACCTCAAACATAACAATAATTGCAACACCCCAACAAACTTCAGTAAGCTGAGATGCTTGCTTTTTGTTGACAAAAATAAACATGCATTGCCCACATTCAGCAAACAGCAAGCACAGCTGCATTGCCTCCAGTACAATATGAGACACCAGTAAAATATGTTCAGATGAAATCCAGAAGACAAGATGCAAGACTCTCACACGGACCTTCTAAATCGTCTGCAAGCCTCCTTAAAAGCTCGGCTAATGGATAGATTCTCATCTCATGCAGTGTATAGTGGGCCAGATTCTCAGCTAGTGTAACTCAGCATCGTCCCACCGACTTCAGTGGGGCAGCTTCCAAGCAGTGTCCATTTGCACCAGCTGAGAATCAGCCTCAGCAGGAGTTTGCATACTGATAACTAGATTATCGAATGTTTGGGGCTAGATAGGGCCCTATAACTTTGCACAAACGCACAGAAGTTAGAGGAAGGGCACAAACAGGTTTTTTCCTTCCAGTGTTTCAGCAACAAGGAATGTTTTTGTTTGCTTTTCTGGGTAAATCCTGTAAGCATCAGCCCTGCACTTAAGCAATGACTTGCCAGTGAAACAAAGGGCCGTATTCTGCTCACGTTGAAGTTAATGTCAAAACTCCCACTGATTTCAGTGGGACCTGATTTGGCTCCAAAATGGGACACAGACTTTACTGTATACACAATTTCCCAAAAGAATCGCACCACAACTAACAAAAAGCATTTCACCAAGCTCTAACAGCCCGTACAGTCAGTTAAGCAGAACATCCATAACATCACTCTCTTCTTACTTCCGCTCATTTTACATTCCACTTCCCCTGTGCACCGCACACAGGGGCCTGAGACAACTAAGTCAGAAGGATCAGCAATCAGCAGGTCACATGGATTTAACATTAGTGCAGGGAACTACAGTAGGAGTTAGTAAGGAGCTGTCCTGGGAGAAAAAAGGAAGCAAACTGGGCAGGAGACCAAGTTGCTAGAATCTGCTTCAGGGGTTTTCTAGGAAGGGAAGCTGTAGCAAGAGCGAGGTTGGCATCATAACAGAAGCAACCAGCATGGCGCTTATTTTCCAGTGGGTTCTATTGTGTAGATGAGAAGAGGTTAGGTGAAGAACTTCACCCCTTAAAATGTAGCCAATGTCAGCAATCTGTGAGGCGAGCCCCAAGCCAAATCTATCTTATTACTTGGGTGCTTAGCATTGCTTTTTCTGCACTTTAGTTAAAAATCTGAACAAGTTACAGGAGTCCACCAAAACAGTAAGCTGTCCACAAAAATTCCTTCTGCTTAGTAACAGGCAGATAATAATCTGGGCTTCATTGTCAGAGCTATATAGAAAATGAATGTCTGTGCTGCTGAATAAAACACTCACAGTTTGAAGGCATTGCCTTTCCTGGCAAGGACTATCTCCCTGCTCTAAGTAGAAATCTTAACATGAATCCTTAAGGGACCAAGAGCCTTACATTTCACCTCTCTTTTAGAGGATTTTCTTGCCTGCCCGGTGCATGCCACTGAGTTACTGCTATGATTACTTTCCTTCCTTGCAGGACAGATGAGATCTTCGGGATGCAGGACTGCACAGAGCATGTAGGATAATGCATCCCTTGCATTCTAGCCCACAATCCACCCAGACAAAACTGGTTCTCATCACCACAATATCTTAGACTATTGCCCACAAACAATTCAATCACACATTGCATTTTGCTAGGATGCTTCATGGTCAGTCAACTTCTTTTGTTACGTTGTGATTCTTATTATTCCTGCTTTTAATAGACAGCAGGACTTTCATTTTAAGCCACTATTGACGCAATTTCCTTTAGAATTGGAAAACTGGATTACTCATCTTCTCTTGCTCTTTCACGCTGGCAGAATCAACCTAATAAAAATGATAATTTTACATAAGTGTTCAGACCTATTTCAGGACATTATTCCTCGTTGTGTTGCTGATGAACTCTAGGAATGTCAATGAGGCTGTCACAGAGTTCCTCTGTGATGAGAGAAGAATGTCCTCAACAGTTGTATTGCATGCAAGTAGGCCTTCTGATTTTGATGTGCTGTATATTAGAGATGAGCAAGAACTGCATATTTTACTACTGAAACAAGGCCTAGATCTGAATTTTGAACACCTCAAAATTGAGTTGGACAGAGCAGAGCTTTCAATTCAGCTCATTATATAGAAGCCAAAATCTGGATCTGGATCCGTGTTTAAATTTTGACCACCACCAAAGCTCTAACATTTTGATTTGGGCCCATCTATCATATCATTTGGCCTTCTAACATTCTTTCTGTGCATTTTAGATCACACAAGTGGTGACTTCCTATTGGAGAAATGCACTAAGCCACTGACCAAATATTAAATGTATATGAACATGTTGGAGTTTTGAAAGGAAAATGAATGCACTGGAACTATTGCTCATCTTCTTGCATTATAGTGCCCTCTGAATGGTTAGAGAAAGGGGGAAGAGTTTTAGGAACTACATTATTTCTGAGGAAAAAAAATAACATAATTAAACCCATATTCATCAGTTGAATCAAATTTGTAGCTAATGTGCAAGGTGAGCAACATTAATCTGCAGAATTCACTACCACAAGATAGCTGAGAGGCAAAGAGCTCTCTGGATTGCATGAAGTATTAAACGTGTACATGAATAATAAATACAAACACCACCGCTTTAAAAGATGATAACTAGTAAAGGAACCTCAGGCTTCAGGATATAATTACTAAGAAATAGGAAGACATTCCTACTATGGACAGATTTTTGCCTACCTATCCTGTATAGGGTTTCATTGACATATCTGATACTTCTCACTATCAGAGACAGGATTCTGAGCTCAATGGACCAATGGTCTGACCCTGTATAAAAATGCCTATGTTTCCACGAACCTTTAAGAGTACCAGAATCACATTTTCAGCAACATTTTTACTTTGCCTCATTCAACCTTTTACGACCCCCATATTTGTAATACATAAAATATTTCAATTTTCCTTTATATTTTCCCCCCATTGGATTCATCATGTTGGTACTCTACAGTAGTCCAATTTAAATTTCCTCAGCTGATTTCTGCCAGTCAATAAAGGCAGTACAATTAACTTCCCTCACAGCTAATTGCAAGCATGACCAGATACCTTTGTAATTTGCAGAGATCTGCAGGGCAAAGAGCACTCAGTCCATTATGTGCTCAGTCAGAGACCAAGAGGATTCTAGATGAGCCAGTCAGAATTGCTCCTTCTGATTAGAACACAGAACAATGAGATAGTTGCTGCCCCAAAGAGCTTACAATCCATGCCAATTTTCCTCAGGTTCCTACTGCGAAGTAGCTAGCCAGTGCTTACACTTGGTCCCACACAGAGGATTGATAGATGTGGCAACACTACAGATATGATGCATTCATTACTATAGTCAAAGAAAATAAGCCCAGGATGTGGACAAGCAAGGGGAAAGAGACATGAGGCCTTACTGATCAAAGCTTTCCTAAATCCGTTATAGTTATGCCAGCCACCTTGCAGGCCATGTGGGACAGACACACTCCCTGCCCTGTAGACCGTGCGATCTAATGGGAGCACCAATGGTTTAAGCTGAAATAGAAGAAGGAGCTCTCATTGTACTAGAGAAGGAGGAGAGACCTGTGAAAGCATCACTCCCCACACCAGGGAGAGAAGGGGGAACTTTCTTTCCATCTACTTTTACCAGAGAAGGGAGAGCTGTGCTTTTCTCCTCCCCACCCTAGCCTTTACCCTTCCTTCCCTTAACCTGTAGTAGATATAACACAACACACAAGAGCTGCAAACAGGTGACAAACAGAACAGGCTGCAAAAATAAGCTCATGTGCTAACTTGGTTGTTATGCACACGTCCTAAAATACGTACAAAATTTGTGATTGTTGTAGTTTCATGCCCAGCCCACTAAAACCCCCCGCCCAGGGCAAAGTGCCCTTTACTGAGATCCCTCTATCATCCTTCAGCGTCCCACTTCTCTGCCAACCTCCCTCACATTCCACATTCCTCATCCTCACTCAACAAGGCAACTGAACAACCACAGAGCTTAATGGTGGATTTTAACTGCATAATCCGTCTTTGTGAGTGAAGGCAACGTTACAGATTTTGTTAGCATGGATACAAACAAGCCTGCAGTGGAAGATTTGGCAGATGAAGAGTGCTAGCCACAGTGAGGAGAGAGATTCCAGAGACTAGAAGACAAGAGGCAGATGAGAATGACATGGAGACTTACTGCTCCGAGCATGTGGCTGAAGCAATTTACGGCTTGTCCCCAACAATGAAGTGCCAATAATGTGGGCGATTGACAAAGACCTACTTGTTATATTGGCGATATTACAGTTTTACAGGATTGCCATTTCTGAATTAAAATAATGCAGAATGATTTTTTTAAAAGTACTGACTACAGTATTTGTAAAAGTTTAATATGGCCCATATTTCATAAACACCATAACATACGTACATCTGTTACTGAACATTTCACATTAATAAAGGACTCCTCAAAATTAGCCTCTTTGCAATGAAACTAACTGGGGAACATGTAGCTGGATGAATTTAGTGATCTCTTTTATCTGGGATGCTGCTTATTTTGAACAATTGTGAGTGTACCTGAACATCCCAATTATGTGGTTTTTAAATTACAGAACCATATGGACCAGATTCACCAGTATATTCTGGCTGATCGTGCTGCATAAACCTACATTAACTACCTTGTTAAGACACAATTATTGTTACTTTGCATTACTGGAACTAGTAAAACAGTTAAAGCATCGCAGTGAAACTGGACTATATTTTTGTTTGGGTCACTGAAGACCCAAGCAGCATTAAAAATATGGATGTCTTTTTAAATCCATAACTTGTATCTGAGTATTGCCTCCTTTTCAGAAAGAGAGACCCAAAGAGGTAGAAAGTCTGAGTGCCTTTAATAAAGGCTTCCAAAACAAGCCAGATGTTCGGAGCAGGTTGTATTCTATAATAAATAATCTTCTCTAAAGGAAACTATGGCTTTGATGTCTATGAGTCTCTCCCACCTGATAGGAGGCATGCCAGCAAGAAAGCATCACTGAATCCAATTGGATGAGAGACTGCAATGATACTGTCAAAAATGTGCACTGCTGTCTAGCAGCCTTCAGTTAATGAAGGAATTTCAAATTGCACAAGTTCAGATGCTGCGATTCCAAGTTCACATGTGGTGACCATGACAGATCATTTTCAGCTGACCCATCTCCTCCAACCCCACCTGAAAATGAGATCCACAGTATCAGCAGCAAGCAAGATCATGGCGTCACTGCACTAGTCACTGCACAGACCCTTACCAAGACGGTATGCCTATTTACATGTACTGAGACAGAAACAACCTAGTCTGGTCCCTTCATTACCATGCCCGCTGTGACGGCATTCATTCACCAAACCACTCAGGTTCAAGTTCTTTGGACTGTGATCCCAGAATGGCAGAGAAAAGGAAAGAAACAGCAGACCACTCTTGGCCAGGAAGAACTCATAGCTCCTGGATGCAGCACAAAGCAGCATTCTGAAAGCAATTTGTAGCACCTTTCATTGTGACTGACAAGCCAATTAATGCCCAAAATTGTCTTTACAAAGCAGTTTCAGCAGCCCCATTCAAGTGACAGTACACTCATTACATTTAATCTGTCCAGCTAAATTACAAATTCCACAACCTGTCAAAGTGGTTTCAACTAAGTGTATGCATAAACACATGCCTATTACAGCTTGGAAACAGTTTGGGAATCTAAATGCATATGAAATGGCCATACTAGACTCCGAACCAGTCCTCAAAGTTTTACAAGACTGTGTTTGGCAGAGACATTGAGACCACTGCAATGCAACGGTCAAAGTGAAATTACTCCGGATTTACCCAGTGTAACTGAGATCAGAATCTGGCCCTTGCCATCTAATACTAGTTACACATAGGATTTGATGTTAGCTATCCCTGTTGAGTCAAGTGTCCCAGCAGGAAACAAACAAATCTGGATAATCAAAGCAGCTTTGTGTCTCCAGGGAAAATGGACTCTGGTGTGAGGTAGCAGAAAATCACCTCAGATATAAATTCTTGTATTTTGAGGAAAGGGAGAATAAATTCAGACTAACAGCAGCTGAGTTACTGAACTCTGGTTCTCTGTGTTGTGAGTGTGGAGACAAAGGATGTCAATGCTAGGCCACATTCCTGGGGGGCTGGGAATTGAGCCCAGGCTTTGGACATGAATTGTCCTCCATGGGACCCCTGACTTGGGCTGAAAAGACCATGTACTACACAAGCAATAATCATATGCAAACCACAGCAACTTTTTAAGCCTTGAAGTTAGGGAAGGAGGGAGCATATCAGAGCAACTTTCTAGTAGTGTCCAGAGCAGGGCAAACCTGCCCAATAGGTACCGTGGTAACAAGGGCATAATATGAGTAGGCTATATTGCCCCCTTTCCCCCCGCCGACCATTCCTCCCCATACCACCTGGACAAAGAATGTGGTAAAAGGGTGTTATCTCTTCTTTCCCAGGCAGCATGTCTGTTAGGGAAGGCCTAGGATCTCTCCCCCTAGTTCTTTCCTTGTTGCTAGTTTGTTAAGGGATTTCATGGTCATTCCTGGCTTTAAGATAAAAGTATATGCTATGCAAGTTTCATGGGAAATAACAAACAGGGACGGATATAATTATATACCTCACCTAACCATTAATATTCATTTTATACTCTTTTATATCACCAAATAGGAATTTTATGGGGTGTTGTAGAAGTGTGTTTCCATATTATTTTAAATAAAAAGTTGTAAAGTAGTGAACTTGGGGCTCACTTTGTTGGGCACGTGTGACAAAGGGGAATGAGTGGACTAGAAGCTGTAACTGAATAAATGCTTCTTATCACTCCACCCGGCTCAATTTCTCTCTCTCTTCAACCCACCCTGCAACATGTGTATGAACACTAATTTTATTCAGTGAAACTGTAACACTGATTTGAGAATGCAGACTTAGGGGAATAGTCTTAACTCGATTCACAAGCCTATTATCATATAGTTCTTCTGAAACTAATGGGATTTATGTAACCCAAGTCTCACAGGTGTATGTTCTTTTGAATAGGAGATAGAGTGTAAAGTAAGATTTCTCAGGCTCATGTGCTTTTAGCCTTGATATATATTTTTTAATAAAGGAAGTTGCCTTCCTGCAAACTGTACTTAATGACAAAAATTACCAGTGAGGACATCTCATCTTCAATTGAAATGATGGTTATCATCCATAAAACCCACCAAAGAATAGTTATTTCAAAAGGGCAGTTTCATAGCTTCCCAGTTATAGTTTTGACTCATTTTTTGCAGATATGGGAGAGGCGGTACGTTTCTTTTGTTTGTTTGTTTCTTGTGAAGTTAATTGACACATTTAAATTTTCTCCTTTCAAAAACAATAGTGGTAGTTTATATTAGAGCTTATTTATAAGTAACGGAACTGTTCAGTTCAAGCAGTCCTCTTGCCCAAAAGGCTATAGGTAAAATCCTGGCCCCCTTGAAGTCAATGGCAAAAATCCCATTGACTCAGTAGGATCAGGATTTCATCCTCTGCCTACCTACATCCTTACAGCCCATAATCACATCAGAGCACTTCACAAATATAGTGATGACAATACCACTATCTCTCTCTTCTTCCATGCAGGCCTGCGAGTGGGTTTTCATGTTTGGGTTTTTGTTTTGTTTTGTTTTTTTAATACTGCTCCCACTTTTGCTTTCATACCAACACATTTGGTGCTTATCCTGACACAGTATCAGTGACTACATTCTGCCTACCTCAAATTCCCCCTAGAGCACTGGATTATGTAGCGAGGTTATCCAGTTTCATACACATTCACACAGTTTGATCTGAAATTTTCACCCAGAGTCAAGAGGAAGTCTCCCTATTCAGGACAGCATTTAAACATGTGCTTACTTTTTAGCACCTGCATTAGTCTCTTGAGACTTAAGTATATGACAAACATTACATATATGCTTATGTGTTTTCCTGACTTGCCACGCAGATTCTGATCTCAGTTTCAATGACAGGTGGTCTATAAATTGTGCTTGTCGTCATCAGTGAAAGAAAAAAGTAGGACTAGAAACAAACGGCAGATGAAAGCTACATGACAATATTAAAAAGGTTAGTTATAGCTAGCTATTCTCATCTCTGCTGTAAGGCCAATGAAGCCATGGGAAAGATTCCAAATGAGTTCAACTACCTTTGGATCAGGCCGTAACAGAGTAGACAAGGGAGAGTCTGGCACCAACCTGATATAATAAATGAACAAACTATTTCTTAAATTATGTTTTAAAAGGTTACAATTTCCCAAGCACCACCATTAATAATACTTTTGTAAAATGCTGACAATGTGGGTTCAATATCGATGAGAAAATCTGGGTACTTCTGTTTCATCATTATTTAGCCCCAGCTAACTATCACTCAAAATGACGTGTAATCTGCTAAAGTCTGGTGTGAAACAATAAAAATAATGCTACTGTCACTTAAAATGCATAGCCAGAGATTTTCAAATGGAAAGTCACTCGGTCCAACTCATCTCCAGTATAAAGCCACTGACTTCACTAGAATTCTATTAGGGGTTTAACTTGGCCCAGGTTTGAGCAACAAAATGATGAAAGAGTAATAGGAACCGAGTAGTGCTACCAGAAAATTGCACAACTTTGAAAACTCTTGAGTCAAGCTTGATGAGACAGTGAAATCCACCGGTTACCCAATCAACTGGGTATTTTTTACAATACAATACTTATTTACAACACTACTGATCCACAGACAAATATTCCTTAATTGCACCATCTCATGCTCTAATGAATGACCCAAGGACTGAATGCTTCAAAGCGTTGCTACTACATTGCGAAAAATGATGTGTTATGAATCCTTTAAATGAGCATGCTTTACAAGTCAGCAAATGGACCAGAGAGAGGACTTACATATACACACCATAGAGAGAAAATCACATACCACAAAAACTGAATAGTGCTCCAGATTTTAAACCTGCAGACATGTTATTATATACTCAACAAATATGTCCTGCCTATAACTCTAAGGACAATCATACTGAAGAGGATTTCTTGTTAAAAAAACTTTAAAATTGCCGAAACATTGGACCAGAACAATCCAGTGGAGTTACTCTAGTAGAAATAGTGCCTAGTAAAATATTATAGATTGCCTGCAGAGTATGGCTTTCACAATTTGACACCTACATTTACTTCTACTTAAGAAGCAAGGTAACATGTTGAGATATGGTACCTTCACATCCGGAATCTGCATAGGTCCTACTGCATCACTGGTACTCTTTGAATGGGGCAATGGCTGGCTTGCCCTGAGGATAATGAAATTAGAGAGGGATGATGTGAGTCAGAACCACCTACCCTCCCCACCAATATACTACCTGTAACTCTCACTTATGCAGATTTCCCCAGTCGGACAAATTCCATTCCCATATTAGTTTAAAACTGGAGTCACTTCACTGAATCAATGAAGTAAATCCTAATTTAAAGAAGTAAAACTGAGAACACAATTTGACCGACAGCCTTCAGTGCAAGGACCTGAATAAGTGTAAATTACTCAGTTGAAAAAGGGTTGCTAGATAGGACTTGTGTCCTACTCCATTTGATAAACATTTATTTTCCCCCCACTGTGCTTTGAAAAGAAATTTGTCAGTTGGTTTTTGTTTAATAAATGCAGTGTCAAAACACCCTCTAATATATGCGTCGTTCTGGGGATAACAGCTGCCTTCATACCAGCAGAGAGCATGTTAATCATTGTTTTGTATACTATCATCAATAATTCTCACCCAATTTGGTTTTTAATTTATTTGCAATTAAATATTACAAATAAAAGAAAAAATAAAACCTAGAGAATTCAAAGCCCCTCCCTTCACTTTACGGTAGATTTTTTTAGACTGCAAATATCTAGAGGACAGGATCCTCTGTGTTTCATAGAGTTCTGATCATGTTAGAGAACCTCTAGGTTCTCACATCCAAACTCTGTCTAAATCTTGCCAATTCTTTCTGAAAACATCTCTCGGGTAGAGCCCTTCCCATCTTTCTACACAGCTAAAACTCCATTCCAGACTCTTGTCGTCTTGCACGTCAGTTACTGCAACATGCTTCTGTCTGGCCCAGACATATCCACCCATATCCATTCAGAATGCTGCTGAAAAGATCGTTTTCCTACCTGATCACTCAGGCCATCACCTTTGCACCCATCCACTGTTTTTTCTTCTCTATTGCATCAAACATAAACTGCTTGTCTTGACTGCCAAGGCCCTTCATGGCCTATCCTACCTATCATCTCTCGTTCACTATTGAGATGTCAGCTCTCCCCTCTGGCCAACCCATGATGCCACTTTCCATTGCCCACTTCTTATATTTTCAAAGAAGCACCTTCGTGCTTTCTTCCATGCTGCCCTCACTCTTGGGAGGAGCTTCTGATAAACCTAACTCATTATCCCCCTTCCAAAGCTTCCTTAAAGCTCTCCTTTGTTGTGATGCCTACAAAAACCTTAACAGATAGGCTGCTGGGGCACTATAACCACTGCATCTCATGCTGATCAATATTTCTCATTATTTCTTTATGCTCCCTGTAGAGGGGTTGGTATGCCCTGTCACGGGCATCAGGTCACGTGAGCTGGAGATGCAGGGGAAAAGTCATAGAGCCACCAATTGAGTCTCCCATTCACAACCCCAGACTACCTCACAAGGTAATATGTCCCAATGGCCAGGGTAAATAAGGTAGGCCTGTCAGTGAGGGCCTACTGGCTGCAGTCACTAAAGCAGCCCACCTCGGTGGAATAAGGCAGTTTATTGGCACACTGGGGTAGTGGGGCGCTGCCTAAGGATGTGCTGTCCCCTGGGTAGGGGGGCTCAGGCCCTCCCTGCTCTACTGAGTCCTAGCCTGGAGTCCCGGCAGTTGTGGAGGTACACACCACTGAGTCAGTGGGGATCCTCCCAAAACACACTGCCTGATTCTCCGATTCTCCACTGCAGTGTCATCCCAATCCCAATCTTGTGGCAAAGGCCCACAGTTCTCTGGCCCTCCAGGATCCTCAGCTGGTGCTACTCCCAGTGGTTCAGTCCCTTCCCCGGCTTCGTCCGTCAACCTAGAATCTGCCTGGGACTTGGTGTGGCTCAGGTCTGGGGTCAAAATCTGCAGCTCCCTGGAGAAAGTGGGCTGTCTGCATCCTTCCTCTTCAGCAGCCAGCCAGACGGAGCTAGCTTGTTCCTTTTATGCCTGACTTCCAGGCTGACCAAGCCCCGCAGAGGCAGGGGGGCATGGTCTCTCCTGCCTGCAGTGATCGCTGAACCCTCTCTAGGCCCGGGCAGGGCTGGTACCCGATCACACTCCCCCATCTGTCTGTATCCATCTGTTATCTTGTGCTTTATACTTAAATTATAGACTCTTTGGGGCAGGCACAAACCCTTTGTTCTGTGTTTGTACAGAGCTTAGCACAGTGGGTTTCTGGTCCATGACTAGCACGCCTAGGCACTACAATAATACAAATAATAATAATAGCAACAGTAGGCATAGTTGTGGAGACTGCATCAGGCAAGAGATGCGTAAAAAGATATCATAATTAACCAGGTTGCCAGTAGGAATTCAGCCTAACTTGATGGCAAGTGAAAGTTGTTTTCATGCCAGAACTGTCGATGTGAAATGGCTTGAAACTCACTGATAGTGGGCAAGGGTTCTCATCATAATAATAACCACCACAGTTGGAAGCCTAGTCATCAGTCTCTACAAAGAGGCCAAGGAGAGGATGAGAGTGGAGATGGGACTACCTTTTCATCCCTAAATGAGAAGGGTGGAGTACACTGTCAGAGCAGTTTGCAGCGAGGCAAGATCACTCTGCAGTGAACAGGAGTGTTAATCTGGCAAGATTCAGGAGTAATAAATTCACATAACGCCCCCCCTCAAAACAAATAGTCCCTCCATGGATGCAAATGAGAGGTTCACAAACATTCATGTATTTTCACAATGCTCCTGTGAGATGGGTGGAGGGAGGGTTATGCTGTCATTTCATAAATGGGGAACTTAGGCAAAGAGAGCTCAGGGTAAAAAAAATCCACTGATTTGGGGCTCCCAATTTAAGAGGCCAGGACCCGATTTCTCAGCGCACTTCTATGGCATTTTATACATCCAAAGCACAGCTCCCAATGACTCCAGGTGCAGCAGCGAATGCTCAGCACTGCCATAAATCAGAAGCCAGGGTCTCAAGTCAAGCAGCCGGAAAATAAGGACTGCACAATTAGTGACCATCTGTGAAATGTTTGGCATAATCGACTTGCCCAGCATCATACAGGAACTCTGTGGCAGAGGCAGGGATAGAATCCAACTTTTCGGGCCAGTATTCAACTGCCTTAATAACCACAAGATCCTCCTTTCTCTTCCTGCAGTCCCCTGCCTTAATCAGTACACACGTTCCAACTTCTGCAGTAAATGAAGCAGGAGTCCCACAGACACGAGTCTTTCACTGCACAACCCTGACTCACCTCCAGAGCAGCTCCATCCTGTTCTTTGGACGAGGCAACGTATAATAAAAGACTATCATAATGCATATGCACAAGGGGCTGCATTAAAGTTGCACAGGCAGGTACTAACTTTTGAGAGCTTCATAATGCACCCTTAATAATGTTCTTTTGAACACAGATCTTGTGTATGTGATTGTAACTGTAGGATAGATGCAAACAGTTATAAATTAATTCTAAGGCACATATAGGCTCAAGAGAAAACCCCAGGTCTGGACAGCTCACACAGCTGAGGCAAGTGGAGGACAATTTGAACCCAGATCCAAATCTCACATCATGGACATTATCTCAAAAACAAATTGAGCCAAGCCCTGAGATTCACACACCCCTGAATTCTTGGAGGACTAGGGTTGAAATGGAGATCTAGATCCAGATCCAAAGTTGTCTGGTTCTAATCAACATCTAATGTAAGAGTAGAGCTGGGCAACATTTTTTGGTCCAAATATTTTTTTCCCCAGTGACAAGTGAAGATTCCATGACACCAAACATGTAGCAAATTGGTGTCATTTTCACCAAATTATTTTGCCCAAAACAAAATCCTTTAATAAAAACCCTCAAACCTCAAAATGTTTTGTTTTGACATTTTCAAACTGACTTTTCATTTTAAAATTTCCTTTAATTTTATTAAAAACAATCAAAATGTGTAAAAATGGTCAAAACTGAACTGAAACATTTTGATTTTGTTTAAAATAAACTTTTTGTTTGACCCAAAACATTTTTTATTTACTTTTCAATACAGAGAATTCCCAAAAATTCTCTTTTCAGTTTGACCCACAATGATTTTTCATTTGTATTTTTCAGAATTTCCAGTAAACCAAAAAATTCATTATCTGCAGAGTTCTAATTCTGAGACACCTGCACTAAGTAAAACGAGGTGAAATAACAGTGAAGAACCTTAAATATCCTTGATTTTGTGTGTCCGTGGGAGGTATTTTCTGCATCTTCAATATATGATTGTATATAGTGTTTACATGTAAAGAAGAGGGATATAATAAAATAGAGTTATTCAAGTAAATGTATTATAAAAAGTAGAAACACGCAGATTATGTATATTCAACAAGTATTCTAGGTCTGTTTTTCTTAATGTTTGTTAATCTGTGAATCCATTCTCTAGCAACAGGGAGTCCAGACTTTCAAACAAAAAAGATTGAAGAGGTTATTTAATTCATTACATCCCCACAGTATGACATTAGAGGATTCATTTTGATTTTACTGTATCCTGTCTGCAGAAAATATTGGATCATGGACTTTTATTACCAAGTAGCACATAACGTGAATTGTATCTAGCTATTAAATTAAATCATGTGGAAACTATTCACTGTATTTCAAAAGTCTCTATGAGATACTACAAAAAATCTTAAATTGCCAGGTCTCATTGTGATATCTTACTCTTAATTCTATGGGAATTTTGCTTGAAAACAATGACATATCTATGCTGGGTTGCATCTGAGTTGAGCTCTAACTCTTAAAAAGAGACATGAACAGAGAATGCAACAATTTCCCCCAGAGCAGGGGTCCCCAAAGTACTGCCTGTGGGCCGTATCCGGTAAGCTGACAAATTTTGACTGGCCTACTCCCTCCTCCCGGCCCTTCCCCTTCCCCCTGCCCCTCTCCCATATTCCCAGTGTTCCATTCCTGGCCCCAAGCAGCACTGCACAGGGGCCACTCCCTTCTGCCAGGCCTGCCCCACTCCCACATGGGCCTAGCGGTGCCCTGGCCAGAACCACCCAAGCAGCGCCTTGTGGCAGCAGCTCCCACCTCCCAGCCCCACCCCTTTGCCCTGCCCCTCTCCCATGTGACATAGGCCCAGCCCCTCCAACCTACCATAAAAGCAAGACTCAATGTTGTGGTCCTTGCAGCTGAAAGGTTGGGGACTCCTGCCCCAGAGAATGCTTTAATTTATATTTTTGCAGAGGGGGATATTTTGGATTGTTTAAATTTTGGTCCAAATTTAGCATTGTTGTAAATGACAACCCTTTCACTACTTCAGACTCCCCATTCAATTTGGCCCATTTCCAGCTGAATTTTGGTCATTAAAATTAAAATCGCTGACTTTGAAAATCAATTCACCTAGTTACAAAACTTGATTCTCCTTTTAGTGTACAGTTGCCATTTATAAATCATATTTGTTTGCATTTCTCCAAAATCCAGTTAAATTATTTTCACTTCTAGCAAAGAAAATGCTTCTTGCATAGATTGGGATTGGGGCCAAATCCTGCTCTCCTTACTTACACACATCGTCCCATTGACAGGCAGTCATCACATCTACTAAAGTTCAAACTACAATCTAAACTTCTTTCATGAAACTTTATTCCAAGTGGCATCCAGTGCTCTATATGTCCTTGAGCAGTCTGTATAAGCCAGTTCTCTGGTAGCTACGTCTATATAGGCAGTGCGGTTAAAGGGAAATTGCAGTCAGACCTATAAGATTATCACAATTCTTTTAATGGCCAATGAAATTGGACATCTACACCAAATACAATTTGCTGCAGGGAAATCTGTCTATGATCTGTTTCCAAGATTACTTCTGACTACTGTTAGCATTGAGTGTGAACCTTATAAGAAGGAAGTAATCCATTGGCTTCACAGTTAAGATTCATCTGTATACCGTTCTAGCAATGAATGAATGAATGACATATCTGATGGGACTATCTTGAGACTGAAAAAATAGAGAGATGTACAGTAAATATGCTGCATCACATCAGTGACTGCAAAGAAAACAAACAGTTCTTCAGCCCTGAGAATGGAGCACACATAACAGTTGTAAGCTTTACTCACAGCATCCAGCAAAATCCATTTCCCATCCCAGGCAAGGAGAAGAAAGTCACAATGGAAAAAAAAATTAGGTACCCTTATCAAAACCTACCATCTCACAAGCTGGAAGAAGACACATAATGTTGCCCAGTACTTAGCATTTTTCAGGCATTTTCTAGACATTTTCCACAATGGGTGAACAGTAGATCCTGATTTTCTTTTCCTAAATCAGTCCATCAAAGGCTTGCTCCCCCTCTCTGAAGGGGGAATACAATGAAAACCAAAGGAATACGCATTGGTAAGCAGCATAGTAAAGATGTAAACCACGTACTTACACTTTTGGTGTACAATACTCCCCGGTCTCGCTAGCTGGAAATAACTAGCCCATTTCTTTATGGCACTGTTGCTCCCATCTGATCTACAGACATAAAAACATAATAACATGTAACAATATTATAAACCACTGGCAGGAGCTGGCAATACATCAGGATGAAATAAGCCCCCCTCAGGCTTTTATGGTCTAAGAATCCTAGTGATAAATGGGAGATAAATACCTTTCAGGTTTCAGGAGGAAAATGATGGTCCAGATGCTGCTCCTTGTCTTGTGTAACAGCTAAGGAAGCTCTGTGCCATTGACATGCTGCCAGGCAGCATTTCATACAGGCTTTCGTGGGGTCCTAGTGCCTACCCAAGATATTTCTGTTCCCTGTTACATTCAAATAGGTCCATGCTTCACTGCCTTGGTGCCAGTGACAGGATCCTTTGCCAGTTTCTGATACTATTTCTGCACTCTTTCTCCTTTGCATGCATTAGTAGGGACAAAGAGGAGGTAGGTTCTCCTCTGTAGTGTTATGGGGATCTCTTTTTTTGCAGTAAGGTTCTTTTACCTTCACAGCTGCACAGAAAGTTTGCAAAAGAACAGCCCCAGGACGTGTTCCTGGCTCTGGTGCTAACTCAGCTCATATTGAGAGTACCTTTGATTTTTGGCTTCTTGTAGAAACCAGGTGAAATTTGCAGCTTTGCTCAGTCAGGCTATGAAAGCAGGTAGAACTTGACACTTTGGACTTAGTTGTGCTTCCAGTTTTTGGGTTCATTCGGCCCCGAAGCACAAAGCACAAAGCAAAAAGCACAATGGGTGCAAAGCTACAGTGCTCAAAACTAAAGAATAGATTTGGACAAACCATTGTAAATCAGAATCACATGCAGCAGTTCCCCTATTAGACTGTGATCCACCAGGTAAATCCACTTGCAGGGAGCAGTGTAAGGCAATGAGGAAGTTCAAGGAAATCTGAGGTTCCCTGTGAGGTCTCACATCAGCTCCACAGCCCAAATTTCATTGTATCACTTTCTTCCCTTACATCTACCTCCTCCAAACTATGTGCACAGAAGTACCACATGTGTTTGTGGTTGCACTAAGGAAACAGTGGATTCAGGGTTCTTGTTAAACAGGAGAACAAAGGAACCTGTGAAGTGCCCCAGGCTCATATAAAATATGGAAAATGTCCTGACTCCGCAGGGAGCCTCCACGCACCACCTTGGAGCGCCTGCTCCACGGGAAGCAGCACACACTCCTATCCATATTGCATTGGAGCAGGAGCAGTAAACGTTCCACCAGCTTTTAAGCTGGCCCTGATGTAATGGAGCCTTCCTGGCTTGGATCTGAGCTGGCTCAGCAAACAAAAACATAAGCAAGAAGGGAGACACCACCATTTAAAGTGAGTGCATTGATATCACTTACATTAAGAGCACTTTGCTGGAATTTGTTCCTGAAAAAATGTACTGAATATATTGATAGTACAGCACCGTGTTTGGCTTGTGTAATGGGAAAATGGTGATTCCCCTACAGGGAAAACATTTGAAAATACCTGACACTTGACGTAAGCTGGTACAGTCCCAAGATCCAAGTGCAGTCCATAGTAAGAGGACCAAAAAAGTGCCATTGTGGTTAAACAACAAAGTAAAAGAAGCGGTGGGAGGCAAAAAGGCATCCTTTAAAACGTGGAAGTTAAATGCTATTGAGGAAAATAAAAAGGAGACTAAACTCTGGCAAGTGAAGTGTAAAAATATTGTTAGGAAGGCCAAAAGAGAATCTGAAGAACAGCTAGCCAAAGACTCAAAAAGTAACAGCAATTTTTTTTTGAATACATCAGAAACACGAAGCCTGCTAAACAACCAGTGGAGCCACGGGCCGATTCAGATGCTAAAGTAGCACTCGAGGAATATAAGGCTATTGCAGAGAAACTAAGTGAACTCTTTGCGTAGGTCTTCATGTCTGAGCGTGTGAAGGAGATTCCCAAACCTGAGCTATTCTTTTTAGGTGAGAAAGGTGAGAAATCCAAGGAACTGTCCCAGGGTCAGGTGTCATAAGAGAAGGTTCTGGAACAAATAGTTCAATTAAACAGTAATAAGTCACCAGGACCAGATGGTATCCACCCAAGAGTTCTGAAAGAACTCTAAAATTTCTTATTTGAACTACTAACTGTGGTATGTAACCTAATATTTAAATCAGCTTTTGTACCAGATGAGTGGAGGATGGGTAATAGGATGCCATTTTAAAAAAAAAAAAAGGCTTCAGAGGTGATCCTGTCAATTACAGACTGGTAAACCTAACTTCAGTACCAGGGAAATTGGTTGAAACTATAGTAAAGAACAGAATTATCAGACACATAGTTGAATACAATTTGTTGAGGAAAAGTCAACATGGTTTTTATAAAGGGAAATGATGCCTCACCAATCTACTAGAATTCTTTGAGGTGGTCAACAAGCATGTGGACAAGGGTGATCCAATGGATACAGTGCACTTAGATTTTCAGAAAGCCTTTCCCTCACCAAAGGCTCTTAAGCAAATAAGTTGTCATGGGATAAGAGGGAAGGTCCTCTCCTGGATCAGTAACTGGTTAAAATATAGGAAACAAAGGATAGGAATAAATGGTCAGTTTTCAGAATGGATAGAGGTAAATAGTGGTGTTCCCCAGGAGTCTGCACCGGGACCAGTACTGCTCAACATATTCATAAATGATCTGGAAAAGAGGGTAAACAGTGAGATGGCATAAGGTGCAAATGATACAAAACTACTCAAGATAGTTAAGTCCAACACAGACTGTGAAGAGTTACAAAGGGATCTCACTGAACTGGGTGCACAAAATGGCAGATGAAAGCCAATGTTGATAAATGAAAAGCAATGAACATTGGAAAACATAATCCCAACTATACATCTAAATGAGAGGGTCTAAATTAGCTGTTAGCACTCAAAAAAGAGATCTTGGAATCATTATCGATAATACTCTGAAAACATCCACTCAATGTGCAGTGGCAGTCAAAAAAGCTAACAGAATGTTGGGAATCATTAGGAAAGGGATAGGTAATAAGATAGAAAATATTGTATTGCCTCTTTATAAATCCATAGTAAACCCACATCTTGAATATTGCATGCAGATTTGGTCACCTCATCTCCAAAAGGTATATTGGAACTGGAAAAAGTACAGAAAAGGGCAACTAAAATGATTAGGGGTATGGAAAATCTTCCACATAAGGAAAAATGAATAAAACTGAGACTTTTCAGCTTGGAAAAAAGATGACTAAGGGGTGATATGATAAAGGTCTATAAATCATGGTTGGTGTGGAGAAAGTAAATAAAGAAGTAAGGAGAAAGTAAATAAAAAGCTAGGGGTCACCAAATCAAATTAATAGGAAGGTTTAAAATGAACAAAAGGAAATATTTCTTCACACAATGCACAATCAACCTGTGCAACTCCTTGCCAGAGTATGTTGTAACAAGCAAGGCTATAACAGGGTTCAAAAAGAATTAAATAAATCCACAAAGAATAGGTCCATCAATGGCTATTAGCCAGGATAGGCAGGGATTGTGTTTGCCAGAGGCTGCGAATGGCCAAAGGGATGGATCACTTGATGATTACCTGTTCTATTCATTCACTCTGATTCTCCTGGCATTTGGTACTGTCAGAAGACAGGATACAGGGCAAGATGGACTATTAGTCTGACCCATATGGCTAATCTTATGTTCTTATGACCTTCAGAAATAATGTTATGAGTCTCAAGGATAAATCACTTCTGCCGGGGATGATCTGAAGAAGAGGTGAACTCTGGCAGAGGGAAAGTTTCAGCAAGGGCCTTCTGGCACATCGGTGTCCCTCATCTCTATGACTTATTTATTCCAGTGTAATTTAGAACAAACCAATGGAAATAAACAAGTCCAAATGAATCAGAAGCCTGGCCATAGTTTATTTTTTAGAATGGGGATCAGGAATAATAGATATCTACACAGAGATTCAAGCCAAAACTTATTTAGTTATTTTGTCCCTCCACAGCTATGTGGACTATTATCTAAAGTCTATAGACTTTCATAAAAATTTCATAGTAAGTTTAATTGCTTTTGCATTTTGCTTTACTCTTCTACTATTATAATACCTGAGTTTACTATCACAAAATAGGTGGAATTACTCCAAGAAAAAAACACGTTAAACTGAATAGTAAGTCACATTTTTAAACATAAATGGAGGCAATAGAAATCTCTGTAGATTTTCCCCAAATTAGACATGAATGAGACTATTGTTATTAATTCTTATTGTTGTTATTTCTTTACTGAGCATCACCAGCATGTCTGGAACTGTACAAACACATGGCTCCCATCTATGGCTAGGTAAGCAAATATTTCTTCCCTCTTTGACCTCATGAAAAATGTTGGTGAAAGAAATATTTTTTATTTTTGTCAAAAATTTTCTTTGAAATTTCTTGTGCTTTCATCAAAGTTATTTTCATTATAAAAACATTTCAGTAAAAAAGATTTTGATCACCTCTACTCCTGTGCCAGTTAATCTTGTAATCTATGTCAGCGACAGATCATACAGCTCACTAAATATACTGTACACAGGAAATATTTCAGAATATTAAATTAAAACACAGGATATGTTGAATATTAAAAAGCCCCCATCCTCTTGTTAGTTTTGTTAGTATATTTGACAGGAATAAAAATGAAAAATATTTATTTATTTATTTTCCTTTTGCCCTCTATGTCTGGAGATGTGTTAACTGGCCACTTCACCAGTGGTCCCTTGAAATGTGTTAACTACTTATGCTAAACAATCTCTTCCACTGTTACACTCCAGTACATTTCCCACATCTGAAGAAGAGCTCTGTGTAGCACAAAACCTTGTCTCTCTCACTAAGAAATTGGTCCAATAAAATATATTACTTTGAAATTATCTTGTCTCTCTAAATTATAGAGAGATACCACCATATCAGAACAGTCTGAGGGTAACTGAAAGTAGGCATTAGTATATTTATCTTTTAGACTGCATCCCATAATACATTTGAGCTAGGGACCCAGAAAACACCAAGAGAAAACATCTGTTGATTTGGCGTGCAGGGGACAAGATTAGGGGATTCCCTTTTAATGTCTATGTAGAGAACCCTCGGTGAGCTTTAGGAGTCTCACTGGCTTGCCACTGTGAGCCTCAGAATGCCCTATATAACCCACTCTTGTAAACTGACATATTCTGTGCCACTTTTTGTCATTTTGTTGAGGATGGTTGTTTGTTTCCATCAACAGGAGTGTCAGCTATGGTTTTGCATAAATGAAAGTATCACCTAGTATTCAGGAATTTCTTTGTCAGAGATCCGACTCTACCCAGAAGTGATCACTTTTCTCTACCCCATCCGAGCTAACTTTCTGTTTCTGCAACAGCTCTGGTGCTGCTGGGAGTGGTGTTTCTACCGAGGAATGGCTGTATTTGGGAAGGTTTAGTCTGGTTTTCAATCGTTATTGATTCTTTCCCCTTTAAAACTTTGTCAATCTCACAATTCATATACCTCTAGAGCTGTTGCTTCTCCTTGTTGCTGTGGTGATGTTCCTCCACTTTTAGTTGCCATGCAACCAGTTCTGGGCAGCACTTGTATATGCATTCCCTTCACTTGACCATTTATTTTGTTTTTGTGTGATTATTTTTTCTTTTTACAACTGGCTTCCATCTCTGTCCACAGCCTGGATCTGTCTCAGGGTACACTTGACTTCCATTTTTCAAACATTCCCACAGGGAGGAATTTTTTTTTTGTCCTCTATATTTCCTTATTTACGAGCTTTCTATTTCACTTTTGTTATATAGTGACTCACAGCCTGTCCCTGAATCATGCCTCCAGCTGACAATCTGGCACAGCTTTCGAAAAAGAGACAAAGTGTCTGGGTTTATTCAGTTTATTGTTATGGATATGGAGAGTGCAACTTCTGAAATAACGTAAAGAAGGCACAGAGCAGCCCGAACCTAATCGGCAGTGGACTTTGATCTAATTATTGCATCACATCCTGGAACATCTCTATCTTAGCTCCAGAACTCTATGACCTAACTATATGGTTAATCCTCCTCTTACCATACAAATAAACAAACAGTAAAAATATTTAAGCATTAAAGAAATTTTATGTTGTAAATGTTTAATTTGACTTTGCTATTTACTAGTCTACTAGTCTACATTGCTATTTACTAGTCTACATCTATGTGCATATATTTATATATAGACACATACTGCAACACAAAGTCCATAGTGTATTTGAATGATATAGCTGGCTGATCGCAGTTGATTTCTCCCTCCTTTCATACCTCCCTCAGCCCCAAGAGTTTTAAATCTACATCTCTACCTGTGAATTGTAGTCTTCTGCTTTGACTGATAATCTATCTTTGCTCAGGGCAATCTATGTGCTTACTGTAAATAGGAATAATTTAGGAAAAGATATCCTGGGACTATGGCCTTGTCCACACTAGAAAAGTTTGTGGATTGTAGTTACATCAGTGATTTAAAAAAATGCTGTAATTACAACACTTGTACCCATCCACACAGCAGTCATTGTGCCACCAAAGTGCATCCACACTTGGTGCTCTGCTATTGACAGTGAGAATAGTGCACTGTGAGCAGCTATCCACAGTGCAATTTACCACCTTCTGCTGTTAGGAATTGTGGGAAGGGGGAAAGGACCACGTCGCAGCATGGGTGCTGACTCAATGACCCATGATGCATTGATTTCCGTCCCATCATTCATTGAGTTCCTGGCTGCATTTCACGACATGTTTAACAGCCCCATTTCCTGCGCTCCTGCCATCTCTATCTGAAAGGATCGTGGATCCTGCATGGCTCTCCACTGGTCATGTAGTATATCGTGAGCTCCAAATTGGAAGAGGAATCCGAGGCACCTGTCCTCTTGAGTGACATGCAAACAAACAGACTGCTTTACTGTTTTCATTCACAGAGCATCTGCACATGTGAACTGTCGCTTCTGGACAGGTGAGACAAGCACTGAGTGGTGGGACTGCATCATCATGCAGGCCTGGGATCAGCAGTGGCTGCAGACCTTTCAAATGCACAAAGCCAGCTTCATGGAACTCTGTGCAGAACTTCCCCAGCCCTGCAGCTCAAAGACACCAGAATGAGAGCTGTCCTCTCGATGGAGAAGCTTGTGGTGATCGCCATGTGGAACCTGGCAACTCCAGACTGCAACCAGTCAGTGGCTAATCAGTTTGGAGTCAGCAAGTCTACAGTTGGAGCTGTGTTATCACAAGTGAGCAGGGCCATTAATCACATTCTACTGTGAAGGACTGTGACTCTCGGCAATGTGCGTGAAATAGTGGATGGCTTCGCAGCGATGGGATTCCCTAACTGTGGCAGAGCACTAGATGGCATGCATATCCCAATTTTGGCCCCAGACCATCTTGCAACGGACTACATCAATAGAAAGGGGTAATTCTCTATTGTACTGCAGGTGGTTGTGGCTCACCATGGGCATTTCACTGACATCAACATGGGTTGGTCAGGAAAGATGCATGATGCTCGTATCTTCAGGAACACTGGCCTGTATAGGAAGCTACAAGCAGGGACTTTCTTTCCAGACCAAAAGATTAAAATGGGGGATGTTGAAATGCCCATAGTGAACCTGGGAGACCCAGCCTACCCACTAATGTCATGGTTCATGAAGCCTTACACGGGCAACCTGGATAGCAGCAAGGAGCATTTCAATGACAGGATGAGCAGGTGCTGAATGATGTTGAATGTGCATTGGGCAGGTTAAAGGCATTCTGGAGGTGCCTTTATGGCAGGCTGGACCTAAATGAGGACAAAATTCCCATGGTTAAAGCTGCCTGATGTGTGCTCCATAATTTATGTGAAGCTAAAGATGAAAAGTTTGCACCTGGATGGACCACAGAGGTGGATCACTTTTGTAGGCTGATTTTGGGGTGATCTATTTATTTTAATGGGTTTTAGTCTCACCAATTGATCTAATCAGAAGATAATAAGGTTCATGTCCTGAACCAGGCTCCAGGTGTGTTATAAGGGACCTGAGGTATACAACAGGAAGTTCTCAGAGATAGTCCAATTTGTATAATTTTATAAGTTTTATTTAGATATCAGAAAATATAAAATGATAGGTAAATTGATGTAAGGTAATAATGTATAAAGCAAACATAAAATCAGTTTCTTGAGCAATCAATGCCTCCCACTTTCCCAATTGGCCGCCCCACCCTGACTGGCCACCTATCTCTGCAGACAATCTTTGGTTGAGGCACTGCCTACAAGTGGACATCCATAGGCTTCCTTCCTCCTTTGTCCCCATTTGATCTCTCATCACATCTCATTACATTACTGTGTCTAACAGAGCACTTTATATCCTAGACATGGATGTCCTTCCACCCCTGCACGTAGCTATTGTTTCCCTATGCTCTTCATTCTGTCTGTCTAACTAGCTGCCTAATTTGAGTCAGTCTCCACCAAATAGATAAACTGTGACCAGGTACTTAACACAATTAATATGAACAGCCAGGGGGAAGGATACAAGCCAAAATAGGGAAAGAACAGGTTAAAGAATATTTAGATAAGTTAAATATATTCAAGCTGGCATGGCCTAATGAAATTCACACCAGGGGAACTTAAGTAAGTAGCTGAAACAATCTTGGAACTGCTAGCGATTATCTTTGAGAATACCAGAGTGAGATCCCAGAGGACTGCAGGAGGGCAAAAACAGTACCTATCTTTAAAAAGGGGAACAAAGAGGATCTGGGGAATTATAGATCAGTCACCCTAACTTTGATACCTGGAACAAATGATTAAATAATCAATTGTAAGCACCTAGAGCATAAATAGGCTGGTAAGGACTAGCCAATGTGTGTTTGTCAAGAACAAATCACACCAAACCAGACTAATTTCCGTCTTTGACAAAGGATACTGGCCTTGTGGATTCAGGTGGTGTAATAGATGTAGAAAAGCTAAGGCACATATCTTGTTTATGATCTATTTATAGAACACCTTATTGCCTTTTATGTCCCTTGGTAAGTGCAACCTGCCTTCTGATGTATCTTGATTTTAGTAAGACTTTTACCACAGTCCTACATGACATTCTCATAAGCAAACTAAGGAAATGTGATCTAGATGAAATTACTATAAGGTGGGTGCACAGATGTTGAAAGACTGTACTCACAGTGGTTCACTGTGAAACATACCTAATGGAGTCCCACTAATTGAGTGACCTAAATGGAGACCTAATGGAGTCTGCCCTAGGTCTGGTGCTATTCAGTATTTTCATTAATGACTTGGATACTGGAGAGGAGACTATGCTTATACAATCTGTGGATGACACCAGGCTGGGAGGGGTTGCAAGCACTTTGTAGGGCAGGATTAGCATTCACAGCGACCTTGACAAATTGGAGAGTTGGGTGAAATCAGCAAAATGAAATTGAGTAAAAGGAAAGTGCGAAGTTCTGCACTTAGTGAAAAGAATCAAATGCACAACTACAAACTAGGGAATCATTGGCTAAGCAGTACTACTGCTGAAAAGGAACTTGGGGATAGTGGATCACAAATTGAATGTGAGTCAACAATGTGATGCATTTGAAAAAGAGGTTACTATCATTCTGGGTTATATTAACAGGAGTGTTGTATATAAGATGTGAGAGGTAATTGTCCTGCTTTGCTTAGCACTGGTGAGGTCTTAGCTGAAGTATCATGTCCAGTTCTGGGCACCATACTGGAATAAAGACATGGACAAATTGGAGAGTGAAACAAAAATGTTCAAAGGTTTAGAAAACCTGACCTATGAGGAAAAGTTAAAACCTGGGAATGTTTAGTCTTCAGAAAAGAAGTCTGAGGGGGACTTCTGAGTGATAACACTCTTCAAATACATTAAGGGTTGCTAGAAAGAGGTTGCTGAACAACTGTTCTCAATGTCCACTGAAGATAGGACAAGAAGTAATCCGCATTCTTCAGCAAGAGAGATTTAGATAAGGTATTAGGGAAAACTGCCACCCAGACATGCAATGAGGATAATGGTTAGTTAGATTACTATAGTGCCTAAGAGCACTAGTCACGGATGAGAACCCAGTTGTGCTAGGTGCTGTACAAATACAGAACATAAAGATGATCACTGCCCTAAGGAGTTTACAATCTAAGACAGGTGGCATCTGACTGGCTACAGAATGTGCCCCAGTATTCTTACTAAAACATGCATGCACAGAGTTCTGAGAGCTCTGCTTTTCTTTGGACCTAGTGTTGGCAGGTGAAGGTAGTTATAGATTCATAGAGGTGCAGTTAATGGATAAAGAACAATCTTAAACAATTGGAAAAAAAACCAAGCCAGTGGTAACATGCAGCTGAGTGCTCCTTACAACCACACAGCTCAATATTCTGTCATTGTCACTGAGTGAACGATCCTATGCTGCAGTTCAGGCATTTGAGTCCTGTCCACAGGAGCATCCATCCCCCACGCTCTCCTTCACCTGAGGAGTCTATGAATCTAACTAACTTAGTAGGCTTTGATTGCCTTCCCCCTTAGGGTACTCACAAAAGAAGCCTCACTGCAGATCCAAGTTAATAGTAGGCTGTCCATTTCAGCTCCTCACAGGAGTTAAAACAGTTCTCATTGTCTGAGCGATGAATCCTTCTCTCTCAGCAGGCCAGGCAGTGTCCATGAATCGGAGCAGCAAATCAGAATGAAGACACAGAAAGCAGTTTGTGTTGTGGAACCCTTCATAGTTTTTGTCCCTCTCCTAGCAGGGGGGTAGAAGAGAAAACCATTGGCTGGAGCCAGCTGAAGAGCCAGCAAGTTTATTGGCACGTGTTGCAGAGTGCTTTCTCTGAACTCTACCCACCTGCCCGTTCCTCCCAAAACTTCCACTGTGTCCTTCCTTCACTGGCTGTTATTTGCTCCTTCCCCCTCTTACCCAGCATTCCTTCAAGCACAGGACAACACGCTGCAAGAAACAAGTGTTTCGCCTTCTGGTGAACACACTGGTACATCTAGCTTTTTCTCCTCAGATGAGCACTGACCAAGAGGTACGCTGTATGGGAATAAGATGCACAACGGAGTGGGGGAGCAGAAGCTACAGTTTATAATCTTGGGGGTTTTTTAGGTGTGTTAGGGTGCTATAGAGAGAGCATTGTCAGGCTGGAAAGGCACCTTGAAAGACATGATTTTTAGGAGGGGTTTGAAGGAGAAGGACAACACGTATGTCTGCATGGAGAGTGATTCTAACTCAAACAAAGGGGTGTGAAAATAGACGCAGAGTCATGAGTGGGAGATGGCGATAGAGGGCAGCTGAACAGGGGCAGGGGATGGTGGCTGAGATAGGCAGTGAGATCTCAAGTGTAGACAAACACAGAAAGGAATAAGTAGAGCATCAGAAGTTATCACTATATTAGGTCCCTGATATTCAAAAGCAGATGAATAAAAATATTGGCATGTCCCATTCTGGAAGCCAAATGGTTTTTGCACATTGTACCCTTTATGAACCTAGCATTGTGCCTGCGTGAACAATCTTATTATAACTGAGCAACGATGACAGAGTTACAGAGACAAAGATGATTTCATGTAAGACAAAGGACTGGTGGCTAATGATATGAAAATTCAGCAAGGTGCTGTTATTCCTCACACAGGAAACATGATAGATCGCAGACAGTTGTTATAGTGTCTGGTAAATGCTGTTTGATCTATGATAAAGTTATACAAACATATTACCTGCCTGACCTTTTGAACAAGGTGTGGGACTCTTGATTATTGCAGAGAGCATTCACCTATTAAGCAGTCGGATGCATCTCGCAGTTTGGAGGTTATGTTTCAAAATGGCAAAAAACCCCAAAAGAACCCCCCAAAATCCTTGTGTTAAAATGAACAGTATTAATATAATACCTTAATGTCGGATGCCATCTTTTATAATGATGCATTAGAACCAGGATTGTTGAAGTCATGTTTAAAAAAGTAGTTTGCTACAAATAGTCACTTAAAGGATAGGAAAACTATTCTGTTACAGACTGTGGGTTGTTTTCTTAGGGTCTCGGACAAGGCCTATGCAAGTCAATTGAAAGATTCCCACCAATTTTAATGAGAATTGGCTCTCCCATCTCAGATTAATATGATTTATACATTTTGTATGTACTTCATTCATTGAGGCTGTTTTTACTTATACTGGGTACCATGACTACCTTGACATCAAATTACTACCACTCAGAGCTATTGTTAAAGAAATGAAGTGTTACTGCAATCTGTTACTTAGAAAAGAATCTAAACTGACATATAACATCAATAAGTACTGTCAGTAATAAATACAGATGGGCCAAAGTTGCAGTGTTTTAATCCTGGATCCACCAGAATTCCAAAAAGATGGAGAGTTTGAAATATTATTTATTATTTCTACTTACAGTTTATCTCAATTGAAGATTCTTTTTTCTTTGTAAGGGGTTTCATTCAGTGTTTTTTCTTTCATAGGAATTTCTTTGTAAGGGGTTACAACATGCATCGAATTCTACTCAGTACCATTGAGTTCCTATAAAAGTTGACCCTCCTGTCTGGCAGAGAAGTACTTTCCATTAACTGTTTTTGACTGGAAATTTGGTTTTGAACAAAACACATTTGTTTTCATGAAAAGAGTCTGCCTCCTATGGAAAAATCTGACATTTCATCAAAACAAAAACAAAAAACTCCAAACAAACTCAAAAACAAAACCAACAACAAAACCAACCTCCCAAACTGAAGCGTTTTTGGATGAATTTTTTTTTAAAAAGTATTTTTGCAAATGCCGATGGAGTGCCTCATCGGAGATGTAGTTTGGGTGCTTCATGCCCCATTCTCTTGGATGGGCACCCTATGTGAGCTATGTCTCCCGTGATGCATACCAGTGACTTAGCAAGAGAGGAGACCATAGTACATTATGGAAGGTGTAGTCTGGCCTGGGGAGCCTGGCCCATAGAGGAGAATGGCAGTAGTAGATGCCTAAACTACAAATCCAATGATACACTGCAGTGGCATTTCCAAATTGAAAGTTTTGGTTTTTAGTTGAATTTTTTTGGTTTTCAGCTTTTCACTCCAGATTCAAAATTTCTGCAGAATTCTTCCCCTCCCTGCCAACAGCTCTACTTTTAAGTGGTCAGCA
Source organism: Mesoclemmys tuberculata (assembly GCA_007922155.1). Taxonomy (NCBI): domain Eukaryota; kingdom Metazoa; phylum Chordata; order Testudines; family Chelidae; genus Mesoclemmys; species Mesoclemmys tuberculata. Next base: position 15,516,047 of record ML675629.1, on the reverse strand, counting down.
CCTTCACTGAACAACCTCAATGCCTTATGACATTTGCTGGGCACAGCATTCTTGCTAGCTCCCCACCCTTCTCCTACCCTATGTTCCTTCACCTTATTGGCTTATTTCTAACAACATGTTGTTTCCAGTAGCCTTATCATTGGGTCAGAGTTGTGTCTCTTGCAGTCCTCACCCACACTGTAGCCCTACTTTTATTTTTTGTTATCACTCTCCATGTTACCTGACATGTTAAAGACAGAATGTGCTGAGAATAAATTGATTTTTCCCAAGAAGCAGTAGGAGATTGTAACTAACAGCAACACTGCCTAAGCCCACCCTCGACCATCTAGTCATTTCCCAGGCAATGAAACTCTTCTTTCTTGCTCTGTCCATACAGCACATGACAGAAAATCTTTAAACATTACTGCACCAGTTAAGAAACTATTTAACTGTGTGCTTTGGAAATGGTGCTTTGCAATCGGCAGGGGATGTGAGACTCAGCGGAGCCATATGCTCTGTCTCTATGAGCAGGGGGAGGAAAAGTGACATGTTTTGTTGGTGATGATTACAGCTTCGTTGCTATTTCCTCAGCTTCCCTTTTTACTAACCTGTTCATCTGCATGGTATCTGAAGATCTGCTCTGTATTCCAGAATTAGTTTTGGATTATGGATCAGAAGGGACTCTTTTCTTTGGAATAATTTATTAAAGGCACATGCATGGAGATACAGTTGGGGAAGAGGACACAAGAGACTGGCACTGTTGCAGAGAAAAATCCAGACTTTGCAAACCAGATCGCCTTTAAACCACAGTTAATGAAACCTCTATTTCAATTTACCCTTCCAACTTTTTTTTTTAAATCCATGTCAGTTCAAGCCAAAGCAACCTAATGTTATTTTTCAAGTTGTATAAGAGGTTAAATATCTATATCAGAAAAGGAAAATGTTTGTCATAAACTTCAAATTTGCAAATTCTGAAATAAAATATTTACAGATTTTAAAAGGTTACTTGATTGTTTGCACAACAGAATCCTATCCTAGTTTTGCAGCTAGTTTGTAAATTTCAATTCACAGTACATTTAACTTACAAGAAAAGAGAGGAATTTCGGAATGAAGGCAAAATCATTTCAGGCCTGTTATAACTTGTAGCTTGATGATCATAAGTGACTAGATCCTCAGCTCTGATGAAGTTATGGGGTTATGCCAATTTACACCAGTTCACCATCTGACCCACAGCTGTCAATTCATGAGCTCTCATGGGAAATCATAAAAGACCATACCTTGCAATTACAATGCTAAGTGAAATTAGCAGTACATTTAGTAAATGTCAGTATATAATTTAGATCACTAAAAGGAGAGGGAAGAGGTCACAAGGCTATTGCTTGCACAGTTATGCAAGTTATCCAGAATAAAAGATTCATTGTAATCCTTCTAATTGAGGGCAAACAGTATTGTTCGAAAATAGCTCTTATCTGATTTATTTTGCAGGGCACTACAAGGGCCAGTATTGACATCACATGACTAAGGGAGTTATGCAGATGCAAAGAAAACCTTAGAGTAGGATTAGAAGAAGGGAGATTATATGCTATACATAGTACAGGTATGTATCTATTCTATGTATCTGTTCTAATTTCCTGTGTTCCACACCTGTCACTTTCTGAGGCATGCCTCTTTGCTGTTAGGCCCTCCAATTGGAGAGCAATTTCAATTTAAGATGACGGCTGTGACACAGGGAGTAACACTGGCTGAGATATTCAGAAGTGATTGGTGTTAGTCAATATTTGGACACCAAATTTAAGATACCTATGAGGGGGTGTTCATTCCCACAGACCAGCCTAAAAGGGGTGAGAGTCTGAGGAGAGGCCAATTAACTGGCTAGGCCACAGCTAAGGGGAATTATCGGGCCTACGTATCCCCTGAGCAGTGATAGAACCTGGTGGGAAGGAAGGACTCAGACAAAGCCAGGAAGCTGGCTGAGGGAGCCTGTAGCCATATCCTGAACAATTCACAGGGATAGGGAGAAAAAAACACCTAGATGGAGAGGGTATAGAAGAAGGCTCAGGGAAAAGGTGGCAAAGTTTCAGAGGGTAAAGATGTTAGCTGCTGATCAGAAGGACTCTGGAGTTGGAACTCGAAGTGGAGGACAGGCCCGCCTTCCCCTACCAGCTGCTAAGGAAGTGGTACCATCAGGGTGGTGGGGGAAGACTGTCATCTTGGAGGGAGAGGGGAAGGGGGGAAACACAGTGACCTGACTGCAGGGCCGAGCCAGTGACAGAGTACCCTGAGCTGCAGAGAGTGAGAAAAAGCAGTAGCAGGGCATGCAACAGAAGGAGGTGTTGGACCTGGGCAGAGCTAAACCCCAGAGTGGCCAGGAGGAGGTGCCCCACTGGTAAGTGGACCCAGCAACTACCCTTAAAAGGTAGTTGGAAAAAATCCTTGGAAAAAATCAGGCCTCTTTATGGTATCTCAACCTAGGCACCCAAAAAATTAGTAGCTGCTTTTGAAAGTGTCAGGCACTGTTCTTTCATGGAGACTTAACATTTATTCTCATTCCCCCCCCTTAATCTAAGAAATTGTCATTCATATTGTGAATACATGTTCTATGGACAAAAACAACTTGTGCATTTATAATTACAAGGACAAGGGCCTGCAGAAAGCAAGAGTGGCTTACATGGGCATACAATGTACACGTGCTTATCTAAAATGACCCTAAGGCAGAAACTTAAAGGGCTGCAGTAAAGTACTGTCGTTCAAGTCAAATTTGTAGATGGGAAAAGAGTTAACCTTAAAGGCCATGTTTCCAAGAGGACAAAAAGCTGGCTATGTTCTTTTTTTATATAATTATTCATTGTTTGTTGGGAACTTTAAAAAAGTTACAGCATTGTGGTAGTGCAGGAAAAGAAAGTCAAACCTGAGGCAGGCTGTATTAGTGAGACAAATTATATAGCTTTTTCCTTGGTTTTATTTGGCTGGATATAAAGCTTACATGTTGTATTATAGATAAAATGCACCTGGCTAATTATTTAACTGTGCATATAGTTTTGTAGAGTAATGAAAAATATAATCACTAGTTTGTATGTAGTCTCTAACAAAGGGCTAGTTGTCTGTCAGTGTTAGGAGGAGTTCAGAAAGGCCTGGAGTTTAGATAAGAACTTGTATACCGCGTACCTTCTCCCACATGCCTAAAGAGATAACCAGGCCCTAAATCTCAGACAAAGAAAACCAAACTGCGCATATTCCCCCACAAAACTTAGACAAAGAAATACACACTGCGCATCCTCACTGAAGCTTATCTATGTAAAATATAGCGATGCTATGTATGAATATTCATATAATCTTAAAATGTATATAAGGCGACGCCCCAGTATAATCGGGGCTCAGCCTTTGGAAAAGATTCCGCTGAGTCTGTCGACAATAAACAGCTGTTTTCCTCACTTCGGTGTCCATCTCGTTACGTGAGCCAGAAATCTTGCTACAAACCGACTAAAAATGAAAATGACCAATTTATTTCTATTACAAGAGGAATGCAAAAAAAGGTAAACAAACAATATAAACAGTGAAAGTCTTCTTAAACACAAAGGAAGTTTTAAGTTAATATATGATTTTCTCTCCTGGCTGTTTACCCTTTTTGTTTCTATTTAAAAAAACAAATTAGTCAAGACAACATTAAAGTCCTATTACGTAAGACAATGTAGTCCTCACATTTGCTCCCTCTTTCTCTGTTGGCTTCATGAAGAACTGGTAGGTTACCCTGTTTTAGACTCTAACTCCAAGGGATAGTCTAACAACCCTCTTTTCTCTATATTTCTGTTATACCCCATGTCAAAGCGCACTCCTGTGGTGAGGCTTGTCTCCAAAGTGTCCCCCTGTGGTCCAACAGGGCACTACACACTTTATTACAGGGTCTGCAACAGTCAGTTGTCTCCTCTCAAAAAGCTCCATTGCAGTGGTGCTTTAACACTCTAGCTAAAGCATCCTTGAGTCCCACAACTTTCCACAGTATTAAAGTCCAACTGTAAAGCATTGATACAAATCCTAAAATAGGGTCATCCCATGAGTCTTTCACAGACCCCACCCTTCTTCTCAGGATTTGTCTTCAGACAGCCAGTCCTTTTCATCAACCTCCCTGGGCCCAGTTGTCCTATTCACCAGGACAATCACCCAATTGGCAAGTTGTCTCACACTCCTGGCTGTCACCAGGCTTCCCTCACCAAAGGAGAAGTAGAGTTCTGTTCTCCTTCCTGGTCAGTCCCACACTAAACTAGGTCTTCCCTTCTCCAGACCTGACGTTTGCTGCAGATGTAGCAGAGTTGGGTCAGCTGGGTCCTCAGGTCCTCACTAATTCCCTCTCTGCCAGTGTGGGGCCTATATGACAACTCCACAAAGAATGTTTTCATCATCACAACTTTCACCTTGCTCTCAGTTGAATACAACTATAGAAACCAACTTTAGCATTGTGTTTAGGGGTTTGACCCAGTCACAAAGAATTTAATTAGCAGTCCTCACTGGTGAGAGAATCCTTGATGGTATCTACCATAGGTACAAAATGCCCACATTCTCCATTGTGTACAGTCCTGTGGATTTTTGCCCCTCAAGATGGAATTTCATCTTTTTAAAATATCTTCACATAAACATAAATATAAACTACTTTTCTTCTTCCTGCAAAAATATAATGGGTCTGATTTTCAAACCCTGAGAAGTCCAAGGACACTTAAAAAAAAAAAAAAAAAAAGCACATGTGGATTTATGCACCTAATTGATACATACAGTTAATAGAATTTGTTCCCACAAATGGCCTTTGTATGTTCATATACCCAATATATATATATGTGCAATTTCAGTAACTGCAAGTGCAAATCTAGGTACCAGTCCAACAACATGCTTAATTTTAAGCACTTGGTTAAGTGCTTTTCTTGATCTGTACTTAAAATGTGCAATTGCCCACATCCCTGGGCTTCTCAGATTTTTTATAAAAAACTATTTTATATAATAAGCTATTAGAGGTCTATTTCTGTGGCGAAATAGATTCAGGGGGTGTGCACAGAAATTCAAATTTGACTGCTTTTGGAGGGGCACATTAAACACACAGAAAGGTTCATGTGACAACCCTCCCCCCAATTTCTTGGGACACCCAGAAGCAAGGTGGCAATAGCTCCCCTTGCAGCAGCACACTCTGGGTGTCCCTGAAGCCCAGGGAGGGAGGAAGCAGGAGGTCAGCTGTCTGCTTTGTAGACCCCATGCTGAGGTGAGTCAGGGGGTGGAGGCAGAGGCAATAAATGGGACTCCACAGCAAGGAAAAAGAAGCTGCAGGCTGCAGCTGTAGGTGCTGGGTACGGGGTTGATGAAGGAGGAGCTCAGTCAACAGCCAGCCACCCTACTGCTTCCTCCCTACCCAGTCTGCAGAGACACATGGCAATCGGGGGGCAGAGTGTACCTGCTTCTCCCCTCCCCCTTTGTGCACACGCCTCACAGAGTTAAAAAACATATGACACTGATTACACCCAGGGGCTTTAAGCAAAGAGATTGAAGGACCACCTGCATTTTGTTACAGTTTAAAGAGAATGCCACATAAATAAAAGGGAGAGAAACTGGTTTATTGGCCTAACTTCTAAGAGAGACAAGAGCTTGAGCTATTATCTCACCCATCTTGTCTCTCTAATATCCTGGGACCCACTCAGCTGTAACAAGACTGCATACATGCATTGTTATGGAATTTATAAGAACTTATCTAGTAAGTGTTCTCCCTTTCAGTCAGCTTCTTGGCTAAGAGTTCTAACAAATTACACGACTGATCTTCCTTGACCTAACACTTTGATGAATTTTGTTCAACAATAGAACACTCAGGTAGTCTTTCTCTGCCCAGATCTTAATTATTGCTGCTTCTTCTCCAGGCAGTACATTTTTTTTTCTCTGTAGTACTCGAAAAAATTATTTTTATGATGAAGTTTCTACTGTGTGTCTGTTGTAATGAAAAACAAAGTAGATGACATAAGGTCAGCACAGGTGAAAGAGCAGTTAGAAAGTAAGTTCTTGTTAATGACTCGAGGCTTGCTGTGGACTGAGCAAACACCTGCGTGTTAGCACTAAGCAAAAAGAGGTATGACTTTATAAACATCTGGCTGTATTTAGCAACAGCATAACACTAGCCTTGAAACACTTGTAATGTGAAGAAAGGAATTTCTCACCAGATGCAGTACCGTGTAAAGGAAAATTAGCCTGAAGGAACATGTAGTTGCATAGAACAAACTGTCCTCCACCAGGAAAAACACAAAATCAATGAGATACAAGGGGGATGTTTCTCCAAACAGAAAGTGCCAAACAAGCCCCTTCAGTCTAGGTAGCTATTATTTTACGTTAACAAAGGATGAACAAATGAAAATTCTTTGAGAAAACTGATGGTGAAATCCTGTCCCTGTTAAACTCAATGGCAAAATTCCCATTATGCCTTCAGTACATCTCTCCTCCTGTTAAATCGTCATCTTTAACCCACTTACAGTCTGACCCCACGGCCGGCAGATTTCTTACTCTTAAAAATGTGGTCCATAGAAAACACAACCACACTGAAATCAGCTAAACAAAATCTCCATAGCATTTCTATGTATCATATTTCATAGACATCTGTGGCTAAGGTATCTAAGTGTCAATATTATGTTTTATCACTAGATTTTCATACTTTATTTTGAAACAGGATCTTAAAGGGACATTGCTTAAAAACATACCTTTTGGAAAAGTCCTATAGAACTTAAGGAATAATAGCTGTTCTATAGGACTTTTAGATCATCCTATAGAATTTTAATAAAGAATTATATCTCTGCTGTATAACTCCAAAAGACTTCAGCATAATGTTTATTAGAACATTATACATTGGTTTAACATCTAATAAACTCTATAAAATATTTTCATAGTTGATATAGTGAAAAGAAACTAAAATTTTTCTTAAAGATTAATGCTGATACCTATTAAAATCCAGGTTGCCAGTTTATTTATTACATTTCTCTCTGATTGAATGCAAACAATTAAAGACCCTTTAATCTTGTTCAGATAATGCATCTTGTTTGTTTTGATGTGTGCACATTTTCTTAACAATAACATTCTTCTGGACCTAAATTTGATTGGCATTTTTGTGAAAAGCTCCTGGATATCTTTAACAATTGTATTATAATCTGATGAATAGACTACCCACAGCTATTCCAACCATCTGCTAAATTCACTAAATAACTATAAGACATAGATGTTCGAGTTGGGAAGACCATGTTTTTATCTGAAAGAGGTCATAGCTGAAGACAGGTATAACGATTGCCAGAAAGTGACGGGGTGGAGGGGGGGAGAAAGCAGTGGAAAGTAATTAACACACGACTTATCCAAAAAATTACCATTCTCTGCTCATTAGCTACCTACCGCTGTTATGAGTTTTCCAATGATAATATGGCTGCTGCATAGATGATGTGTGAAATGTATGCTGCAAGAAAGTGAATATCTGGGGTGAAAACTGGAAGAAACATATTTTTGAACTCACACAATACTACATATGCTATTAAATATAGTCCAGTTGATGCATATAACAAATGCTGTTACAGTAAAAATTGACACTTGATAAACTATTAATTACTATAGTTTCTGAAGGACAGATGAAAATTATTTGTTTCAGTTTTAAAATAACCACAGCTAATGGCCCCAATTCCTAATGAATCATTTACACAAAATTAGAAATGATTTTCTCACTGAGGACTTAAACGCTCATGTCTTTGGAAAGCTGTATAACTTAAAATCCTCCTTCTTCTTTTCCTTTATGCTTTTCCTGGTGAGGGTCACAGAAGCAGCATGGAGAATATTGAGGACCAGACCTTCCTTTCTTGCGCAACATGTTCCAGTTCCTCCTGGGGGACATATAATCTCTCCATGTCTCTCCATGTCTCTACAGGACATATAATCTCTCCAGTGTGTCCAAGTTCCAGAAGCTTAGGTTGAATTCACCCGAGTCTGTTAGAATCTTTGTTCATCAACTCCATCCAGTCTGCTGAGTCAAAAGCAGCGCAATAATATCTTCTCTTGCTTGCAGAACTCCCCACGTGGAACCCACACAAATCCTTCTCCTCCTGCTGCTGCTGGACTGTGAAATCACTCCATCAGTCAGCTAACTAATTCACCAGCCAATCAGTAATAAGTGTGTAAATGAATAACTGTTACAAGAAAAATACAAAATTGAGAATAGCAAAATATAGATGACTCGTTCCCCATCATCACATTTAAATGTGGAAAGAGCTGGTGAACCAGACTGGTTAAGACAGTTTTGCTAAAATCAAATAACATTCAAGGTATTAAAAGAATTAAAAATGAAAGAAATTAGTTTTGCCCTCCCACTTTCCCTTTTCTATAACTAACGTGGCCAGGGTTCCCTATGGGAAAGTTAACAATATCATTAAGCTGCTAGAAAATGCTTCCGGGTTAGGGGAAAGCAACCTGCTTTCGGCTCCTATAGCTGAACTTCTCACAGTCCCTGCCAGAGACATGTCCTGTTATAAAGCATCTGTCCGGACTACTTGATCTCAGTGGAATCTTAGTCTCACTACAGAGAGCCTATTGAGCATGCCCAAAAGTACCACGCCCAGTTCCAGAAAATGCCCTACGTTCTCCTTTCTAGATCTCTTAAAGAGATATCTCCCAATTAGGCGCACGGGTTACAGCAGCCCTGTGCATGAACTTCTTCTAGATCACCATTAATGTGTCTTCATTAACTTGGTAGCAAGTGGTTTCCTTCATCATCCTCCATCCTGGAGAACAGTTATATCCCACAACATAACTACAGAGAACTGTAGCCCCTAGGCACTATAGTCCTATGATTGTTCCTGTATCTGGGTTTTCTACCATTCCACTCCTGCCAGCTTTCATCCTGCTAACTTTATGCACTTAAATCTCTGATGATATTTGATGTCTGTGATAGCATATTGTATGGATCACACATTTCTCCCAGCTGCCTCATCCACTTCCCTGTTCAGTGCTCATCTTTGATCTGTTATGTCAGGGCACATAAGAAGTTAAATATAAAGCATAAAGTACTCTTGCTGGAAGGTTGCAACATAACACTATTTTACTTCTTAGAGTTTGTGGTAACAACACACAAGAATGCAAAAAGAGAAAACAAAAACAAGGCAGACCGTTTCCCAAGGCAGAGAGAGACAGCTCATCTCACCTTATTCTAGGCTGTCTCTTTCCAGACTGGCTGATTCTCAGATGGCATGCTGTCCTACAGAGCCCTGTAGCCTGAAAGAAGAACCAGGAACACCCCTTCACTCTTAAAGCGATAGCTTGCAATTTCAACACAGTACTCAACACACCACGACCTACTGTTGCTACCTACTGGTGTCTAGATGGATTCTAAAGTATTGAGTTAGCAATATGATTCCCTGGCTTACCTTAAACCCAAAGAAAAGGGTTACCTTGCAGTGCTGCAGTTGTGATTAAAACACTTTCTTGTTTGTCCCAGGTAATGAAAACTAATAGATCTCCTATTGATGGACAGGCTTGCTACGTGCCTTCCCAAGGAAGGCAAAGAAAGAGCTTCCTTGAAACACAGTGGCTAAATAAGATTATAGGCCTTACTTCTTTTTCCAACATCATAAGTAAGAACTAAACAGAATCACCACCCAAAACTGAAACTAAATTCAAATCAAATAAGTGGGTTATAGGTTCAAAAGTATTAGTTAATGTTAATAGCTAAGAAAAATATTTATTATTACTAATCTGCAAGTGAATTTGTATTTCCTGGTTCTGGTTGGGTTAAGTAAATCATGAAATACCGCTTAGACATTTCTACTTTGACCGGAATCAGAATGCACTAAAAGCTCATGACTACCTGTTCTCTCTTAGAATCACTCCTGCTAGCCCTTATTTGCATGAGGAAAGATTTATTCACTTACCTATTAAGGTCCTTTAAAAATTTGCTATATGCGTATATGTAAAATTCATTAATGTTGTTGCAGCCTTCAGTTTTCTATGGTATATGTTGTTTGCTGCATAAAGGAATTGTGCCTAAATTCCCTGGGAACCTTCACTTTGCTAAGCGGTAAAATAGGATGTGTTATTGTTTAGTAATGACACACTTAGACACACCCTCAGACACAAGGACAAAAGCTAACTGACTTGGAGCATTCAGGAGTGTATTACCCAGTAACTAAAACAAAATCTGTTTAATCATCCCAATAAAACCGTCTATTACATGACAATTGGTTTCAATAGTATCGAATCCTTTACTGTAAAACCCATTTTAGTAGCAAAGTTACTTATGTGTCATGAGAGGGTTAAGTACAGAATGACACTTCTGGCACTGCAGCACTCATAAGGTCTAAAGTCTCATGCTAGCACTTAGATTCATAAACCATGCTGACGCTGTGGCATTTAGAGCATATAGTACTGCCATAAGCATTGTCCTTAAGATCAGACCTTAAATTAGTTTCCCCTGTTTCAGTGAATGGTGACTGCTTAGATAGGAATTGAAGATCAGATGGCACCTTTTAAAAAGGAGCGTACAACTGGGGAGGAATTTTCAGAGGGGATCAGCTGGTTGCACAGCAGACCACACGAGCATATAGTTCTGAATGCTCAAAAATGCAGAGGAATTGTCAAAGTCCAGGTTGCTGGTACAGAAGTTCTGAAAATTCAGCCCATGATCTAGGCACTTAGGCTGTATGGATACACTCTCTGATCAGGAAGTAATATGGCCCTTAGCACTGTAGTACCTGAATATAGTGTTGTACATCAAACTGACATTATTTTAGAAAACACATCAACCTATGGAATATAACCTTTGTGTCCCAATGACTTACTGTCATTTGAACCTCTATACTTTATATTTAAAACGTATAAATAAAATAGAAAAAATCTGAATGTAGGTGATTTTAGGCAGTTGTTAGCAATTTATTCTGAGGATTTATCAAAGATGTTGCACCTGGTACTACATTGTGTGATTGTCGATGGGGCATATCAAGCCATCAAAATTCAGTTCCAGATACAGAAATAGGCAGGATTTACCTGCTAATAGTCATGTTCTTCCTCACCTGCTTTTAACTTTAAATGGATTATCAAAGCAAAACCAACAAAATATGTTTGCAGTTTCTAGGCCAAGCCCTTTTAGAGGTACGATGAATCCTAAAAAGCATTAGTCTGTTTTTAAAAAAATAAACTGTAGTTAAACTCCGAAAGCACCGTAACTTTCAATATCTTTGGTAACATCTACACTGGTGGCTGGGGGAGCAATTTCCAGCTTGAGTCAACATATTTGTGCCTACTCTCATTAATCTAGTGCGCTAAAAATAATAGGATAGCCTCAGTAGCATGGGGAGCAGCGAGTGGTCGCATGGGTTAACTGCCCCAAGTACATACCCACAGGATCCAGGGTGGTTTGTGCTTAGCATGACTAGTCTGTGCTCCATTCACGGCTACGCCTGCTACTGAGGCCCTACTCTTTTTCGCACGAGAGCTTGTTGAGAGCTAGTGCGAGTACGCTGATGTGAGCTGGGAACCACACCTTTAGTTCCAAGTGTAGACATACTCTCTGATTTTTATCGGGCTTCACAGAAAAAACTCCACTGTGGGATGAGATGGGGTCTGCCAACTTTTAGATTAGATTCTTTGGGTGCAAATTAGACAAAGGCTGAAAAATCAGGCTTAGAATGAAGCATTAGTTTAACAGCCACCATCTTGGCTGCCACTAGGGACTCAGCTTCCAGAGATAAATGTATGAGTCTCTAGAGCTGGAGCTACAGAATCAAGATGTCATCCTGAGAGGATTGTGGATTGGGCACAGAGAGGAACACATAGCACACGCTGACCTGTGGATTACACTATCTTTGACCTTAATTATGACGTGAAGACCATCATCACTCCATATTCTAATCTAATCTGTTTTCCCTCTCTCTCTATACTGGCTGCACACTGTGATGTCCAAGTCCCTGTCGCTGGATGGGCTTGCCCTTTGCTTGCTGTCTCTTGTAGCGCTCTGTCTCACACTGCCGTGCTAGCATTATTTGGTGATAAGGCTGACCCAAAGAAGGTAGATGTGTGGCTAGGGAGAAAAAAGAAAGCTAAATACTAAATATGATCTTGAAAGCTTCTGTGTGTCAGCAGCAAATATGTGAGTCTCAGGCCCATGAATTACATTTTACAAATGTTAATTACAATTATCAAGCTCAGATGCTACATGCTAATAGCAGAAAGAGCCGAATCATTCCCTGTTTTCAAGGACTGTGATAGAATTGGTGGTTGGATACGAAGTATATAAATGCTAAGCAAAAGTTCCTTATGGTATGACTAAAGTATCTGTCCCTATCTTTATTACTGCTCTTGCAGTGTATTCTTCCATCAGACCATGCCGTGTCTGTGTGTGTGTGTGTAAATTAGTGCCTGTAGAATGGAGTGATGACTGATGATGTTGGTGGAAATGGCTCTGCTTTAGCTTAATCCTGAGATGTGCTGAACATCCACAACTCCTGTTGCCTTTACTGAGAGTGTGGGGAGAAACAACTTTCAGTATCAGGCCACCTCTTTTTCTTTGCATATTTCCTCTCTGAAAGACCTCATTATTGAAAACAATTTGTTCAGGTCCAAAACTAGTAAAGATAATTATTTTCCTTTGATGTTTTTTTCTGCTGCTTGTGCTCCCACCATCTCCCTCAAGCTTTTCCCTGACCGGGGCTAGCACATCTGCTCGCATAGCTCAGAATCCAAGTACGAACAGCTTTGCAAAGTGGTATTTAGAATTTACCTCTTGCACTACGGTTCCTGCTTTTCCATTGTTAGATTCTTCATGGAAACAATGAGCCAGTCATTTACAAAACTGGGTGTCCATTATTTAACTGAAATCTTTTATCTTGTAATTAGAAAAGAGCTAGTACAATCATTCTTCATGAAGGCAAATTGAATGCATGGATTATTTAAATCATGTGACTCAGAGGCAATGGTGATGTCAGCAAACTGGAATTTTAACAACAGTAAGATTTAATGAACTTGTTAGAACTTTAACTTCTTAAAGATGGATAGAAAGAAGAAAGGCAAAACTAAAGAAAAAGGTCCTTTGATAGTAGAAAGTAGTGTCGTAGACAGATCAGTTAAGTCCACAAATCATGATTTGATTTTGATTATAATGTTTTACTACAATGTTGAGTCCTTAAATTACATGCCTCCCAGAGGTCATATATAATTGAATTGCAGTATGTGAGACTATTACAGGACAGCTAACAAACTATGACATAATCCAAGCATCTTCCTGTAGTCACATTACCGTGGACACTCATAGTAACCATTATGATTAAAATTGCAAACCAGATTCAGTTACGCCATTATCACATGTTTTCCAAAACGTTCACCTTTTTGGTACGAAGTTTTTGATACATTAGATCAGATTATGCCCTCAATTTTTAAGTGGCATTCTCACTGATTTCAATAGGGGGTTCTGCTTAAACAATAAGGTTCTTTGTAACTTTTTATTTAATTTGAGCAAATTCCCTTCAACTGCTTTTGAGTTAGGAGAGGGTGGAAAAATACATACTTTTTCTCAGCTCACTGCTTTGAGCACGACCATTCATCAAAGCTGGCCGACGTTTGAAACTTGCAGTTGTTTGGCTTGAAAGAACTGGAGTAGCTTTATATAAAATATAATTGCTTACGAACTAAGCATAACATTTATGACAGCTCAACATGTCATAAACATGTAACCAGTAATTAATGGATTCATTCCTGCTACCATCACAGTTCATGGAAAAATTCCCAGTGTCTTCAGCGATACTGGATCAGACCGCAGGAACAAATTTGTCACATTAAGGTTCTTTTGAGATCTGTTGACAACGGGCCTGGTCCTGCAAAATGCACTACCCCGAAGGGCTGAGTCCTCAACTCCTACCGGGGGGATCTCTGTACAAGGTTAAGCTATCTTTGAATGGTGGGAATGCAGCCAAAAGCAATTTCTTACCTTTTTTCCCCCCCTTGGAAATAAAAATGAAAGTTTTCACCATGGTTGAAATTTCAGAGGTGTTACCACAGACTTCTGAAAGACTGAGAAAATCTTCACGAATTTCACAAAGTTGCTAATACTCTTGATGTCCTAGGAGCTATTTCTGATCATACAGTGCACTTTTGTGAAGAAGCTGCCTTGTTAGAAGTGCTGTCCATGGGAAAAGAAGTTATGTCAAAGTCCTTCTGGCCAGTCTCTAGTGGTTTTCCAAGCTGGAGTTAGAGACATCATGGCTCTTATTCAAAAAGTGAATTGTAAAGCGCTTTGAGGCAGCTAGTCCAAAAACCCTTTAGATCATTTTGGTAGCTTTGATCTTCTCTATAACATCTGACTGTTCCCAACTGTTTTCTCTTTGTTATCAGACATGGGATATAATATATTCTTGTTGTTTTCTATGGCTTTTTGTAGGCTGGACTTCTTTCTTCAGGCTGTTTTAACCTAATTCCTTTACTGACGATTTCACAGACAAGAAGGATCTGTTAATTTCATTGATGTCTGATGCCACCTGCTGGAAGAAATTTTGTAACATAGTCTGGTTCCATGGAATCTAATCAATACCCTCTTTGATGTGGGTCTGCCTTTTAGCTGCTGCTGCTAAATCCTTTCTAAATGACTCATCATTATGTCCTCATGGACTTTTGTGGAAAAATTATTAAAATACTTATTTTTCTACCTTTCTTATGCAGAATACTTAAATATTAACTTTAATTTTAAACAACACATAGTATTACGAGTTTGTAACATTTTTCTTTTTTCTTTTTTAACAAGGCTCATGGGCCTTGAATTAATATCTCTTGGGTTGTTCTCTTAAAGGCCTCAACTCAGCAAAGGACTTAATAATGTTCTGAACTTTAGGCACCTGCTGAAGTCCAACCCTAATTGGGTAAAGCACTTAGGTGTATAAGTACCGTTGTGGACAGGTGCCTAAATCTAGGGTTTAGGTGTCTTAGGCTGGGTCTACACTGTTGGCAGCAAATTCGCCACTGTCAGATCGATTGCTCTGGATTGACTGAGCGGTCTATGTAGACCCACTCAATCAATCCAGCAAGTGACGCAGGAAAACCACCCTGGTAAGTGGCGTAGCACTGCGTCGAAGGGAACGCTCTTCCCTTCTGCGCAGCGCAGTGTGGACGCCACGTGGAGGAGATGCCGCGAAGTCGATGGGACATACGCAAGCGATTTACGACACTTGAGTATCTCCCATCGATTGCCACCAAATTGCAAAGGTAAGAGTAGACCGGGCCTGTGTCCCAGTTTTAGGGTCCACTGTAATCCACAAAACAGCTGAATCTTGTATGCACCTGAACTCATACTGCACCTACATTTCAGCCCTTGCAAACAGACCAATATTACCAGCAGAGCTACTTGTAGCTGCACGGTAACTTATGCCTGTCGAATTTCTTTCAATGGATGCAAGGGAATTGTTGCGTAGCTCTGTGCTGCTCCCTCCCCCGCAGCTGCTTCTGTCACTGGGTCTAGGTCGTTGTATAGCTGCTCTCCACAGCCTCTCTCACTTCTGGAGTGGAGAAAATTTCCTTAGCCATTCTCTTACCAACCCCTTCCCTTGGGGCTCCTTTTCGCACAGTGACCTACCCAAAGAAGGAAACTGAGTCAGAGACGGACCAAGTGACTTCCCAAATGTCACACAGGAAGCTTGGGACAGAATTAGGAATCGAACCAGGTCTCCAGAGTCCCAGACCAGCACCTGAACCCTGGACCATCTTTCACCTCCCACGTGTAACCCCTTTGGGCTTTAGAGAGCATGGCTCCTTTAAATCTTGATCCTTCAGGGGAAGCACTGATTGTATCAGAAGGAGCCAGAAGTGATCTTCCAGGGGGAGAGAGTGACAGGGTGTGTCTGGAGCTCCAGACAAGAGAAAGGCTACAGTCAGCAGGTTCGCACAGAGTAAGGCAGCTGAGAACCTGCCCAAACCCTGGGAGGGACACAGCAGTCGACTGGGGACGCCCAGGACAGGAGCCCGGAGAGGCACCATACCAGGGAGGAGTCACTCAAGAAGGACAAACTGGAGCTGGACCCAGTATCACTGCTGCCCAGAGCTGTGTGGGGCCATGTGTACTGGAGCCTGCGACTTTGCAATGGGAGTAAGGAGGGAAGCTGTAGCGAGCTAGGTGGGGAGGGTGTTGCTCTGTGTGGGTTGGCAGGGGGCAGCAGAAGGCGGCCCTGGAGAGTTTTGCTGGGGAAAGTTCACCGGTGCCGAAGAGAACCAGGAGCACCCCAGACTCACCACCAGCCTGGGACTTTGCCCGGGACATCTGAACTCTGAGTGCAGGTTGCTTGGTGTCTGCCCTTTCAGACTCTGGTGCCAATGGGCCTGTGCGTCCTGGTGTTGAAAGTACCCCTGTTTCACCGCTCCCCCTATGTTTCCCCCTGTTTTTCTCCATTCATCCCTCTGTAAATAAATATTTCCCTTTCCTGCAGTCCCTGTGCTGTCCCAGTGTGTGTGTTCACTCTGGGGGGAGGGTTGGAACAGGTGCCCCCGGGGTTAAGGGGACTTTCCCTGTTGCGTTCCTGCGTGCGCATATTCTTGGCCAGAGCTGCCTGAAGTGCAGACTCCATCTTGGCCATGAGGGTGCTGTCCGCAGTGAAGCCCCTCACAATGAAAGGATGGGGGAAGCAGCCTATCTATAAAAAGAGGGGGGGTCCAGTCACCAAAGACTGACCATCGCTGGGCAGCATGAGAGGTGGAGGCAGAGTTACCATGGGAGGGATGGTGCACTTGGCTCTCGGATTCATTTCCAGAGCTATGCTCTGGTAAGTTCTTTCATAGGCCTAGCTCAATGGGCCACATCCACAAAGGGATTTAGGTACCGCCATGCTCCACAAAACCCCTGCTCGGCTGCTACCTGATGCCGTAGGTGCCTACATTTTTGCTGTAGAAGTTCCCTTGGTTCTTTATGTTTCTGTCGCGGGGCAAGTGAACTGCTGCCTCCCCATGGGCATCTGGACATCCCTCTCCTCACCCAAGCCCCAGAGTAGTCTATGTACATGGGGCAGATAGGCAGAAGATTGCTTATATTTCTTGCAGGGCCTGCCTTGGTAGGCATGACCTCGGCATGCCTAACTCCATACAAGTTGTCTTGCGCCGGTGAGGGAAAGGTAGTCTCTCTTATAATCTTTAGCCCAGTGGTTCG
>ML675629.1:15196951-15474342 GCA_007922155.1 Mesoclemmys tuberculata | reverse complement strand
TCACCAGCGCCGTATATAACGGCACTAACACCTCCTTCTCCTTCTCCTTCTCCAAAGCATCAGAGATGGCCACAACTGGAGATGTGACACTGGCTGATATTGGTCAGTGCTCTGAGATGGCACTGAGCATTCTCTCTCTCATGTGCTTGGCTGGCTGGTTCTTGCTTGCATGCTCAGGGTCTCATTGCCTGCCACATGTGGGGTTGGGAAGGAATTTCCCCCCAGGTCAGATTAGCAGTCACCTTGGATTTTTTTTTTTTTTTTGCCTTCCTCTGCAGCGTGTGGGCACTGGTCATTTTCAAGGATTACTGGGGTATATCTCACTTAATCAATTCACTGCCATTGCAGGGGTCTTGGCCACTGGTGCATCTCAGTCCCTCCTGCTCTCTGCCTGTGACACACAATAGCTTAGTAACCTGAGGATGTAATACTTTAGTCTCGTTTCAGTTGCTGGGTACAGTTGATGGCCTGTGAAATACAGGAGGTCAGACTACATGATCCGGTGGTCCCTGCTGGCTGTAAACTCTATGATTCTATGACCTGCCTTTACATGGCATTTTTCTGTGACTTCATGTGACGTCTGCTCATTAGAACACAAAAAACATATTCAGTTTCAATATGTGAATTTATGGTAAACTGTGGCCCTGTTTCTGCAACACAAGAGAGCCCCTTTGCATGGCCAGTGCAAAACAGCCCTATAGCTGGTATGTCTGACTATGGAATGATCCCCCTGGTATAGATGAATCTTCTAGCAGCTGAAAGCCAGCATGGCCACTCCTCTGGCCATGCCTATGGAAGGCGTATACTCATGCCGCTCATATATACCCTGTGGAAGGCAGAGTGCTTGGCCAGGGAAAAAGAAGCATGTCTGGGGTGTCTGTGGAACTGGCCAATTCTCAGCTGGCATAATAGACCTTGAAGTATTATGTAGATGGTGACATGGTGTAATTCAGGCTGCTCTAAATTATGGTGGACCAAAGAACAGATCGACCAGGATCAAGGGAGTGCAAAGGTCACCATTACACACATAACTCTTCTGAGTTGCATTGCCTGTAGCTGAGAATAAGGGCCTACATCTTCATCTTACTAATATCATGGGCACCTCAACAGATCGTGTCTGGAAGTATTCATTTCCTCAAGTCTTGCATTTATGTCTATTAACTCCTTCGCATTAATGGGTTTGGGTAATAGAGCTGGTCGTTTAATTCAAAAAAGTGATTTGCTAATATTTTTGTGACTATAAATAATGAGTTCGGTTGGCTGTCATTTGAGAGTTTGTAATATTTGTTCGTGACGATGAGGAGAGCTAACAGATATATGTTTGTACAGTGCTTATTCACTGCAAATTTACATGCAAATGAGGCGGGACATTCTAAAATCTGAGTCACAATATCCTTCCCTCTCAACAACCCTGAACTATATCTCAAAAGCTCCAGACCCTTTAGTGTGAATTTATTACCGCTCGTTTAAAAGGAACAGGAGGCTGAAGTGTTAAGTATTGCGTAGGTTTCACTGCATCAATAGGCATGTAACACCTTAGGATAGAGACAACACCACAGAATTTGGAGCTTGGGGTCTTCTGCCAATACCTATGCTGGTCCCTGCTGCTTATTGATTCTCCTTTCACAGTGGCATAAACCTCTAAAATCAATGGAATAGAACAGTTTAAGTGAGCGGAGAACTAGGCCCTATACCTTTACAGAGCAGCAATTACCAGATGCATAGCATTATTTATGTATAAGACAGTGTTAGTAGTTCCTGCTTAATATTGTCCTTTTTATTAAATTACACATTTTTTCTAGACTATTATATTATTACTTCTGCCCTCTATCACATTTAATTTTTACTCCATTTTATCAACATAAGAACGGCCATGATGGGTCAGATGAATGGTTCACCTCTCCCAGTATCCTGTCTTCTGACAGTGGCCAATGCCAGATGACTCAAAGGAAATGAAAAAAACAGGGCAATCATCAAGTGATCCATCCTGTCATCCAGTCCCAGGATTTGGCAGTCAGAAGGCTAGAACTAAGAGTCTGGGATTGCATCCCTGACCATCCTGGAGAAAAGTCATTGATGGACCTATCCTCCATGAATTTATCTAACTCTTTTTTGAATTGAGTTATAGTTTTGGCCTTCACAACATCCCTTGACAATGAGTTCCACAGGTTGACTGTGTGTTGTGTGAAGAAGTCCTTTCAAAACAGATACCTTATATACCAAGTTCTTAGTTCTGTACCTTTGAGGTTATAGAAGTATCGCCACACAAGCTTGTCCGGAGACTGCACGTAACTGGCATTCTGAACAAGCTCTACTAAGTTTGGTGGAAGGTTAATGGCCTGATCTTCTGTTTGTTTCTTGAATGTTCTAATAAATTTCACTCCACCTTGAGGCTAAAATACATACAATAAATGTTATGTTAGCAAATGCATGAAGCAAACAGGGAAAGTAGAACCGCTTGATCAACTAACGTGCTTTTCAGCTTTAAGACATACTGAAGGTATGATCTGGTAAGGCTTGCTGCCATGCATTACGCCATATAATTCCTAGCTCTTTACATATTTTAACTTGATTTTATACTTTGCTCAAATCCTAGAGATATTTGAAACAGAAACAAAATCATCTGGGTAGATGCTACAACTTGTTCATGAATGAGGGAGTGTTTGCCCCCTCCCGGTGGAATGCAGAGTTTCTACCATGAGAAACTGCAGGTTCCCATGGATCCAGCAGATGCTATGAGCCTATATGCTGGCTCCAGGGACCTTTGCTCCACTGTGACGGGCCTAGTTCTAAAGATGAGAGGACACTGCTGCACTGGGAGGCATACGCATCCTTCCAGGTGGAAAACAGGAGATCCAAGCAAAGAGGGGAAATTGATAAGGGCATGGCTGGGTCCTCTGGATTTACTTTCAGTAAGACAGAGTTAAATATGCTGCTGTACAAACCTTTAATGATCTTGCTGCTATGTCTTCTGGTGTAGAGAAAAACACGTCATCAACATCCAAGGTT
Organism: Mesoclemmys tuberculata; assembly: GCA_007922155.1. Taxonomy (NCBI): domain Eukaryota; kingdom Metazoa; phylum Chordata; order Testudines; family Chelidae; genus Mesoclemmys; species Mesoclemmys tuberculata. Next base: position 15,471,333 of record ML675629.1, on the reverse strand, counting down.
TGAAGTTCTTCGTGTGTTGTAAAAAACAGCAAGAACAAACAGTCATCTTCTCCCACATTCTTTACCCAGTGCAATGTGTTTTTAGGGAAGAAAATCACTTGGCCTGCTGTAACATTGTATGTGGTTACTGTGCTACCACCAGCATCAACAACACCAATCCAGGCACTGCCCTGAAACACAGGAAGAGCGACAGAACTCAATCAAAAAACCAACAAACAAACATTGTTTCTTCCATAGTCAGCTTAGAAACTGTATTTACCTATTTTCTAATAATTCAAACATACACATGACTGGTGGTAGCCCACTCTGATGACAGTCCCACTCTTACTCCGCTTTTGAAAGACCAAATCAAGAACAGTGCATTCAGCAATTAATTGTTGGAAGGCCCGATTTCTTTGAGAAACGCTTGATAATTTTTTTCGCTCTCTCTCTCTCTCTCATACACAAAACATTAAATTGTTAAAATAAAGGCTGTGAATGTTATGATTATAAACTATTGGGGACAAGGACCATGTGTTTGTGGAATGTCTTGCACAATTGTCCCCCAATCCTGATTTGGGGCCTTTGAGTGCTACTGTGATACAAATATTAAATACTTAGAACACTAACAATATTTTTACTATTAAGTATCTCCAAAAGTCCATTCTTCAAAATACATAACACTTTGTTTTCAAAATTATGCATGATCTCTAATTATTCCTCACAATACCCTGTGATGTTGTACTTTAAGTAACTTTTACTATCCCCATTTTATAGATGAAGAAATAGAGGAGATAAGAGGAGATAAGATAAAAGCTTTCAAATCTGGGTGCCTAATATTAAGCACCTAATTCATGTGCAGGCACCCAGATAAGTGGCTGAATTTGTAAAAGTGCTGAGTACACATAATTTCCACTGATTGCAACTATTACACTTTGGTTGGAGCTGCAAGTATGTAGTATGTTTGCAAATCAGGCCATTTAAGTACATAATTTCAGGCACCAAGGTTTGAAAATGTGACACACATTAACCAGTAATAATGCCGTCATTATTATTATTTAGCATTTATATATGACCATAGGTTGGCATGATGTGTTACCCAAAATATTACAACAGGTGAATTAAAATAATCAGGTTGTACCTTTAGGAGAAAGCCATGTTCATTGGCATTAAAGTGCCAATGTGGGGCCCGGAGACCTTTGCTTTTGATCCGTAAGGTTCCAAAAGTCATTTTAGACCGCTGATTGTTGATGCTTGTTCCAAATTCCATTTCTTCATCACTCTGATAATCGTTTATATCAGACCTAAATCTTGCCCATTGAATATTACCCCCAGGAAACTGAAATACCTGGCAAATCACAGACATAAATTAGTTTTTATAAGTATTGGACAAAGGCATGTCCAGTGGGGAAATGAAGGGAAAATATTTCAGAACATTACTCTTTATGAAAATATGAAATTTTTGGAAAACTTAGGTGACTCATCAGTTCTTGGTGAAGTTTCTCTGTTTATGCATTTACTACAGTTTTGATGATGCCTCCTATATATCTTTATAAATCAAATAGGTATGATATTATCATTTCTTTACAGTGATTGATAAGCAACGGTTCTAAGGACAAAACTCTCAGCAAAATCAGTGGCTAAGAATCACTTTGTAGGCACATTAAAAAAAAACAAATGGAAGACCTGGGATGAAATCCTGGCCCTACTGAAGTAAATGAAAGAACACCCATTGACTTCAATAAGGGCAAAATTTCACCGGAGTCAATTAGGGTGTATCTATCAAAACCTAAACTAAATATAATAATATAATGCTGACATGGCCTATTTTCATCTTGACCATTCTATTTGTATGTTGTACTCTCTTCCCTGTTCTCTTTGTCTTTTTAGACACTGATTCAGGAAAGCACATAAATACATACTTAAAATTAAACACATGCCTGGGCACCCTTCCTGAATAGAATGTTTTCCTTAATTAGGGTCTTAGACTATAAGCTCTTTGTGCCAGGGCTGTTCTTTTCCATATAGTTATACTCCACCTAGAATAAATCCACTAATTAAAAAAGTCACTCTACATTACCGCAGTTTATTAAAGGGACACCGTAATCTTGAAAACCACATTTGTTTTTATGTTTACACCTCTTATAGTTACAGCTAATGCCCAAGAATACCAGAACTGAAAGAAATTAGACAAAACAACATTTTTTTGCTATTTTTAAGTTCCTTTAATTTGTATATTTGACAGCACTGTGTATATCAGTTTAACTGTTCACTGTCTAATCAATCATCATCATCTTTGCTGGAAAAGCCTTTGTAACCATGAACAAGGGATCAGAAAAATTCATATAAATACACATTTTAAGGATTTAAAAAAGAGTCAGAACAAAGACTTTAATGTTTGGCTCTATGAAACCTGGAGTTTTGAAATTAGTCAATTTCTAAAAATTCAGTAAATTTTGAAATACAAAGATTATACTCTGAAATAAACTTAACTGTTCATTTTGTACATGAACTGCAATGCTATCAGTTCAGCAAAGTGAGTGAGGCTCCTCTAATCTAAGATCAGACCATCACATTCATTTTTATTTGTAACCAAAGAATACAATTTGGCTCAGGTCTCAAGACTTGAAAGTTCAAGTTATATTCTAGCTTTCTGATCATGTTTAATGTGGTTTCACATTTTGTAGTTTCACTGCTAGATTTCAAAAGCTGACTTCCTTCTTAGCTCTGTAATTTTGGTTATTTATACATCTAATTTGTAGGTGCAAATAATTAGATGTCCAAAAGTTGTAAATTGCATTTTGGATTATTTATGAATCAGTAAAACTCATAAATTTCTTTGTGCCTGCAATTCTGTGGGCAGAAAAGGGGAGACCCTCCCCCCCAAGAAAAAAAAAAGGGGCCAGGCAGAAATTTTTGACCCTAAACTTCTATATTGAATACAATAATACTGTTTTGTAAGAAGAAGAACAACAGCTACCTTAGATTTACCCAGATGATTCAGAAACTTGAATTTGACATCTACTCTTTTTTTGTCTGGCATTCTTATTGATGGTTCTGGAGAGGTTATTTCATGCTCTTGAATGCTTAGCTCTCTCTTAAATCCTGTATTATTAATGTAGACCAAGGAAAAAATCAGCACTCCTATGATGGTGGAGATTATGCAGGCCAAGAGACAAACTAGAAAGATGTTCATTAGCGACCAGTGGTTCTTTCTTTCCTACAAGACATTTTAAAAGCCAAAATTATTAGTTAGCAAACAGAATAACAGTTAATGAAATGGTTCCTGTGTAATCAAGGCTGGATACTTTTTCTGAAGATATGCTTTTGTCAAACAAGTTAATGTGCTCAGTATAGGAGTAACTAGATGAAATTTTTATGGCCTCTTTTATACAGTAGGTCACATTAGATGCTCTTATAGCCCCATACAGGTTTAAAGTTTATGAAACTATAAATAAATATTAGAAGTCTTCACATAAGGGGCTTGATCTCACAATGAGTTACACACATTCAATTTCCTTTTTCTTTGTATCTACGAGTTTCCTTTAGTGCCCAACGATGTAAGCACTTCACATGTAAGCAAGGCTTGCAGAATAGAGACTAACTCTCCCTTGGAATACCAGTACAAGCTGCTAATTTTCATAAGAAAGTGAGATAATAGAGAAAAGCAAAAGAGGTACTGAAATTTACATTAGTTCTACAGACAAAGCTGCAACTGGACAGAGCATTATTTATACATTAAACAGGGTTATTTTTTTAACCATTTAAATGGATGATGAAAGGAGATATGTTTTGTCTGGTTACTTTTTTCATCCTTTGGGAAAATGTATTGTCCTCAGTGTATTGTAACCTAGTTAGTTCCATAATGGTTGCTTTTCAAACTGTTTAAGCTTTCAAACCACTGTTGCTTAAACTTCTGCTGCATTTAATCAAAATAAGATAATCAACATTTTTTAAAACTTGGGCCTTGTGATGGGGTATCCCAGGATGAAGGTGGCCAGGTAGGCCCATTAACTACCCAGGCTGCATCTGGAGGAGGATCCAGGAAGCAAGAAATTGATTAGACCCCAGGCTCAGATGGACAGGAACAGGAGAGGTTTGTATAAAGCCCAGGTGCTAAGAGCAAAAAAGGGCTGCAGTGGAATAGTGTGCAGTCACACCCTAGGAGAAGAGAGGTGTGTTTTGGGCTGAGTAGTCTACAGTTACTCACTGAGAGGAGAGAGTTGGGGCTGGTAAATGCAGAGAACGAGAGTGGCAACAGAGTGGATAGTAAACAGCAGAAAGAGGCCCTGGTTCTGGAAAAAGCTGATTCTCCAGGGGGCCAGGAGGAGACCCCTAGAGGTGAGCAGATCCTCATGACAGGAATAACACATTCTTTAAATCTGTTGATTGGCAAAATCCTCTTTTTACAAATAGCATTATTTTTACCAAAAACAAAACAAAGAGAGCATCAAATATCACCACACTCCATTCCACAAGTGTCCTTCTTTATACATATTCAAATAATTGTTTTTAAATATCTTGTGTTCAGATAAATATTAGTCAGTAGCAATCCAAAGGGAGCCCTCATATTTAGAGGAAAAAGTATTAGCTCAGATTACATCTAAAGTCCTGATTTCCAGGGCTTTAACACACTTTACCTAATAGTAGCTCCATGTCAATCCCACACAATTCATAACTTGCATTAAAAAAACCCATATATACTACATCATGGTAACTAACATAGCACATTCGGTCTCACTAAAACTCCTCAATGGGTAAAGTCAGTTGGGTGACTGCGGAGTTGCTAACTCTGATATATTTATAGCCTAGAGCAACTTAAAAGGCTGCTCAGTACTAACCACAAGCTCCGTGTAAATGCAGCAACCTAGGGTACGTCTACAGTGCAATGAAACAGCTGTGGCTGGTGTTGCACTTTAACTTCAAACTAGAAACCAATTTACTTAAATCAGTTGAATTTCTGTGTAAACTAGCCCTAAGTTTCTGCTGTCACATCTTCCCTAAGTGAAGAGACACCTGGCTGATTTGTTGAGTATGATGTTTGCCAGTTAGCAAAGTGAGAATTAGGAAGATCTTATTTTATTTAAAACTTTATAGTATATTTGTATACATTATTATATTATTAGATCATGAAACAAAATGTTTAGCCCTAATGCTGATTCTTGTTTGATAATGTTCTAGTAATTACAAAGGAGAAACTTACTGGTAGCTCTTGATTTATCTGTTCTCTCTTATTTGAAGAACTTGGTGTTTTCTCTTCCTGCATTTCAAATCCTGGATTATCCATTTAAAGAAATTGAAACAGATTTTTGTAAAGAATCTGATTGAAAAATGTTAATTAGAATTGGTGCTCAATACTTCTATAGCTACAGCACCAAGAAACAACTAGTTTTCATTTAGCACAGAGACAGTAATGACACTTAGAATGATTTTATATCTAAATTGGTTGCAATCCAGGAAATCTCCTTTTTTAAACTGTCACGGGAAAGAACTGCTTATTTCCAAATTCAGCCTTGAAGTTAATCAACTCATTTCTGCATCACACAAAACCCCTGAGATGGCAAGAGAGCAGGACTGTGGGGAACTGAGAGTGGACAGACAGCTCAAGAACTGACAGCAGAGTCATAGTAAGCTGGGAAGCAGTGCAAAGGAAACAAATGGTCTGCTCCTTTCCCTCTGAAGAGCTGCTTCCCCCACTGTGCACGTCATCCCCATGATAATGATTGGCAAAATATTTTGGGTAAGGACGCAATCATGAAAACAAAGAAAAAACAGTGGACAACTATATGAAAGCATGACAAATTCTCTCCGTTTTCAAACACAGAAATCTGTTGCATAACCATAAAGATACTAAATCATTACTATTAGTTACACTGGGAAAGAAAAACCTAAGGAATGATAACAAGTGATAATGATGACTTGCAATCTTTAGACCCCCCCCCTGAAACTGAGAAGACTATAACACTGCTCCAACCATATTAACCCTGTGGTATATGCATGAGATACCTGTGTGACATACTTGCGTGGGAGGCCCGTAAATTAGTCCTTAACCTGCCACCTCAGGAGCAGTTTCCAGCCTAAGCTAAGTTACAGCAGAGTACCGAGACTGCCATTTATTGTTGGACCCATGGCAGATTGTTATGAGACACTAATGCCCTAGAACCTCATCCTGTATCATCGACTACTGCAGGTAGTAGAGGAGAAACTCCAAGGAACCATCCTTTCCCTGATCAGGACTATAAATTGGCACAGCAGTTTACGTGGGGCATCCGTGAGTGAGAAGTGCAGAATAGGTTGGCATCTGTGCAGTCTCGCTACATAACATTCCAACAGCTGCAAGGAGAACTCTGGCAGCTGGCCTGGGAAAAGAACATAGAGGGTAGAATGGATATGCGAGCCCAGAAGATAAGCAGGATGTAACAAGCTATCCTGTCAGATGGCACCGTGCAAAATGCTCCTGGGATGCCTCCACCCAGTAGTACCCCAATTCCCATCATCCCTTCCAGCTGACAGGATTTAGCCAATGAGTGAGGGAACCAATTCCTAGCCTTCCTGAAAAGGAAGTCACTAGCCTGGTATGCAGCCTATAAGCAAGTGATCTCTGGCCAAGAGAGATCACCCTTAAGATATGCTAGCAAGCAGCTTATCTTGTTAAGAACTGGAGAAGGAAGACGTGTACCTGTGAAATGTATCTGGCGTATATGGTGGGGGTTCAGGCTCGTCTGCCAGAAGGTCTGAGAGTGGCATAACAGATGTTGAACACAGGAAGTCTTATATTTATCTGCAGAATGTAGGACAACCAAAGCTGAGATAGAGGAGCCAACATCTAGCTACAGCTTCAGTAGTCTACAGCATGGCTAACATGAGCAGCAACTTAAAATATTCTCCAGGACAAGAACTGAGGGAAATAGCATAAGCCAACTTTGCTATGCCAGAACTGGATCTGAGGCAGGCAGCTGTGCAGGACCCAGCTCAACTGAAGATAGTGGAAGAATTGCTGAAATGGAATGCAGACGTATTCTCTCAAAATGACTTTGAGTTGGGCTGCACTTCCACAGTCAAGCATGAGGTATTCCTGATTGATGCTAATCCTGTGCGGCATCCCTATCAGAAAATACTTCTGGCACAATACCAGAAAGTCCGCAAACACTTGCAGGGGATGGCGGAAGCAGGAGCAAGCAGATGGAGTCAAAGCCCATGTGCTTCATCAATGGTGGTAGCAAGGAATAAAGTGTGTATTGACAGCTCACTGACAGCAGAATGTTAAGACCACTCGAGATGCATGACCTCTGCCTCGTATCAAGGAAACCCTGGGTGCCCTAGGAAGAGCCAGATATTACTCCACACTAGACCTTACCTCAGTTGGAAATGGCAGAGTAGAATAAACCCAAGATTGCATTAATCACTGCCATAGGGCTATTTGAATGTAATCAAATGCCTTTCAGTTTACAGAACACCCTGGTTACCTTTCTGATGCTGATGATGCATGTCTTGGGGGGTTTAAACTTCTCAGCAGTTCTGATTTATCTCGATGATAACATAGTGTTCTCCCGTACTTTTAAAGAGTATCTGTAGCACCTGATAGAGTCCATCAACACAGTCTCAAATTGAAGCCTAGGAAGTGTCACTTGCTATGAGAAGAGGTAGGATACCTAGGGGAAATAGTGTCTGACCAAGGCATTGCAACAGATCCAAATAAGATACAGCAGGTGAGGGATTAGAAGACCCTTTCAAACAGAAAGGAAGTGTTTCAGTTTCTTGGATTCACTAGCTATTACAGGAGATACATCAAAGACTACTCCAAACTGGCAGCTCCATTGTTCAGATTAACTACAAGTGAAGCTCGGGTCAGAAGGACTCAGAGGGCTCCCACTAAGATACCCAGTTTTGTTTGGACAAGGGGAATGTGACCAGGCTTTCAAAGAGCTGAAGACAAAGCTGACTGTTGTGCAATATTGCAGCTGATTACACCTTCCATTTATACTCCCGACAGACACATCCATGGAGGGGCTAGGAGCTGTACTAGCACAGGTTCAATCAGGGAAGGAGAGTCACAGCCAATGCCAGCAGGGGCTTAACTCCCTCAGAAAAAAAAAAATCCCACCCATAAACTGGAGTTCTTGGTATTAAAATGGGCAGCTGCAGATAGTCTCTACATTTATCTACTAGGACATCAATTTATTGTGCTGACTGACAACAATCCACTGACCTGTTTTACCACTGCTGCCAAATTGGATGCAGCCAGTGAAAGGTGGATGGCAAAGCTGACAGAGTTCAACTTCTGAATGCTGGATGCAATGTGCCCTCCGTAGCAATCCACGGTGAATGCCAAAGGGGAGAGCTGGGCCACTCCACAGGCCAGGCATAGAATTAATTCCAGGCCTGTCTAAGGAAGAACTGAGGAGACTGCAGGAAAAAAGATGCAGTCATCTCCTGAGTAAGGACCTACCTGCTCAGGCAACCGGCACCCAGTGCTTGGGTGAAGCAGAAGGAGGAAACACCAGTGCACACATTACTGAAACATTGGACATGATTACAGCTGGTAGAGGGGACCCTTTTCAGGACAGCAATCCCGAGAAAGGGACAGATCCTGCAGGTGGTACTGTCAGAGAAACTCTAAAGAGAAGTATTCGAAGCTCTGCACACTGATATGGGACACATGGGCATTGACTGCATGGTGAATCTCATCCATTCTCACTGTTATTGGTCAGGCATGCAATCCACCAGCCAAGAGTGTTGTCTCTCTTGTGAAAGGTGCTGCCTAAGAAAGAGAGGAATCTCTGAAGGCCGAGCTCTGCTTACCTCAATCCATGCCAGTAGGCCCTTGGAGCTAGTCTGCCTCGACTTCCTCACTCTGGAACCATCATGAGGGGGCTTCAAGAACGTCCTAGTAGTCATTGACCACACCATGCACTATGCTCAGCATACCTTACTTGTGACCAGAGGGTATCTATTGTAGCCAAGGTGATGTGGAAACAGTTTATCTGCCACTATGGCATCCCTGAAAGGATATATACAGACTGGGGGAGAAATTTCAAAAGGAATTGCCTGGTCCAGCTTTGGAAATTGTTGGGGACTTCAAAGGGCAAACTATGCCCTATCACCCTCAAGGGAATGGGATTACTGAGTGGTTCAACCAAACACTCGAATATGCTGGGAACACTGCCCCAGACCAAAAGATAAACTGGAAGGACTATAACTACACCAGCATGAGTCCACTGGGTTTTCCCCATTCTTCTTAAATGTTTGGCTGACACCTATGACTGAAAGTAGATCTGGACCTGGGTTCCCCCACTGAGGACATGAGGGGTAGAGGTGGAGGAGTACATCTCTCAGCGGAGAGAAAGCCTAGCGTATGTCATCAGGTTGCATGGGCATTGGAAGCTGCCAAACTTCACCAGAAACAGTACTATGATCACAAGACATGGGAAGCCCCTCTAACTCCGAAAGATAGGGTACAAGTAAACACGGAGAAGAAAGAGAGATAGAAACTCGTAGACAGATGGGAGCCAATTCCCTGTATTGTGATCAGAAGACAAGGGGACTTGCTTGGCTATACTGTACAGCTGAATTCAGGAGGATGGGAATGGGTGGTACACCGTAACTGAATTACACCACGTTTCTACCTATCAGCGGAGCCAACCAGCCAGCAGGCAGGGCCATGCAAACAGAGGGAGCCATGCCAGGATTTGAGGGAAACTTCCCATTGGAGTTGGAGGCAGAGAAGGAACTTACTGGGGGCTCTGTAGATAGACAAGGCTGCTATTGAGGAAAGCAAACCACTAGGGGGATGACACACAGAAGATACCTGGGATATAAGGGATGGGTAGTGCAATGAAGTGGAGCCACGGCCACAGTGTATTGAGTCACAAGCCACAGACCCAGGCCTAGACCATTGTGATACAGAACCTCAGGACTCTGACCTGAAGCAGCCTGACCAGACCTTAGGGATCACGGAAGAGAATGGCCAAAATGAGGTCTGATCAAACCTAATTGGATGGAGAAGGGCAGATAGAGTGCAACCAGATTGGAGAGGTGCCCAGAGACAGTTCACCAGCTCCTCAGTGCTCAGCAAGACAGCAAAAGGCACTTAGCCCCCTCAGTTTGGAACAGTGGGCTGCCTGATGAAAGAGGACCAGAGACTGAGGGTTTGGCCAGTGCTACTGTGGGGCAATGTGCAGCAGAACGGTCTTGGAAATATTTAAAAAGGGGCTGGCATGTGATTTTCCAACTGAGAGGCTGTTGACTAGGGAAAGGGATGAGGTCGCCCTTACAAAAAGTGGGGGAAGAGTGTAGCCCAAAGTCCAGTGTGCTCCAACAGCAGCCATGGAAACTACAAGTTGTGGACTACAGACTATGGCATGTTGAGAGAACTTCCTGTTCCTGCCAGGAAGTCCCCTCCGCCCTCCCAGGAGGAAGTTTCAGCGCTGAATGAAGATGGGTGCACATGGAAGGCAAGCAAAGAGGAGACTCCTGGATTGTAATCCTGTTTTATGTTTCTTTACAGAATAAAACCTTGTTCCTGGTGGTTGGTCTGAGTGGATCTGGGCTAAGGTGACTATACACTAACCCACAATGCAGAGCACACAAAGGAGCCTCACGCCCAGTTTCCCAAAGTTGTGTATAAAGCCACAAGGCAGACTTTCCCTATCTTGAACAACCTCATACTGGGCCAGTGAACAGGAGGGGGCTACATATGTTTAACATACAAAAATGGCAAAACAACGTACTCGGATAAAAAAAAGCTCAGTGAACAAATAGCAGGGCCGCATGTAGGGGCAGGAGACCAGGCGACTGCTGGGCTTCAGCGGCACTGGGCTCGGGGTGCTATTTTTGTTGTTAGCAACAAAAGGGAAAATAGAATGTTTTAAGTAAAATGTTTCCGGTATTCCGTACATGGATTCATTTTTCACGAACCCCCTAAAATGTTCTGGACCTTTGCATAATCTTGTGGCACCTTCCAGACTTTCTGAGAACTACATTTTCCTCAAACCTCCTAGAATGTTGTCAGCCAGGCCCTTACAGGTATATAAGGGACGGGGCATCGTCAGCCAATCAGTGAGATATAAGAACAAACTGAAGTGAAGTGAGAGACCAGCTGCGGTATTGTGAACCTTTTGTTTTGTTTTGTAATTGTGAAAGTGTACTTGTGTTTTAAGACTTGGAGAGTGTAAGTGGTGACTTATAAAGGGTATATTTAATGAGACACCAGAGATATCTATCGAACTCCTATCTACGCAACAATATAAAATAAAGTTACTTTGGATTTGAAGATACCATCACTGCTGCCAAAGAAATGGTGAAAAACTTAGGAGTTGAATCTGTCTTCAAGGAATCGCGTATTCATTGGAAGAAGAGAGTTGGTTTACAAGGGCAGAGATGAGGTGACAGAAAGCTGGAAAGAAAAATTCAAGAGGGAGTTTTTTTGCTTGCTTGTTGACACTGCTCAAGTGTTCATCAAAGAAAGGTTCGAACAAATGAAGCACTATAAAAAGACATGGAGGTTTTTGTATGACCTCAATAAACTGCTGGTGGACAGGAAAACACACTTGAACAATTGTATGGACCTTCATCAGACGCTGACACATGGGGCATGTTCGGATGTCAATGATAAAGCTCTATGTCACACTGGACAACTTCTGTCACATTTTTCCACACAGGAAGCACTTCCCACTGTAAGTTCTCCAGTCCATTCATGATGCCAAGCTGAAAGACACATTTCCTAATGTGGAGATAGCTTTGAGGATTCTGCTCACGCTGCCCGTCACAGTTGTATGTGGTAAGTACAGCTTTTTGAAGCTCAGGCTCATTAAAATGTATCTTTGATCGACAATGGCAGATGAGTGACTGACATCGCTTGCTATTTTATTGCTTGAAAGTGTTTTTGGACAGTCTTTAATCTCTCTTATGCTGTGCTTCAGTTTGCAAGGGAAAAGGTGAGAAAAATGATCTTTTGAACGAACTACGGTTAACTTTGTAAGGCTGTCACCTACGGTAACACCTTTTAATACTGCTCCACCCAGTGTTGGTGCACAGTTCAATTTCTTGATGTTAGTACATTTCAATTCTTAAAATTAAAACATTTCTATAATTTAGAGGAAACAATTGCTTACTTGCTTATATATGGCATGAATAAATATGGATTTACAGATCCAAACATGTAAATTTCCTGTCTTATATGACAGGGATAAATCATTCATCAAATGTGCATCAAAGTTGTGAAATGGGCTACAAATAAAAAATCAGGTATTCAAAAGCTTAATAAATGGGGGGAGAGGGCCTGCCAAAGACACTCCTCACCTGAGGCACCATTTATAACCAGATGGATGCATATAGAACACTTTCCCCTTTAAAGGCTGTAAGTTCATTTCTGTCTTTTTCTAGAAGCTAGTTCTTTGCCTCTATCCATCTGGTCAGAGCCTGTCTTTTTCCAGTGTCACCAGAAGATAAAGCCTGAGTTCAGTGAAATTCTTACTCCATCTGTTGTTTTAATATTATTACTTGTTTAGCACTGACATGTCCCCCTAGATTAAGAACTACAATACAGTAGCGATCATGTCCAGACTTCTAGTTATCTATTACTTTACTTTCCATTGATGACCACTCTCTTTATTTAACCACTCGAAGTACATGCTGTCCCATGCTTGGGAGGAGCTCCCATCAACATCTGCAAAGCTATCTCACTATTCTCCTTCAAACTCTCCTTTTCTGAGTCAGTCACACACACACACACAAAACCAAAAAAAAAAGAAACCCACAAACAACCCACAACAAAACCACCACCACCACGACTACACACACCCCTTTAACAATAGTTAAACCACTGGTTATGGTGAAACCACTATCATGCTGACCAAAATAGTCTCGTTGTCTGTATCCATCTATTGTCTCATTTTAGACTTTAATTTTAAGCACTTTGTGGTAGATGTGATGTATGATTGAGATTTGACCACGCATATCTTTGATGTTGCCACTGTTAGACAATTGCAACAAATCTTGTACAAAGTATGTCATATGAAGTGTCAATGGAAATGTTATGATTTGCTGTGTATGATTATCCTGTTATGGCCAAAGGAGGCTGCATATCTGACTTCTTCTTAATCAATGTGGTAAACCAGATGTTTACTTTTGTTACTGGCTTGGTATATCTAATAGACAAATAACCCTCAATTTGGGATGAGTGTGCCCTATTTCTCAGGGGTTTGTCCTGAACCTGGTATTTTCAGTTATGACCTACTAAGGCATGGTGACAGTAGGGACCAACTTTTTGTTGATAGTGCAGCATCTAGCTCAATGGGGTCCACAAGCAGGGCTCTTAGATGCTATGTAATACAAATAATAGTATTCTGTAACCAGCCAATGAGTATCACATTTGTTCAAGTTATCCAGCTTTTCTCTCTCATAAAAGCTGAATTTAGTTCCAACAAAACAGTGACATGGGCTTTAATTACAACTTCTTATTCTGGTTTCCACTAAAATCACCCCCTCTGAACAGTTAGTTTGGTCCATGACTGGCACCCACAAGTCTGCCCCAACATAAAGCAATTTTTGATCCCCTACCAAAGATAAAATATTGCTATTCCAGTGGAGAGATGTGCACAACCTGTTTGGTTCAGTGTATTTTGGTTTCTAAATGTATAAAATTTCTGACTGTCAGAGGCAGGCACCCTGTGGCCCATTTTTTATGGGAGACGCCTGTAGTCACTCTTCTGTAATATCACATGCTTTGGGGTTCTCATTTCACATTCAGCAACATGGAGTGTGGTTATACATTGTTCTTTTATATATTACTATTATTTTTGTAAATCAGGAACAATTGAATGTTCTAACATTGTGCTTTGTTAAAGTTACACTGACTTTTAAACACCTCAGTCAAAGGACACTATTCTCCATTGCCTTAACCCTTATGGATTCATTTATACCCAAACTAAGTAAGTGCAAAGTGTCTGTTTTTCCTTTATCAAACTAAATCTATTGCAAAATAGCATTATATTTCCTGCTAAGTCTCAAGACCTAGTAAAATCATCTTTGACAATAAAAAATTGTCTTAATACAGATACTAGGTAAGGTCTACTACAATAGAGCTGGTATCTCTATTGGTGCACTTTGTGTATTGCTGTATTAAAGCTTTTGCAAACAATCTTTCCCAGTAGAACAGTCATCTCATTTACGGACCCCGATTCTACATCCATATATTTTACTCAATACATTTGTGTAATCCAAACTTTTGCAACATACACACACAGGCCAAAAGTTCTGATATTATGAAAATCACCAGACTTCCTTTTGCAAAGTAACAGATACTATAAGTGATATTTAAAACCATCGTATTTAAAACGTGTAAAGCTACGCTTTACTGATAGGTTAAATGGCCTATTCTTTACGTCCACTCACTTTACTTAATAACCAGATATCTTCCTTTACCCATCTGGCTGTAGAATTTACAAGCTAATTGAAAAAACCTGAACAAAAAATGTACGTTGATATCAATCAAATAAATATATAGTGAATCATATCTGCTGACAATGTTTAATCAAAATAATCCAAATGACAACCATGTTTTTGTGTGAGCTGTAGAAGTAAAATACTCTAGTATTTGTTAATACTTAGCCAAGATCACATACATGGTGGTGAAGAGATATTTATAATGAGCCCCTTACTATTTAATTCATTAAAATATGTATTTCATTACCACTTTACAAATATGTATCTTTAGAGATGGAATCAGCTATTTTCTAGCAAGTCTGCAAAAGGCATAATTAAAATACAGAATTCCCACATGGTGACAATAATAAAATTTCTTGATTGTTTTATTTTTAATTTCAAACATCATTGCACCTGAAGAGACAAACTAACTTTTCCTTGGATCATCTATTTAACGCTGCTCAAGCCTGAAAAATTGATGCAGCATTTTGGAACTTTTAAATGCATTCTTTTGGGTGTTTTCAAACTTCTTTACTGACAACTCAATTAGAGGGGATTTTATACAACTGTATTAGTACAAAAAGGTAAACTGACCTTTAGTTATTAATCTCTCAACTGACAAAGCATATGTAGGAAAAAGTGCAGCTACAGGAAAGCATGCTTTAAAAGGTCTACTTTTCCAAGTTAGATGGCACTATTTTATGGCACTTCTATCAAGAGTAATAGGTCACAGCTTGACTCATCTGGTCTCTTGAGGGGCTTTGGTGTCTCATTTGTCTGCCATGGTATTGTTTTACTATAATTAGAAAAAATGGCTGAAAGGGGATTACAGAAATGCCTGAGAACGGCTTCTAGATTTAGCAACAGTCATGACAAAATAAAGTTCCATCAGAAAGCAATGATTCTAGAGCTCATGTGTAATATTGTTGCAAAACCTTCCTGTTTGGGTAACTTTATACCTCATTCTTCAGTTTCCTTATTTTTATCAGTTTGTGCAGCAGAGTGTCAGGGCTGTAACGGTGCCACTGAGCATTGCATGGCATTTTGAGTTCCTGAATTATTTTATTTATAAACCACAGAACCTCTTCCTTGATGATTACTCAAGTTATTTTAATAAAATAAACGTTCTTTATAGTATGGATCTTGTCAGATAAATATAGAATCCAGTAAAACCTAATTATTACTCATACATTTTGGAGTTTTTGCCTGAATGCTAAAGATGCATAAAAATGCTGTCTAGTACTTTTAAAATACATACTTCCCTCAAATTAAAACAAAAAATTGATCTATGAAACTGCTCACAACCAAGTTAGTGGTTACTGTACAGGTACTAATATTTTAATTATAGAGACTGCTCAGTTTCCAACAAAATATTTCTGATTTGTAGATTTTTTTCCTTTCCATCTTCCTGATAATGATCTTTCTGATCTTGTTTGCCACTGGTATCTTCAACTAGGCCTTTGAGCCGGGACAAATGGTGTAAAGCCCTACATTAACAAAACAAAAACAAAAGACACTCTTATAAATCAGTATATATTATGATTTAAGTTATGTACATTTAACAGAAATGGAAGCATTTCCTTAACACCACTTAATCAGTTTTGAGACATTTCTTCAAATTAATACAAACTGACATGTAAAACTGTGAAAACACACATTTTGTTAAATGCTGATAAAGGGACACTAACTGTAGAGTGCTACATGATAGAGTCTTTCATGATACTGCATTTCTTCTCTCTTTCTACAGATATCTTTTTTTCCTATTTATAATTATTAAAAGGTGTAAGAATGACATTTTAGGCTGATTAGAGGAATCTGTTCTTTTTTAATATAGCTAGAGTCAATGATTTTGCCTGGCAACACTATTTTAAATTTTAATCTGAATTGCCAACTTTGGGCTTGATCTTATTTCCATTTTAGTCATTGGGTTTTAATGGAAAGGACTGGTTCTTTGTTTTCATTACTTATTTGATTTAAAAGAAAGACAGTTTAACTGCAGGGAATTTTTTGTGCATCATAACTAATCTAAAGGTTTGGTCTAAATTTGAGACTTTCCAAAACTTACACTGGCACATTCTGCTTTGGACTTCAGGGCCAATGTTTCCATTTCTTCTTTCTTAGAAATTAAAATACACTACAATATTTTTGAAAAAAAATGTATTTGGGATCTTCAAACTCACTGTTACATAATTCCTCAGGCACTTCTCTGGGAAATTCATTATGTGCACATCCCAAGAGATCCTTGAGATACATATATATGACAAAATTAAGTCATTTAACTATTTCTTCAAAATCCACTGTATTTAACTAGATAGATAGAGACTATCTATATGCTCTCTCAAATTTAGATGCTTCAACTATCAATTTTATAACAATTAGGGCAAGTCTGCACTACAAACTTTTGCTGCTGCAAGTTACATCAGCATAAAACTGCTGATATTAGCAGACCGCTTGTGCATGTGCATACTTGGCTCCCTGTGTTGGCACAGCGCATACTTGTTCCAATGCCCCATGGGTAGATAGCCCAGTGGGCACCTCGCCACCATGCAATACACTGCCTTTTGGGAACTTTCGGTAATGCTTAATGGGGCAGAAATTATTTGTGCAAAGGTGAATGGGACTGTGGGGTCAAGTTCCCATCATGCAACTATCTCCACCCCATAATGCCATCTCTATCTCACAACTTTTGCACCTATTTTGAAAATCCCATAAACCCCTGTAGGAGTTGTTGCTGTTCACCATCTCTGACAGAAGCAGGGCAGCTGCATAGCTGTGCACTATTGTCATGTGTGTTGCAAGTATGGAACACATGATCCTCCAATAACTTGCAGAGCTACAAGAAGATCTCCAGGAAACTGTGTTCCCCACAGGTCAGACTGCTGTGGAACATAATGAGAACAAATTCAGGATTGTTGTTGGTGTTGATGGAGTGCTGCTTTTGGGCCTGAGAAACAAACACTCATGGGTGGGATTGCACCATAATGCAGATTTGGGATGATGAGCAGTGGCTGTGGAACTTTCAGAAGTGAAAGACCACTTTTGTGGATCTGTGTGCCAAGCTTACCCCGTCCTCTGTTGCACAGACACCAGAATGAGAGCTGCACTGACAGAGAAGATGCAAGTGGAAACTGCACTGTGGAAACTTGCAATGCTGGATTGCTACCAGTAGGAAATAAGTTTGGAGTTGGATAATCTGTTGTGTAGGCTGTTGTCTTACAAGTGTGCCTGGCCATTAATTACATCCTGCTATGCAGGACTGTGACTCTTGGCAATGTGCAGAATGTAGTGGATGGATATGTAGCAATGGGGTTCCTGAACTGCAGTGGAGTGACAGACTGCACACATACCCCTATTTTGGCACTAGACTGCCTTGCCAAAGTACATCAACAGAGAGGGCTATTTTTCTATGGTTATACAAGTGCTGAAGTGACCCCTGGGCAGTGGAGTTCACAATTGTGTTGAGAGTAGTCAATGTCAGACATTGTGGGACAGATGCTGGAAGACTACTGGGACCAACACAGGTAACACAGGATCTATAATCATGCTGTATTTACCACAAAAACTCAACTATAACTCAATGCCACTCAGGGAGGTGGTGTTTCTATATCAGTGTAATGGAGAGCTTAAATCAGTGGGAGATTAATCTAAGCGTGGACACATGCACAACGAAGTTGACGCAGGGAGGCTTACATCAACCTAACATTATAGTGTAGACTAGGCCTTGGTCTAAAAGTCAAAGTAGGATGCTAAAGTAGTGCACCACACTATGTCAGGAAATTGTCAGTTTCTAATAGTTTTATATAACTTTTACTTTTTACATTGTACTTTTATTTAACTTTTCAGTACAAAAATGTAGTGTATAGTGAAGACGGACTGTCTGTTGAAACAAAATTATACTCTAGCTGTTAAAATTAAAATTATTCTATTATGAAATCTGTTTTTCCATTCTGCCTTTTGGTGTTTAAAAGGTTTCCTACTCATTTATGAGCATTCATTTAAATGAGACTGTTTATTTCATGTTTTCTCTCATGTAAGCCATTCATTATGTGCTTCCCTGCAGTTTAAAGAACTCCAGGACAGCAGCAATGATGATTTCCCCACACACTACATTATTTTCTGGAAGGACCAACTCTATGGCTACTCATGACACAATAGTATGCTTCTACACATGGTGTTAAATCACATTGGCTACCTCTGCTATCACACTGCATTACAAATTCATATCTAATGTTTTGTCCACTGTTCCAAGTTTTTCTTCCAATCAAAAGTTACATTTTAACATGGATATTCCTTTTTTTTAAAACTTGTTTTCAAGGCAGAAGCACTTTTTTAAAAAAAAATCCTTGTCCCATATTTAACTTTGCCAAATTTTTATTACTTCAGTCCTCACCTGCAAATTTTATATACCCCAGATGATAATGTAAATATTAAAATATTAAATCTTCACAGCAACTCACTAGATACGCCTTAGATCCATAAATGCCTATGTATTTTTATTCTTCATTACCTTTGGTTTATACTTCAACTAGTTTCCAATCCATGGGATAATTCTTATATCCAAGCTAATTTAAATTATTTTTCAAAGCAAGACTTTGAGAGTCAGTAAGAGGAGTAAGACAATAAGCAATGCACCTACCTTCCAAGGGACTTAGTAATAGGGATCATCTCATTATCATATAGCTTTAATTCAGAAACAGCTTCTTCTGAAAGCTTAAAAAAGAAAAATCTGTTAATATCTGTCCTGTTAGTCATTTGTTTATATTTTATAGTTTACATTTACATAGCATCCCAAAAGATCTGACTTTACAAATACACATACTATAAAGATCAGCTTCTTCACTACTGAATCAGAGCTTTGAAGATGAAGGAAAGTTTAAACACACTGCAACATTAGTGTCTTCAATACCTGTTGCTAATTTGCATCACTTTCACATGAAACTGGAAGGTAATTAAGGTAGTAAAATGCAAAAATTCAAAACAGGGCAATTACTGTATAGCTAAGATCCCTTGTTCTGGTGAAAACTGTCATGTGTGTTAAGCATTATGAGCGGTCAAGATATTTTTGTTAGAGCACGTGTTGCTGCTGGCCTCATTGGAAAAGTGTCACCTTCTGAATTAAACACTACTTCTTGCAGCACATATTCTTTGAGATTTTCCATCCAGTTACTGACTTGCTCCAACACGGCTTTGGGAGACAGCACAGGATAGTTGCCTGATGTGGCATGTGCATGATAGATAATAATCAGGAAAAGAATTTCTAAACATTTTATTTAAAATTTTGTTTCTGTAATATAGGACAATTAAATGCATTTAGATATGACTTTTCTTCATCTAAATATATGCTAAGAGGCTTTGGATCTTTTCTGAAACTATAAAAAAGCAAATCCAATACTAGATAAAGTATCCCTTTAATCTGAAATGCCATGTTTCCTATGTAAATCCTTCTTTCCTTCCTGTGCCTAAGAATACAGAGTAAAATGTTCCTATTATATACCACAATGGCAAGTCACATCATGTTGGCTTATGCGCTCAGTCTACACATCCATGTGTTTGAGTTAAATTACTACCTTTGCACTAAAAATGATGGAGAGCCACTACAGCAGCTGGCATAAAGTTTCACAAACTGTTCATGATAGGAAGTCTTCTGGTTTCATGTAACCGAGGAAGAGAGAACTATCTAACGGTCTGAGAAAAGTCTGAAGCAGGAAAGGACGCACAGGTGAGTCACATACAGTTGTTTATAAACTGAAATAGTGAAGAACACTTAAGATATTAATATACAAAGGTATTAACTCTGTATCTAAAGCAGACATTTCAATTCTAGAACCAATTAAATGTATAAAAAGATCAATAGCTGAGTGAAAGCTTATAAAAAAGAAAAATTCAAAGCTAGATAAAGGATAAAATAAAAGATCTCATGATATCCAGCCCTGTTCTCTTAAATATAACCATACAATCTAATAGGAGAGAAACGGATAGATCAGAGTGGACAGGAAGTTGTGATATGGCAGAAAGAGTGAGTAAGAATTTATGGACTGCATATAAAGAATTATCACATATAAAAACATGAGTTTTTGTCCATATGGTTTGGGGATGACCACACCTGGAATATTAATTTCTGAATATCTCTTTATCAGACAGATATTGACAAACCAAAGAGTTCAGTAAAGAGGTAAAAATAATTTTAAAAAAATAGGGTGCTGAACAGACTGACTTTGGCCCTAATTTAGGAACACACTTAAGAACGTGCTTAAGTATATCAATTCAAAAAGCACTTAAGCATATATTTATCATTAAGCATATGTCTACATCCCTTATATTTCAATAGGTTTACATGTGCTTAAGTGCCTTCCGGAATTGGGGCCTTTTGGGGAAAGATTAAAAGAAATAATATGTTCATCATACCTAAATTATAACAAGGGAGAGGCGTGTTTATACATTTCAGATATTGATAGCCTGTTAACGTCACGTAAAAGAGAAAGAGAATGACTTAGGGTGGTCCAAGGAACTATGAATAGTGTTTTGAAATTAAGAGGAAATTATAGGCTGAATATCAGGAAAATTTTCTTAACATGGAGCTCCATTAGGTTGTGGAACAGTTTCCTCAACAGAAGTAGAACAAGTTCCCCTACTTGTGACAGAGATACAGTAGACAGGTCAAAGCGGAAGAAAAGCTACTTAGGGAACAATACTGCATTGTCAAGTATATGGACTAGAAGACAAAACAAGTGTTTATATCCCACTTGAATGAATCAGGATAATTATGGACACTTGGTGGTGGCTATCTGGAAATCTACCCCTTACCAGTAAAGTCCCATAAAAATTAGACAGGATATTAATAAGATCAAATATCAAAAAGAAACTGACAGCTTACTTTTTTAAACTCATCATTTTGTTCAGCAGTTTTATTCTGGTTAAAGCTTTCATGAACTGCTTGTAGGTTGAACAACATCAGCTTTAAAGCTTCAACTGGCCCATGATGGTTACCTCCAGAAAAGGTATTTTCCTAAAACCAAAAAGCGGAAAGGTTTTCGATCTTGCAACGAGACAAGAGCTGTAACATTTTTTTAAAAAAAAAAATCAGACATGTTACTTTAATTTTTTCTTTAGGACAATTTGATAGTTGTGAGCTATGTAGATTTTCCACTACCTTTTCTGTAGGTATATACAAAAATTGCTTATAGAGGGCCTCATTCCCCACTACATCAATCTAGTTTTACGGTACTGTAGCTCACGGAACCAACGTAGGTACAGTGCCCTAGACCTTGAGCAACAAAGAGCATGTCTACACTGCAGTTAAATATCTGCAGTTGGCCCAGCTTCATGGGGCTTGGGCTATGGGGCTGTTTAATTACAGTGTAGATGTTTGGACTCAAGTTGGAGCCATGGCTCTGGGACCCTCCTTCCTTGCGGGATATGAGAGTCTGGGCACCAGCACAAGACTGATTATCTACTCTGCAATTAAACAGCCCCATAGCAAGAGACCCATGAGCCCCAAAACAGCTGATACAGTCCAGTCACAGGCATGTTATTGCAGTGTAGACATATCAACAAGGCGGAATCAGGTCTAGAAACTGTAAAGGAATATATGTATTGTTCTGACAGCAAGTAGGTAGAGAGATCATGCTTTTAGTATGTCTTGACTATTTCATAGATGCAAGTTATATTAATGATGAACATAGCTGGGCACACGTAAAAATTCTTAACTGACAACTCCAAATATCAAATTTAATAAAAATATGATAAACCCAGAACCAAACTCAATCCCACATTCACCGATAACATCCACACCACATGTTCTCAAACACTTGGAAAGCAAACGCCTTGGAACAAGTTAGATCCTAGGTCTCCAGCTGTCATGTTTCTCTGATCAGGGACCCTTGTGTCACCCCTTTGTGACCAAGAGGTGTAAAGCTGCATAGCTTCCTGTCTTACACTGGCATATGCCCAGAAAGCCAGTCTACCTAACAGCCAGTGCCTTCTCACAGAGGGCTATGAACAGCATATTGCCAATAGTTACAAACTAGCACACAGCTCTTTCTAGGCAAACACATTTATTCTTAAAGTAAAACCATTACAGAAAAAACATTAAAAACAAACAGATTTAAACACACACTAAACATACCAGGAGCTACCCATTAGTCTTGTGGCATCCTAGTGGGCCACAGTCTTTCCAATGTTTCTGCACGGGTTGGGGCCCACTTTGAACAGAAGGTCTTGTCCATTTACTGGATCAGAAAGGCTCCATATCAGTTCAAGCTCAGCTTTTTATGCCAAAACTCCTTTCCTTGTTTGAGTCTCTGGAAAGCCAACTTTGAGCAAGAATAGGCAAACAAACCAGGAGATGGTGCTTCTCTGGAGTTGTTCACAATCCCCAGGGTAATCACCCCTCACCCGTTTTTAGGTAGTAACCTATTTGTGGTAACCCTCTCCAATGGAGTAGAACACAATCATACACAAGCCATTTATAAATTTAATACAGTAGTCCCAATGATACTGCATGGGATTGCAATATCCATCACAATTTCTACTTCTCCTTCCAAGGAAAGTAGAGACAAAGACATCGCAGCTCGAGAATGACAGTACCTGAGCTAAGACATTGCCTCAGTCCCCAAATTGCAGTTACTAATTGACTTTGAAGCGCCACATATAAGCAAACTAAAGAGCATACACTTTTTTAAAGTAACTTTATTCTTTTTGTCTCTTTAACGGGACATTTGAACACCAGAACAGTGATACCTGCTAGGAAAAAAACTGTCTTAGTCTTTTTAGGAGTGGATGTGTGTGTGTGTAGCTATTAATAATAACAGCACATGCCTATAAGCCTATAGTGTAAGTTACCACTGTGTACTACTTAATTTAGGTTCAAAGCAAATCATAGATCTTTAAGAGGCACTTAGGCTATATAAAGATGTAAACCTTAACCTATTCTTTCCACAGGGGAAGGCAAACTTAAGTAAGATGGATATAAACAGAAAGATTAAATAAGTCATTTAATCATGGATATTATGTTAAATTTGTAATTAGATTACTGATTGTGTTCATGCAATGATTTGACCAATTGTTGACCTTAAATTATTCTTTGTACCAATTTTAATTTGTATTATTGTTAACACCTTGTTTGACTAACTCCATTTATATAGTAATATCAATGGTCATTGTTTAATATTTCAGGGGAGTATAAGACATTATTTAACTTTGTAGTTGTTAGTACTCCTGAATAGAAATTGAATGCAAATGAGTTCTCTCTGATCAACTGGCTACAAGGTTTTTTAAACAAAAACAAAACACAACCTTAAAAATGAGAAGGTATTTAATTGAATATTCACAGAGTACTAGACTCAAGTCCCAAAAACCCTTATCATTATGAATTATAGGTTCTGTATTAACTAGAACCTCCCATGAAAAATGTGTGAACATAACTGTGGATAGTTGAGTGAAAACCTCTACATTCAACATGAGGCAGTGAAAACCCAGAACATAACATTAGGACTGTTAGGATGCAAAAGTAATAGGACAGAAAATAATTAAAATATGCCATTATATAAATCAGTAGTATGCCCATGTGAGGAAGAGAATATCTCAATATTGATGTAAAAAAAATTAATAAATTATAAACTATTTTTATAATGTTAGTTCATCACAAACTTGCTTATACCTTTACTGAATTTCAAAAAATATTTATAATTACTTTTACATATACAATACTTGGAAAATATAACTTACAACCGTATGTTTGGTTGCTTAGTTTATTTAACTAGCCTGATAATCGGATTTAAGAAATTGCAGGAATTTTCTGCTTTTTGTCACTCAGAGAAATTAAATGTCAGGAAGTTAACACCTCCTTAACCACTGAACTCTAAAATGCATCTTCTACCATTCCTATTTTGCTTTAAGTTTTTATTAGTGTCTGTTATACTAGGTTTTGAATAATAGATGCAATGGATTTTGTGATTGGTTTTTTCTACAGAATGTTTAACAGAAATTTTGATTGCCAACTATAAATGCTATAACCCATGTCACAAGTCTAGGGAGCATTTGGAGGAACAAGAAAACCAGGAAGATGATCTTCTCAAAGACCAGGGCACCTTCCTCTTATGTAAGGTACCAATTCAGTATAAATATAATCCTTATCTCAAACTTTGTAAAGAAAATGATTTAGGAAATAGCTGGTCATATAAAAGAACATGAAGATGTTCTTTATTCAGGATCTTCCAAATAGGAGCATTGGGATGTGTTAAAGTCACAAAAGCTAGGTCATAAAGCAGGGGTTCCCTCCCCACCACAACACCCTCTGTAAAAGAAAAGCTCTACTTGTGTCTTTAAAACTTTTAATGAAAAAATGTGTGTAGTTGGGACTGTTTTCCAGAAAACCTGTTTATTTCTTAAATTTTGAGATGGCAAACACACTCAAGTGAAATGCATACTTGCAAATATGTTAGCTCAATGTAAAGCTTCTAATGTAATTTCCTAATATCATTGCTACAACATGATCCAATGGCTGAAATGTAAATTCAAACAGGAAATAAGGCGTACATTTTTGACAGGGAGGGTAATTAACCATTGGAATAATTTATCAAAGGACATGGTGGACCCTACATCACTGACAATTTTTAAATAAAGATTGGATGTTTTTCTTAAAGATATGCTCTGAGAATTCTGGGGAAGTTCTCTGGTCTGAATTATATAGGAGATCACACTAGATTATTATTATAATATAGGAGATCACAGCAGTCCCTCTTCAGGCTGTAGAATTTATAAACTGCTATGTAAATGGTAAAATGCTGCATGTACCAAACAGAATGTAATGATCTCACTAACTTGATTACAAATACAAGAAGCTATTTTTATACAAAATATTGATTATTAATGGTGAATTAAACAACACAGCCACCTGCCAAATTAAACAACTCCTTAACAATCCAGAAGAACAAGAATCACCTCTTCAAAGATTGGACAACAATTAAATTGTTCCACTTTGAAGACTCACTTTTAGAACTATGTAATTTAAAAAGACTTTTGAGAGCAAAGGACTTTTATATCAAGAAAATGAGTGAATTTTTTGAAAACAGAATTTCAGTTCCTGAGGAACCTTGGTGAAACTGAAGAGCTCTCAGGAAGTGAACTGAATTGTTTTAAGAGTCAAAATTGTAAATTTAAAGATTATCTAAGACTTTTCCATCAAAGAACAACAAAGTCAATTAGACATGTACTGCATATTCATTAAGCATCTTGCATATTCATGAGCTGCAGACATCACCAAAACCAACCCACAAAGGCATGGAACCAGTGAGAGGATGACAGCAGCCAACTTTAATCTAAACATACCTGAAAGAAGTTTTGGTGGTTTTCCTCTAATTTAATCAAAATAGCAAGGAGAAGAGTATAAATTGGAAGTGAGCACCCACCACTCACTCCCTGTGCTACCCTGCTCAAACACAC
Organism: Mesoclemmys tuberculata; assembly: GCA_007922155.1. Classification (NCBI taxonomy): domain Eukaryota; kingdom Metazoa; phylum Chordata; order Testudines; family Chelidae; genus Mesoclemmys; species Mesoclemmys tuberculata. Next base: position 15,445,488 of record ML675629.1, on the reverse strand, counting down.
AGCCCTGATCAACTCATCCTGGCTAGCTTTACAAGCAAGCTGTCACAGTAAGCTAAGAAGAAAATAACCAAATAATGCAATCTTCCAGCCCAGATGACAACAAAAACCTCAATGTGCTGAGAAAAGCACTGTCAAGGGGTTAGTTTTTAAAAGTCTTGTAATGATTTAATTGGAATGTTAAAGTGCTTTTATAATTTCCGATATTAATAGTTTCTCCTGTTACCCCTTTCCTCTGCACACCCCTAGAATATGATGTTCATTTTTGGTCTCCCTTTCTTAAAGTAAACAACAAAGAGAGAAAAGGTTCAAGTAAGAAAAGTGAAAGATTGAAAATATCAGGACTCTTTTTTTTAGAGAAGAGATGAATATGAAGGATCTAGAGAAGGTAGATGGAAATATTCAGTTCAATTGAAAAGCAACAATAAAGCTAATCCAAAAGGAAATACAATACATAAATAACCTGTGGAACTCATCTCGTTGACAAAAGTTATTACTGAGGCTAAGAGATTAGTAGGATTAGATATTTATATGGATAATGACACCACCACCATTTAGTAAATTTAGACAGGAAAAACATTAAAATATAGGATAGAAAATTCAACAATTACCATTAACCAAAACAGGTTAAAACCAGCTGCTATTTATTTGTAATTCTTGATCATGGGAGAGTCAGGATGTAGGGTTTAATGATTAGAATTATGTGATTATTTAAAACCATTACAATTTTTTCCTTTTACTGTTAACCCACTATTAAAGCCAGAACTGAAACCAATTTACAAATGCTTCTCCTGCTACTATATACTGGTTTTACATACTTTTGATGCCCCTGTTAGCACATGTGCTAGAAACACTTTACAGAACTATAAAATCTTATGGTTTCCTTTAAGACAACTACTATAAGCAAGAAATATTACAAGATACGCACAACTCAGCTTAACCCACCTGATTGTCATTGTTTAAACAGTCTTCAAGGAATTCATTAATAATGTTAGCCTTGGGGGATTGTAGAGTGTTCTCATCTTCCTCACAGTGTACAGGCACTGGAGGTTTGCTAAACAAAAAGTTAAACATGGAATTGAAAGTATGAAACATTTACAAACTCAAATTGCTACAAGATACTGTCATATGTCACTTGGACTACTGTTTTGTATGTTTATAAAATATGCAGATGACAACAAGCTAGGAAAGGCTGCAAGCACTTTGGTAGAGAGGATTAGAATTCAAAATGATCCTGATAAATTGGAGAAATAAATCTGAAGTTAAATAAAGTCAAGTACAATGTACTGCACTTAGGAAGGGAAAAAAAATAAAATGCACAACTATAAAATGGGAAATTACTGTTTAGGCAGTGGCCTGCAGAAAATAATTTGTGGGTTGCAATGGATCACAAACTGAATATTAGTCAATAGTGTGATGCTGAGGTGAAAAAGGTTAATATAATTCTGAGGAGTATCAACAGGGGTATCATACGTAAAACAAGGAAGATAACTGGTCTCTCTACTTGGTACTAGTGAGGCCTTCAGCTAGAATACTGTGTCCAGTTTTGGGCACCATGCTAAGGAAAACGTGAACAAAGTGGAGAGAGTACAGTGTGTCACACTGGCTGGATTGTGTGTGTGGAGGGTGGGGGAAATTTATTATGTTATTTAACATCAGTATGTCAAAATTCTGGTACTGTGTCTGACCCTTTGTGGGTCAGGAGAAACCTTTCTGGTAAAGAGTATAGAGTGTTAAATAACTGATCTCTTTACTGTGACCCGTCCGTGCCTAGGGTAGCCACCTGAAAATGCCAAGGTCAGGCCAGGCTGTAAAAGGAGAGCAGATTCTCCCAGCACTGGTGGGTGACACTGAAGTCTGACTTCCCAACCAGCAACAAACAATTCTTGATTCCCCATTCTGGTTATCAAGAAGCCAAAATAAAAATATACACAGCCCCCTTTACTGCATTTCAGTCTCTGGCTCCCAATCAGCCACTAGGTCCAGTAAAGAGATCAGTTATTTAAAACTCTCTCTCTACCAAAAAGGTTTCTCCTGACCGCAAAAGATCAGCCACAGTACCAGTTCAATATAAGTTTAGATTTTACCCAAAATACCACACTGCCAGCCAATCATTTAGTAAATAAAACTAAAGGTTCATTATAAAAAGAAACAAAACAAACAAACTATAAGAGAAATGTTTGTCATGCGGGCTGGATGGGGGGGGGGGAGATTTGTGTTATTTGACATTAATATGTCAAAATCATAACAATTCATGTAAGACATGCCATGTCAGATACTGTTAGAAAGGTTATGATATGCTGAATAAGATGATAATATTTGTGTTTGTGTGTAATATGTGTGAGGAAAGTTATGGAGATCTTTGATATACCTGTATTTCAAACTGTGCTGTAGAAGACACACCCCAGACAGAGAGGCCGCAGGACAATAGCCTGCTTAATGGCCCATCAAGTCCTTTACAGAAGCCAAAGGCCCAGGAAGAAACTAAAGGCATACCTGAAGAGTTATCAGGATTGGCCCATGTGACTCTGGACTCCATTTGAGTTCCTGTAAAGTTCCACAAGCCACATGGCCAGTGACAGAGGGTATATAAGATCAAACCACAGAAACCATTTTGTCTTTGTTCCTGTGCAGCTGCGAACACACCTCTGGATCAACACACTTTGCAACTGAACTGAAGGACTTAGACCCATCCAGGTACTGGATGTATACCAGAGGGACTATACAAGCCTGCAACTCCCCAATTGTTCTAGAAACCTGATGTATATGAACTTTTCAAATCATTTGTATGATCTGATTGCTTTAAGCCTTTAACACTTCTCTTACTGTTTGTTTTTCTTTTATTAATAAACCTTTAGTTTTAGTTACTAAAGGATTCACTGGCAGCGTGGTATTTTGGGTAAGATCCAAACTGAGAGTGAACTGGTACTGTGGCTGATCCTTTGGGATCAGAGGGAATCTTTTAGTAAAGAGCATAGAGTTTAAATAACTGGCCTCTTTACTGGACCTAGTGGCAGTTTGGGAGCCAGAGACTGAAATGCAGTAAAGGGGGCTGTGTGTATTTGCACAGTGGCTTCTTGATAACCAGTGGGGGGGGAATCAGAAACACTGTTTGTGGCTGGTTGGGAAGTCTGACTGCGGTGTCACCCACCAGTGCTGGGAGAATTTGCTCTCCTTTTACAGCCTGCCCTGACCCTGGCATTATCAGTGGGCTACCCTGGGCACGGACGGGTCACAGTGTTAAAGGAATAAAGCAATCAGACAAATATAATTGATTTGAAAGTCCATGTATATCAGGTTTCTAATAGAATTGTGGAATTTGCAGGCTTGTACAGTCCCTCTCGTATACATTCAGTACTTGGATGGGTCTCAGTCCTTTTGTTTCACAACTTCAGTTCAGTTGTAGATGAGTTGATCCAGAAGTAGGTTGAAGACTGAAGACCAAAGACAAAATGGATGTGATGCAGCTGCCTTTTATGTCCTTTGGCCTTTGCCATGCTGCTTGTAGAAATTTACAGGAATAAGATGGAGTCCAGAGTCACATGAGTAAGTCCTGGTGACTCATCAGGTATATCTTGGCTTCTCCCCCTGGACCTATTGTATCTGTGAATTTCTTTAATGAGCCATTAAGCAGGCTAGTGCTGCAGCCATCCTGCCTGGGGTGTCGCTCAGACACAGCCCAATCTGAAATACAGATATATCAAACATATCCATAACTTCCATTATACATGTAACACATGAACATAAACATCTTACTTAGTACATTACAGCCTTTCTAGCAGTACCTGACATGCATATCTTATATGAATTATTATGATTTTGACATATTGATGTTAAATAATATAATAAATGCCCCCCCCAATCCAGTCAGTTTGACACCCACAATGTGAGATTGGTGTAGAAGGGAGTAATCAGAGCTCCTGAATACACCTCAAGGGCCCCCCCAGTCCAGCTAGTGTCACACAGAGGAGAACAACAAACGTGATGAAATGATCTAGGAGGAAAGGCTGAAAGAACTGAGCATGTTTAGTCTAGAGGAGAAAAATCCTAGAGGGGAGGGGAGGACATAAGTCTTCAAATATATAAAAAGTTGTTATAAAGATGACTGTGATCAATTGTTCTCCATGCCTACAGGGGGTAGGATAAATAGTAATTGGCTTTGTCTGCAGCATGGGAGATTTAGGTTAGATATTAGGTAAAAGCTTTCTAAGCAGTTAAGCAATAGAACAAGTTACTTAAGGAGATTTTTTTAAACCTCCAACGATGAGGCTTCCACAAACAGGATAGACACACCCTCAGGAATGGTTTAGCATGCTTAATCTTATCTCACCATGGGGGAATGGAATAAATAATCTCTTGAGGTCACTTCCAGCCCTACATTTCTCTGAATAAGGCCAACCCTATCTAACATGTGCTTCAACACTAGTTCAACTCCACCACTGGTACTGACAGGTGAACCTTGTCTGCACCACTTTCCGCAGTGGTGATTACACTGGGATAAGTGGAACTTAGACAAGACCTTGACAGCCATTTTTAAAAAGGAGGGGCGTGTAGTGGGAAAGAAGAGGAGGCATTAACATTTTTTACTATAGATTTCTACTATAACAAATTCATGCTGTTCCCTGTATTTGGAACAATAACCATCTACTAATGCACCGATAATCCTCACTCTCCTCCTTCAAATAACTGATCAAAATGTCATCTTGTTTATACTACTGACCACTCTTCCTGTGCTAGCTAATCCTCCCCTTTTGGTCCATTTCATTTTCACATCACAACTTTTAGGGTTACTTTCCATTACAGTGTAAGTCACGGTATTTGGTCCCCTAGAAGACAATCCTTTCTGCTGAACAGGTGGAATTTTACATCCAGGACTAGTCCAATCACCCAGTTCAAGAATCCAGACCCATTTTTAAAGCTGTCCAGGAGCTTCTATGGCTATCAGCTTTCCCCCTCATAAGCAAATGAATAATTTGTCTGTTTGTTTTCCTTTATATCAAAACTTCTCCTGCACTAACAAACAATTTACAAAACTAGTGATCCACAGTGGATTTGGTGAAAGTATAAACCTGCTAACCGATAATTTGATGGAACAAGAGACAGTGCACTACCTCACATGATACAATATAAAAATGTTAGCAATTCATGTTGCATCTTCTAAAAACATTATCTACAGATTACACACCACGTTGTCTAAGTATACTATGATACACTTTCATGAACAAATTATTTTAAAGTTTATTTTTGTTTACTCACAAAGCAACTGGAACATTTTCCCATGATCTTTCTGCTTCCAGTACATCTACTGTACAAGGGCTGCCATCATTTTTCAGAGAACTTGATAAATACTCTGCAGAAGACTCTAGACTCCTCTTTGCCTTCATGATAAGCCGCTCAATCTGGTCATCTAAAACACAAGATAGTATCACCAATTACTGTATATTAAGATTCTTCAAGCCAGCAATTTCACTTTTATTACTACATAATATTGTAGGTGATTTGTAAGAACTGAAAATGTTCAGTCCTTTTTCAGACATTATAGCCAAAATTTTACTTAAATGTGGAAGTAAGTGTCTTAATATGGAATTAAGAGCCTAACTCTAGCACCTACTTTTGAAAATCTTGTCATGACTTTATAAAACATAAATAGGCCTCTATTCCAACCTAAGTTCCCACAAAAGTCTCAAATACAGTGGACTGCTCTTTCCAACATAAAACACATCCTAGATTATTACCGCTACAATAACCAAAAACTCTCTAGCCTTCAACCCACCTCAAACATTTGGAGAAAAAAACGTTTTGTACCCACTCTGAAAGTTAATAGATCTGGTAGAGTGGGGACAGAGGAGAATTCCAAAGTTGAGTACCCCTCACAAAGAAGGCCATGATGACAACAGTCTCCTGTATATAGTGGAGGACCTCCAGCTTCTGTGCCTCTACTGATCTTTATTGTGGCTGTAATGGCCTGTAACTCTTCAATTGCACCATCTGGGGCAGATGTGCACTGAAGAGAAAATTAACATACCTCATAGCCACAATCTTTCCCAGGTAGTCAGATGTTTCCTTCCATAGCTTATTTATAGATATAGCCCTGCAGGATACAAAATTTGTATCCACATCTGATTCGCAAAAATGGTCCGCAGATGCGGATATCTGTGGATTTGCAGGGCTCTATATATAGAATACAGAATTCAAGATTCCTTAACTTTCTAAAGCACTCATATTGTTAAGATCATTTAATCAAATCTATGTTAATATTGAGGATTCTTAAATGGCAGGTGAACAGGTTCATTTTCAATTATACTTGCACATACACCATATGTAATTACTTACAAAAACTGCATTACTTAGGTTGCAAAGTCAAGCACTCGATAATTACAAAGTGGCGGATTTATAGTTGCACCTGCAATCTAATTCAACTACTAGTCCAACCAATCTGAATGGGGCAGAGGTCTTTTGGAAAAAATAGTATGTGATCATATAATTAAAAACTGCATTATAATGCGCACACACACAAAGATGCAAACTGAAGTTGTGCAGGCAACTGTAACTGACATCTTGTAACTTGTGAGTGCTTGACTTTGCAATGTAAAATGTTTTTAAACTTAATTTTATATGAATTTCCCAGTTTTTAAATAAATCTCATCCCAACCACACATTAGCAGCAGTGTGAATGCTAAACCCTGAACACTGCAGCAGACTTCTACCCAAGCTGCCTGACTAGCAATATTAGTTAGCAAGAGGAAAAAGCTGTTGGGGTGTGGGGTGCTGGCACTATGTGCTGGGGTATACATGAATAGAGCCCAGCTCAGCAAGCTTCCCCCCACCCTGGGAATCAAAAGAGTTCCTGTTCCACATGGTACTTCCAAGGAGGGTGGGAAACTAAGCAAGAAGTATTTATGGGGCAGCTTGGCTTTCTTGTCCCAATAGGAGTCATGGGAGTTACTGCCCCATGTTGTGCCCCGTGCATGGATAGGTTGCTGAATCCTGTGACCATTCAGGGGGTGGAGGGGAAAGAATGTTCAGCTCTCTCAATCTTTTCCTGCTACAGTTGCTCAAAGGTATTCTTAGTGCAATATCTGCTGCTGTTTTGAGAGAAGCTGGCAGAGGCCAGTCACAAAGGCAAATCAACTAGAAGCGTGAAGTCAATATGCATAGGATAAAACATGTTAAATCCTGTATGGATGCTCTTGTTCAGGAGTAAAGTGACCTTCATTCACTCTAATTTAGGGTCCGCTATAGTGGCACAGCTACAGTGCTGCAACTGTGCCACTGCAGCACCAGAGAGTAGACATCTGCTATGAAAGCCAGAAGGATTTTCTGTCACTGCAGTAAATCCACCCCCTCAGAAGGCAGAAGCTAGATTGTCTGAATTCTTCTGTTGACCTAGCTGTTTCTATACCAAGGCTTCTGTCAACTTAACTATGTCTCTTAGAGATGTGAATTTTTCACACCAAATGACATAGCTATATCAACTTAAATTTTGGATGTAGATCAGGCCTTAACCCTCCCAGCAGATTAAATTAGTGACTAAGGCCACTTTACTTCTGAATTAGAGCATCCATTGTCCCTTGAACAACATAATTATAGCAACCGTAACTCCCACTCCTTTTCCCCCTGCATAGATAGCGCTATGTTGGCAGGAGAGTGTCTCCCGCTGACACAGCTACCACCTCTCATGGAAGTGGAGTTATTAAGCCAACGGGAGTGCTGTCTCCCGTTGTCTTAGAGCGTCTTCACAAGAAGCGCTACAGCAGCACAACTGCATCAGTGCAGGTGCACCAATGCAAGTTTGTAGGGTAGATCTGCCCTGAGTGTCCCTGTGTAAACTCTTCTGGGAGGAAAGCAACAGAGAAGGGAAATAGTGATTTTTAACGCTTGACATTTTATATCTCCGCCAAATCTGGATGGAATTTCATGGAACAAAGGAAAAAGACTTCTCCACCCTGAAGTAAGTCCTTTTGTTGAATATCAAAGGCCTGCTGCAAATGGTGGAAGTGTGCTTCCTCTGTAATGAACACATTTATATATATAAAAATGGTGAAGAGATTCATGGGATAAATTGCATTTGTTATAGATCTTGTCTGCTTTATCTGCAATCTGTCTATAAACCCATTTCTGCCAGGACTATTACTACTAACATTCCAAACCTTTCAGAACTTTTCAAATAATTTAAAAACCAAACCAAGAACCTCAGACTAAAATGTGTAGCTCTTATGTAGGTATTTTTTTATCTGTAGATCTCATTACACTTTACATTCCATTCTTACCACCTTTGTGCTGAAGCTCTCCTCCTTCTCCCGCACTAACAATTTAGTTCTCCAAAAAACACATTCCATATGATTTAGAACTATAAATATATTAAAATATTTAACATCTCATTTAGTACATATGCTAGAAAAAGTGATTTTCTTTATCATTACTTTTTTATTAATCAGAGGAGCTCTTAATACTGTGTATTTAGATATATGCAACCGATGCTTAAATTTATCACGAGTACATCACATCGGACCACTCCTCTGTATAGGTGGGCATGAATACTCTTAATGTGCAGTGGTTCTATCTGAGCAATATAGCAGCAGCATGTTCTGTTATGTGAGACTAAAAAAGCAACATTTTGCATTTAACATTCTCAAGACGCATTCACAAACAAAACATGCATAATATAGTTACCTCTGAATGGCTGTTTGGACTGTCTTGAGAGAACATTGCCAGGCTGGAAGTATGCAGTTGGTCTGTCATATCTGCAATTTCCTGTTACTTCACTGTCACCTACTGGACCCAGATAACCGTTTTTTCCAAAAGAATTACAGTCCAATTTATCCACAATATTTTTTTCGAGATTCTCACGTGTTTGGGAAGAGGAAAATTCATCTTGCACGCTAAATGTTTGAATACAACTTTGATTAGCTGAATTTGATAAAAGGTTATGACTCTTTAGCCAGACTGGGTACTTGAAATCAGGAATACTACTTAACCCTGACACATCCAAGTCAGACTTATGGCTAGTAAGCCACCTTGGATAATTTTTGACAGAAATGGATGTAGAGTGTTGTTGAAAAAGGCAGTCCTCCGTATTTTCCTTAGAAAATAAATAATTATATTTCTGAGATTTATATACATTGTGTTTCTCTTTGTCAATGTTTTTGTATTGATTTTGATTACCTCTGGCATTGCCATTGTCTTTGAAATCAAAGTCTTTTTCAACATCAAATGAGGAAGTTTGATAAGGATAGACAGATTTTTCCTCTGACTTCTTAATCCACTTGCTACTTTGAAGTCCTGACTTGGAGGGAGTCCTGTGGATAAAAGGCAGTGATCCATCTGCTGGAAATGCTAGTAGATCATCTGTGGTGAGACTAATCAAGTCTGGGTCACAAACAGTTCGTCTTATAAAAGGTGAGGCAATGGAGTCTAGTTTTACTTGCTGATTAAAGTCCTCCAAAGCTGAAAAGCAAAGAGACTGTTTATATATTTCAACATTTCAAAAGTGCATCAAAACCATGTATTTGAAAAATAAACCTAGGATAGATACATTTTTTGCATTACAGTTCTTTTACTAAATTACAACATGAATATTGTGTACTGATGTTTTAAAGTATTGTAGTTGATCAATCCTGACACTGCTTCTCTCAAAATATTGGCAAAAGTGAACAAAATAAAATCATTTAGAACATTTGCCTTATTCCCTGTGAGTCAAGATACTCATGTTACACCTGTGGAACTGCAAAGGGGGATGGTTGTGGGGAAATCTAGCTTCTTCTTTCTGTTGTTTATATGATTCATAAAACCAAAATGGTGCACCATTCAGAGGAGTCATCCAACTTCCGTGTAGGACTGTAAACGGCAGCATATTTCATACATCTGGATTGGAGGTGTTATGGGTCTAGCCTTCATTTTGTTTGATGCCCAGGAAGATGCAGCTTTCAGAGGGAAGGAGGGGAATGGGAGGATGGTGGGGGAGTTCTCATAGAAATAAAGTTGATCCGCTCTAACACAAGCATCACCAGAAAGTTTGACAGAGCAGATGGATAAAAACAATGAAAATACCACTAAAATATTGCTACCAATAAGTTCTCAGACTCTTAGAAAGAAGGGGATTTAAGTTGCCATCCTAGTTTCACTGCAGAGGCATAAACTCTGGTACAAAGTGATATGGACAAACCTTTCTTTACCCAACAGCAGTACCATTTTAGAGGACTGCAACCTAGGTCTAGATCAGGATAAGACATACAAACCATTCTCTATCCAGGATGTTGAATACCCATGCTTGTAAAGGTGATACTCCCAATGCAAACCCCGAGAAACAAATCTTAGCAGCATATATTTACTGTTAACATTGCTGCTAGTATTTTTAGGAAGTTAAAGTTACATGTCAGTTAACTACTCATTTCTTCCTAAAAGCCACTTACTTGGCTTGCATTCCAACTCTAAGTTCTGCTCAAGGACCTCATAGCCACTTCTGTGCTTGACTACAATATGGTCACAATATAAACCCTTCCTCCACCACAGAAGTTAAATCAAAAGCCTGCAGCCTACCTATACCCCAAAAGAGCTCTTGGGAAGAACATTCTTACTCATCTGTTTTGTAGTCACAGACACACTTTTACAATTTGAACTCTTTGTGTTACTTGTTTAAAGTAGATTACGGTAAGGATCTTTTCATATTTATATAGCTGTCTATAAACAAAACAAAGATGCTTAGCCAGAAGGGAACTGTTGCCTTTTTTCCCCCTAATGTTTGCTCAACTATATAACCCCATCTATCTTCTGACAGCAACTCTATCACTCAGTGTTTGTCTACACTTACAATGCCACTACACCACTAAGTGAAGACACTATCTATGTCGATGGAAGAACTTCTCCTATTTCTGTCGATATTCCACTTCCCTGAGAGGCAGTAGCTATGTCAAAGGAAGAAGCCCTCACATCGACAAAGTGCAGTCTACATCAGGAGTTCAGTCAGTATAACTGCGTCACCCCAAACAACATAGTTATACCAACATATATTTGTACTGTAGACCAGGGCTGAGTGCTGTATTTTCAAAGTGCATATACATGTGTGTGCCTAAAACCTGTTTTAGGCATGTTGTTCATGTGCACAGCTCACCATTTTGCCCATAATACATTTAAAATGTACAGGATTTAAAATGATTTACAGGATGCACAGAATTCTCAGGATGCTGAAACTTCTTCAGCAATTATCTTCTTAATTTTAAAGTTTTGTTTGGACACAGAATATGGCTAATTGTACTTTTTGTTGTACAAATGATGAACCCCTGCAGACAGTGCCCATGTTACTATCATTTGTAAACTGTAGCTGTTATCACAACTTTATGTAGCATCACAAATGCACATGGGAGTTTCCCAGACATAAGACCATCCCCTGCCTCCCAAAAACATGAATACTGTAGGCTCTGTCAGCAAAAATAAATATTGTAGATTTGCCCAATTTTAGGGCATGCCTTAAAGGTTAGACATTTTGCTAATACATCCATAATATTGCAGTCAGAGTAGTGACTGACTGGCACCTATACACTAATGTTAAAGCTGATTTCCTTAGCTTTATGTAATTCTGACATTACTCTAGGAACAAAAATTGAATCCTTGGCAAGATCCAAGTTTCGGCACTGATTTACACTATTTTGTTATATACATGCACATGATATATTGTGGAGATAATTTACATTTAATCAACTGCAGAGCAGTAAGTTTATCACTGTACCTATGACTGTCATCAGCTCACTATCCCACATCTATTTCCCCACAGTGACTTATTCTATTATGCTTAGCCTCTGATTAATTCCAAACATCTATTACTCATTTAGTCACCCTGCTATAGTTTTTCCCATTTTCCCCGCCATATAGAATTTTCCATAAAATTACACCTGCTTAAGATCCAGGACGTGCAATATTCAGTATCACCAGCAGATTTTCTTTTTTTAAAATGGCTTTTAAGCCCATTGTTTCACAGTGGCATTTAATATGTACGTAAGAGGTAAACAGCACAGTATGAAAGTGGTTTCACCCCAGCCCAGTCTGCGGTCCAAGAGATCAGGTTCCTTTACACACCTGAAAAATTCTTCTACAAACAGGAGATGAAACTGAGGAAGTAGACTTCTTCCACTTCCACCACAGATCTCTAATTTCAAATGTACATGTTATTTTTAAAAGAATAAATGTAAAAATTCAGTTTTACTGAAGACCATTGCAGAGAATGAGAAGTATCACTACCTAAACACCATTTACTACATAATATATGCTTACAATGTTATGTAGCAAATATTCCTTAAATAAGGTAGATTTGATCTAAGAAACAAGTAATTAAGATACTAATCAGTGTTAAGAGTTTTGATAGATCCCAAATTCAAAAAAAGAATTTAAAAATAATTCCAAAAAGGAATTTAAAAAAAAAAGATATCTATATCCATGACTAGCTTACAAAAATAGACTAAAAACATAAAAGATGATAGACCCAGTTCATGAGATGTTCTCTTTAGAGATATGTCAAAATATTAAACAAAACCACAATTTCAGCTTCATTCACAGGAGACATACCATATTTTTGTATACAATCATACTTTGATGACTTGAAATCTTTAGGAGTACTCTGACCTATGCAGATTTTTCCAGTGCTTACTTCTGAAGACATAAGACTTTGATCAAAATCTTCAATATAGGCCTCCAAAGCCTGAGATGCAGAGTTGTACACCTTGTCTTTGTACTGAACTGAGCCATTTGAATAGGAGTTACTACCATTAAGGCTGCAGCTTGCTAGGAGAGAAGACACAGTAGATTCAGGAGAGTAAACGCTGCCTTTTTTAAACGACCATGCCATGGCTTTTATCAAAATGACTAGTGGAATCTCCTCTCATCTTGCTGAAGAATCTGAGTAAAGAAACAAAAATATAAGCAATCACTTGTACTGAAACTTTTCCTCATACACTGTACTTCCAAATATCTGTATTTAATTTTCTCAAGCATCAGTATGTTTATCAATTTCCAGTAAGTTTCCACCGTTTCTTCACAAATTTTAATAGCTGCGCTACTTAAAAGCTAACAGATTCAATTCAGCAATTTAAAGCTTTTATTCAGCTATAAACCAAATATTCAATCTAGCGCTGACCTCAAAGCTTTACAAATCAATAAAAAATATTTACGATCTATACATGTATGAGAAGGCAATATCAGAAAAACAAAGGCATTCAGAGCACAGAACAAAAGTAAGTTTGCCTCTGGACAGAGAAAAGGGAAAGAAACTGAGTGTTCATATGCAAAAATCACCTCATATGCTGTATGGACACCACACTGTTAAATTAGCTTTTTCCAAATGACATTTAATACTGAAAGACCCACCCACTAACCCTAGTTTAGCAAAAAAAAAAAAAAAAAAAAAAAAAAGAGGCATTTAGTACATGAACAGGTGAAAGTCTGCCAGACCACTCCATTCAGCTGGAACATCCCAGAATGCCATCCTACAATATAACAGCTAGTACAGAAGACCCAAAAATCCATGAAGCAAAGTGGAAGATATTAATGAAAATGGTTTTAGAAGTATAAACATCTGGGTCAGTTGAATATATCAGTGTGATGAAAGCTCTATCATTGCAACTATTCAAGAGCAGTTTAAATGCAACAGTAGTGGGAGTGCTGTAGTAAAGAATCCTGCCAGCTACAGGTGTGGGTGATATTGGACAGACCGTAAATAGACCCCTGCAAATCCACAGATATCTGCCTCTGCAGTTGTATTGTTTAACATCTTTGTGAATTGGATGCAGATCCAAATTTTTGTATCCCTGAAGGGCTCTAGCTGTAAACGCTTTTCAGGTCCTATTATCTATGCAATTAAGATAAAGTCAATTTAAAATTGGCTTGGCTATAACAATCCCATGGATTGAAAACTGAATGAAGGGCAATAACCATGGGATAGTGCTAAATGCTGAAACTGGGATTTTCAGAGAGGCCTAAAGGAGTTAAATCCCATGGAAAATAGGCCCCCAGCTCCCTTAGGCTCCTTTGAAAAATCACAGCCTCACAAAAGGAATCAAGGGGTTGAGGGTGGAAGAGATTCTTCACCATCATGCTGATTACAGGATAAACACCACCTCACATGGATCCACATGGGGGAAAGAGTTCTATATTTTAATTCAGACTGTATCGCAGATTAGCCAATTTGTTAATGGTTACAGAACAAGGGGTGGAAGGAACCGACCTGCAAAGCAATCACTTTAGCCTGGGGAAACGACTGCAGGGCCACAATCGTCATCCACCAGCAGACCAGGCGTGCGAACACGTAAGGCAGGAGAGATGCTGCTCAGCGAATTATCGTTAGGAGTCACACAGCGATTCCTACTAACACACGCATATGGCAAGAGCGGCTAGGCACAGGCCAAGGAAGTGGCAGGGGGCAAGGGGAGGCTAGGGTGACCCTCAGGAAAAGCTTCCCGCCCACCACACCTAGGCGAGGCTAACTAACGTCTCTTGCGGGACCGCCCGCTGTTGGGTGAGACACACGCCGCTTTCAAGCGGGTCCCTCTGACCCAGGGACGTTAGTCCAGCGACACGCACCACCTCAGCCCCCTGCTGTCTCTAAGGCCCTGGGACCCAGAGGGCTACCCCCGCCCCGCGCGCGGCCAGACCCCGCCGGGGGGAGGCCAGAGAGCGGCGCCCCCGGCCCGCCCCTTTCACCTCCGCAGCGGCACCGCCCGCGCTAACACCCCCCCCCGGTTACCGGCTGCTCCCTCGCCCGCTCCGCATCGCCTTCCCCGCCCGCTCCCGGCGGCGAAGCACCAATCCGGGACTCCCGTCTGCGGCCCTGGCGGCTGAGCGGCTCGGCTACCGTTAGGTAGGCCCGGCGGGAACACGCGGCAACGACCGCGACACGCCCCCTCACAGTCACCGGCCGTTGCCGCCCGTTCGTTTAAACTCCCAGGAACGCCACCTCGTTCAAAATGGCGCCCGGCTCACTGCGCATGAGCCCAGGCGTCGTCGTTGTTCGGCCTCCGCCCGAGCAGGCTGGGGACTACAACTCCCAGCATGCCCCGCCCCAGAGCGCAGCCCGCGCCGTGCGGAAGAGCCGAGCTAGGGGAAGAGGCGGAGCCTGGGGACAGCCCGGCGGCTGCACGTGAGCTGCAGGCAGGGTTCCCGCCCCCCGGCTCCTGCAGCTGGGCCGGATTAACCTCGTATGGGCCCTTTGGAGAGGCAGAGGCCTCAATGCAGAGCTGCAAGCATTAGGAGCATGTCAATAGCAATGCAGAGCTGGCTGGGATGGTTTAGCTGGGGTTGGTCCTGCTTTGAGCAAGGAGGTCGGACTAGATGACCTCCTGAGGTCCCTTGCAATGCTAATATTCTAGGATTCTAAAAGCAGTGAGGCAGCGGGATCAAGGGGCTTCCAGCAGCAACGCAGAAGGAACGGTTGCATGATATGGCATCGCCGCCCTCACTTCTGCACTGCTCCTGAGGGCAGCTGTCTTCAAAGCAAACGTAAGGGTGGCTATACTACACCACACCCCCCAATAGCCTGCTGACCCCTTCTTGGGTTGAGACCCGTGACCCAGTTTGAGAAATGCTGACTTAAGGGCTTTCCATGTGTGTTGCTGTTTTTCCAAAAGAATCAAACATCTGAAACCAGGAAATGCAAAATCTTTTAAATGCTATGACTGTGAAATTTGAGATCTTTAATATTTTAAGTGTGGTCTATAGGGAGAATACAAATGTGTAGTTTAATTTCATGTACTTTTAAATAAGCAGAAATGATGAATACGTATAAGAATATGTGTTCTACTTTCTAGGAAAAAACTTCTTTTTCTGAGTTGCCATGAAGACACATGCAGCAGAGCCAGACTTCACTGTAACCAAAAGATACAGTGATGTGTTCTGTAGTACACTTTCACTTCATTTACTGTGTAAAGTTATTGAGAATTTTGTTATGTAACAAGATCACAGCAATTGTTAATAGGTAGGTTCCTTTGAGGAACTAGTCAGTATTTACGAGATAAGCATAATTTGATTTTACAACATAGAACAAAAAAAAAGCAATTGCATATTAATAGTAAAATACCTCATTCAGTAAGTACATCCCAAAGTTACTTTATCTTCTATAAAACAGGCAAGCCAGATATTAACTGTAAACATGTTTATTAATTGCTTTGCAACAGTAATTAGCTAACATTTAGACATCAATTTTGTAATCAGTCTTTTCATTCGTAAAAATTGTATTCCTAGAGCCATATTGAGTTAAATTAGCAAAGTAGTTAAACAATCTTAAATACCTTGTCAAACTGGGGCTTAATCACTGGCTGGAAATGCTGACATTTGCTTTTCCAATACTGACTTGATAGCTATTCCAACTACAAATCATAAAAGCCTTTTTGTGAGTTAGAAGAACTGCATGAACATGATGTTCTCTTCAGAATACTCATTTGTTTTTCCTCTAGGAGTTAGTGACAGTAACTACTAAGAAAGCAGTACTATTGTTTCTGTATTCCATTAACATCACAGACCCCACTCCCCAAATCAGTATTTTCTGTAGTTTAAAGGTTTAAAAATGTTTTTAACAGCAAAAACCCTCATGCCCTAATGGATGCCATTCGGCTGATGTAAGAACAAGTGTAAGTGTTTCAAACTGGACTATGTTGTTTTAGTATGGGTAGTACAACTGGAGGATTCATCACATCTAATGTGCATTTCAGGGAAAGTAAGTCTCCTTTGCTGCTCTCTTTGGACCAAATAAAAATTAATCTGCTAATTTAACACAAGAATATATAGTACCTAATCATTTTAAAAAGGAATTATCAATAGTTTTATATATTAATTGTAGAGCTGGTCTGTTTGTGTGTGCTATTTTGTAGCATTACACTTTAAAGTGGCTTTCTTTAATGTGTGAATATGACTGAATTACCTCCAAGTGCCAAGTCTTAAGGTGTGCTTGTTTTATCACGTTTTATACCAGTCATCTCAGAATTATGTATATAATAATCAATTTGGTTTAAAATACCTTAATAAACTGTTAGACTGTGGCGAACACAACACCACATTCTTTTTTCCTTTGTTTGTTTTTAGCTTTTCATAAGGTTTATTTATATGCATTTTGGAAACAGGCTTTATATTCTTCCATTCAGCCAGTAGTTCCTTTTGCACCTCCATAGGTAGTTCAGAAAAAATATTTGGGTCAACATTAGGAGGAAATACAATTCTTCCTTCTTCTGATTCTTGCTCTCTCTGACCTTCATCGTGAGAGGCTGTTCCACAGGACTGCTCATGTCTATCTGAACCATGGGGCTGCAGAAAACGTTGTTGACTTTGCAAATTCAATGCAATTGAATCAGTGCTATTGAAATTCAGTGATTCCTTGGGTACTTGTTCCATACAGTCATCCATTAGTGCATTTTCAGGGTAGTCAGGAGGATCCTGTAGACTGAGAATACAACTAGAATCAGGCCTGTGTACCATGCCTGCCACCAGCTCACTGGCAGATGTCAAGTGTTCACTGCATACCAAAGTGCTGATACTATGACCTGCTCTTCTGGAATTTGGGGAAGTATTGTGCATTTGTTCTTGTGCAAAAAATGGTACTGCACCTTTAGAAGAAGGTAATGGCTGACTCAACACATTATTTGTATACATCCTTTCCTCAGTTTTGCTAGAAATAATTTCCCTTTTAATGTCTTCTGGAAGCTGACTGAAGACCTCCTGGTCAATGCCAGCAGGAAGTAAATGAAGTGGGGAAACATGAATTCCAGTTTCTTCTGTGCAGCTTTTGGTTTTTAATGAAGATTCCCTAGTTTTTGTATTTTTAATTCTTCCACCTGGTACAAAAGTGCAGCAGTTCTCCTGCTCTTGTGGAACACCTTCCATTTTCTGCAACATAAAATATATTAACTACATAGTGCATATGAAAAATATTAAATGATTAAAAGAATATCATGCAATAAATACAATTTTATTGATAGTGATCCTTTAAACACTGCTTCCACAAATAAAAAATTACTACTGAATCATCCAGCAACACAGAATTACTTTCTATTCAACACAGTATTTAAAGACAGACAAATTGGAGTCCATTTCCTATTTTAATGGACCAGATATTTAAAGAATATAAAGTAATTCCAAAAGCAACATTAAACTGGGTATCTCATCGTACTGTTTGGCAGCTCAGCTACAGTGAAGTCCCTTCATATGTCTAAATACTTATTCACAGAGTATATTATTAAAGTTAGCAGTTAAAGAAAATTTAAAAGGGCCAGACTTTCAAACCAAATTACGTTGCATCAAGAAAATAAAAGTGAGCGTGGGTGCACAAGTAATTATCAGAGAAAAGAAGAGATGTGAGAATGGACAGCTGATGAGAAGTTAGGGTTAGGGAGGTAATAGAGTTGAATGTCTGCATATAAGTTGTATGACAGAGTGGTGAAGTGAAGGTGGTCATCTGTGGGCAAATGTACAGTGAAAATAGGAGAGACTCAAGAACAAAAGATACATACTTTGCACATCTCACCTAAGTATTGATAATTTTAGACAAGTATCTGTTTGCACATATACATGTGTGACTTGTGGTCATGATTTGTTGTATGTAACTAAGGACCAGAATTTCAATAATTATCTTCAAGTTTCTAAATACAAACTAGATCTTAAATGACCAACAGTACAGTGGCTCACAAATACCAAGAATTAAAAAAAAGACATCTGAGGTGACATGCTAACCCCACTGAAATCAAAGGGAGTTTTACCAGTGGGGTCAAGATTTCAACCAAGGTCTTTTGTTAACTTCCCTATATTTCCATTAAAAATACTCTATATTAAAGTAACACCTTAAAGTTGATTTAACTGATATAAGTAAGATTTGAAGATGAAATCCTATTCTTAATTCACCTGTTCTGGAATTAAAAGCATATGGAAAGTAAAACAATCCAGTGTTTGAAGACACCCTTATAGCTAAGTACAAAAAGGTAAATTAAGGACACTAACAAGATTTAATTCAAGCTAAACAGTTACATGTTTTATGAGGGAAATAATATTTAGGTCAGCTCATTTCCATCATGACATGCTTTATAGACCATGTTACAGAAGCATTGAGGTTTTCAAAAATGGTTGCTGAAAAATTAGTCTCTTAACTTCATATTTAGACACTTAAGTAAGTGGCCTAATTTTCAGAAGTGCTGGGCAGGTAGTCGAGCTCCCATTAAAGCCAATGAGAAACCTTACTTTAGGCATCCACTTCTGAAAACCTTGGCCTGAATTCTTCTTTCCATAAGCTCCTCTCTCTTCCCCACAGTAATAACATTTCATTACCTAGATTATTATTTTATTCAAGACACATCAATCAAAATAGATTTACCAAAGAAGGACAGCATGAACACATCTTATCAATAGCTTCTACCCAGAAGAGCCCATAGAGTTCTTCATTTTTACTACCTAGATGATATTTAGGATTATAAAACTTCTGAAGAAAGTATTTAAAATAATTATGCAGACTACAGCATATATATTGTCTCTGTCTGAATTTAATACACTTGATTTGAATGACAGTTTAATAATCTTCAACTTACTTTGTCAGAGCTTGAAGGGGGTGATGTCTGAGTTAAATAAAACCCAATGGATCCTTTGGTGACGCTAGGCAGGGCTTTAAGATTGGAGAAGCATACACTCAAAAGGGTAAGATGAAATGGCACCTCCACTTTTATCATCTTTCTAAACAGTTTCATAAGGATACCAACCAGTGGGGTCATAACATCACAGTTTCCTGGACATGAAATTTAAACAAACAGCATAATTTCCGTTCTGTAAGGGGCTGAATATATATATATATATGAGACAGAGAGACACACACACACACGACTTTCAACATTTTGCACTAATGCAAAATAAGTTAGCACTTACCCTAAATGTTCAATGCATTGAAAAAAATCTCAGTTTTTAGGAAATGTGAGGGATTATAATTACAGCTATACCAAGTAAGGCAGCATTTATTTGATTTGAAAATAAAGAGGCTGTTTTGTTTACAGGTTTTGACACTTCAAACGTTTTATGAAATTAATTTTGTAATTGCCAGACTGACAACCCTAGAGACTTATCCTCAGAATCTCTATAGAATCTCTACAGCATAGACATTAATGGTACAGCCTCTCCTGTTCTGGCCTGCCATCTCTGTTGAGGAATGATGTGATCATTGGAAAAAGTGGCGAACAAACACAATTAAACTAACATCCTGCAAATGGAAAAGGCCTTTCTACACAACTGAGAGTAGCTCATTCTCCATTATCTATTCAGTTATCCAACAAAAGATAAAATTAATGACAACTACGACAATCTGTGTGATATGGATATCTGACAACTAAGATCTAGATTGAGACAATTTATTCACTTTACATAGAATGGTGCAGACATATTAGATGGTAATAACTTTTGGTCACTTCCAGTCTGGATTGGATTCAGAGGTGAAACCCTTTACTAATTCCTGTCAATTACAATATTTTATTAAATCCTATACTTACTAAGACAGAAAACAATGATGCTGAATAGTAGTGAAGTGATTGGTCAAATATGAGGGAAAGAAACTTCATATGAAGTGGCAAGTGAAAGACTGTGATTTCTATTTAGGCTGGACAAACCCTTGCTTCGGAGAAGGAAGACTGTATCCATGTCACACGCTGTTGGATAAGAAGTGGTTCAGAAAGATCTTGAAATCTTATAGCTAACAGCCATGCAAAATTCCTCTCACACACTCATCCCTTGCATGTAATTTCATTCTCTTTTCTTTTTGGACAGAGATGAATTAAATTTAATTAATTTTTCATCATCAGGGTAAAAGTCAGGCAAGTATGCTTTGTGCTTGTGTTAGTAAATTCCCACAACAATCTTGAAAGGCTGAGTTAACAACTTTGTTACTTATGAAACAAAATTATTCCTGCCAAGAAGTCCTGTGCTTTTAGCACTGTTTCACTATCATATAAAATCACTGCAATACTTCAAATAAAAAAATAGCATATGAAACATAGTTCAGAAACCTAGATGTAATAAAATTTAAAGCAGAACAAAGGTAACCCTTAGTTACTGAAACTTTATTGATATTGAAGTTAATAGATTGATAAACCTTCCTTCCCAGAACTAAGTATTGTTTCACCGGTCCTGCGAATGTGCCTATACTTGGGCATCTGTCCAAGAAAGAGGAGATCTTCGTTAACACTGCAAACAGCATACTCTGAACCAAAGGAATCCTTAACCAAACTAACCGCTGAATTAACAACTGATACAATATTTTTTGAGAACAAACCTTCAGCAGAACCCTTACCTGTCCCAAATTTCTGAATGACATGAGATGGAATAGGACACTGACGACTTTCCCGACTAAACCATTTATTGGTGGATGAAAACTGGCGGATGGTTAATCTTATTGTGTGTGGCTTTCTTCCATCTTTGGATATTCTGAAGAAAATTAATGTATGCAGTGCAATTAACATTACCACTGCTTTACAAATACTTTCAAAGCAACTGGATCAAGAAAGAAATGTATTTCTTCTTTGATCAATCAAGAAAGTGAAACAATATAATAGTAATAGTACAGAACATAAGAAGAGTTTCTTTGGCTTTTATTTCTTTCCTACCTCATTTTCACCAATTAATGCCATTGTAGTTCTTCCTAAATCAATTCTATTTATCGGCATTGTCTGTTTATTTCTTCAAATTTTTACAAAGGGTTTCAATAAATAGTTTTTATTTAGTACTGTACAGAGTTGAAGACTTACAACAAAAACTTACTGTTTTATTCACTTAAGGAAAAAATCCCTGCATTAGTAAAGAAAGTGGTGGAAGCCCCATTACTTGAGATTTTTAGACGTGAACTGATGGAAGTATTAGAACATGGTTCTCAATGTACAGATGCAACCACCTTGCCCTTCCCATATTGCTAAGTGGAAGTAAGGTCCTAGCATTAAAAGGCAGTCCTGGTATGTAAAAGGTTGAGAACAACTGCACTAAAAATATGCTGAAGGGAACAATTCTGCCCTTGCAGATTGGAAGACTGTGAACTTGTCCAATCTCGTTTCTATGATTTATTGGAGAAGACAATCATATGGTCTCATCACTGGGAGCTCATGGTAAAACTGTGGTGATTTTGTAAGATTCTAAGGGTCTTCAAACTAATGGGAAGCCTGAAAGGACCAGTCTGCCAAACCTTACTAAATGGCAAATGTGCTTTCTGCTAATTTTAATGTTTCAAAAGTGTATCGTTTGAGATTCTGGTCCTAAATCGGGAACTTTCCCAAAACTGCTAATAATTTATGCATCCCAAGATGCTATCCCAACTCCAGAGGTCAAAGTTCAGCTTCTTTTCAAACATGGTGGCTGAGACTTTATTATATCTCTCGGCATCCAAAGGTGTGCTAAGCACCTTCCAGAACATGAAGATATGGACCTTGCATTTTGTATCAATTTGGCAGATGTGAGTTTTACTTGAACAAAGTAGCAGGGTCTTAAGGTGGCGTGGAAGAAACAAAACAAAAGATGTTTATGGGAGGAAAAAACAAATGGGTCTTACAAGCTGGTGGAGAGGAGGGGACAAAGTGTGACTGGAAGGAGACGAGAGTGGGTAGAATTATAGAGGAGCTTCAAGGTCAAATCAAGAAGCTTAAACTTGATTCAGTGGAGAAGGGGGAGACAGTGAAATAATTCAGATCAATGGGGAAGGACTGTGATCTTAGCAACATTGTTTTAAATGGATTGAAAGAAAGCCATGTGGATGTCAGAGAGGGTAGAGGAGATGGAATATGTTTACACTGCAATGTAAGCCCAGGGTTAGCAAAACTTGAGTTAGCAGACCCTGGGTTTGTTAACCTAGGGCTTGAGCATCTACTCATTTGTAACCCAGGTTAGGAATTGTTGAACCCTGGGTCCCAACCTGGGGCTCCAGCAGCTACATTGCATGATATGGGCCTAAGTCCAATCACCTATATCCCAAACTCCCTAGTACCCTCCCAAAATGTGGCCACTCTAGTCCTTCATTTGTGGTGCAGTGGGGGAAAACTTGACTGTCCACAGGACAAAGAAAGTCGGACCGTGGAACTGTGGGTGGATTCCCAGAGCATTTGTCCAGTCAGGCTTCGTCTACATGCATAGCAAAAGGGCTTTAACCTGGGTTAGTGTGATTTGTGTGTAAATGGAAGGATGGTTAGGCTTCAGCCTGAATTCAAACCCTGAGCTTACACTGCAGTCTAGACATATCTGTGGTGGCTACAGTAATCAGACAAGAGATATGGGGAACAAATTAATTTTTGCTCTCCGCACAAAAAGAAATGGTAATAGCTTGATGATGTTGTGGAAGAAGCAGGATTCAGATACTGCCTGGATGTGAGGGGCAATGGAAAGAAAAGAGCTGAAGATGACCCCCAGGTTATAGGCCTGAGTAATAGGAATGATGGTGTTGTCTATAGTTGTGGAGAAGAGAAAGAACCAAGATAAGGAGTTCAGTTCTGGCCATGTGAAGCTTAAGTTGATGGCACGACATTGAAGACGTGTCAGAGAAAAAGGCTGAGAAGCAAGGTCAAATAGACAGAAGCGATTAGAAGTGGAGAAGAAGATCTGAGAGACAGAAGCATAATGCTAGTAATTGAAACCATGCAAATTGATAAGATCACTCAAGGGCAGGGTAGAGAGAGAAAAAGAGGAAGCCTGTGGAATCCCCAAGAGAACAAGACACTGGACAAGACCCACAAAAAGATACAATGAAGGATGGCCACAGATGTAGGAGAATGAAAAAAGGATAGAATCATGAAAGTTAAAGGAAGACAAGACCGTTAAAAAGCATCATCAACTGTGTCAAAAGCAACAGAAAGGTTGAGGACGATAATATTGGAAGAGCTTACAGACCTTGGTGACAACGGTTGCATTTTGAGGACAGAAGAGACCAAAGTATGCTCTGTAAAATATGATAAACTAATCTCACATATGCCCCAATATTTTTTCAGGTCACAAACTCAGTTAGCAATAACAACAAATGAAAATAGTCACCTGTCTAAAAGATTATTAAGTAGCTCTTCGATTTTCTTTTTCACATCCACTTCTGATGAGCATTTTTTAAAAGAATCTTCATCACTAAGGGACTGTAAGAAATGCAATAATCCTTTTATTTTTGTGTATTACCAAGTGACCAAACAAATTCAAAATGTGTGAAAGGGAATAACTTTTCCACATAATTCACAATTAGCCTATCAAATTAATTGCCACAAAACAACATTTAAGCCTAGATCTTAGCAGGATTAAAAAAAAGGATCATACATTAATACAGATAACAGGAATATCCTGAGTTATAACAGTAAATATAAAAAGTGAAAAGAATTTTGGAAGGAATATGAACTGTCATGTTTAGGGTGGAAGACAACCTCTAACTATGGAGTGTTGGAAAAACTTTCCCTGGTGGCAGGATATTCCATATCTGCAGGATTTCTTGTACCTTTCTCTGAAGCAGTTAGTACTGACCATTGTCAGAGACAGGATCCCAGAACAGATGGACTATTGCTCTGATCCAGTATGACAATTCCTGTGTTCCTTAAGACTGGATGTCAGCTAGCTCAGCAAAACTGTATTCAACTGGGGCAATCTTCCTCATTCTGAAAAACTGTATTTTTGTATGTAATTTGTACCTGAGGTGGTCCTGTGGGGACCACAGGGGAGTCATCCTCTCCATAGCTGAGTTTTTGAATGCGCTGAGCAATTGAAACGCCTAGTTCATTTTCTAGTATTACAGGTGAAATGGTCTGGAGATCAGATATGCTGCTGAGACCCAGCAACTCAAGGCGCTTGGTAGTTTTATAGCCAATCCCTAGA
Source organism: Mesoclemmys tuberculata (assembly GCA_007922155.1). Classification (NCBI taxonomy): domain Eukaryota; kingdom Metazoa; phylum Chordata; order Testudines; family Chelidae; genus Mesoclemmys; species Mesoclemmys tuberculata. Next base: position 15,420,672 of record ML675629.1, on the reverse strand, counting down.
TGCAAAAGGTGTTTGATAACTTGAGTAAAATTTCTTAATAAAATAATACAGTACACACGAAAGTCATTTAAAAATGAAGGTCAGACTAGATGATCATATTGGTCCCTTCTGACCTATGAGTCTATGAGTAAGATATGCTTAGCAAGGTATAGTTACAAAGTATGTACTATATAAAATACTGAAGTCTAATTTATTATTTGGTTAATAAACTAAAATACTTTTTCTATATAAATTCTATTAATAATGCCTTGCCATATAAAACGAGTAATTATTAAATATAATTATTTTAATTATAGACTTGAAAGTTCTTTGAAACAATATTTTCAAGTAATTTAGACCCAAATTTTAGGATGCAGTAATTTTTTTCCAGAATTTATATAAGTACTGATATTAATAACAATGTTTGGGTTTCAATGAAAACAGTTTGAGATTATACATTCTCTGTAGGTATTTGCAACCCAAATGCTGAAACACTTGTGTTAATGCAGAATCAAAAAGTGAAATGGACTAGAAAACAGAAGTAGAACAAATTAGTATAGGGTCACTGCAGTTTGAGTAAAATGCAAAGAAGTAAACATAAATAGTAAAAAAGCAGATTTTAAAATTCTTTCAGTTTTAAAAGAACAGTGTGTATATTAAAATTATGAATTCTCACAATGTCTTTATGAAAGATTGTGGTACCAATCTCTTACCAGGCACTTTTTTGATGTGATCCAGGCTACCTACTAGGTCCTGACAGCTTTCAGGCAGAAGAACCGTTTGTTGATTTGGTTTGAAAGTACCAGATACTAGTTTAGATAGTAATTTGTTAGACGCCACTCCTGCACAGCCTGTAAGACCCAACCTTTTGTACATGGCTTCCCTCATCTCTGCTGCAATCTGAGACCCAATGACAAGTCTTACATGCATCATATCATGTAAGTTGACAACTGTGAAGGCAAAAAAGAGGTGGTCATTTCTCAGCATACAAAGGCCACTCAAATCACTACAGGTCCATTTGCTAATATGAAGATTCATTTGCTTATAACCTATTAAAACTTTATGGGAAAGTGTGTGGTGTACTAGGTAGATCAAAGGGTTAATTTAAGGACTATTGGATTCTCTTTCTGGCACTGCCAGGGAATCAGTGTGTAACCTCAGGCAAGTCATTTAACCTCTGTACCTCAGTTATCTCTCTCTAAAATTAAAGGGATAATACTCTAACATCACAGAAATATACTCAGAATTACTTAATGTTTGGAAAGTATTTTAAGGATAAATGCATTCTATAAATGTTTAATAGATATCAAAGAAAAATATTTAAATATCACATAACAGACTCTTGCCTCACTAAATCCAAATGGAAAAGTAAATGAATTAAAGATTTAGGAGAATTTGTGTAATTAAGGTAACTGAAAGGTGTCCATCTCTTTTACTCAAGTGTGAACATTAATTAAATGAGACCTTAAGGCAGTTCTTTTTCAGAACTATTAGAAATTATAGCAACAGCTGATATTAACACTTGGTCAGGTAAAATTCAACTGTTCTTTTCCTTCATTTATGAAATATAAATATTGCAATACAACTGTGTTCACTTCTGAGCAGGAAAAGTCCCCATGGAAAATACGTATCAGTCCAAGTTCTACAGTCAGCCCCCAGTGACTTCAGTATAAGTCTCCCAGGAAGACATCCTGTATAGCAAAACTTTGCTCTGTTTTTGGTATACATTAAGGATATTTTTGATGAAAATTTCAATTAGCTGACACTGAATAGCCAAAGACATTATATACTGAAAACTGAATTTTGCATGAACTAACATGAAAGCTGTTACTTCAAGCTCAACCTGGATATTTAATTCTACATTTAATTGTCTTTTTTGAAGATCACATAGACAAAAGAATCTACTCTTCCAACTCACTGTGCATGCCCAATTCCCAGACAATAACGTAAGAATGTACACATGACAATCAAAATACTGAGATTCTGAGATATGATATTATCATATATTGCAACTCAGGTTACTAACAATCGAACCATAGGGAAAATAAAAGTTTTCCAGGCAATAGTGATTTGAATAGGAAATGTGTTATCATGCAGTTTTGAAAGTTTACTACATTTAGTTATCAAGATACTTATACTAATATTTTATAAAATCTTTTATCAAAATAGGAAATATCCACTCACTTTGATTGTTATACACATGACCAGACACACACACTTTGGAACACGCATCTCTTTGCATCTGTTCTAGTTTCTTCTCTACCAACTCTGTGATATCCACAAAATTTTCATCAAATCCAAGTCTTTCTACTAGTGGACTAAATTCTTCCAAAAGCTCTATGTAGAAAAAGCAATGTACATATCAGGGACTTGTATGACAAACACAGGCATATCTTTAGACTACTGTATCCACTTTGTAAATGTTAACTGTACCTCACTATTATATGCAGTATTGGCCCCAGGATATCAGAGACAAGGTGACCTGAAGAAAAGTTCGGTGTAACCTCGATAGCACCAGAAACTGGTTTAGTAAAAGACATTACTTTACCCATTTTATGCTTGGCTGGTGGGGAGGGTTATTGAGCTCCATCCAGGAACTCAAATTAGTGTGAGGGGAGGATAATCACTGCCGACCCTGGGGCAGGTAAACTCTTACAGAAAGGTACCAGCCCCACAATGAATTGCATATACTGGTTCAAACCAAGCTGGGCTTTCGATCCAACATACTGACCTGATTCTTTAACCAAGATAGAGACCCTGCGTAAGTGTTTGAAAGACTGGAACCCAATAGGGTCTGTGACAGAACGCACCTCTGTATTCACACCCTACATACCACTGTAATAATCTTCGTACAAATATGCCTTGAAAACTAATAACTTGAAGTATCACTTGAAAACTAATAACTTGCTAGTCAGTAATATAATGGTGAAATGTGTGTGGCAACATTATATGTAAAGTTATGAAGATAAGCATATTTCAATCATAACTTCAGCTTATCAGAAAGGTTTGGGGACGGGGTAAACCAGTTTCCCAAAGATGAAGGACAAGCTGATGCTTCTAGCCCTGTGTCATCAAAGTCAATTGGCAATGCCTGGTCAAGCAGCCATTCTTCGGCAGCAAAGAGGGGCAGAAACAGGTCAGTTTGTATTTTAACAAACAACAACATGGAACCTCTTTCACCATGAGACCCTATGCCTCCATCCTCATAACTTCATCTAGAAAGGAACTTTATCTATGGATAACCCTCAGGAAAATGCATTCAAAAAGGATGATTGGATTACGAAAGGGAAGGGGTCAGAGTTGCTGGACCAGGACTGCAGCTATACAGATGCTCAGGGTGTTACTTACATGCCAGAGGGCTGTCCCTGAGCACCCCAGGTAGGAGTTCAAACAGCAAAGCATTGTGAGGGACCAGAGGCTGCACAGCAGGTGGTGACACCACCATTCACAAGTCTAGATTGCAACCTGGAATGTCAAAAGGTCTTCACTGGGAAAATGGGGGAATTGCTAGTAAGCTACATTATGCATTTAGACTTGTTATTGTTTTATTATATGTTTTCTCTATACCACTATCTTGTGAGAGAGAGAGCGCTCGAGCTGAGCTAGGTCAGACCTGCTGGAATACACAATGAACTGCAGGAGGCTGCAGCCTAAAAGTCAGGTCTGGAGGGAGAGGGACATGGGTCCCTGTCTGGAGAGAGGTGAAGGCTAGATCCCTGACACTTAAGGGAACATCCCTTGAGCAAACCAGAGACAGAGTCAGAGATACAGTTACTGTCACAGTTTCAGGATAACTACATAGCATACTAATATAAACTTGGGACTTCACATTCCCTACAATTCACAGTGTATTTCCCACTGATCTAAGTGGGAAATTTGCACAGAAATCAAAGGGAGAAAACCACTTGAAGGTAATACTTAAATGTATTTATTCTGTACCTTATTCAGTTTCTTCAGCACTCAATGAGAAAATCTGCTTCGCTTTAGATCTCTGCTATTTTGCCCTTTGCTTTACTTCCTTCCTTTCTCTGTTCCTTTCCCTCTTCTCTGAGTCTTCAAGTTTTTAACCTCTAATTCTTTCCCTGCAGCAACTCCAAATTCCCAATCCTGTGGGCTTCACTATCAACCCCTTGAATAAAGTAACAGGGGACAGGGGAGTTCATACTTCTGAATCATTGATTTAAGCTATCTGCAGATTCAGGCAGATGTCATGACATCAGTTTCCCCTCAGTTCGTTTTTGAAAGGTTGTCTCTGCAGCCATGAGGGTTTGAAACTTACCTTTAAAATGAAAATAATACTTAAGATTCTGCACAATCCAAATGTGTCATGCAGGTCACATAAATACACTTTGTTGGTTGAATCCATCATGCACCTCTATCTAGATAATGACTGAGCCCAACTGCTTAGTTTGTGAAATCTGATGGGGTCACAGATTGAAATGGCTTCACTATAAGCCTTATGATAATTAAATCTGAAATTTTTGATGCAGGAAAATACTTTTTCCGTAATAAATGTGTACAGTACTTATTTCCTACTATTAAAAAACCCATGAACCTGTACCTGTAATCTTGTATGACATTTCTCTGTATTTTGTCAGGTCCTCTCCATTAACTAGCACCAGCTCTGGGCATTTTTCTTTGGCATCTCTGACAGACATACATTTCTTAATTCCAAGTTTTCTGGCTTCATAGTTACAGGTAACAACCAAGTATTTCTGCTGAACCCCTGGAAACAAAGGTAAAAAATATCATAACACATTTTAAGGAGTCACTTATTTATTAGACATGACAAAATGTGTTTCCATGCCATTCATTTTGCTGTCAAAGACTATAATGCACACCCCTCAATCAATAAAAATTTAATACAGGTTTTAATAAATATTTTATTTCTAATTTTACTGTGTAAGACCAAATGTAGCAGGACCAGTGCTCATGTTCTTAGAACATTTTATGATAAAATATTTTTGCTTAAATGCCATATTGATTTTTCACTTATTACAAGGTATTCTCACTACTTTGGGCCCTTATCATGCAACCTGATCTATACACGGGCACAGCATTCATATAAAATTTCATTTAAAACATTTACTTTTCACTTTTCCTCTATTGATTAGTTAATTCATATGCAACAGTATTAACAATTTTAAGTTCAAATGACCCTGACAACCAAGTGGGGTAAACTATGAAAGACCAGAATATGAGTAAAAATGTGCCTGTGTCTTTCCCAACCACATAAACATAAACCAAACAGCAATTAACAGCTAAATATACATTTACCTAAAGGTTTGTCTCTCAATTCAGGATTATGGATCATTTCTACTTGAGCATAAAAGCAGTCCATGTCAATATGCACAATTACTCTGTGTGCTGTACTTCCTGCTGGCACAGCGATGCCATGACCTGCTGCAGTGCAAACATACAACCAGGTTTAAAGACGGTAACATCCTTCTTAATAATGCAGCAAAGGACCTCACACATGAAAACCATGCTTGGTAACCTAGCACTATATGGCAAAGTACAGACAGTTTATAAATTGTACATTAATTCTCTCCGAAGCCACTTGGCAAAATGGTTTGGTATCAGTAAAAGATTCTGCTACCTACATCCAGAACACCTATTTTAGGTGGCCACTGCCCCTTCAGTTCTTTTTACTGAATAATTTTATGAAGTATATTTCTGATACAGCACCCTTTAAATGTTATGCCCTAATTTATTTTAATTATTGCCAGGAAACATATAAGGATTTTTCTGCTCTGTTTAGAAGCGTCCATTGGGTGGGCACAAAAGTGACAAGACCAAACATACATGGGCCCACCTTTCTCTCTCTGAGAACACACTCACCTATTATCTCTACAATTTCAGATTTTCTGCTGCTACAGATTTAAAAAAACAAACCTGTCGGTGGAAGAATATGCCAATGAATTCCCCCTACTAGCAGTCCATGAGTGATGCAACCAAAGAGTAAAACTGCTGCCAAGCGCAAAGAGCAAACTTTATAGAAATATATTTTTAAATTATATAGTAAGGGCCTTACTATATAATTTTAAATATATATTTCTAAAAGTTTTATCTGGTATGCTCGTTCTTGACCCAAAGATGAATATTTTTAAGGAAATTTGGGAAAAAATGTACTGAACCACATTTTAATACACAACTATATATTTTGTTTTCAAAAATATCAGATTTTCCCCCTTTTGGGGACTTCTGATTTATTTTCTTTTAACTAAAGGAATCCACTTTCAGTTATATGAAAATGTGTTGAAATTTGCGACATTTATGCTCTAATGGTAACTGCCTTAATCCAGGCTTTCTAATTTCACCGAATTGTTTTTTTTTGCATATTTCTAATATATGAAACACAGGTGGGTGAAACACGGCCGAGCACCAATTCCTAGATATTGTTATTTATGTGGCACCTCTGGCAGTCCTGGTGTTTTATAGGCAAATATGATGCCTTGGTTCAGCTACACTGTTAACTTTTAAATAGGTTTAGAAGGATTAAATTTGGGTCGGTAAATACTGATTTCACCATACCCACAAAAGAAATATTTTCATGGATAATAACTGAAATGTACTGACAGGCAAAGTAACAAAAGTTTTGATTAAAAACCTTTTACAATGTGATTTGAAAATATTTACTTGATATAATCTGATAGCAGAAGCTGACAATTTGTGTTTTAACCATTTACTTTTCAAATCTTGGGTGACGTTCATCAAATAATTATTACCTGACACTCCTGCCCCATTGTCCCCTCCAAAAAAAACGTTTCCCACAACTGTGAAAGTTTAAAGAAGTGATAAAACCTAGAAAATGCTTTACAATAAACAAGGATGCTATCCATCGCCATAACAAATTAGTCGCATTCTGACAAACCTACATTTGAACTAGTCCAGACATTGATTTTGGGGCACTGAGGGTAGATGGGAGCAATGGGGGGTGCTGGAGGAAGTCAGGGGAACAGTGAGGAGGAAAACACGAAGAGGGAGAGGTGGTGGAATAAGGGAATGCTAGAAGGAGTGGCGGGGGAATGAGGGAGTGCTGGAAGTAGAGACGGGAGCGGAGAGGCGGGGGAATGGGGGAGAGGCAGGGGAATGTGGAGCGCTGGAAGGAGGGAGGCATGGGGGAGAGGCAGGGGAATGGGGGAGAGGCAGGGGAATGTGGAGCGCTGGAAAGAGAGGCGGGGGAATGGGGGAGCGCTGGAAGGAGAGGCGGGGGAATGGGGGAGCGCTGGAAGGAGAGGCAGGGGAATGGGGAGCAGGGAATGGGGAGCGCTGTGGGGAGAGGCGGGAAATGGGGAACACTGGAGGGAAAGTCGGGGAATGGGGAGAGGCGGGAAATGGAGAGGGGAAGGGAATGGGGGAGCAGAGAGGCGGGGATGGGGGAGCGCTGGAAGGAGAAGTGGGGAATGGGGGAGCGCTGGAAGGAGAAGGGAGCACTGTAGGGAGAGACGGGGAATGAGGAGCAGAGGGGAACGGGGAGCACTGGAAGCGGAGAGGCGGGGGAATGGGGAGCGCTGGAGGGAAAGGCGGGGGAATGGGGAGCGGAAGGGAATGGGGGAGCAGAGAGGCAGGGAATGGGGGAGAGCTGGGGGAACGGGGAGCACCGGAGGGAGAGAGGGAGGCGCTGGAGGGACGTTACTACGCGGGCGGGATCCCTGGAGCCGCCCAGCTCCGGGCGGACAAAGCTCGTCTCTCAGGCCCGGGGGCCCCGCTCACGCCGTCTGTGCGAGCGTCGCCCGGCAGCCCGGAGACACCGCCTAACTCCCGGCTCTCCTCGCCGGCCACGGCTCCGGCCCCCAACCCCGCCCCGCCCCGCCCCGCCGGGAGGTGGCCTGCGCGGGGCCCGGCCGCCCGTGTTTACATGGAGCCCGGAGAGCCGCCGAAGAGCCTCTCCCGGGCCCCGCGTGGCCCCAAGCGGGGCCCGGTGCCGGGCAAAGCCAACCCGGTTCCTCCTCCTCAGGGAGCTCCATGCCGCCGCGGGCCGCTGCGCAGCGCAGCGCAGCGCAGGGCAGACGGAGCCGCGCACGTCCCGTCCCTGCCCCCAGCGGCGGCTGGCCCGGCCCCCGCGCCAAGTCCAGGCCCGCCACGGGCGCCGGTGGCGTCGGCCCCGCCCGCAGCCGGCCAGGCCCCTTCTGCCGGAGGGCGGGGCACGGCGCGCTCTGAGGAAACCGCCCGCCGCCGGCTCTCCGCAGCGACGCCGCCTGGGCCAGCGCCGCGCAGGAGCGGGTCCAAACCGCGGGCCTCCGGGCGGCTCTGGCACCGAAACTGCTGCGAGAAGCAGCCAAGGGAGCCAGCCCCGCCTCACCCACAGCAGCCGGGGGGCGTCAGGCATGGCAGCGCCCTGCGGCCCCACCACTGGCACTGCCCAGGCCGGGCCTGGCTGGCAGGGTCCCAAGCATAGCGTAGGCGGGCATAGGAGAGACTTCCCTGGGCAGCACCCATCAGTCCCCCGGCAGGTGTCTTAGGGGTGCCAGTATTATTTCAAAATTACTGCCATGAGAGCCATACAAGGGCCTGGAGAGGGAGTCTGCACAGATAACAACAGGGACATGGAGACGGGCTGTAGAAAAAGGAGGGTTACTTCAGGACAACCAGTTGGTAATTTAGGCATGTGCACGTTTTAGTGGCTCAGCTTAAGGGATAGATAGATATTAATGGGTTCTCTATTATAGACATCACTGAAGTTTTCAGGGATTTAAGAGAGGGGAGGAACGGGCACTTTGAAACATCCTTGAGGCCAGTACAAAGGCCTCGTTTACAAAAGTCACAAAAGACAGTCCTCCTGAGGCCAGAAAGTTAATTTGCTATTAGTCATGTTTAGTTCAGGTGGCATGTGATGACCTCTAGTGGTGTGAAAAGCATACGTGTGCAGTATCTTTCTCCAACTAGAAAATGAGAGATTTGGGGAAAGTACATTTATTTCCCAAGTAGCCACCATGGGGACATCGTCGGACATTGGAATAAATATTTAGATTGTTGGCACATTGTATGGCCATCCAACATCTTGACAAATAAAGGAAACAACAAAGTCAATTAGTCAATGGTGCTTAGCAGTAGTGTGGGAGAGGAGCCCAATGCAAGACTGGCAGACCTTCACAGTGGCTACAGGTCCACTCCCCAGATGGAGGTTGGAGCACATCCTGCTTACTGACTCATCTACAGCTCTCAGCCTGGGCCCTCTGATAACTCTTTGTAGTGACTGCACCAGCCTTAAGCCAGTTTCTCCAGATTCAGAGGTTATGGGCATGGCTCTCTCAGTTGTCAGTGGGAATGCTGAAGTTATTGAGACCCTGCTTGACCTTGTCTCTGTATCAGAGCTTTGGCCTTCCTCTGCATCGCAGGTAGTTTTTGTGTTGGCCATAGAGCACAACCTTCAGCAGATAATCAGGAAGCATGTGTTCCATGTGTCCCAGCCAGTAAAACCTGTAAGTGTTGCTGAGGAACTTAAATTTAGGGGTTTTAATTTATATGTTTGTTGTTTAGCGGATGGTTTAAATTAGTTAGATAACAGGTTAGCAAAGTTAAAGTTTATTTATTTTTGTGTAAGGAGGTAGTTTGGTGGTTGGAGCGACTTTTTGTATATATTTTTTAAAGCTTATATAATTTTATACAAATAGGTTTTTTATATTATAGTTTTTATGATAAAGGCAAAGGCTAAGACAGAAAAGAAAGGCAAAGGGCTTTTTTATTTAATAATATTTAGTTTAGTATTTTTTTTTATTTAAATTATAATTATCTTAGACCTTGACTGCTATACTCACAGACAAGATGTCAGTAAGGAAAGAGAATCCATCTTTTCCCCCAAGTAAAACAAAAAGACTCCATATTAATTTTCCTCCACAGTGTCCAGCATAGTCTGCAAAGACTGAAGGCTGGTTCTCTCAAGAATCTCTGTTAGTGATCTGTTGGTCTTAAGTGACTCCAAGGACTTTTCTGAGATAGTGAAGGTGGAAGCTGTCAATAAACCTGTTGGCACATTATAGTACAACATAATTTCAATTCTTGTCTGAATTTCTTCCTTGTTAGATATTGTTGCTGCAATGTGTCATTGATAATAATGTTTACTTTCAGCTAGTGCGAACCTTCTGAGTTTTTTCCTCCCTACACTGACAGGTCTTCTGTTATGTTAATTTAAAATGGCTGAATCAGAGGTCTCAGCTAATTGTTTTCTTTCCCTTGTGTATCTGAATACTTTAGCTCTGTGTCTATTTTCAGGTTTTCTATAGCCTCCATCCCCATAGAGCTTTAAGAACTTCTCAGGTTTATTAGACCTTTATAGAAGGTCCTTAAAAAACTCCATGGAGTCTTGAATACATGGGATATGCCTCAGTAATTGTAGTGAATGTTTGATGGTTCCTAAGAAACCCATGATAAAATTCTACTGAACTGAAGGAGAAATTGGATTGATTTTGTTACCTGTGATGGACTTCACTTCTTGGGTTCTGTTAAGTCATCACTTCTTCAGGCAATTTATCACTGATATACACAAATAAGTAGAGCAAATGTGTTGACTTTTAAATGAACCAGGGCATACAAAAAAAGCAGAGACTTAAAAAAAATTCTTAAGGAAGGATACCCCACTGCCACCCCATTCAATTTCCAACAGTGGTGTAACTAAACAGAACCCTGTTGTACTGTTAACATAGACCAGTGGTCCCCAAACTATTTGGGTCTATCCCCTGCCCCCCCCAGGAATTGGAGTTGCAGCCCAGGCCAGGAGCAGGAGCACTGTTGGGGGTTGGTAGGCTGATAGCAGCCCAGGTCCAGTAGCGTGGCCAAGGCCTGGCAGCACTGCAGTGGCTGGGAGCAGGAGCATGGCTGGCGCCAAGGCTGCGGCTTGCAACTGAGGGCCAAAGACAGGGCTGCATGGTGCTACCTTCCCACCCATTGTGGGGGCTGACCCCAGCCCTGTCGCATCTCCCCACCCCAAATGTTCTTTGCATACCTCTGACATCAACAATAATTTTCAAGTAGGTGGTATAGGAGTCCCCAGTATGCAAAGCTAATATGTTTGTTTTCTTAATGATGTTGCCTCCTTCCTCAGTTATGGTTAGGATGACAAAATACATGTTTAAATCAGATGAGGAGGGAAGAGAAAATTAATTGACTAAATCGAAGAACAGCTCCCTTTCTCTCTGCAAGACTATGCACTATATGGGATATAGGATCCATCAGGGGACTCATTTTTTCTGGCAATAGGTCACCAGAATACATACCTGACCTTGTAGCAGTTTGATTATGCACACTCCATTTGACCTCAAAGCCGTAAGGAAAATCCTGTTCCAAACATGTTGAATAAGTCCCTTATGTTCATAACTTTATTTTTAACCCTTTTTGTCACCTAGCAAAATTCATAAAAATCGTGAATTTTTGGGTGTTACAGACAGGCAACTGACACTGGATCTTTCAAAAGGTAACTGATTGTGGCAGTTTATATTTCAGCAGAATTCAAAACAATCGATTTTAGGATAACTATGAAGAAAACAAAATCCCGATATACTAATATTGGATGTAATGTCTAGAGCTGCAAATTGTTGTGCCTGCCAACAGCTGTCCCTGTCCCAGTGCTGGCTATGAACTGTATAACTCTGGCTGCTCCAGGATGCCTTCTTCGACCTGGGTACGTCTGAAAATGCGACAGCGCCCGAAATTCATTCCACCATTGGGCAGTCTGGCCATTCCAGGAGGAGTTTCACGATGCTGGCAGGCTTGGCTGCTGCAATCACTCCTTTAGCGTCCGACTCCTGACACATGAACTTCCCTGGTCCCTCTCTAGGGTCCATTTGCTGCTGGTAGCTGGGGACTTTCTCAGCGGTTGCGCTGGCCCCCCTACAGCGGGCTGCGGTCTACGGCTTGGCCGCTCTGGCCCCTCTAGAACGCGCTCTATGACCCGGTTCGGAGGCCGACGACACAGGTTCCAAGGCTCAGTTACGGAAGCGGCTGCCCGGCGAGCAGGCAGCTGCGCGCGCAGCCCGACTGGGCTCTAGGCTCCGAGCAGAGCGCGGCGGCCGCCATCGCCAGGGGGTCGCGGCCCCGGCCCCGGCTGTGCCCGGGGAGCCTAGCGCAGCTGTGGTGAGACCCCCGTCCCGCCGCCGCGTCGGGCCCCGGGGCCGGTGCATGGAGAGGCGGGGCAGGATGGACTGCCCCGCGCTGCCTCCCGGCTGGAAGAAGGAGGAGGTGATCCGCAAATCGGGCCTCAGCGCCGGCAAGAGCGATGTCTACTACTTCAGGTACCGCCCGCACAGGCGCCCCCTCCCCGCCGGGCCGGGGCCGGGACCCCCCTTCCCGGGACAGCCGCCTTCCTCCGCCGGCCGGCTCCCCGCCTCCATCCCCGGGGCCGGGACCGCTCCCGCCCCCACAGCAGGGCCGGGAGATCCCCCCCCGACAGGCACATCCCCTTTCCCGGACAGCCCCCCACCCGCTTCCTCCGGGGCCGGCACACCCATCCTCCCCCGCCCCCGCCGGGGCCGGCACACCCATCCTCCCCCGGACAGGCCTCTCCGCCCGGGGCACCCCCCACCCACTCACGTTCTCCGCCCCATACAGCGGCCTCGGGAATTGGACAGCGTCCACTGTCCCCAGGGAGGAGATCCCGCTCCCAGTCAGGGCTTCAGCACTCCTCCTACCAGGCGGGGCTTCCACTGCGGCCCGACCTGTCAGACAGACTGCCCCCCCATCCCCGGGCCCAGGACCCCCTAAACAGGGTCAGGACGCCACCACCCAGACATGCACTTGCCTCCATGGCAAGTCCTCCTTTAGGCATTCCACCCCTGTCCCCCCCCCAGACATGTCCACGTCCGCGGGATGCTGTCACATTCTCACACGTCAGTGGGAAGAACCGAAAGCAAGTGACTTGTTAAAAAGCACACATTTAAGAAGTCGCTCTCAGGCAGCTGTGTCTTTGATCTGCAGATGGTTGGTTTGGGGAAAGTTGACATCCTGTCCTCCTGCCTGGTTTGGCCCCTTACAAAAAGTACTGTACTTCCTGCTTGTCACCGCTCCTGTCTTCTCCTCCACAGTGACTTCTTCCTTCCAGTTGGAGCTTGGATTAATCAGGCTTGAATTAGTGCCAATTTTGGGCATATCATTTTACACTCCACCCTCATATATATATTCTTATCTGAATTCTGTGTGCATTTCCAAGTTCATACTTTATACTGAACTATTTGTGCACCTGAAGACAGGTGTGGTGGGCATGTACAGGCTATTAACAGTATAGGTATTTAACTAGAGAAATCATCAAGCCTGGCTTTTGAGGCAGGAGTATTGTAAACTTGATTTCTGCAGCAAGGGCTAGTACAGCTTGTACTGCAAGTGCAGCCATCAACTGTAGTTTAAGGATCCAGTCCTGCAGTGCACTCCTTGTGACTGGAGCAGTTGCACGTAGAGGAGCCCATGTACTTAGGCAACATCCCAATGAAGTCAGTGATGGTTTGTTCCCAACAGTTTATTGTGGAATTAGGTCCTATAACACTTAGAATATCTTTAAAGCTAAATGGGCCCCTGAGCCATAGGTAAACTGTACAGCCTGAATAGCAGGGTTTTTTTTCCCTTTTGGGAAAAGAAAATTAAATGCAATACTCACAGCTGTGCCAAGAAAAACATGTCACAAACTTGGATCTCTTATTTTAAAACCTGTATTTTTAAACTTAAAGTACAGGCTGTTCACAAGTGAGTTTTGTTATCCTAACAAAGTAAAAGTTTGTCAGTTTACATGTTTTTACTTCCAATTCTAAAGTTGCAGAACTCTTTGGAGAATTCACTTTTAGACAAACATATTGAAACACTTTATTAGTAAGTGAAGGGTATGTGAAAACAGGGTTTTAGATGGACAGTTTTGTAGCTATATTAGGTATTATCATCACAATCACTACAATAAGACAAAAATCCTTAGTCTTTTATTTTACCCTCATTCTTTGTAGGTGCCTTATTAGAGGCACTGAAAAATAACCTAGTTCTTTTCTCAGAAGAGAAAAGAAACACAGTAAATCTTGGTGCGTTAGCCTTAGAATATGCTGTTGCAAGTGCACATTGCTCTTTGTGGAAGGAAACTCCCTTCTGTCATGGCTAGCCTCTCACCCAGAGTGCCTCTGTTTATGGTTGTCTCCAAGTCACACCTGAGGGCCGTGCCCTAATTTTAAAGTAGTGATTTGGAGCAGGGCTGGCTCTCATCTCTTAGCTCAGTGAAGGGCTAAGGACATAGCCTTTTCACTGTCCTGCTGGGGGCAGGAGGTAGTTTATTTTTCTGTTTATTTAGAAACTGTTTTCTATTAGAAATGCAAATAGGATCAATTGACACATCGTGTTGCCACTAAACAGAAGAAGTGTCTATACATATGGAAGGGGAGCATTGATTTCCATTAGCCTTTTAAATAAATCTTATTGGAAACCTCTTTTTAAAGGAGTTTCATTTACTATTGTTCTTGTATTACTGCCTTTGTCTGATTTGAGCTACAACCGCACACTAATATGATGGCAGGTGATTAGATAACATCCGGTGTCAGCTTTGTGAAGCCAAAGCTTAAACTTGAGGCCTGCAATATGATTCTTATTTTCTGAGTTGGTCCTGGTTGATTGTGGACTTGGTGATGCACTTTACATATTAAGTCAGTGTTCAGAGATTTAAATGCCAGATTTTCTTTAAGCCAAATGTTCATTGCTGACAGTATTATTTTAATAGGTGCATTTGATTCAGAACAACTACATGATTACAGATATATCCTTAAACAACCATTTGGAAAAACACTACTTAATTTTTTTAATTGTATGCAACTATTTCTGTTTTGTCAGAACTCTGGGGATCTTAATATGCTCAATTTTCTGTATTTTAGGCATCAAGTTAAAATAGGGGGAGGACAAAACAGTTAATTGATATAAACATTTTGGCCTAGATCTGCAAAGATATTTAGGTTCTTAACTTCCACTGATGTCAGTGGAAGTTAGGAGCCTAAATATCTTTGTGCATCTGGGCTTTTACTATCAGTTTTTCACTCTGATTCTGCAGTGAGCCATGTGACCTCATTGACTTCATTGTGGCTTTATGCTGTGCTCATTGCAGAATTGAGGGCTTATTTGTTTGTTTTTTTTTAAAGGCAAAGAAAAAAACAGGAAACGTTTTAAAAGCAATTTCAGCTCCCATGATGAACTAAGTAGATGATGGTAGTTAAGCAGAACTCTTACAGGATTGCAGTATGTTGCAATCAATATGATTTACCTCTTGAAATCCACATTGTTTCAGCATTGCATTACAGAATTTTAATATCAAATTCACATAACATAGTTTTGTAATATTTTGGTCACGTGGACAAGCTGATAATACTGTGTAGACTCCTCTGGCAGTTTTGTGTGGGATGGTGTTTGCCCTTTTTGTAGATAGATGCCAATTAGTCCTCCCGACTTAAATAGGTGTATTTATAGTTATTAAAATAAGGGTGGGGTGGAAATACTGTTTAAGAAATATTGAACCAGATAAAAATGTAGCTTTAAGATTAGTTAGTTGTGCGCAGTGGTTCATATCTTAATAAGAAAAAGGTTTTTGCTCATGCTGGAAATCATAATAAGAAACTCTGGGTTTGTAAAATATATATATATATATATAGTGTGTATATATATATTAAAGATGAAGAGCATTGTAATCTGGTCTTTAAAAATCTGCCTTATTTTTTTTTTATCTGGGAAAGAGTTATGAGTAAATGGTTCAATTCCAGCATTGTCAGCACTGATGCATATCTTCTGCTAAACCACCACAAAATTGAAATAAAAAATGAACTAGGCAACTCATGGCTTACAATTTGATGATTTCATTATATATGTTAGGGTGTTAAAAATTGAGCAATTATTTATGTCAAAGAGAAATAGCTTATTTTCTTTTACTTGCTATGTGATCTTCAATAGATCATTTAATAGCTCTGTCTCAGTTTCCCTATCTCTAATAATACCAATTATTAGCAATCATATAGGGATATTTGGATATCTAATATTTGTAAAGTGCTTTATAATAATCAAATGGATGGCACTAGTGAAGTACCAATGTATAATTACATTAAAGTATTGGGGGGGGAAATGCTTTAAAAAAAAAAAAAAGAAAAAAAGAAAGGTAAGTGGCCTGCCTTCACTTAGTGGACACAGCCAGCATGCACCTTTATATAAGAATACATTGTCGTTGTTTTAATCAGCAGTGTAGAAGACATTAATTTGAAAAGGGAAGGGAAGTAATACCAAAAATACAGATCATGCACAGTAGATTCCCTATCTTCGGCCCTGATCTTGCAGATTACAGTGAGATGTGTAGCACTTGAACTTATATTACACAGAGGCTTAACTGTATTCCCGTGTAAGTCAATAAAACTACTCATGCAATGTGTGTGCGTATGTGTAAGTGTTTAATATTTGGGATCGTACTCATTGTGCAGGGTTTGTCTAGGAAATGTATCTTTCTCTAATTCCATTCAGTTACAGCTGAGGCAAATGTCAGTAATACCATATTTAACATAAAAGAAAATCCAGTAAGGTAAATTAGCATGGGCCAAATACATTTAAACAGCCTATGACACTATGGTTCTTCTATGACACTTTCCTCAGGGCAACTCAGAACCCTAAACCACTGTGTTACCCGTCTGCCTTAGTGAGAGTGAGTTTTGCTGGAGATTAGATTGTATCAGCTACCTTCCACGCCAGTCTTGACTGCTTCACCAGCAAACTCCTCAAGACTCTGCCAATCTTAACCTTGCCTTGCAGGTAACGTTCGGTGAACCCTAGTGCTTGAGTTCCCCTGAGACATCTCTTTGTAGTGTCCAGCCCAGCCTATTAGGTTAGCTGGGAACTCACTCTATATGTCAGTATAACAGCACTGAGATGACTTACAGTAAATCTAAAGATAAGTTTCTTAATATAGATCAGGATTTAAATGATGCTAAGCAAGAGAAAAAGAGACAGGTCTGGTTCCAACAAAACAAGATACACTTGCTAGTGATTAAAACTTACTAAAATTAAGTTACCATCTTTGTGTAAAAGCCAGGTCCTCTGGCCTGGAGGTCTAGAGATGCTGGTAACCTGACGTAAACGATAAAACTTTTTACACAAAGATGGTAACTTAATTTTAGTAAGTTTTAATCACTAGTTCCCTTTCCTTCCTCTTATAGTTCAGAAAACCTTTAAATGTATTTGAAAAATAAACCCCAGACAAAGTTCCTTTTCCCTTACTCCTTGTTTTTCAGTTACAGGAACCGTAGCCCCTTTTTCATCCTCTGGTCAATTTGATTTTTGAATAAGCTTGAATAGTTTGTTTAGCTTAAATGCAAATGTACTTCCGTTCTCTCTGGCTTTCAAAGCTTGACTCAGACAGGTAAATTCACATTCTTTTGCCTGAGGAAGGCTTGTTTACAATGTCTGCCCCCAAAACATATTTTAGAAACATATTTTCAGCACACATTCATAACTCTTCTCATATTATCTTTATATACATCACACAACGACCAGCGTGTCACCAGTTTTTATGTACCTTACTCAATACCTTTATTTTATAGTAGAGTAATATTGTATACAGTCAATTGATTTAACTGCCTATTCTTTGGGGTTCAACCCTAACCCCCTGTTCTTCCCTGGAGTGCCTGATTGTCACCTCTTTTTAAAGGAATGAATGAATGTATTGCTAATGATGGTAATTGGGTATGAAGTTGTTTTTATCATGCCTTGTACAGTTGTATTTAATCTGAATTTTTTAATCTTAATTAAATGTTGTATAAAATATAAACTTTCAGGATTTGACTGTAGCCAAGTAAAGATTAATGTTGATAAGATTCTGAAAAGCTGACTTTTAATAATAGCTCCTTTTTATTGAACAGATCTGCTCCCTTGTGTATTCAGAGCCAGATCTTTTTTTAATGAGAAAAATAAATTTGTACTGCTTTTCCTCCTTTTAGCAAACTAAGCTAGTACAACTATGAAAATGTGAGCTGAATTCTATTTTCTCATGTGTCATCAAGAGAGTTGTTTACTTTCATTTTCAGTCAGTTATGTTTGTGCAAACCATTGAAAAAAATGGGTTTGCGCAGGTATCACTCATGGCGTAATTTGATGATAAGATAAGGGGATTTGCACGGGTGTCATTGAGGGCCTAGTTTGGCCTGCAGAACCTTTAATAACGATGATACGTGGGAATAAAAAATGGAGGTCTTTCATAGCTGAAATTGAGTTTATAGGCTGATGTTTAGGGAGAAAAAAATTGTTATTTGTAAACTGAGCCTGTATGATACAGAAATCATTGTGACAAGAAACATGGTATCAGAGACAAAAATTTGGAAACTCGAGGTGTCATATTCAGAGTAAACAAACACTTTAAAATTTTAAATCCATATATCAGGTTGTTATCTGTTATATATATGCACATATACGTGGTTACATGGATAAATATATTAAAAAAGGTAAATGTTTGAGATTTGATTTTTGAAATAAATATTTGAAATAAAGCAAAAGATTCTCTGGCTTACTAAGACAGACAGCTTCTTATATTCATTAGATATGTTTATTTACTCTACAGGGATAAAAGTGCAAGTGGCATTGTATGATTAAAAGAATATATGAACTCAGTTTGTAGTTATACTGCCAATGCCATAAAGCAGATTGTAAATTTACATCCTATTGAGGTAGTGAATGGGATGGATAATTATATCAGTACCCAAAAAGAAACTTGTCTCTTCTTGAATAGCTTTGTAACAGATAATCATAGACTTCCTTTTAACTCTACAAATTTGTGGTAGATCTTTCTTTCTTTTTTAAATAAAAGCTGGTTGAAAGTGAAATTATGGGGGAATTTAATGGATGTTGAACACTGGCTCCCCAGATTATGTGGGTGTGTGCATGCATGTACATGTGTGTGTGCATGTATGTATATTTTGCTTATAATGTGCCTCATCTGAAATCCAAACACAAGTGTAACCGAGTCGGCAGCAGCAATGGCTGGGTTCTATATCTAGGGTCCCTGTCAAATGATACAACACCAAACTGGCTCGAGCCCCCACCCAGTCCCCTGGGAAATCACACGCTATCCCCTGGGTGCCCCAAAGGACAATACTTCCTCTCTCTCAAGCACAGAGTCTGAGTGTAGAAAGTAACCCTTTTAATTACAGAAGAGAGATAACACAGCACTGGTTTGGGAAACAGTGCAAACAGAATTCATGAACTCAATGAGCCAAAAACCACCCGAGAGTACGGAGCGTGTCCTTCGCCTCTCCCTTCTTGCCTTTCCCTGTACTGACCATCGTAGTTGCAATGTCTGGTTGGGGCTCAGCCTGCCCCCCTCTGCAAACTCCCGCTGGCCACAGGCTTGACCAGGCCTCCTCCATTGCTGTCTCCTACCGCCTCCGTGTCTTGCTGAGTCCACAACTGCCGACCGCACCTGGCTCCCGCCGACCGCACCTGGCTCCCGCTGACCGCTGGCCTCACCAGGCTGGCACCGACCATGCCCAGCTCCCGCTGACTGCTGGTGCTGAATGCACCGGGCTCCCGCTAATCGCATCTGGCTGGCACTGAATGCACCGGGCTCCTGCTGATCTCTGGCGCCGACCATGCCTGGTTCCCACTGATCACTGTTGCCAGCCACACTGGGCTCCCGTTGACCGCTGTTGCTGACTGCACCAGCTCCCACTGACTGCACCTGGCTGGCGTGAACTGCACCAGGCTCCCGCTGACACCGACCATCCCAAGCCCCTGCTGACACTGAAGCAAAGTCCCTGCTTTCAAGAAACAAAAGTCTCCAAGAGGAGTCGTTAATTCTACCTTTTAACAATGAGAGACTATCACTCCATGGCTGGCAGCAGCCCTTTCCCAGAGCTGGTGCAATCCCAATAGGAGATTCCTCATATCTCCTCCCCCCCCCCCTTTTACAATGCTGAAACATTGTAAACCCTGGTGGCACTCTATTTAGTTTAGGGTAAAGTATTTGATCATAACAGGTTAAGCACAGTTTTGCTGACTTCTGTTCATATAAATGAAGGACAACATTTCATTACCCCAGCAGTTAAAACAAAAGTGGTTTGTAGCCCAAAACCAGTCAGGCTATCCATTTCCCATTATGCTCAGCACCTAGCTGTGCTTATCCATATACAGTAAAATTATGCTAAATACTTATTTGTACTCATGCAAATACAAAGCCCATGCAAACAAAGTGCCCCCCTCCTTTCAGCTGACTGAGCAGGAGGGAGCGCCACTCAGACTGTACCTTCCTTAAAGGTAATAAAAATGACTACACTGTTCCACACTAAGTGTAGCTATGTCAGTTAGGGATATGACGTTTGTTTGTTTGTTTTTAAACTCAATATAGCTATATGAATCCTAATATGGATGCAGTTTTAGCCGAATAACTGCTTATACTGCTATATCTTTTGGTGCTTTGAGACACTGAATCCACACTAGGAGGATTTTGCCAGAATATTTAGACAGCAAAACCCTCGTAGTGTAGAAAGGACCTTAAATATTTCTGCATATTAATAAGTTGCTTTAAAAATTGAACAGTTTGATATCGTCCACTGAAATTTTAAAGTGGCTCTTGTTTCTTGAAAAGAAACTGTAAACAAATCAAGACCAAGTGGTGGCTTTACTTACCCTGCTATTGTTTTGAAAGCCCCCTTTTTAATGGATTCCATTAGGCTTTTAAGTTCAACTACAGAAGCTGGACCAATATCAGCACGTTGCTTTGGTACTACTTTGACAGATAGACAGACAGACATTGCTTTGACTGTACTTCTGGATGTTTGATTTGTGTTTGATACTAAAGCAAATACTTAGACCTTCCAACAGCATTTGGATTAGCATGATTCTGTGCTCTTCCAAAACAATAGGTAGTTCAACAACTTTGCATATCTCCTTAATAAACTTACTTGTGTAATTACTCATTTACTGTTAGCTAAATCCTCAGTCCTGCAAATGATATGACCTCTTTTTTCTCAGGAAACCCCATTCAAGTCACTGGGGCTCCACACAGGTGCAGAGGTCCACCTGTATGGAACAAGTTACAGAATTGAGGGCTAAATAGTTGGAATTTGTCTCCTACCTCATCCACTTGGCTAAAAATGCCAGCCTCCACACCAGCTGTAAACTTCTTTCCTCTGCTTCTGTCTGTTATCTCTTTTCCACACTGTTCCCAATTCATTGAATGAACTTCTTTTTTCCATTTTAAAAAGGAGCTGCCATTTAATTGTTCAGATCTCTTCTACAACTCTGTACTTCTCTTTTGAAACCTGTAAAGTCATATTTTATTAAAAAAAAAAGAAAAACAACAAAAAACCTCTATCTTAACCTCTGGAATTCTAGTATATTCTGTTTTCTTAAAGACCTTTCTATTCTGAAAAAATACAGTAGAACCTCAGAGTTACAAACACCAGAGTTACGACCGGACCAGTCAACCAGGCACCTCATTTGGAACTGGAAGTATGAAATCAGGCAGCAGCAAAGACCCCCCCCCCTAAAAAGCAGATACAGTACAGTACTGTGTTAAACATGAACTACTAAAAAAAATTAAGGAAAATTTAAAAAAGATAAACCAAGTAAGGAAACTGTTTCTCTGCTTGTTTCATTTAAATTAAGATGGTTAAAAGTAGCATTTTTCTTTTGCATAATAGATAATTATTATTGTATTAAGTCAACATTCAGTTGTGAACTTTTGTAAGAACAATCATAACATTATGTTCAGAGTTATGAATATTTCAGAGTTACGAACAACCTCCATTTCTGAGGTGTTCTTAACTCTGAGGTTCTACTGTATTACCATCCGGCCATTCATCTTGTAGGGAAAAATACCTTCACCTTTCAGCGTTGTGTAATGTCAATTCTAGACTTCATAATATTAGCCAAAATGGTATTTTAGATGTTATTCCAGGTAAAAATTCTTTGTTTTGTCTTTCATTTTAATTGGTCATGTTGATATACTGTGCATTGTGTTGAATTCTGATTGTAAGTAAATTTAGAACACTTCAGGTATTAGTGTATATATCAAACCCGAGATAATGAAGAGTTTATTTAAATAGTGATGCAGCAAACACAATGTTTATTCGGTACATAAAAACTTTATTGAAAGCTGACTTCAATTAAGCCTTTTTTAAGACATAAACATTGTTTCCTTAATTGTCTTTGTAGTAAAGTTGGGCTTCAGAATATTGGAGAATTTGTTTTGGTGCACATTATTTGATGTTTCAGTCTGTCATTTGTATAACTTGAATTTGATATTTTGCATACACTGGGCTTCATTTTTCTATATCATTTCATTTAATCTTGGAAATCCAAATTCTCTGGTTTTCGGACACACTGGAATTTAATCAAATACTAATGTTTCCTGTGTGCCTGAATATCCTTATACAGGTTTAAGCCATTTGTTATGACTTCTGGTTGCATGAATGAAATCATTTGCATCTAAAATCATAGAACGTTGATGATGTAAGCATGAAGGCAAATTGTATTGGTTCTCTTCCTAGCGTGTAAGTTCTCTCTAACTCTTTTAGGAAACTATGTTTGACTTTCACACCTGTGAAGACCTATTTAACAATTGTGAACCTAGTATTTCTCAGTTTGAGTGTTTGTGTCCTGAGCATATCTAAAAGTTCTAAAGAATCTTCGGATAACTCAATGTTCCATTATTTGTGAGAAAGTTTACATGTGCCTAATACAACATACATCCTACGAGTGGAACATATGTGCTAATTATCTCACTTATGTCTCAAAAAGTGTACACATTTTGAAATGTGGAATCCGGGTGTCCCAAATTACTGTGGGATAGCCACTAAAAATAATCACTTTCCATTACTTATAGCCACAATGGTAGGCTTTTCATAATATGAATTAGCAAAGGCATTGGGAAGCCTTGGAAAGCCATCTTTTCAATCAATTTTAAAATAATTTCTCAGCCACACGTTACTAGCAGACATTCCAAACAAGGAACTTCCAATGTCCTTTTAGCCATATGAATGACCTTAGGGTCCCATATAACTTTTGTTATATTATTGTACTTTTCACCATATGCTTCTATAATTTGGGAACTACTCCACTGAAGTCAGTGTATTTACAGTGGTGTGAAAAAGCAGCAAGTGAGAGGAAGGCTGCTCCAGTGATTAGACAGTTAGCCTGGGACTTGGGAAATGCAGATTCAACTAATTGCTTTGCAGCTGACTTCCTGTCACTTAGGCCCTGATTTTTAAAGGTATGTAGGCATTGCTCCACTCTGCATTGCTATGCCTAGATGACTTTAGGAGCCTATTGGTCACTTTCAAAAGAGACTTAGGAGCCTTTTGAAAATGAGACTGAGGGGTTCTCCACATGGGCAAGATAGTGCAAAATGAGATATGGTTTGAATTTAAAGTGCACTAGCTACGCCATACTATCTCCCTGTGTGGACACTTACTGCACAGTTGGAGTTTTTGTGCACATTAGCTCTTTGGAAGTGCCTTAGGGCATTTTTAGTATGCAGTTAGCATGTCTGCGTGGGGAGTTAGTGTGGAGTAGCTAAATTTACCTCCTACCTCACTGAATATTAAGAGTACCCTCAAATGGTTTATCTTAATAGACTTCTACAGTGCATTAAACTTATGCAGACAAAGGCACTTTTTGTGGACAGTAAGAGTGTCCATGTAGGGAGTTAGTGCAAAGTAGCACACATTAGCTGCTGTGGGCTTTTTCCCCATGAAGACAAACTCTTAGGCTCCTAAGTCAGTTAAGCGTTGCAATGCCTAAATATCCTTTAAAAAAAATCTCTCTCTCAGTTCCCCATCTGTAAAATGGGAATAATACACTAAACATTGTGAGAGATTTGGCTGCTATGTAAATGGGGGGCTGAGTAATTATCAAAGATAAATAACAGAATTGGATTATCCTGTGTGTATAGGTCTTTTTCACAGCAGCAGAGGACAGAAACTCTGAAATGTGAATGTAAAAACGTAGACGCTGCTACAAAAGGTGTAGTACCTGGAACTATTCTAACTTCTTCAGATTGGCTAGATTAGGTTGATAGTTTCCCTTAACATTTTCCTTTCAATGAATGGATGCAACAAAACATCTTGTTGTGCATTTCACTGGAAGTCACGCTACAAAGAGAATGGAGCTTTAAAAGAAAAGTCCCATCCTGCTTCTGTTCTAACAATGACCTAATCTAAAAAAATAGGGGGGAACCCTTATTATTTCTAGGTGCTGGGTACATTGACACACCAGTAACACACCAAACAGGAGATCAAGTTGCACCAGTAACTTAAACATACCAAACAGGAGATTCTGTAAACAGATACCTGTAATAGCATTCTTTTCTCAGTCAGTAGCACGTACTACTTATTTGAACATCTGGTAATTAAAGCCATCACATGATTGCTCCTTCTCTCCATCTGCAGTGCTTAATCTAACTGTAATAAGTAGAGGGAGCCAGGGGTAGATATTCTTCGTGATAGCTCCTCATCTCGTAAACACACACCTGCCAAAGCAGGGGGAGAAGGGGAGAAGAGAGGTATATTTGCTATAAGTATTATGGGCAGAGCAGAGAAAAAAATCTTTAATTTAGGTTACGTAACATTTTCTATTTTAAGCCCCTTTTTCAGTAGTTTATAACTTTGCCAGATTTCAACTATTTGGAGTGAAGTTTTCCATGTTTGCTCTCTGTCTCAGGGTGGATATATTTGTTTATTTATGTATGTTTCCAAAATAAATAAATAATGAGCTGTTTCCAAGAAAAATAGAAAGAAAAATAGGCGGTCTTGCTAATGGATAACAGCTTATACCTACTCGCAGTTTCTCCTTTAGCTTAAGTGGTAGAAGTCTGCTTTAGGTTGAAAGGTCCTGGGTTCCACTCCTGCTGATGACCCATGTAGAGGGTTAATGTGGAATGATGAAGATAGTTTTAAAGTCTTTTAAAAAACCAAACAAACTAGGAAATGACAGAAAAATGTTAAGGCTGTAAAGTCAAGTGTTCAAAAGTTAGGAAATGCTGGTTAAGCCAGAATAAGCTCCACTGGCACAAATTGTGGCTTTCCTTTTCTGCACAAGGGTTTTCAGCAGTGCAGTTATGCTAGTTGCTGGCCACCAGCTATTGGAATTTGGGCTATTCCATAGTATATGCAAGGCATTTCTTTCTAGAGTATCTGAAAATGAGAATACTACTGATGTGTAGTGTATTGGATTGCTTCAGAATGCAAGTCGATGTTAACTCCCAGCAAATTGGAAGAAGAGAATAAGGCTACCTGATAAACAAGAATTTGTCACCGTCAGTGTAGACATACCCTAGGTCGCCACCATCAGATTGACCTATCTGGATCAACTGAGCAGTCAGTGAAGACCCGCTCAGTCGATCCAGAAGTCGATGTAGTAAAACCATCCCCACAAGTGGCATAGTGCTGTGTTGACGGGAACATGGTTCCCATTGGTGCAGTGAAGTGAAGACGCCGTGCAGAAGGGAAGCACAGCAGTCGACAGGAGTTATGCAAGCTATGCTGCAAATCGCCCGGTAAGTGTAGACCAAGGCTTAGACTAATAGATTTTAAGGCCAGAAGGGACCATTTTGATCATCTCATCTGACCTTCTGCACATCACAGGCCACAGAACCTCACCAGCCCACACCTGTAACAGACCTCTAACCTCTGGCTGAATTACCAAAGACCTCAGATCATGATTTAAAGACTTCAAGTTACAGAGAAGTCACCATTTACTCTTAATTTAAACCAGCAAGTGACCCATGCCTCATGCTGCAGAGAAAGGCAAAAAACCCCAGGGTTTCTCACTCTGCCTCAGTGGGTCACAGCTGAGGATACCAGGTTAAGGACAAACTGCAGAGAAATAAGGCAAATACACCCCAGACTGGTAGTTATTCTTCCATAAGATATACCAAGCCTGCAATAAAAGTAAACTTCCGTCTCACCACACTGGTTTACAAGAAGTCAGAAAAGCATCATTTCTTGTTGATTCGGTGATCGTTTGGTGAGGAAGTCTGTCAAGTGTCACATCCAAGAACCACACGATTCCAAGTAGTACTGTATTTTTCGCTCCATAAGACGCACCTGACCATAAGACGCACCTAGGGTTTTAAGGAGGAAAATAAGAAAAAAATATTCTGAACCAAATGGTGTGCTAAAATATTTAATAAAATATACCACAATAATATTTCAACAATGTCAGCAGCTGGGGAGGGGGATATGTGAGGGGTTCGGGTCAGCGGCTGGGGTGGGGGGGTTAGATGAGGGGTTCGGGTCAGCGGCTGGGGAGTGGGGTTAGGTGAGGGGTTTGGATCAGTGGCTGGGGGTTAGGTGAGGGGGTTAATGTCAGAAGCTAGGGAGGGGGGTTAGGTGAGGGGTTTGGGTCAGCGGCTGGGGAGGTGTCGGCAAGTTGCAGCGCCAATCCGGCAGGGATCGGATCAGCAGCTGCAGAGGGAACTTGAAACACAGCGGTTCCGCATGCCGCCGTGGCAGGTATGATTACGCTTCCGCTGGCGCTTACTCTGCACATGTTTACCGGCGCCGCCCCCCCTACCCGCGCCCCGCAGCAGCTAAAAAAAATGAACATTTGCTCCATAAGACGCACGGGCATTTCCCCCCCCACTTTTGGGGGAAAAAAAGTGCGTCTTATGGAGCGAAAAATACTGTATTTATTTCATTAATAACATTAAAGATGTCTCTGTCCATTTCCAAATTGGATCCAAGGGTTCTGTAGCAGACCGCAAGCACTATTCCAATGGAACCTCTGTTAACCTTTCCTCCTCAAAGTGATTTTGATCCAAACAGATTTATCTATTCCACTATTTTTAATTTCTTTAGTCCACCTCATCGTTAATATATGATGCTACTCCACCACCTTTACCTTTATGTCTGTCTTTCCAGAACAACACATATCCTTCAGTACCTGTGCTCCATTCATGACTATTATTCTGTAATGCTTTTTTTATCCCTATAATATGTGGTTTCACTTCTTGCACCAGCAGTTCTAGTTTCTCCATTTTGTTACCAAGGCTCCTTCACTGATGTACAGACATCTTAGATGTTTCTGCTCAGCTTTGCCCAGATTCCTCACTGGGTTAGGTACGGTCATTCTACTTCCAGTATCGCCTACCTGACTGTTAGTGCCAATAGACTATCTTTCTTATCCATTATCCTACTCTCTGTTGTTCCTTTCTCCATTTCTGTATTCTCTCTTACTTTATTTTCTTCCCGGTCAATGCTAGAAAAGAGTGGAGATTCATGAGCATCTCCCAACCGTCTTCCCCAAATATCTAGTTTAAAGCTCTTTTAATCAATTGTTCTAACCTCCATCCCAAAAGTCTATTACCCTCCCTATTCAGGTGGAGTCCATCCCGCTGTCCGTAAATGCCTCCCACTGGTTGACCCTCCCAAAGCCCTCTGCCTTAGAGCACCACTGCCTGAGCCATCTATTCATCATTTTAATCTTGTCTCTGCTTTGCTCTCCTTCTCTATGGAAAGGTAGAATCCCACAGAAGATCACTTGAGCCTCCATTTCTTTCTCTTCTCCAGCCTCATATAGTCCCCCTTAATGTATTCCAGCAAGAATCTAGCTGCATCATTTGTTCCCACATGAAGGACAATCGGTGGAGTCTTTCCTACTCTCATAAGGATCAGATTAACTCCGAGCAGACAGCACCCCCTTCTGTACTCTGGATCAGCTCTGCTGACAGGCCTCTCCGTTCTTCTTATTAGGGAATCCCCAGTCATGTAGATCTGACTCTTCCTGGTATTGGTGTAATTTCCAGCTTTCCTCCTCCTGTTCTTTCTGGCTGCAAGTCTACTTGTCTTTTGTTCTCACTTGCAATCTTCTGTGAGTGATCCTCTATCCTCCTGAGGGTCTGAACTCTGGCTATATCTATTGACTCTTCCCCTCTTTTTGTAAGACTAGCCACTCTTCAGTTCTTCTTCCTTGCCCTCTTAACTTCTATCACTGCATGCTGTGCCCCTTCTCATTTTCAATCTCAGCAAACCTGTTTCTAAGCTCTAATTCTCTTTCCCTAGACAGTCTTTTTTTCCTTTGCCTGGTTCTTGAAGTGTACTGGCCACTTTCCTCTTCCATAAGAACGTAAGAATGGCCATATGGACAAGACCAATGTACCATCTAGCCAAGTATCCTGTCTTCTGACATTGACTAATGGTGCTTCAGAGGGAATGAACAGAACATGTAATCAAGTGATCCATCCCCTGTCACTCATTCCCAGCTTCTGGCAAAGAGGCTAGGGACACATCAGAGCATGGTTTTGCATCCCTGCCCAACTTGGCTAATAGCCATTGATGGACTTTCCGTTCAAGAATTTATCTAGTCCTTTTTTGAACTCTTATAATATTGGCCTTCGCTACATCCTCTGCCAAAGAGTTTCATGGGTTTATTGGGTGTTGTGTGAAGAAATACTTCCTTTTGTTAGTTTTAAACCTGCTGTCTATTCATTTCAGTGGGTGACCTCTAGTTCTTGTGTTATGAGAAGGCATAAACAACACTTCCTTATTTACTTTCTCCACTTTCATCATGCTTTTATAGACCTCTGTCATATACCCCCTTGATCATCTTTCTCCACTTTCGTCATGCTTTTATAGACCTCTATCATGTACCCCTTTGATCGTCTCTTTTCCAAGTTGAAAAGTCCCAATCTGATTATTCTCCCCTAATATGGAAGCTGTTCCGTACACCTGACCTTTTTGTTGCCCTTCTCCATGCCTCTTCCAATTCTAATATATCTTTTTTGAGATTGGGCGACCAGATCTGCATTCAGTATTCAAGATGTTGATGTACAATGGATTTTTGGCTGCTTTTGGTGATTACTTGCTATCAATTATTAAAATAAAATTCTACTTGAAAATAATTTATGCTTATAACAATAATTTGATAAAATGTGTTTTTGTCTTAATTTAAAAGCAGTGAGAAAAGGTCAATTCATTTCAAGCAACAGTGTTTAAATTTAGCATTGAACGTAGTGTTAAATATAAAAAATGTTTTTTAGTTTATAAGGGGAGGTTGCACTCAGAGGCGAGCTCTGTGAAAGGGGTCACCAGTACAAAAAGTTTAAGAAGCACTGCTCTAAGGCCTTGTCTACACTAGCATTTATGCAGGCAAAACCTTTGCCTCTCAGGGTGTAAAAAAACCCCACCTCCTTGAGCAACATAAGCTTTGCTGGCATAAACGCTTGTGTGGACAACGCTATGTCGGCGGGAGAGCTCTCCCGCCAACGTTGCTACCGCTGCTTGTTTAGGTAATTTTATTATGTCGGCGGGAGAGTTCTTTTCTGCCAACATAACAGAGCTACACAAGTGCTCTTACAGCATCACAGCTGTACCAATATAGCTATGCCACTATAGGTTTTAAGTGTAGACTAGCCCTGTGTTGCAATCAATGGGAAAAAAAATACTGCATCAAAGATCAGACACAAAAGCAAGTTGCAACAAACTTCCAAATTAGAGACAAACTATTTGACATTTTGACCACACGTGTACAAAACTTTGCAGCAAATGAGGCATCGTGGTTTTTCAATACCAGAGCTAACAATTCTGGTAAAACTGTGTTTTATGTAAGACTCCAGATACTTTCGGCTTTTAGCTGTTTTAACAGTAGAAGTGGCACCTTGGGCAAACTTCTATTTGGTGCCCTTTCTTTGAAGGTGGAGCAGGGCTGGCGGGGAGGTCATTCAA
This sequence comes from Mesoclemmys tuberculata, assembly GCA_007922155.1. Classification (NCBI taxonomy): domain Eukaryota; kingdom Metazoa; phylum Chordata; order Testudines; family Chelidae; genus Mesoclemmys; species Mesoclemmys tuberculata. The sequence goes on along the minus strand of ML675629.1, from coordinate 15,391,054 downwards.
AGCTGGGCGGGCTACTGGCTCAATCATAGCATCCCCGGTGGCAATCTGGACTGCAGAAACTGATGCTGGTCACAAACTGTGGTGGTAACCAGCAGCCAGGGTCAGGGCTAACTGGGGTCGGGTCTTCTAAAAACCCACCTCCTGTTGCTGGCAACCCTGTCTCCCAGCCGGGGCTCTCATAGCCTTGCTGCCCAGCCGGGGGTTGGCTGCTGAGAACCCACTGTCTGACTGGAGGTAGAGGCAGCTGCTGACAGCTCCGCTGCCTGTTCAGGGCTACCGGCAACCCCGCCACTGGCAGGGGTTCTTGCAGCCCCACTGCCTGGCAGAGGTCCAGGCTGCTGCTGGTAACCCCATTCCCACCTGTGGCTCTCACAGCCTCGCTGCCCGGCTGGGGGTCCCTGCTTGCTCACAGCCACCCCACCCGGCCTGGAGTCGGAGCTGCTGACCCCACCACCCGGCTGGCAGCTCGTGAACCCCAATTTGAGAACCATTGCCTTAGCGCAATGACAGCAAGCCCTAGAACTAAAAAGGTAGGAAGTTAATCACGTTACTTTGGATTCTTTTGTCTGTGTTGCTGTTAGCTTACCAAACCTAGAAGGTGTCCTCATTTTTTCCTGCACCCACATTCACGTGATTGGCTTCAGATTGTAATGTCTCTTCTTCTTCCCCCCGCCCCATCCTCTTCAGAGATCAGAGGTCTCCATAATGCTGTATTATTTAAGATAATACCCATTTTCCTCTATTTATCTTATTTGCTATTCCTTTGCAGAATTCAGTACATATTCTTCAGTACTGAATATCTTATCCAAAATGGTTTTGAAAGAACAAACAGCTTCAGGCAACTTCTGAAGTGCTTTACTTCCAGTGCAAAGCAATTTGTTTGAAAATATCACCATGTTCTCATTTAAATTAATTTGTATATTTCAGTATCTTGGCTACTGTTTTTCAGACTGCATCATTGTTCAATAAGATTGCTGTATTGGCACCTGATAAGGAACTTGTTTATTGCTTTGATGTAGTAACAATATTTTATCCATGTTTCACAGCTATGCTGTTGGGAATTTACAAGTTACTCTGTCATAGACCAGTAGTTTGTTTATAGTCTCTTAATACCTTCTTTCTGCCAAACTTCTGAGTCTTATCAAAGGCAGCAATAATTTTTCGAAGTTGACTTTCTTTCAGTGAACAATGGCTTGGCCTAAGGCCTTGCAAAGGTGCATTTGGGCAAAACCCTATGCCCAATGGAGCTCCATGTAAGATGATGGAGGGCTACATGGGTGCAGGAGTGCATCTGTGTGCACCTCATTGAAAGTTAAGGTCTGTAGGCATAAGGGAAAAGAAAGCTTTGTAGCATGCAGATTGATAGAAATAACATTATTTTAGGATGATTATAAACCTAATGTTTTGCAGATGGTGCTCAAAAGAGCAGGTGGGAATAGGGTAGCATTCATAATTTATCAGCCAAATGAGGCAAATGGAGTAATTCTAAATAAAGCCTCAGAGACAAAATGTTGCTACAAATAGCATAATTTCATTTGACACTGTGGGTCTGAATGTTGATATGGTACATGCTGGTCCAATGCTGTAATTGTTAGTTTCATATCATGTATCATTTATCTTGCTGCTTGATTGTTTACTGCTCAGTTATTTCTCTAGCCTCCGATACCGGCATTAGTGAGTGAATTATGTATAATATGGTGTCCTGCTGTATCATACCCTATTTTTATACATTTGCATCAATCTAATGGCATTAGAGATTTCAGATAGTTGGTGTGTTAATGATTGGGTGGTCAGCTGAAGCCTACTCTACGGCCCTTCATCTTGTACAGAGCAAGGGACTTCCTGTAGTTGGACAAAATCTAATCTCTCATTATGGGCTTTTTATACTTAACTAGAATAAGTGAAGCAATCATATAGTTTGAATTTGAAACTTCCAGGATATAGTGCATATGTGTGCCCATCAGCCTGAAACATAAGTTACAATAACCCTGAGCAAAGGATGGGACTGGATTTTAGGTGAGCAACAATACCTCAGCTTAGTTGCCTAATAAATACATAAATACATCGTGATGAACACTGCATGGAATAAAGATATGGAAGCTTCTTATGGTATAGATTAAAAAGATATGAAACCTGTTCTGAGAAGTCAAGGATATATCATTCCGTACAACAAAATATACTAAAGTATTTTCTTCCTTTTAGTCCAAGTGGTAAGAAGTTCAGAAGCAAGCCTCAGTTGGCAAGATACCTGGGGAACACTGTTGATCTCAGCAGTTTTGACTTCAGAACGGGAAAGATGATGCCCAGTAAATTACAGAAGAACAAACAGAGACTAAGGAATGATTCTCTCAATCAAAATAAGGTTTGTTACTAACTACACAGTGTTTAAGTTTATCTATGTTACTTCAGGTCCTAAAATTGTCCTTTCCTCTAGAGCATTTAGCAATTTTTCTACTTAAAGCAGCCTACTGCTCTGGGGTGTGTGTTTGTGTGTATTTATCTTTTTACTTGCCATGGAGATCTAGATATTTTTTAATAGTAGCAATATTCTTCTAGAAGGAAAAATCAAGGTGAGACTAAACTTGCAACATAAAATTTAAGCAATAATTCAAGAGTTGGCATGTGTGTGAGATTGAGAACAAAATTCAGTACTGTTCATCTTATGAACAATAAGGCTGACAACATGTTTCTAAATTAGACTTGTTTAGTAAGTTAATGCCAAGAGATTATCCTGTTCACTCGTCTAGCTTTTGCCCTTGTTATGTTCATCTTCCTGTTCTGAGCTAAAATGTTTAATATTTTTTCATGTGTGCCAGGAAGCTTGTCTTTTGAGGCAGTTACATAGTATTTAGACAAATCTTGGTGTCTGTGAAAATTATACAACCAAAAGAAGCAATTTTTAAAAGATTGGACCTGAGAAAAGAGACTGGATCAGGCTTTTTATTAATAGGAAAATGGATTCCTCTTGTGTATAGTGGTTAAAAAAAGGGCTAAAGCACACCTATAAAGCCGCTACTGCTGATACCTAGATACCATGGTGATACATGCAATTGGGATGCTTATACTGTAAGGATTCTTTCTAAAAGTTGATTGCTGGGTTTTTCAAACAAGTTGCAATGTTTAACAGGATTAAATTAATGGCAGATGACCAAAGGCGTGGACCACACAGTTCGTGCTGATCTTCTATATTTAATGTATGCTTTTTATGTTATTTAAATCACAGATATGATCTTGTTTAAAAGTGCAAGTAATAGTACCAGGAAACTAATTCAGTGAGTTTTGCAGAATTTTATATATTAAACTCTGGGCCAGATCCTGATATTTACACTAGTGCAAATTGGGAGTAATGCTCTTGAAATCACAGAAGCTATCCTGGGTTTACATCAGTGTAAGTGAGATACAAATCTACTTGAATCTATTTGTTCAGTTTCTTAGGCAAATATCATTTGTTAATATCCTGTGCTGCTTAAAATCTTTACTTTATGGGCTACTATATTATTTCTTCAGTAGTTACTTCAGTAAAAAGGACTTTACATTTAATCTTGAAGATTGATATTTGTGTGTTCTCTCGCAGAGTTGTTCGCACAGAGATGTAGTGTTATTTTCTAGTAAACCTTGCAACTGAATTCTCATACAATACCTTTAACAGATTCACTTTGTCATGTTTGTGCATAAATTTATTCACGCATACTGTACTGCTTGTTTGTCTTGTAGAAACAATTTACTATGAATGGTTTCTAAATCATTTGCCTCTGTTTTATATTTTTTTGCACGGGAAGAAGTATAAAACTGCAGCTAAGCCTACTTTCTCATGTTGAGGCAGTTAAATATTTATACAGACGGCAATGGAAAAATCCTCTCATTTAAAATTTTTTTTGTCTCTGCCATCATTAATTTAACATACTAGTTATGTTTTATGATATCTTTAGCTTTAAACCAGCATGTAGATATTGCAAATAAATTCTCTTCTTTGTGCTGTTAGCATTTTTGGGTCACTCACAATCTGGCATACTGTCTTCTATGCAAACTGCAAAGCATCCTGATTAGGTATTGGAGCACTTACTGAACTTGCAGAATTAGCAATAAAAGTCTTTTGATTGATGGGGCGCGGGGTGCTTCAATCTTACAGTAATCTGTTCCAGTAATTGTTAATGGCTTTAATTTAGAGATTTTAAGTATTTTGCTGACTTGAGAGGTTCCTGAAGAGAGAACTGAATAGGAAATTCAGAGTAGTTTTGAATAAGAACCAATAAATGCAGTTGTTTGCTGCTGCTGTTGTGCTGTAAAAATGCCTTCATCAACCCACTCAAATTGGTGGTTGGCTTTATTCTGAAATAAATGTATATCAGGTTACTATCTAATCAAACATTTATGTAATGAGTGACCTAAGGATCATTGGTTTGAAAGGCTTGGAAATAATATTCTTATATATCTAAATCATACTCAGTATGAAGTATTTTTTCCACAAGAAAGATAGTGAACTGCCTTCTGGAAAACATTTTCTGCTAGCACAGAAACATTATGTAAGGAAGAACATAGCTGGATGGAGCATGTTTGTGGCACAACGATGCATTGACATGCCTAGCAGATGATGTAATACTTTAATTCCCAGACTTTATTTGGGGAGAGCTGCGTTTAAAGGATGGTAATCAAGCAATTAGCAGAATTTGGCAGAGAAGCCATTAAGTCCATTCTGGTTAAGAATATTGAGTTTTTTATATCAAGTATACTGAATACCATAACTTTATCTCTCTTAAATGAAGTGATATTTATTAGACCTTTCATAGCAGTTTCATTACATTTTACATACTGTCCTTTATTGTGAAGGATTGCAAAGTGCTATACAAATTTAAACCATTATGTGAAGTACTTGATCAACCACTAGGATGTAACTATTGGAGCATAATCCAACACAATGAAATGAACCATGGATGAATGGTAATTTATGATTTCATTAAAAATTCTCAGTTTGCATGCTGAAAATCAAGCAAACACTATACTGCATATTTATAATTATGACTTTCCAAACATCCAGAGGTATTCTGGGAGCTGTACAGAAACAAGTAAAGTTGAGTTCCTGCTTACTGTTTAAAGGGCCAGCCCAAAGTCACTGAAGTCAGTGGAAAACTTTGGACTTAATCCATAGTCCACTGAAGTCAATGGAAGGTACAGATAGGACATTTGAAGTGCGGATAATAAAGACACTAAAAGCAGGTTAGGAAGAGGGTAAGGGTATGGTTACAGAATGCTTTTAAATTGATTCACTCTTCACCTGAACAGTCTGACAGACACCTGCTAGCTGTCAGACTAAACCTCCTTAAAGTGATTGACATGGAAGAGCCTGGGAGTTTACCAGGGCCATGGCACCACATAAATTTGAAGACCAGACCAAACCTGGCTGAACTTCTGGCTAGCTAGGTCTACGGTAAATCTGAAACTCCCTCATAGTTTTTACTTGTTTCACATTTCTCTGTAATTGTACGGGCTGAAACGTTCTTTAAAATGAAAGCTTAACAGTTCCAGAATTTGATTGATTAAGCCCTTTCATTCCCCAGGGAAAACTTTCTATTCTCTGCTTTTAAGTATATGAATGGATTGTTTTTCAAAACCCTGGATTCTATACAAATTATGTCCCATACACAAGATACAGTAGCTTATTACGTGCCCCTTAGTAGGGCACTGGAGTTTCACAGTTTGGTTTGTTTATTCGTCTTATGTATGTCTGTAGAAAGATGTCTAAGTCTAATGAAAAATATCTTTAAAATAAAATTTGGAACTAGAATGAGATGAAAGATTACACAGCACTTTCCATTTGCATATTTCATTTCACTGAATACTTTGAGGGAACACTTTAAAAAAAGTTACTTAAGTTGCAAGCACAAAATGTCTTGAACATGCAACTCAAAATGCCTTTGTTTTATTTAATTATTTATTTAATTATTTTTAATTGTCCCTTTTATAATGTAAAAGTTCTGAAATTCCAGATTTGTTTGGGTTTAAAAGACTCTGGAAAAAATGACAAAAGTCTTGACATTCTATTAGAAAAGCTGTGGAAAACTGGTGTTCATGTCTGTGTTGTAAGTGCTTGGGGAATGTAATGCACTTAAAATGATGGGGACATATTCATCTATCTTAACTCCATTGACTTCAGTGCAAGCTTTAGATCTGTACTATATGAAAAAATTGGTTAAAACACAGTATTTTAAAATTTTAAAAAAACTATTTTTGATGGAAATGTTTATACTTGTAAGCCTAACACAAGTTACTCCTATTGGATGCAGTGGAATCTCAAAATGTTTGATTTCTTTGCCTGCTAGAAAATTGGGGATGCATAATATAAGAACATTGTCCAATGCTGCTTACCTACATTAACAAATGCACAACAATATTTCAGATTTCAGCAATGACAAACTAATGCTTTCAATCCACCATTAAAATTCCCAATCCTTTCCTTTTGGAAGCATCTTCAAGATGAGATTTGCAAGTTACCCTATGTTAATTTGTTACTATTCATTGGGCTATTTCTCGGGCATGTCTGCACCAAGACACTAAGGGAAACTAGGGCATATCAACTAAAGGTCTGAAGTCAATGCACATAAGTTTAAAAAATGTTAAAATTTTTTGTTAAAATTCTAAACAAAAATAAAGCACTATCAAATTATCAAATCAAACAACTTAGTATTACTATTGGAAGTAAATCATCAGATTAGTACAAAAAAAATCCCTATATATAAATTCTAAGGAGTTTAAGATTGTGACTTTTAGTTGGGATGTATAACCAAACAAAAGAACTTCACCAAATCAATCATATCTATTATTCCAATCAGGTTAAGTGTATATATACTCATATTGAAGTTTATATTGAAACCATTTATTAACTTATATCGGATCTACAACCTCAGAGCCAATATAAAGCTTCCTTCTTACATGATTTCGATGGCTATCCTTTCCTCCCCTGCAGCACAGATGATATAACACAATCTTTATCGGAACATTCTTGATAAGCACAAGTTTAACAATTCATATTTATTAGAAATTGCAGACAGTATCAAATCTCTGAAGACTTTTTTTAACACAGAACACACTTTGTGGGAAAATAGGGTTGTTTAATCCTGGAGAACTTCATTTTTTCTAGTGCGTTTCCTGTGTGGGCTTAATGGGTGTCCACATAGATATGCCTGCACCCAGCCATACTTTCACTTTTATACCCTGAAAATAAAAGGCTGGGATGTTCTTAGGTATATGAGATTTTTTAGTCAGCAATTCTTCAGTATTTGGTACATAATGTATCACGTAGGCTTTTTCAATCTGTGACATACCACCGCCCAAATATCAAGCATAATACCACTTCTGAGGAAACTGGCATGGTTTTATCTGAGTAATATATCTTAAAACATTGTCATTGTAAGAGAAATAAAATATAATCTACTTATAAAAATACCTAATAAAAATATCTGAGCACAACAAAGGCAGTTGCACAAACATTTCATTTATCAGTAAAATAAACATAAATTCAGATCATACATTTTTATCTCCATTTTCTTCTGAGCTAATCTAAAAACAGGGTAATTTCCTTATTCTTGGAAACATCCTAGTTTGGAACTAGTTTATAGGTCAGACAACTTATCTTCGGAAATCTCCAGATTGATATAGAAGTTTCTTGAAGTACATCAAGATGAAACCCATGTAAAATATAAAATAAAAAAAATTATAGAAGGTATGGATATACAGACAAGCTATTTTCACAGCAGTGAAGGTAATTAACAATTAAAGATATGGTGGATTCTGTCACTTAGTCATGTAGTCCAGATTTAAAGTGTTTCTGAAGTTGATGCTCTAACTCAATTAAAGTTATGAAGTTCCTTAGTTCAGGAAGTACTATGATTTTTGTTATGTAGGAGGTTCAGTTAGATCATATTGGTCCATTTTGGGTTTAAGATCTGTGAATGTCTGAATAATATATTTGGTTATTTGAACCCTAAATTACTTGCTTTAAACATGTTTTCATAAAGGTTTGGAGGACTGAATTTGTTGTTAGCTTTCTGACAATAGATCACTTTAGCAACAAGTCATTTAAGTAAATAACATATATTTTACAATAAGGAAAGCTGGACTTCCATGCTGTTTTATTCCTCCACCTGGGATACAAGTAGCCTTGAAATTTCTAAACCTCAATATTTTTTTTCTTTAAAATAAGCGAGTTGGTGGAAGATTAGCTATCCAAGAACTTCAGTCAAGAGAAATCATTACTGTAACAACAATTCTTTCACAAGTCAGTAAAAATGGGTTATTCCAACAGCAATCTGTTATATGGTCCTTGTTAATTCACTGTTTTTTTTAAACAGGGTAAACCAGACTTGAATACAACACTGCCAATCAGACAAACTGCATCCATTTTCAAACAGCCAGTAACCAAAGTTACCAACCATCCTAGCAATAAAGTGAGATCGGATCCACAACGAGTGACTGAACAGCCACGACAGGTAAGAAGCACATTAGTTCCTTGTTACTATTCAGAAAATGGTATTGCGACCTGAGGTCTAATTGACCTTGGTTTAAATTTAAGACAGAATAATTTGCATTCCTGTTACGTATCTCTTCTTTCTATTAAAAAAAAGTGTAACAGAGAAGTAACTGAAAATACTTGATTCCGTACATGTTAAAGTAAGTGTGCAGGAGGCCAGCTCTTTAATCCATACCTTCATTCATGGTTCTAGAACTAGAGAATTTCAGTTCGTTATAATGCTTTTTTAAAACACATCCCCATACTTTGACATGAAGCATCAAACTTCATTATGTTTGCCCTCTTTATAGCATTTGTTCCTAAAAAGTATGCTATTTATAATGGGAGAATATAAAACATACCTTTGTAAAAGGCATTTTACTGGAAGAAAGCTTTACATAAAACATTAAAAATGCTGTTTTGTGGCTCATTAAATCCCTTTCAAGGAGACTTTTGATGAATGCTCATTTTCAGAAAATAGTAAACTAAACTATAATAAACTCTGTTTTTTGTATAGGATTTCATTTAGATCCCTTTCTTTATACTGATGTTTGTTCGCCTATTCACACCATAGGGATCTTCATTTGAAAAGAAAATGAACAAATGTAAGGTCTATCACAAGGAACTCCCTGTTGGCTAATTATTAGTGCTGTGCATATCTAAGTGAGATTTAAAAACAATACCTGAAGGATCAAAGTAATCTTATTAATGAAGTCCCTATGAGGTTGCTACCATCAAGTAAAGATGCCTTATACATTGGCAGTTTAAGAAGAAATTACTATAGCATTTAGTTGTGTGTTCGGTACACTCTCATGGCCCCTTTCTTATTGTAGAACAAAGTTACGTTTTGGGGACAAACATGCTTTTAACATTCATTCCCTATGAAATCCAGACTGCTTCTATCAGCATTTCTCCCTCAAGGGTCCTGTGTGCAGATCTTGTAATAAATAGGTCAAAACTATCACACATGATTGGGCTTTGTTTTCTTAAAGAGGCTACTTAAAGAATTTGGATCCCACATCCTGTGTAGTGTTTCTTCCTCTTCAGGTGAGCCAGAAAAGAAGAGATTTGGAGCCATATTGGATCATCTTGCTATAGAGGTCTTTCAGCAAGATTTGAAGGTCTCGACTTGCCTCACTGTTGGTCCCACGAAGTTCAGCAGGGGCCATGTAAGTGTGTCACATCCAGATCTAAAAGATACATAACTGCATGGGTCTACAGCCTCTTATCACCACATGTTCCTTGGGGTTCCCTTGAGCTACTACACTTCCAGTGCCAGGCTTTTCCTTTCAATGTGGCTACTGCACCAGTAATATTCACCAAACTGGGTGTCAGTTATAGCACCTTCATTCAAGAGAAAGGAATCTCAGCCAGTTCATACCTTGATGAATGACTCAAAGTCCTTCCCTGGTTGTCTGCTCCCCTACCTCCCACAAAAGTATTAACTGAAGTCTTCTACAACTAGTCCCTTGATCATTATATGAATGAGTAATCTCTCCTCCTAAAGATTCCCATTATAGATCACTTTCAGTACCTAATGGGCAAGGTCTTTGCCTTCTAAGAGAGGGTTTAATAAATTAAGAAGATGGAATGAGATCTTAAGCTAAGACACACCCGCTATATCGGACATCCTGTTTACTTTTGAACAGATTCCATTCTCATCTTTTACAGCATCACTTCTTGGGAAGAGGACATACTGAACAAAATCACTAAACAAAATGTTGGTGTTCTGGGCAGAAGAGTTTTCTATAAAGATTGGTGAAAATGTTTATTATTTTTGGAGAGTTGGTTTTTAAATTAAAAAAAACCTTTCCCTCCCCCCTTCCCTCTCTAGTGCTGATTTCAGACAAGAATTCTAAGGCTGATGTTAACTTAAAGTAGTGTTCTTATTTTCTCTAATACACCTCATCTCTTTGGAATAGTCACACAGATCCCAAGAACCTGGAAACTCAATTCTTTTTGAGTAAATCTGACCTCTAAAGCGCAAGCTGGTGTGTCTTCAGCTTGTCTGCCATTCCCCTGGGTCTTTAAAGGCACTGATTCTAGCTTTTTCTTCTATTCAGTAAAGCTTGTGTGGTTGTGGGTACTGAAGAGTGAACAGTATGCAGAAGATCCAAAAAGCTTAAAATTCGTAGTTGCTGCAACTGCTTGACTAACCCTGTGACTGTGTAAACTCACTAATCTGGATTGGTGGGGTACAATAACAAAGAATTACCCTTTTCTTAGTAGCTAACATAATTGATTTGAGGGAACCAACCCCATGGGAGTGAAGTACAACTCAAAGATATATCCCATCATCTAGTATTTGTACTTCCCAGCCTGTCTGTTGTTAAATTTTCAAACCATAAATTTGGATTGTTGTAAAAGCTCCTGCTGGAAAATTTCTAAACAGTTCATTTTTTTACAGTATACAAAGAATTCAGCAGTGTACAGTAGTCTATAATATATACTAGATACTTTAAAACTTTCTTCCAAATTATGTCTAGAGATGATCCTGGTACAACAATTTAAAAGAGAAAGAAAGAAAAAGAAAGAAAGAAAATAATCTGGAATTTTAAAACCATCTTTAAAACCAGGGGAGGGTTTTTTTGGGTTGAAGTGTTATGCAGATAAATAGGAAGTGCCAGGAGAGTCTGCTTCTGGCTTCCAGGTAAACTATGTTAGAGACTGAATTTATAAAGACGGCCCTGTGCTTTATGTTTCAGGAAAGTCGTAATTCAACGCAGATTGCCTGCTATCTACATTGTAACAAATATTAGTGAAACAATTTGACGATTGTGATACAGGACATCTAAATCTCTTAGAAATTAGTTTCCTTCTATGGAAAAATAATCTGTCGCATGATGATGATAGAAGTCTTTTTTGAATATCAATTGCCAAATGGTCCAGAGGGATCTCAACTCACCACTTCTATGTGCAACTGCACATCTGCAATCACTTGCGTGTGTGTATGCATACAATAGTTTTTATCTTAATTGTGCATTTGAATAGATTTGCACTCTCAGTTTCTCTTCTTCCATACTGAATGTTGCAGAATTAATCTAACGGAGTGCATAGACCTTCTTGCTTTCCACAAAGTAAGAGTTTGGTTCCCTGATAGGATCTTTTACAGGATAAAGTAATGAGGCAGGACTGGAGACTGATGGTTCAATTAGACTCTGAGAGAATACATCAGGGTTTCCCAATGTTTCCTATTGTGGAGCATCTCTTAGTAGCGAGGCAATGCCATGGTCCCTCTTTCCAAATCAAAATGAATTCCTGCCACATACAATCAGTTTCCCTTCCAGACAAAATCCATTCCACATACAAGTTCAAAATAAACTCCGACTGCTGCTGATGCTGCCACCCCCACATGTCTCACACCTGTGTATAAATTTTTCCCATGTTAAAACTCAAATTAAATCAACCTACTATCTTCAGGCTTCTTGGTTTCTCCATGCCTACTTTTTCCTCTCTGTTCCCCCACCCTACCCCAAATCTCCCTCTAGGTCCTCGCTGCTCTTTTTCTGGGTATCTTGGTCTTGCCGCCGTTATCTTCTCTACTTTTTTTCCTTCATCTACCTCCCTCTTCACAGGAGAAGTTGAAATCAGACTTTTCCAAAATTCCTTCTTGGCCTGACTCTTCATGTGATAGTCTCAGTGGCTCCTTTCTGTAGTAGTCTTTGTGGTAGCTGTTCCCTTGACAATCCTAGTAATTTTTCTCATATGATAGTCTCAGAAGTAATCTCTCTGGTGGCTCCGTAGGTGGTGCAGTGAGTTTTTTGGCAGCAGCTCCTTGAAGTAGCAGATGTCTCTGGTAGTAGCTCCTGCATGACTTTGTAGCTGCAGCTTCCTTCTGGGCTGGCTGTTGGTAGAGTTGGAAACTTCTTTTATGAAGTAACATACCCTTGTGGCATCTGTGGTTCCATGCTTTTGGGTGGCCTGGGAGAAGCTGCACACAAGGGATGGAGCCAGGATCGTCATGAGGCTGTGCAGCTCTTCACGTGCCACTGGAAAGGGCTTTGTAGACCACAGTTTGGGAACCTCTGGAATACATACACCCTTACATTCTTGCTTCTCCAGCTTACTTACTCATCAGGAAGGAGGAATCCACACTTGCTGGTATGAGAAGGAAGAGCTGCGCACCCACGGGTCGCAAAACTGGGTTGCATCCTTAGCTGGGGACTGAACCTATTCATTCTAGACAGCACCTACTCTTTTTTTTTAACACTGCTAACCCAGTGAATGCACTTCCAACTTCTATAATTCATTTTAAAATCCTTTAAGCAACTCTTTTTTTTTCGTACACTGATGTCAATCAATCTAGAGGCACTTTGTTAAAACTATATTCGTCATCAAAACACAGTGGTATGTTTACCCACATGCTGCCAAACTTTAAGTCTGTCTCAGCCACACAGTCTTCTTCAAGCTACTTCACTATCTTCCTAAATTATCCTCATGCCCAAAACCTGTTTTGGGGTCTCACTGACCTGGTACAATTGTACTAAAGTTACTCCTTTGATTTCTACTTTTTTACTATTTGCATTTGTTTCCCTTCTTGCTGGCTTCTTTTTCTTGCCTATTCCATTAGGTGGACCAAAACCTCTCAGTCTTCCAGCCATCGCTTCTTGTCTTACTGCTTCAGAGTTGCACTGCACTCAGCTTTGGCCAAGATAAGCAGTCAGTGTTGGATTGCTACCCAGAATCTCTCTGTGGATGAAAAATGTCAGAATAGCTGTTGGCTTCAAGAGCAGTTTCCTCAGTAAAAAGCAGAAAGCCTGTTGCCTCTTCGTTGCTGAAAGGTGGTATGACTTTGCCTGATGTCAGGAAACTGCACCTTCTCCCAACTTCTACTCTTCCTTTTCATCTAAAAGGACACCACATGTGGCAGTACTCTAAAGCCCTGCCACATGCTCCCTTTTGAACCTGGAGTGGGATTCTCAGAAGAAAGAAAAAAACAAAAACACCAACGTAGACCAGTGGAGACCCAAGAGCTAGACCTAAAGTCTACAGGCAATAAGTTAGCCAATCAGTTGCTTAAGTTAGTATTTCTGCCTATTCAGTATTCTACATCTGACTGAAGAATATTCAATAATCTGGCAAACCAAACTCCTTTCTTCCTCATGGATTTCAGTATCCCTGCCTCTAGGTGTATGCTCTGTTTTAACCTCCAGAGGTTACTGTTCCAAAGTGTAATCAAAAGCTGTACCATTTGTAAAGTACATGTTCTCTCCTTGAAAACACAGGACTCCTCAGTGCTACTTCGCCTGAACTTTTTGATCTCCGGGGCATGTTACAAAGCCCATCTGTTTCTTCCCCAGAAGCTTGAACACAGGGCTCACATATGGAATAGAGGCTTTAATGTAGTGGTGAATATTTTGAGACTTGAATAGTTAGTTATCTGCTGTAATTACATGTCTGTGGTGATTTTAAATATATACAGGTGCCTAGAGTCCAGGATAAGCACTTTGTTTGTATTATTCAGGGTGGATTGATTTAAATCAAAATGATTTTAAATCACCAATTTTAATCATGATTTAACTCAAAAAGCAGGAAACCTTGATTTAAATAATAGATTTTTATCATTTTTTGCATAATTTGGTTATTTTCCTAAAGATTGGTAACCATTACAACGTGTTGATTTGCAACTATACTAAATTTGGTGCTTCCTTTTGCTAATCAGGATTCACTATATGTACAAATACACATACACACATTTAAGCACTTATATAACTTATATTTATTCAGATTCTTAGTTTTTGCATTTTTATTAGAAAATGGTGAATGATGCATTTCTTATTTACAAGATGATTAATTTTTTACTTGTGATTATTGTGTCAAGCTCAACTTGGATGGAAATTCAGATTCCATTAATATGCACAAAACCAGCATTTTAGTTTTATTTAATAAAAAAATTACCTTCACTGTTTGATAATAAGAAAAAAGTTTATCAAAACATGTTTTGCAATTAAAACTGGTTAATTAAAGGAAGTATTTTTAGTTAGTGAAATGAAATGATGACTTGTGGTCACCATGTCCTTCTAAACCTAGCAGATTATGCCTTTCACACCTACATTTTATTAATAGATTGGGGGGAAAAACAAGGTTTCCTGCTATTTTCAACTCCCAGTTGGTTTCTTAACTTTGAATGAAGTAGTCATTGAATTTAACTAGATGAATAAACTGAAATGAAAAAAGATATTCCCTCTGCACCTGTAGATGGTCACTGCTGTCAAAAGCTGTTTTACAAACTCTTGTTCCAAGCTCTTAGCCAGTGGCTTTTACCCGTCCAGTGGTTTGACAGCAAACGTGTATTCCTGAACATTTTTTTATTTAATGTAAATTATTTAAATAGATTATAATAAATTGTCAGTCTCAAATTTATTTTAAAATGGTTTTAATAAAACCTGTGTTTAATTTAAATAAAAATCTGATTGGAATAAAATCTGATTTTTTTTTTAGTCAATGTTTATCCATGCTGGTCAAATTTGACATAAGTACTAAGCATAACATTTGTCTTGCAAATGTTCCTGCTCAGTACCTTCTTGTTTCATTTGGCTTAAATTGTCCATGAAAACCGCTGGGTTTTTGAACAGTTACAAGTTGAACAATCTATCCCCAAAAAATCCTCTACCATAGAAATTAAGGAATCAGATGATATATCCCAGTTCATGTCTTGGATCCTCCCAAAATGAAATTCCAAAGGGGGCCAACCCTCTTAACTTCACCCACTTCTAAGCAAATAGATGGGCCTTATAATAATATTACCTAAAGGTTATATGTAACCACTGAATTGAGATTCGAACTCTGAGAATCTGTAGTTAATCAGAAAAAGTATTACAGAATAGTATGTAGTGGCTGATCCTGAATTGAATAATGTATTAAATTAAAACCTTGCATGTATTTATATTGTTATGAGATGGGTGAATCCTTGTAATGGGTTGAGTTAAAACCTCATTCAGCTGAAATGTGAAGGCACCCTTAATTTAAAATAATTGGAAGAGAGCGTTTCAGGAACCACACCCAAAACAAGGCCTAATGGAGTCTGCTCAGAAAATAAAAAGCTAGAAAGAGAGCTTTTTGGGTCTGTTGACTAAAGAGACTTATAGCAGTGAGTTAAGAAAAGGCACCTTTTTTTTTTTTTTTTTTTTTAAGTTCCTCCTGCATTTGGAGAAGCAGAACTTTTACATTTCTTGTAAATACACATGATTGCATCAAACAGAATATCAGACTCCATTTTCCAACTGGAACTTCCCCGGGGCCCTAAAATTTGATTAGCTACTGTCAGCATTATGCCCCAAACTACTACTAAAAATGTTGAATCCATGTGACAATAACAAGGATGTCAGGTTTTTTTGTACTGGCTGCTGCTCATAGATGTAATAAAAACCTTAAGGAAATGGAAGGCAGGTTATGAAGTAAAAACTTACACTCCAACCCTGCAAATTGCTTCAAGCAGACAGAATCCCATTGACAACATTGAGACCCCTGCACGGGCACACTGTTTGGAGTAACTTGCACAGTTGGTGTCTGAAAGGTTAAATTGAAAACCTTTAGGAAGACTCCTTATTTGCCCTTGATATAAATCATACCAATGGATTTGAGGTTTTGAGAAACAGCTAGGTAATTCATGGGGCTACTTTAATGGAATATTTTTAAGTCTATTAAAGTAGATCTCTCAGAACTAACTGTTCCTTTAAAAATACAAGCACATTCAACTACATCTGCAGTGACCTCATTAAGTAGCTAGAATTCATGAGTCACACATTTACTGTACAGGGATTCAATCTGGACATTCCTGCATTCTTCACTAAATATTACAAAGTGTAAATCTTATCTTGCTGAAAGGCTTCAGATCTTTCCTTATGCTTATTTATATTTATTTGCAGCTTTTTCCAAGCACTGGACTATATATACTGTAGGAGAATAATCCTTCTTTTGGTGGGGATAGAGTAGATGACCTTTTTTTTAAAATTATGATTAACCCTTAGAGATTTCTGACCTCTGGACTGAAAGTCTAAAGGTAAGTCTACACTGCAATGAAAAACCTGTAGCTGGTCTGTGCCTGCTCACTCAAGCTTCCAGGCTGTTTAATTGTGATGTAGATGTTTGGGCTTGCTCTGGAGACTGTGTTCTAGGACTCTGTGAGGTGGGACAGTCCTAGAGCCCAAGCTCCTATCTCAAAACAGCCTGTAATTGACTTGGTTGCAGCGGTGTCATTTTCATTTCAGGCTAAGGAGCTGTTTAAAAGTGGTTTTGATGGGCAGTTTTAGTCCAGTGGTGCCAGTCTTCTCTCCAGGACTCCCATTTTACAGACGGGGAACTAAGGCACAGGATAGCTAAGTGACTTGCTCAAGATCACACATGAACTCTTCGGTGGAGCAGGGAATTGAACCTGGATCTCCTGTATCCCAGGCCAGTGCCTGAGCCAACTGGTCCAGCTTTCCTCTCTATTAAACTATATAGTAATTGGGGGAAAAAAATCTAAATTTCTAACTACTGATGCGAGGAATATTAGGAAAAGAAATGATTTCTGTAGCTGTCACAATAGAAGGATTAAAGAGTAGCTTTTCAGTAACTAAGCTGTAAATTTTCTTATGCTTTACATTATAATAAGTAAGATTGCTATGTCCTTTTAGGGCCCAATCTTGTACAATAAAGCTGCTGTGGGCAGTCCTGTTGACTTCTGTGAGAAAAGAGGTCTCCCAGGTCTCAGGAGAGTGCTCTAGCCATTGAGCTACAGGATAGTCTGATGTGGGGTTCCTTAATCTCTCCTGTTGAAGCTGTTGCACTGTGGATAAATAATGAAAGAGCGATTGGAGGAGGGGGACTATACTTATTCTTTTCACTGTCTTGATCTCCCTGGCCCAGTGACTGTTCCACTATAGATAAATACTGAAATCGTCATTGGGCCAGAGAGAGAGAGATTAGCCACAAATTTTCCTGGGAGAGTGAAAGCATATTGGGGAAGCAAAATTATTTTATGATTTGCCAAACAAAAGACTTCACTTAAAACAAATCCAAACAAAACAATTGTATAAATGTGAATGACTTGGGAAGGAATACCAACAGAAACCTAAAAATAGCAAGGAAATAAAGTTCTACCCATCCTTGCAACTGTTACTTCACATTCCCTCATTACTTCTCCCACCAGAGAGGAAAGGTGGCCTTATATGAGCTGAATTTCTGGCTTTGCTGCACACTGCTATGTCACTTTCAGCAAGTCACTTAATCTCTTTCCTTCAATTCTCTGTCTGTAAAAAAGTACTTCCTTATTTCACAGGAATGCTGGGAGAATGACCAAAGAATGTATGCCCTGCTAACAGGAGATTCTGAGAAACAGTGACTCTGAAAAAGCGTTTGGTCATGGTAGATAATCAGCTGAACATAGTTCCCAGTGCAACCATCTGGCTAACGTGGTTACTGTATAAATAGGGGAACATTGAGTAAGAGTAAGAAGATTATTTTATCTTCGTACTTGATACTGGTGCAACAATTACTGAAATCCTGTGTCAAGTGCTGGTGTCCACAATACAAGAAGGTTGTTGATGAAGTGGCGAGGTTTGAGAGAAGAGCCACGAGAATGATTAAAGTATTGGAAAACATGCCTTTTAGCAGAAGTTTCAGAGAGTTCAATCTATTTAGCTTATTAAGTAGAAGGTTAAGAGGTGACTTGATCAATCTACAATTACCTATGTGGGAACACACATTTGATAAGAGAGGTCTTTTTAATGCAGCAGAAAGAGATATGACAAGATCCCATGACTAGAAGTTGAATGTAGATAAATTCAGACTAGAAATAAGGTGCAAATTTGTAACATTGAGGGTTATTAACCACTGGAACAACTCACTAAGGGTTGTGGTGGATTGTCTATCACTGGCAATTCTTCTGCTGGATATTTTTTCCAGTATTGGACTTGAAGCAGGAATTAATTCAAGGAAGTCCTATGGCCTTTGTTATGCTGGAGGTCAGATTAGATGATCTCTCTATTTTTGGTATTTATACAGTCCCTATCACCGTAGTATCTGAGTGCCTCACAATTCTTAAAGTATTTTTCCACATAATATCTCTGTGAGGTAGGGAAGTGCTGATAATCTCCCTTGTGTAATGGGCTTCCTACTCCAAGCACTTCGCATATCTCTGCTCTCCAGATACCCATCCTGAAGCAGCCATGTTGCCCCCAGTGCCTCCACACATCCCCTATTACCTAATCTTCCTCCCTGGCACCTCATGGTCTACCTGAGGAGTAGAAAGAATGATCTGGAGAAGCAAGCTGATGGTGGCATCATAGAACAGTAGCATCTGAGAGTACATCTACACTGCAAAGAAAGCCCATGATGAGTCTCAGAGCTTGGGTCAATTGACTCAGTCTCACAGGGCTTGGGCTGCAGGACTAAAAATAGCAGTGTATATGTTCCCACTCTGACCCTCTCTTCTCCCTGGGTTTCAGAGCTGAGGCTCCAGCCCAAGCCTGAACATCTACATTGCAATTTTTTAGCCCCACAGCCCGAGCCCTGCAAGCCCACATCAGTTGATCTGGGCTCTGAGACTCGGCATGGCAGGTTTTTCTTTGCAGTGCAGACATACCTTGTGATGTGATATCTTTGTGTGCAGATGGAAGTTCTTGGGTCTTGAGTATTTAGGTAAAGTAGCAGGGCACAGTTTTAGAAAGGCAGCATTTTTTAAAGTTTCTTTTGCAGAAATTGCTAAGTATTTTATTAAAAAATAATTCATTTGTCCTCTGAAGAGTTATTGTGCTAAACGGAGTGACTAAAATCCATTATTAAGATGAATTAGCAATATTTTAATCCTTTTTCACTGCTTATGCATATCTCAGTGTACTTTTAGCTATGTAGTTGCTACTTATGCTTTCATAATAATTGAAACATGGATTTCTTCAGCATTCTAGAATTTTAAAAGCATTGTCACTATATCCAAAGAGTGGTATTGGCTCTTCTAGGAAATTTATTACACTTCTTTGGAATACAATGTTTTAATGATACAGAGTGGCAAATAACACCTATGAAAGACTAAGGCTGCTAACTGTATACAGTTAAAAATATAAGATGCAAGGGAAATAATCTGTGTCTTCAACTAGCATCAAGGTAATAGTATAACTAAAGGGAGGGAGGTAATCTATTTAAAAAAAGAGTAAGACAGAAAACCACTGCCCTGAAAATGAGGATGGGAAATCTTCAGCTCGAAACGAGTTCAGAAATTAGGTGAGAGTTGAGAGGAAAAATTTTAGGATTCAGAATTAAGTGTTCCTAGTTTTATGAGCAAAGGAGGAGTGACGGATATCAAAGGAAACCGTTGGGTCACTGAGATATCCAAGAACAGGTTGGATAATGTGTCAGAGGAACTATTGTAGTCAAGTAGTCCTACAATAAGCACAAGTGCTGAGTCAAACTGGATGATTCAAAGGTTTTATTGAGTAAAGGTCCAATTTGTAAAACAAGCATGAACATTTTGTTGTTCAGTTAAGAGAACAGTGGTGTTGGATGACTTTCTGTAGAAAATTAATTCTTTAATTTACCTACCCTGAATGATGCAAGTATCATTCACCCACTAGTCCAAATGTCATGATGAAACTCGCACAAGAATCCCCACAGCAATTACCTGTCACATTTTGCTGTCGTTGCTTAAATAGACAATTGACTTTCTCATTAACCTTTCCCTCCCCATGGATAGTGCCCTCCATCCCTGAGAAAATGGTTTCTCTTTAATGATTCCTGTTCAGAAGTTTATTGCATTTCAATATGAGTTTGATTGTTTTTTAATGATGGAGGCATCAGCACATTGAGTACACTCATTAATTCCAAAAATAGATGGTGGGTGAAGGAAGGGGAAAATCAAATGTTCAAGCCACTAATCCCTTACACTTTGTGCTCTATATCAGAGATCCCGACTAAGTGGTACATTACTAACTTACCAAGAATGAGGGCTGTACCTAATTCTAAGTAAAATAGAACGTACTGCTACCTGCTTTCAGTTTTCAGAAGTGGTGGCTGTGGAGACTATATGTCCCATTGTGCAGTGCTCCACCTTAACCTGTGTGCAGGCTATGAGCTAAAAAGACCACAGTGAATGGACAGGTTGCCTCTAATCAATTTTTGGAGAATTTTTAGTTTTTTGAATGAACCTCACTGAGATGGGTCATGTGGCTGGTTTGCTATTGTATTAAGAACGTAGTAGTACAGGCAGGAAGAACCTATGAGTATGTGTATTCTGCGTTCTAAAAACTCGCAGCAATGAGACTCCGAGCTCAGTTCTGCAGACTTGGGCTTGTGCTACGGTGCTACAAACAGCAGTGTAGACTTTGCAGCTCAGGCTGGAGTTTGGACTCTGAAGCCTAAGGAGGAGGTAGGCTTCGGAGCCCAAGCTTCAGCCTAAGCCTCTGCCAGCCTGATTCTGTAGACTTTCTGTGTGGGATTTAAAATGCAATGTAGACGTGTCTTAAAAAGCATAAAATTGGTGGATAGGAGTAAAAAAGAAGAAATTTGTACTTGTAGGAGTATCTCAGGCCATTAATCCATTTTTTTTTGGCCTGACAAACAGGTAGCAGAAGTAAAGAAGGTGTATTTGAGTTATATTTCAGATAAATTTTTAAATAGAAAATACTAAGGTTTGATCCCACTCTCATGGAAGTCACTGACATAGTTCCTATCAATGGAGGGGATAATCAATGGAAGTATAATCAAGCCCCAGTCTTTGTGTAGTAAGTTGTGTGGCTATTTTTTATTCAATAAGGTGCAGCTATAGGTCATCAGTTATCACTTTCCTTGGTTGAGTGTCCTAAATGGTTATTGTCATGAATAAACTATATGGTAATAGAAATATGATTCTGTTTGTGCTTTGCTTCCACATATATTTTTCTTTTCTAACAAGCTATCTCCCTTTCCATCTTTCAGCTTTTCTGGGAGAAAAGGCTACAAGGCCTAAGTGCATCTGATGTTAGTGAACAAATTATAAAATCCATGGAGCTACCTAAAGGTCTTCAAGGTATTGTATGCTTTTAGCAGCTATGCTATGCCTAATAAGTGGAATGTATAAAAAATGATCATGTTAGCCTTTCGGATATTCTTAAATTGTTATGCATATCTGACTTTGATTTACGTTAGTAATCCTCAGATCTTGACATGTGCTTGCTGTCAGGAACACACCTGTCTCCTCAAAAGGGTTTTCTCTTTTATCCAGTTACTTACTTAGTTAATATAAAAAACATTTCAAAGTTGCACTGTTTTGTTGGTACAAGTGCAATTGATCTGAAATTCAATACGTTATTGGTCACAGTTAGTAACTATTTATTCTACCATATTGGAAACTTCTATAAGAATCTGAAAGAGTTGTGAAAGACTTCACTACTGCTTACCAACATTGGCTTCGTTCCTTGTGCCACTGAAGTAAAGAGACTTGAGACACTGGTATAGATTAATGTTAAAAGTTAGACAAAGAAATTGTATTTCAAGATCCAAATGTTACATTAATAATGGTATTTGAGGACAAGATAATTGCTGGAGAAGGAACCCAGATCATTAAATTGGTTAACCTTGTTTGAGGAAACTGTAGCCAATTTGTAAAGTTAGCACCTTTATATATGTTTGGGTTTTTTTACTATGTGTTGAAATTTTATTAATGGGATTTCAAAGTCATTTGTTAAAATATCATTTGTATTTCATAGTCCTTATTATTTCCATTAGATATGTGGTCTTAAAGTGTATGCTCATACATCCGGATATCATCTTATACATCCATTTGTCTTGCAAATAGGAGAAAGTCTGCCGTTTGAAGTCATACATACCCTGTGTAAGTAAACCATCCAAGTTAAATAAATACATTATTTAGTCATTTATATTTTAGGAGTTGGCCCAGGCAACAATGATGAGACCCTCTTATCTGCTGTCGCCAGCGCTTTGCACACCAGTTCTGCACCTATCACAGGGCAACTCTCTGCCGCAGTGGAAAAGAACCCAGCAGTGTGGCTTAATACATCTCAGCCCCTCTGCAAAGCATTCATTGTTACGGATGAGGACATTAGGTAAGGCAGTTGAGATATAAAGTTTTCACTAAAATATGCATTTTCATATACTGAGCTTTCTCTTCATATCTAATGAAAAATCACAGTATATTCCAAAACATTGGACAGAATCATGTACTTCTCTATTTGAACTTATGTATCTGTTAAACTGCAGAATAAACTGATTGCTTCCTAAATATATTTGCATTTAACAGAATAAAGAAAAACACTCTTATGGTTAGAGTGCTAGCCTGTGGCTTGAGAGACCTAGGTTCAAATCGCTTCTGTACCACAGGCTTCCTATGTGATTTTGGGCAACTCATTTTGTCGCTCTATGCCCCAGCGGATCCCTGTCTGTTAAATGGGGATTCCTACCTGACGGGTGTCGTGAGGATAAATACATTGAAAATTATGAGACATTCTGATACCCTGGCAATGGGGGCCCCAAATAAGTACTGTGGATAGATTTTTATGGGTGAATTTGTTTGCAAAACCTGAATATATGAAATAATACCTCTTTTTTA
The DNA here is from genome assembly GCA_007922155.1 of Mesoclemmys tuberculata. Taxonomy (NCBI): domain Eukaryota; kingdom Metazoa; phylum Chordata; order Testudines; family Chelidae; genus Mesoclemmys; species Mesoclemmys tuberculata. The sequence goes on along the minus strand of ML675629.1, from coordinate 15,368,030 downwards.
TCTGAGCCACAGAGGATCTGAGTTCTATTCTAGCCACCAGTTAGTTTTTTGCTATATATATAAAATAGGCAGGACTGAAAGCTAGAGTCTGGGTCCTTGTGCTAGCGAACTCTTCACCTTGTAGCCTGGCACTCCAGTTTTTCTAATTGACAGAGCTGGGAATTGAATCCAAGAGTTTTGGCTCCTGGTTTTGTTCTCTAACCACTTGAACCACTTCAACTTCTGGAATTCTAAACAGTTCTTCCATCAGAAAAGATGTCTCCTGAATAGTGTTTAATTGGACAGTATAAAACTGATATTTTTTTAGGAGTTATTTGTTAATGATTAATTATGCTATTCACTATCGTGCTTTTAATTTCCAAAACAGTGAACAAATATCACATTCATATAATCTTATTTTACTGCCTTTGTTTTATAGATGAGAAAACTGAGACAGAGTGACTAAATGAATTCCTGAAGTCCTCACAGGGAGCTGGGTTCATAGCCAGTATGTAGCACTGGAGTCCCTGAACTTTTAGTTCTGTGCTCAGAGCTCTAAACCATGTTTTTTGGTTTTTGGTTTTCTTCCCCCTAAAGGGAGGATCATCAATTTAAAAATAAGACTTCTGTTTGAAAATATCTTACCTGTTATTGTTATAATTAACACCTAAGATCATACTATAACAGTAAAGCTGAAGGACTGGGAGAGGATTTTTTTCTGTTTACTTGTCACATTTGACAGTATTTTATTCATCGTAGGGCAGCTTTTCCTGAATTCAGTCTGTGTTTTTTGTTGGTGGTGGTGTTGTTTTAACTTAACAAGGAAGAAACACTTTTTAAAACAAAATTGTAAAATCACAGCAATTGTCCATGAGGACTCAGGGGCAAGGGCAAGCATAGTAATTGAAATTACTTCTAACTTAACTGTGACCCTGACTGTGACCCTGTGACCCTGACTATTCACTATGAAGCACAGAACACTTATCTGCCCATTTGTGTGTGATTTTTTTTTAAGTAAAATGTATGACTGCTAGAAATGAAAATCAAACTTCACACAATAACCATGTAGGAAACTAAAACAATGTAAAAGGTAGCATCATAGCATAGCCTATCTGTTATACACAGGAAAAAAGGTAATAATTCTAAAAAGCACTAATTGCATTCAAAACATATGGGATGCAGAGAAAACGCTTTGGTCTCATCTGATCAGAGGCAAGTAATGGCTATGAATTTTGCAGACAGAGCTTAACAGCTACTTCCATATAGTAAAATGATTGCCAGTTTGAGCCTTGGGTAACCCTTTATTAGGATATATATCACCATTACAAATTTATAGAGGATATTTTAACAGTTATTAGAGCCTACAAAAATTATAGATACTTGTAGAGATGGAATATCCATTCCTTTTCTATGTTAGGATGAAAAATATACCGGTTTGTGTTTTTGGGATGAGGTGAGGGTTTTAAATCAAAAACTGATCTCAAATGAAAAGGCACTAATTCTTTGGGACACCTTTTATGCTTCTGCTGTAACAGCAGCTAAATACTATTCCCAGAGCTGTGCACATTTTTGCTGGCACAACAGATACAGCAATGCTGGTACATATACAAGGAAGGAAATCAAATGGAGCCATATTGGCCTTTGCAGTATGGAAAAAGTGTGCGTGTGAGTGGGAGGTTGGAAATGATAGTGGAAGTTCCAACAACACTGTAGTGTGGGTCATATACAATTATTTGGCTCAATATTTGCATAAAAGAACACTTTATTTTGTGTTCTCTGTATGTATGAAATGAAGTCTGTAAATGTAAAAATCATGCGAGGCCCAATGGTACTCTTTTGTACAAAAAGCTAGATAGTTGTTTTGTTTTCTTGTACAAAGCAATCTATATAAAGTATGCTCAGAGTTTAAGATTTTTGATCTTGGATTGCTGTGTTATTTAGATGTTACATGATTTCTTGCTGTAGCAATTTTGCTTTTATCAAAGTTAAATCTAGTATAATTTAATTGTAATTTGATTTTGGAAGGTTTGGTTTTTTCATATTCCCTAGGCATTTACATTCTTACAGTTTGTTTTGCAGTGCAATGCTTTCTCCGCGTCCTTCCCACCACATACACAGTACCAGCGTTTTATGGTTCTTGTTAAGAATAATAGCCACCAGAACATATTTTCAATGACCTATGTGTCTTTTCTTGCTCCACAGAAACTTCTAGAGTAAAATTCTGACTCCACTGGCAAAACTCCCATTGACTTCAAAAGGGCCAATATTTTGTTCCTGACCTATACCCTATATAAAAAACAAAAAAACAAAACAAAAAAGATGAATTTATTGAAACTGGGAAAGGTGTTTATTTAATAACAGGTAACCTTATATTATATTTGATCCAAAGAGAGAAACACAGTCATATTTGAAACTCAATCCAAAATTCTTAAATTAAAAACAAAAAGTACCACTTACTAAAGCATTTCTAAGTAGTTATCTAACATCTTTAGTGTTCAGGATTAAACATTTTTCAGCTTGACTAGGAAACTTTTCTTCCTAGTAGAAGAGAGATTTAATAATGAATAATTACAAGCAGCTTATGTATAATTAATTTTTCATATAACCACCGGAAGAGGGCACTTTTTAATTGCTATTCTGCTTTTCCATATTTATAAAGTATTGATTTTTTAAAAAAATCTATGCAAACTTACTTTGGTAAATTAAATCTAAAATAAAAAAAGACCTATTCTCATTTTCTCACTGAAACTACTATATACTATTTTTGCACGGACTTTTATGGATTCAGTTGCCTACTGAAGGATTTCTACTATAGTAATGCTGCCTTAAATTAGCATAAGAAATCAAGTTGAACATTTAGTGGAAAATTCTTTACTTTAGGGCCGCAAATTTTATTTAATATTAATAGAAAACTCATCCTTAAATGTAATAATCCAAATCATGCTGGTTTTAAAATATATTTGCTCTTGGCATAAAATTCATGTTCTAGTTCTATTATAGGATTTGCACAGTCAAAGCTGAAACCACTTGCTGTGTTTTCAATGAATATATACTTAAGGCATTGCACTATGGTCAGCTGTTTATATACTTTTTTAAAAAGACTGCTGTGCATGAGACCAGCACTATTTTTTCAGGAATAGGACTGCTTTAAGTAAGCTGATAGAAGCAGCCCTCTGGTTAATGATCCCTTAGGAGATTGTCCAGTTCCAGGTGGATAATACCTGGGAAAGATGTGGTACGGTGCGGAATTCTAGTCTCTGGATTGGAGTATGGGAACCAGTCAAGGAGTGGGCCTATTGCAGTGGGGAGAGGAAGGAAATGTGTCCCAGAGAGAGAGGAAGGATTTTGCATTCTCTGAGATGCAGAAGACTGACTGACTTCAGTACAGGTCATTTCTAAGCAGTGTAACAATTGAGTAACATTTGTAGAATTATAGCTAGTTTCTTTGAAGTGGAAGGAAGGAATGTTTTATAAACCAGGAAAGGGAAACAATTTTAACTTCCCGAGACCAATGAGTCGAAGCATACCTTTCAGGGTAAATCTGTCATGATTTTTTAAAATGTGATTGGATATACTTAACTTCAGACATCAAATAAATATTTTCTGTTGAATTGTTGCAGGTTATGACAAGATGGCTTAAACTTCTAAGTGAATATTGTATATCTTTCCTCTTTAGTTTCCTGAAGTTGTATGGGGAAAGGTCCCAAGTATTTGTAAAGAATGTTTTTACTGTCACTTTTGTTGGCTTCTGTGTTCAGAGAGCAGAGCTGCTGAAGAATGGGCATGGAAACTACTTTCCATCCTCTAAGGTCCTAGGATGTTCCAAGTTAATTTCTTCTTTCCTGTTCTTGTGTGAGTCTATATTATATAGGAATAGCATATAAATTAGGGATCGATGTAAATCATCATTTTAATTTTTTAGAAAATCCATGCCAATGTAAAAGGGAAAGCACTAAGTTTTATAGAATATGCATGGAATTAATTTTACAACTAAATTTTGAATTAATCTTATATCTAATATTGTCAGTAAACACAAGCATATAGTCCATTAAATGTTCAGTTATTTCTATTTCTATTTTTCATTTTAAGTTAAGCATCATTAGTCAGTTCACTTGTTCTTCTTTCATGGATTGCCTCTGCACAGGAACAACCTGCCCATATACCAAAATACTTCTCTCGGTGTCCACAGAATTGCAGAAAACAGACAAATACCACTTGGCCAGTTTTGTTGTGTTGGGAAAGCATGGCTCTGCAGATCTCCAAAAAGCAGTCAGCAAAAGGGCACTGCTGCATTCCTTTACATAACACTGGTAGCCTTCTAATTCAGTTTTGCAACTCCTGTGGAAACCAGGTATGGAATCCAGTGAGAGGGCATCCAAGTTAAACATACAGATTTGCATGGGGTCAAACATCTTTACAAGGAAGTTTAAGGAACTTGTTTGTTAGTTGGATGAAATGGGATTTTCTTTCACTGTGATGGTGAAAGTAGTACTTTGGAAGCTTATCTGCAATTTCCATAAACATTTTAATATATTGGTTTTGAATCCCTGCATTGCTCACCTCTAAGTGCTCAATATGTGTTAAGTCAGCAACTTTATTGTACACTTGATGAACGCAAATCTCATGGCTTTCAAACTATTTGATTAAATCAACAAGCTCTTTGCCATTCCTTGCAATGAAGTCAAGTTGAATCTGTAACGTTTCTGAATGGTTCAGCAGACGTTTCAACCACTTTAACACTTCTGTTAAATTTCCATTTGCTTCTCTACAAATCTCGAATAAAAAGTAATGTACTGTGCATGTTATTCAGTAGCCGCATACCAGTTTTCACATCTCGGTTTAACTGGTTTAAGGGGCAATTTTACAGGCAGATTTGAACTCACAACCTAGACTGTGCTTTGCACATTGCTCTTTAAAACACAATTTTCTCCTCACAGTGTTTAAAAACCTTTTTGACTGTTGCTCTTATCTCATCAACATCTAGTAAATTGGGCCACCACATGTCACTAGCAAGGGCTAATATGTGAGCATTTCAGGTAAAATGAACTGAGTTAGCCAATAATCCCTGAAGTAGTTGATTGTACGATGCGTTATCAGAGATAAATCCACTGATACCATCAAAATCCACCCCTAAGATATTCAAGCACTTGCAATAGTTTTTGCAATGATATTGTAATTAACAGACAGTAGGTAAATTTAATCAGCAAGGATAGCTTTCAGTTCCAAGTCAGATAGGTCTTCACCATTTAGGCTTTGTAAAACAAATAGAATATGTAACACATGTTGATCTTGGGCACTGGTTGATTGGTTTGTGACCACAGACAAGTATCTAGACTGCTTCACCAATCCATATACTAGCACACATTTCTTATTGTCCAGTTTGGCTTCTACCTTTGACCAGCTCTAGGGATTGTAGGTATACGATTTTTGTGCAAATGCTTTTCTGCTGAAAAATTTGATCTTGTCAAAACTGAAAGTTTTCACAGGAAAATGTCCTAGGTATGGCTGGGTTATAAGGCATAGAATGCCATCATCAGAGGATCTGGACTTGCACTGGGCTCTGATTCTGCCCTGATATATATTGGTGAAAATCTGAAGGAAATGGAACTGGTAAAACTGGTGTAAGAGAACAATTTTATGTCCATTGACTAACTGATCTGTATCTCTTTTGAATTTCCTGACTTGTACTTTAGAGAGCTAGTTCATATTGCCTGTGCTTTGTTTAAAAATAAATTACATTAATTAGCACTGATGTTACTGTACCCAACACTATTCAAGTCCAACCTAACATGATGTACTGAGCAGAAAGATACCAAAGTGTATGTGAACATAAGCAATCTTTATTATTTAAACTTTAACAGACCCATTTTTCACGATGTTCACATAACATAAAACTTGAAATAAAGCTTATTCATCTCACACTTTTCTAGCGTGGTATCCATATGCAGCTTGTAGCTTAATACAGTACATAGGTTAATGCAGAGTAAGATCCTCATCCCTGCTCTGGCCCTGGGTAAAAGGGCCAGAGCAGCATAAAGAGGTTCTAAAAGCCCCATATCTAGCCAGGGAAAGAATCCCCTGGTTTGGGCACTGTAGAAGACAGACAAAAGACTGCCTTCTGAGTAACCCCTCACAGACTGGTAGTGGGGCTGAATCCAAGGAGGGGTATGTGTGACACCCTATGCCTGACAACACCCCCTCAAAACCTCTGTATTCACCAATGTCAAATAATTATGATATATTCTGTACAAAGTATGCTTTGTGTGGTGTTATTTAAAAAGACTAGATCTGTTAAATATTTATATTCTGTTGGATTTAGGTGCTACCATAGGATGTGAAGTTATAAAATATTGTTATAAATGCTACTAGAACATGTTGTGAGGTGGGAACCACCTAAACCAGCTTTTCAGGTACAACAGTGAAATGGCCACATGTGCTACTGAGCCATCAAGGACAGATTCCACTACCAGTGATTTCTTACAGTGAAGGCTTCACAGTAGGACGCATATTTGCAATGGGGTTGCTTGACCAATGGGAAGCAGCCACCATGTCACATGCAAGCTGAAACAGACTATAAAAGGTGGTGTGTGACATCATCCTTGGCTCCACTCCCATTAGCTGAATCTGTAGGGTTGTCTGGAAGACAAAAGGACTTTGTAAGGGGGTGGGGAAGAGATTCCCAATCAGGGATGGTTGCCCAGCCTGCGTTTAAGAAACTGCTTGTACCAGCTAACAAGGGTGAGACTTTGCTAATTTAAGAGCTTGTTAGTGTGTAGAACTTGGACTGCGACCTTGTGTTTATTTCATTTGGTAATTTCTTTAATCTCTTTACACTTGTCACTTATCATCACTTAAAATCTATTTTTGGTAGTTAATAAACTTGTTTAATGTTTTATCTTAACCAGTGCGTCTTAGAGTGAAGTGTCTAGACAAACTGCTCAGTAACAAAAGCTGGTGCACATTCCCTCCACTTTGATGGGAAGGTGGACTGGATCATAATCTCCACTAGTCAGGGTCTTTCGCCAGGGTAGATGGTGTGGTCCTGTGATCCTGGGCTGAGGAACCAGCTGGAGTTTCTCTCACAAGTGGCTGGAAAGCATTCACTGAACTCAGCTGGGTGTGGTCCCTGCCTGTGGAGGGCTGTGTAAGTGTAATACCTGCTGGGAGTTTGTGGTCTGTCGCAGCATCACAGTATGAGGGGGAGCCCAAGCTGATCCGACAGAGGGCTCACTGGTACCCCAGGGGTTCTGCATACCATCACAGTATGGTAGGGGTGGCACCACATCACTGAAGCTATAGGGAAGTTTCTGTAAATGAGAACCCTAGGGCATCTAATTTACACATTGGGGGCCTCTCTAGCCTCCCAAAGAGCCCAGAATCAGGAGGGTGCAGACACTGTAGTGCCACCCTCCCTCTGGGCTAAGAGTTCTGTGCTATGGCTCTAAGAGAACTGTCTGTTTAAACCGGGGTTTTGTAACATTCTCTTAAAATTTGGAAAACTCTACAAGACACAGGACAGAATCTCATCCAGTGTTTTAAAATACTTATTTTTAATAGATGTAAATTGTCTGTGTATTGGTGGCTTGTTTTCTTTCTCTTAAGTGAAGCTGAAATTAACACAGCTGTCTGCTTAGCAGCTTCTTTTGTAGCATTAAACCTCTTTTTTGAGCTAACATTTTTATTTTAAGTCAGAATAGAACTTGGAATAGTTTCAATTAGAGACAATGTTCCGATAAAAATGGTACTTTTAAAATCTGGCTTGTTGTACTAACGCTTCAGCTTATTCAATTCTGATAATATAAAACTTTAAAAAGTCACTATACTGTTCTGTTACATCGTACTCAGCTTTAATAATGAAACTGAACCAGTCAGTTTTAGGGTTTGGTTTTCACTCTATAGTTTCCAGCTGTGGCGATTGGGAAGGGAATGTTTGAATATTAAACCATTTTCTTCTAAATATAAAACTTTAGTAACTGTCTATTTTTAAATTGGGATTTGCAAAATCCTCTTACACTTGCAAAATTTAGATTTCGGGTCTTAATTTTGTTGCTTCCTTTTTAACTTTTGCTCAGCACAAGTTAGATGGGTAATAAAATATGTATTATGGGGTTTAGTAAACTAGTGGCTATTTAAAAATGTTCTCAGCTGTGGAGTGACTTTTCAACCTGGAGGAATTTTCCCATCAAATTATAATTCTCTAAAGTAGATCACATTTGTGGACTAAAAATTGGAACTGTCATCTCAGAAAACATGATTTCTGCAAGTGCTTTTAACATTACTTTAGAAATGAATATTTGGAAGGTGCTCTTTTACACTTTTACACTCTTTTACACTTGCTGTGAAAGAATTTATGTTTCCTGGGAAACCTTCAGAAAAAAATAATGCAGTCTGGCTGAGCACTTATATTGCTTCCTGTATTCCATACTGTGATGCAATCGGTCTTGCATTGCTGTGCCACAGCTGGTAAGTCCTGAGAAATTATGCAATGATGTTTTTGAGTGATGGCTCTGTGAAAGCTAAAATGGTAGCTGACTATTTACAGTAGAGCCTTTTCCACAAAAAAAGCCAAAAAATCATTCTACTTGATGCTGTGAAAGTCAGTTTTGTAGTAGGATTCATGGATTCAGCTTTAATATGTTTCTGTTTTGACTAAAATACAAGCCTTGCAAACCCTTTCTTATGAGTGAATGCTTAGGGGAATGTTATAGGCTTATGTTAATATACTCGAGGATTGTTATTATTTCAAATGTTTGTCGCTCTGTTTTTGAAACAGAAAACAAGAAGAGCGGGTGCAACAGGTGCGTAAAAAACTGGAGGAGGCACTTATGGCAGACATCTTGTCACGGGCTGCTGATACAACAAAAGATATGGATGTGGAAATGGACAATGGAAATGAAGCATAAGGAAAGGATCAGGTAAAGCTAGAACTTCAGATGGTACTTCTGAGGTAGCAAAACTTTGTAGTTATTAGCAGTGTTGATCTGAACAACTGTTGATCTTAACACCGTCACTGAGTCACCCAGTGGGCACTCGCATCTCACTCAAAAGTTGAGCCCTGCTTCCTCTCATACAAGGATCAGGGAACATACACTGTGACTGACAAAATACTAAATTGCAACCTTTGCATCCATACTAAAGCACAGAATGTCAGAAGTATGCTGACTCTAGGCCAGCAATGCAACAGAAGAGGAAAACATTTCTCTTTGGCCCAAAAGCTAAGAGCCCAATCCTGAAAACCCTTAGTCATGCAAATAGTCTGTCTGACTACAAAGTGGGTACTGATGCAAAACAGTGGTCAAATTCTGCAACACTAACATCTAAGGCTTCAACTTATTTATGGACATTCTATAAAAATTAATGATTTCTCCATTTTCTGTGTGAAAATTGCTTGAATTCATAATTTCCTCATCCTTGGATTTCAGTTGTCCCTGACCATTATCCGTTCTACAGAATTAACAGAAGTACAAAGAGTTTACATTTCATCCAGTTTGATTTTTTTTTTCTTTTATAAAAATGCTTTTGCTGTTTCTTCCAAAATAACTTCCCATGCCACAGGACAAGAGGGTTCTGATTCATTCATTCAGCAGTGATATATAATTTATAGAATCACAGAAATGTAGGGCTAGAAGGGATCTTGTGAGGTCACATAGTGCATCTCCCTGAGCTGAGGCAGGACCAAGTACATCTAGACCCTCCCTGACAGGTGTTTGTCTAACTAGTTCTTAAAAACCTCAGCTGACAGGGATTCAATAACCTCTCCTGGTAACCTGTTCCAGACCTTAAATATCCTTATAGTTAGATTAGATATTAGGAAAAGCTTTCTAAATTGCCTTTGCTGCAGATTAAGCTTCTGGTCCTACCTTCAGTAGACACAGAAAACAATTGGTCACCGTCTGCTTTATAACAGCGTATACATGTTTGAAGACTATCATCAGGTCCCTCTAGAACACTGTTTCTCAAATGACCGATCCATGTCAGTTCAGAAAGGTTCTATTCACTCACTACTGCACAAGAGTGATTTTAGCCCTTTGTACTGAGCAAGGTTACTGACTTTTCTAAAAGACAGTAAACGTGGATGGAATAATTCTGGGAGAGGAAATAGTTAACATTAAAACTGTGCTCACATCTCCGTGGTAGATCTTGATGCCAATATTCTTCTCTCCTTCATTCACAAATCTTCTACTCATCAGTGGATTGTGTGTACATGTTACCCTAAGCTTGCACAAAGGTTGACAATTATGTAAATCTTTATAACGCTTGTAGGTTTTAATAGTAGTGTGCACTCTATAATACAAGTAAATAATGTAAAACAGCTAGCACATTGTTGGTGCTACAAAAACATGAATTTGATTTGGATTGTGAGGGGACACTTACTTTCCAGTACTGGTTTGTCTGCATAATAGACTGGTGACCCTCCTGCTGCTTTCCAATACATTGAAATCTTCCTAACGAGTTGAGGCTACAGATATTTGCCCTTAAATTTTCTTTCACTGCCAGAAGTAGTAATAATGTCTTTCCATGTGATGAGACATTAATTATGGACATTCTAGAGGATTGACAAATGCACGAATTTTAGCATTCTTTATATATGTGAAACTTCTAATCTTTAAAGTTACAGAGTTAAGAAACAAATAGTCAGTAGCATGATTTTTTATTTAATAAATAATTGTTTTGAAATGGTTATTAACGAGGTTATAATGTAGATCTACATCATATTTTATAGTGATTATCCTTATTTTCATAGGCTAATTCTGCAGAAATTTGACTTGTTTAAACTTAATAATAGACCTCGCTATAGTTCCATCAGAAATGGATTTGTTATATATACACAGCCTGCATGCTATCTTTATATTCTGTTTTCTTCTTCTAACAGCTTTTCTAACTGCAGACTTAAGTTAGATTTTGAATAGGTGATAAGCTTGTGTATATGGTTGGTTGGTTGAAAACTTTAAACTTGAAGAACATGTGCTATTGAAATGAACTTATATATATTATGTAATATATACGAATGGAAGCTCTTTATTGGAAAAATGAATCATTAATTTAAGGAGCAAGATAACTAAATGCTATAAAAGACAGGTCCCACTTAAGGGTATATTTGGAAATAGCATATAAAGGGTTAGATGTTATAAGCATGTTATGTATGTGGGTAAAGTTACAGATGGTTATAAGCACATCAGTTTAAAGTGTTTATAGATGGCTGTAAGTAACTTATTGACCTGTTGGACTCTAACAGTTGATTAACCATTTATTAAAACATCAATTATTTATTAGCCTTTTGTCAACTATTTATAAATGTGCCTTAAATGTGAAGTGTAACTGAAACTCAGCTGTATGTTTCAACAAAGTTATTCTGGTTCAAACTGTGATCAACCTATCATTTCTCAAAATAAATCATTTTACTTCTTTTTTTTTGCCCCCCCCCCCCTCTACCATCTAGGTACTTTAACTGACTTGTCCCAGGAGGAATTTCCTAAAAACCAGAGGCACTTTCTCCTTCGGTCTTTCATTGTAAGAAGAAATGGACCCATGCACATTTATATAGCTTTCTAATAGCATTAAAACCAATGCCTTTTTAGACACCTATTTTTGATGTATATATCTTATTTGAAAAGCAAACTTTATTTTGTGTCCTATGACTTAAAATAGTCTTTTTTAAAATATAAAACTGTACCCTTAAACTAAAGCTGAGCTTTTGACGCCAGGTTGCAAACCTACTGGAATTATATTGCCTGTACTTAATATTTGTTTTTCCTGTGGTTTATAATAATGATGGATCAGGAGAACAAGGATGGATCAGGAGATTTAAAGATTATTGTGACTCAGTGTATATAAACAGATTTTTATACTGCTGTTGAGTGAAAGCACCTGTACATTCTTCCATCATCACTGTAAAGATAAATAAATGATTATATTCAGAGCGACTGAAAATTGTTGTGTTATGGGATAGAGCAAGCAATGAATTTGTGCCCCTGCTTCCAATTCTAGTGCCTCCTTGTTCCCTCAGCAGAGGTTGGGTAAGCTGGAGAAAGGCATATGTGTCCATATGTGCTTTTGTTACCCAAAGCAATGCCAGGGGAAATTTGTCTGAACTTAGCAGCAGCTGCTGGATTTACACCTAAAAGGAAATACAGCTGAAGTACAGCAGACTAAATTTCCTCTGCGAAAGAATGGAAAAAATAGGTATTCAACATGGCTTCACGAGGTAATCCTTTTAAAGGACATAGGTTAAAATATAAACTGGAAGGGAAAAGGTTGAGCAGCAAACTTCCTCCGTGCAATACAAAATACAGCAGGTGTCACAGTGCCTGACTTAGGACATCTACAATCCAAGTAGACAAAGCAATTCAGACATCTGGATGTCTCCAGCATTGCAAGAACTTCTAAAGATAGATGTAATGACGTTTCTTGTTTAAATGGATTAACTTCGGGAGCGCTCTCTTACTTCTGATGAATCAGTCCAAGGGAAGGGCTCCTTCCCACCCTCTCCCCCACCCCATTCCCTCTTGACTAGGGGACTAAGCTGCATGGCAAAAGCCAGAGCTGTTTCAAGGTCAAAATGAGTCCATTGTCTCTGCCTCCCTAGCCACCTTATAGCTGTCTGCTGGCAACTACCACACACCTCTTCAAACTAGGAGAGCTCCTTTGCTTAGTATCTCTTTAGACTTAAGATAATGCTGATGGGGTCAGCAGTGTCTTACATGAGCAATCCTGCTGAGTTTCTGGGGTGGTGGTGCGGACCAGTGCTCAGTGGCCCTGTTCATGGCTTTGTTTCCCTCTGCCATACAGAGCCTGCTTCCTGTTCAACTTTAGAAGGAGCCTCCTGGACTCAGAAGAAATGGAGAAAAGTGTGTCAGTATCTTGGATATGGCAGCCTCTTTTAATCTCTTTCCTCCCATGCCAGATCCACCCAAATTGTCCTATTTGCTCAAAAATAGAGAGGATGATTAGGATAAGAGATTTGGGGCCTACTCCTAACCTACATGCTGTGAGATCAGAACCAGACCCCAGGCAGAACCTATCATTGGTCTGATAGCTATTGAATCTAATAACTAAGATTTCTTTATAAAAAATGAAAATATGCTCTTCTACACAGTAACCTTTTATGGAATATATAAGACTTAGTGGTGAATAAATCTTCTAGGCACCTTAGAATGTGTCTTAAATGGTGCTCGTTTTAAGAGTTAATCTTCAATCCCACCATTTCTAAGATTTCCTGGTTTAAGTTGTGTCTAGATTACTCTTATTGAGCAAGAAGTTCATAAAAATCTGACAAAAATCCATCCAGGCTTAGTTTTGTGCTGCTGTGCAATGCATTCTCATTAGAGAGACTAAAATATAAAGTCATGATATGTACTCATGTGAACAGTGAAAGTAAATGCAATAAAACCAGCATAGGAATGACTTTAAGGAAACTGTCCCAACTAAATGAGTTTAACGTAAGCCCTAAAAGCAGACGCAGCTCATTCAGAAGGAAGGTTATTCTTAATAGTAATTGTTTAACTAGTGGTTTATGGTTATGCTACTGTGCTAAGCCTTTTTGAATGCTTCAGGCTGCATTCCAAACCTTTTTTACTTAAAACTGGGGAGGTGGGATGTCTTGCTTTCCAATTTATGACAGATACTGTAATGCTACTGAAACTGACAGGAGAAAGATTGTGGAATGCAGTCAGGGCTCTTCCCAGATGGTAATATATACTATGCATTACAATTTATGCTATGGTTTATTTGATTTTTGAGTGGGGCCCACTGCCATTTGTTTTCTTTATTCTAGCATTTTCAAATCAGCAGGGCTGAGTTGTCAAAACAGCAGCTGAAAACCAGCGCATGTTTAAGGGGAGTTGGTAAATAAAAACAAATTCAGGTAAGCAGACATTTTCCATGAAAACTGATTTTTCTGAGTAAAGGAAAGATTGCCAACAAAAAGGAGTTTTGATTGAAAACTGTCATCCAGCCCTGATTGTGAGTCTGAACTGAAGCAAGGTTCCAGTAGTAAATAACTGGCTGAGTTCTGCGTTTTTAATAAAGATAAGAACGGCTTAGTGATCAGCTTTATGTGGCACTTTCCATCTAAGGCTCTCAAAGCACTTTCTGAAAGCTAAAGGTTATCTTCCCCTGGGGAAAACTGAGGCATGGTCAAAGGTAAAGTGACTTGTCTAATGCTATACAGTAAGTTGGTGAAAGACTTTGGAACAGAATGCAGTTCCCCGGCTTTTAGCCTGAGAAGTGGATCTGCTGCCTCTCTCCTAGACAACTCAATCCTTTTTTCCTCCACAGGAACATAAACTGGCTCTCATACAGATTAGTGTTGGGAGATAGGGAAAATGGTTTCACATGAGATCTTAAATAAGATCCAGTCCACTCTGCAAGAATATTAAAGACTTCATAGCTCTTCTCATAAGAAAAGGGGTTTGCACTGGTTTCCTTGAAAAAAATTTCCTTTCCAGTGCCCCCTCAATGCTACTATGCAGTATGATATGCATTCTTTATACCCTGGGCTCAGGCCCACCTGAGACCATTTCATTGAAGGGATTCTAGCATGTATAGCTTGGGATCCCTTGAAACACCATTGAAACATAAGACAGTTGTAGTAAATGGTGTATGTCTTCTATTAATTATTAGGTTATTATCTTAACTCAGGGTTAAGGTGTTATTTGCAAGCTCATTCATTAAAAAGAAATTAATGTATGTCTACACTGCATAATGTACCCGTGTCTGCCCCCCCCACCAAATAATTTTATCAGGTGTCCCATATTCAGCATAGGGAAATATGGTCACCCTACAGAGATGGGTCCTCTTAAATTCCATACACTGCCAGAAATAGCTGTTGCCAACTTAAGTTAAATAGAATAATAGAATAGAGTTAGAAGGGACCTCAGGAGGTCTCTAGTCCAAGCCCCTGCTCAAAGGAGGACTAACCTCAGCTAAATCATCCCAGCCAGGGCTTTGTCAAGCTGCATCTTAAAAACCTCTACAGATAGAGATTCCACCACCTCCCTAGGTAACCCATTCCAGTGCTTCACCACCCTCCTAGTGAAAATGTTTTTCCTAATATCCAACCTAGACCTCCCCCAGTGCAACTTGAGACCATTGCTCCTTGTTCTGTCATCTGCCACCACTGAGAACAGCCTAGCGCCATCCCCCCTGGGATCCTCCTTCAGGTAGTTAAAGGCTGCTATCAAATCCCCCCCTCACTCTTCTCTTCTGCAGACTAAACATGCCTAGTTCCCTCAGCCTCTCCTCATGTCATATGTCACACTTGGCGCCACCTTGAGGCTGAACAGGATAATACAGTTTAACATTCCACACACGGGCTACATCATACACCACTGCATACATGGTTCAGCATGTACTGGACTCAAGACACTGCTAGTGTGCTAGCTGGGTGTAGGCAGCCAGAAAGTGCCTCTGTCAGCCCTGGGCCCAGATGGGCAGGCAAGGGATATCAGGTATGTTTTTATGCCCACATCCTAGCTTTACATGGCAATGTCGATGAAGGGATGTGAATTTTGTGGGCATTAGTCGATTTGCTCTATATATCTTGTAAGTGGGCATTGAAGTTTACTTGCTACTGCTGAATTCCATGTAGGTATTGTCTAGTGTTTGCTCACTTTATCTTTTAATTGGGCACTGGAGTTTGTGTGTTACTGATTTTAAATAGATTTCTATGGATTCAGATTCTTTAGTAAAACCTTCTGTATACAACTTTGCTACTCATCCTTTCTTCCCCCGTGCATTAAGGTGCCAAAGTCTAGTGCAATCAAAATAATTTATTAAAAAATGAAGCTTTGTTCAAGTAGTATTAGAAAACCATTGCAGGCCTCCTAGCGGCCAGCAAACAAACAAAAGGGGCAGAAGTCTTTCAAAACTAGCCAGCTCTGTACAGTACAGACAGTGCCGGCTCCCTGGTAGAACTGAATGTTCCCTGTTCTCCTTCCCCTGCTAGAACGCTTTGTGTGGGCTGTACAGGGTGAAGCGAGCAGGGCACATCTGGATGTTCCACTTCAAGTAGTTCATTGTACGCTCAACTGCCAGGAGTTAGGGCTGGCCCATGGGGTGGCAGAGACAGGATACCGAGCTGGATGGACTGTTGGTCTGACCCAGTATGGTCGTTACGTTTTGACCTCAGAGTTGTCCAGTAGCTACGCTGGCTGCAGGATGTGTAACATGGAGGAGACTCTGCATCCACGTGAGCTGAAGCAGGAACCTGCAGGCATGAGTGCGAGCAGCCTTTCAAACGCCATTCTGCAGTCTGTACTCCTCCCTCAAGCGCCGATCATGGTCAAGGAACTGCACTATCATTCTCTCTTCCGTCTCGGCTGTTCCCTTCTTTCTCTGTAACTTCCGCTCTGCCTTGCCTCTCTAGTACTCCAGTTCGTCAGACCACAATGTCCTGCATCTTTTAATTCAGGAAGTTTTCTTCCTCCCAGGCTTGTTGAGAGTCTGTTTCCCAAGAGTCCTGGACAGATGCCTCAGTCAATCAGGTGGAAAGGCCTGGCAAAACAATGAAAGAGCACATTATTTTTTGCTCATGAAAAACAAGAACAGAATCCTCCTTTTATGCTTTCATCAGGGCAAGGCCACAGGTTGATACTTTCATTAGCTTGGGGTGAGGGGTTATTATTATCCAATCTTCACTCAGTGGCTGCTTAAGAAGCTCCTGCCAGCCAGATTGCCAGCCCACAGACAAATGTATGGTAAAAACTACATCTTAAATTCATTTTAATTTAAAAAAAAATGTGGGTCTGTCAAGGGGAAAGAGGAACTAATAGGGGGACTGTTCCTAGTTTTGGTTTCAACATTATTTCAGAGCAGGGAAGACTTAGAAGACATAAACCTGCTAGAGCTGTCAGACTGGAAGAGAGGGTTTCCAGTTCAGGCCAGTGAGTGAAGAAAGCCCATCTACCCCAGCCAAGGAGATTTTTCAGTCACTGAACAGCATATCTGTGAGTTGAGGGGACTAGTGAGCTACAGAGGTGGCCCTTACAAGTTTGCCTTGCCCTGGAATCTGACCAACCATCTAGAGTTTCTGCTGAATGAAAAGATTTCAAGCATCGCCAGCTGGTGTGGGGGAGGGGAGGTTGAAAATTTGCATGGACATTAAGAAAATACTGCAGTAGGATGCAGACCCTTATATAGTTGTGGTACTGACCTCCCTCTGTCCTTCACCTCCATCTAGCTCAGACAGCATGCTGAGACCAGATAGCAAGGAGCCAAGAAACCAAATATTGCTGTCTCCAAGGAGTTTTCTCAGCTAATACAGCCTCTAGGACTTACAATCATGACAGCCTGGGCCCCGCCAGCAATGCTAGCAGCAGTCAGATTGTCAGTCAGCAGGTGTGACAGTTACGAGAGCAGCCAATGAAGAAATCAGCACTGATGTTTGCTCAGGCTATGGTCCTGAGCCCTTTCTCTAACAATGAGTGTATACTTTGTAAAAAAGAGTTGCTAGCTGCTCGTTTAGATCTTTTTTCCCCCTCTTGGAATTCATCTTGGATCCCACTTGGCACGAGAGGGGGGAAGCAGGGCACGGCTATGACTTGCATCCTCCACAGAAGCTAAATCCCACCCCATGCAGGTAATAATAATCACATGCATCAATTGCTCTCGCACTGCAATTTTAACTATAATAAAAGCACAGATGGCGGATGCCACTTACCAGGTTCTGCTTCCTCTGCAGGCTGGTTCCCAGGCCCATCGCAGTACAGATCTTTGAAATATGGGCCCAGGATGTCCCCTAGCCAATCTAGTCACCAGGCCTGATTCAGGATCCATCCTGCTTGCTTCTGATCTCTCCTCCAGCGGGGTCCCCATCCCCTCTGCCTCTGGTCTGATAAACTTACCATCTTAATTCAGATGCATCTTAATGCAAGCTAGTCATACAGGACTGTGGGCTGTATACTGAGGGTGCTGGTGAGCACCCACTCAAATTCTTCATGGTAGATGTAGGAAGTTGCCGGGCTTCCCATTTTCCCATCTTGTGGTAGGCAGTCTTAAGGTGTTTGTTCCACTCCCTGCACTGGACAGCAGTACACTTGGTTCCCATCTTTGCCAGCCTATTGGAGATTTTTTCATATTAATGTAGGTTTCTGCTATTCATGCCAAAGTCATAGACCTTGCACTCCTTGCACACAGAGCCCTCTGGTGCTTTTCTGGCCAAGTAACAGCATGCTGTGTGGTGGCATCTTTCTTCTCCTGTATTTGGCTGAGTTGGCCTTAGTATGTCGAAGATGGAGCATGCAATGAAGGGTTAAAATACAATAGCTTATTACCTTAAATAGAGCATTATCCAGACATTTTAAACTTAAACACACTTAATTAGATAAACAAAACAGGTTTGTTAATTAAAAAGAGAGAGCTTTTAAGTGAGTACAAGTAATGAGGCATAAAAGTCAGAAATGGTTACAATGAAAATAAAAATAAAATGCTTTCTAGTGCCTAACTTAAACTGTATTAGATTCAAGCAAATTTTCTTCCAGCAGTATTACCAACTAGCCTCTTCAGGTCAGGACCCAGAGTCCAACAACTACTTCTGTTGTCATCTCAGGTGCAAAGAATGAGATGGATAGGGAAAGAAAAGAAGGGTGTCTTTGGGTGTTTGTCCTTTCTTTTTATAGCCTTTTAGTCGCTCTTTGAAAAGAATTTTCAGCTAAGAACCAGGAGACAGGCAGGCTGCTGTAGAAGAAATGATCCCTGCTGGACTTTTTCACCAGTGGGAGCTTTCTTTGTTTCCTCCCTTCTCCTTACTGCTTGATGGCTTTGTTTACTGCTTAAATGCAAATTAAGACAAGCATACACTCCATTGTTGAAGTCTGATCTGTTTGACCAGGTTGGTGCTACATGAGTCCAAACATATATTTTTAACATCATTCAGGGGAAATGTATAGCTTTGCACATAAAGCTGCTACATATATTTTCCCCATGATATTACTGACCAGCAAGTTATGAGTTTTCAGCTGATACCTCACAAGGCATGCCTTGTACAAAGATTAAGACAATTATGTGTACAGTGTGAACAGAGGCGTCTTTTGTAGGATGGTAGGTGGATTCGGCCTGGAGCATGTCAGACCTGCAGTATAGACATATCCCCAGAGAAATATCTTGTTTTCTACCAGTACTCAGTGACTAAGTATGGCATTAACAGTTTGTTTCTGGTCTTGGATGTTTATGACAGAAGAGTGGTTTCTGGCATCGGAGAGCACAAGCTGTATTTTCAGCATGCTACATTGGTTACAAAAATCATCTTGTTTTATGAAGTGCTTTTCTGGTGTTCGGGCTTCTTGTAGAAGTTACGATACATTTGCGAGAGAATAGCACTGCTATGATTTACTCACTCACCACAAATTGTGTGATAAGATAATTGAGCAATAATTGCTTTCCCACCCCATCCTGCAGCCCCAAGAGAGAAATAACTCAAGAATAAACAGCAAGGCCGCAGACTAAGTTGCCGAGTCAAAGGCAGCTTACCACTTAGCACGAAAAAGCAATGATCAGAAATACTCTGTCAATGATACTTCTAATTACAGCATACATTGTAAGTGTGGAAATTTGAGCTGGAAAGATCTATTAGTCATCTTGTCCACTCCACTGCCGATATAAGCTTGTTTCCTGCTTTGTTTTTCCTATCAACTTACATGGCCTTCATAATCTTTCTTGCAATGTGGGCGGTGGTTAAGACCTAATTGGAATTTCCATTTAACTTCTCTCTCCACCTATTTCAGTTTTACTGGATTGCTTATAAACCTTGTCAAATGCTTTTTGGACCATCACTTTCGATAGTTGGTCTCAGCCGAGTGGTGGTTTTTAGGTCTGCGCAGAGTTGACATAAGTCATTCCTGAGGTAGTTAATTAAAAAGCGATGAAAGTGCTTTTCATAGAGCCAATTGTGCAACAAAATGAGACAGCAGAAATTCACTTAATGATTGTTAAAGGAGCCAACCAATCCTTAATTAAAGAACTTGAAATCCACAGCCTGTAGTGATCTCAATCCTCCATAACCCAGTCTTTGACAGAAGGTTGTGCAGATAAATGGGCCTTGCAGAACACTTTTAAGGTTAGACTTATAGCTAATGGGAATTTAAAAAAAAAATCAGGAGGTGGGCTGTTTTGCTTTGGTTTTTAACTTCCCTAAAATAGCCTTGGGATTTTAAAAACTGCATTGGTTATAATTTTCAGTTTTCTTGAAAACGTTTCAGTGTCAATTTTTCCACCAAAAAAACAGCAAATTCAGCCCAAAACAAAAAAATTCAGCGAAAACTGATAGCACTAAAATCATGATTTTTCATTTTGGCTGAGGAGCCATTTTTCATTTAAAAAAAAAACGTGGACAAAAGTTTCTACCAGTTCTAGTCACAGTCAGCTCACAGAGGGGAATGAGTTTAAATACTGGAAGTGTTCCTTTGACACCTCACCTGGGGCTGCCTGCATATGACATAAAGAGGGAAGATCTGATCTCAGTGTAGATGGCACAAATCTTAACTAAGTTTTTCAATCAGAGTGAATACATTGAACTGAAACCAGAAGAGAACTGGACGGCAGTGCAAACGCCTTGTGTTGTTCACCTTCTGAGAAAACACCACGATGTAAACAATTGGCTATATCCTGTACTAAGTGAACTTTCCAAGCAATTTTCAGGTGTAGACCCATGTGGAATGCATTACCATCAATTGTTCTGGAAATATAGTAAGTGGCAAGAAACTCATTTATTCTTGAGTATATTGGCAAACTAACCATCCAGAAATTCTCAGGAATTCATCTGGACCTTTGAATTGCACACTAAGAAAAGATGAACAAAGGTAGGTGTCAATTTTGCCATCTTTCCTAGCTGTTTTTTCCCCCCAACTGATCAACATCACCTTTATCATGTCTGGATTCAGCCACTAAACCCCATCCACTTCCTGGATCAGTTATAAACTGATACCTGTCTCCCCACCAAAACATCCACTGATTCAGCAAAGGCCTGCGCTTTTACCCGATTTGTCAAGTGACTTTCCCAAGGTCACATAGTGAGGCAGTATGTTCAGTACTGATTTGAACGCATGAGAACTACACAGGCAGCTTCACCCTAAATCAAGGATTCATTCTTCCCTCCAACTACTCCTCAGAATACAGGAGACTCAAACAACAGTTCTTTTTCTAGCTTGAAAATGATGGTGGTGGTGGGAAACTTTAATGGAATGCTAAACTATATTATATTGGTCAGCCACTAGGTGGCACTGAGTGTAAAAAGCCTTATTTAAAGCTAACCTTACCGATACCAGGCACAGGATTAAAAGATGTGATGATGAACACAGCTGGTGTGTATAAACAAGCTCTGAAGCCAGTCTATATCTGCTATAGGAATATGACAGAACAGAATGAGTTTTCCTAATTAGTATTAAATATTGAAGTGTTTTAATACTGCTGAACTTGGAAGTCTTCAGAGTGAAATTTTAGGATATGTGTACATGGTATCAGAGAGGACACGCTGGCCCTTTCAACAGGAGTGATTTTACCCTCCGTACAGAGGATTATAGTTTCCACTTTTGTCAGTCCAACCCTTTTTCTTTAGCACTGATTATACCTAAATTGCTACCACAGCTACTTATTTTCATTAGAGAATTGACTTACTTATAATGCACACATTGTTTGGTACTGAACATTTTGGTAATAAATATGATTTTGTAAAAAAAAATGAATGATATTTACTCATCTCTGATTGCTTCTAAAGGTAGAACTGGTGTTTCACCTTAATCCATCACTTTGCCTCTTCCTGCAGTCTCTTTTCCAATCCCGAGGAAGGATAATTACATAAAGTAGACCTTAAAAAGTCCCTTTATGAAATCCAATGACTTAATGGGGTGCCAATGTTTTATGTCAGGTTCTTCAGTAAAGCTGGGTCAAAATGGTTGTCTGCATGTTCTGGTCATAGCTGTTCCTTAGTCACATTATCCTAGATGTAAAATTGTAGCTTATTCAATCAGAGCAGTGGGGTGACAACAACTAGCCTGAGATAACACCCACATCTCAGGATATGCAGAGCAATTACTTGGAGATTGCTTACATTGCCTGCACCAAACAGAACTGTCTTCACTTTCAGCCTCCCAGGAAATTGGAGTACGGTCTAAGTCAGGCACTCAAGGCCATCTTTGTGTGTGTGTCAGATGAAATATTTATAGAGTGCTTTGTAAACAGAGGTGTGTGACAAGCTGGGAAATAGCGGTACTATTTTTTATGAATACAGTGCATGCTTGAGTGTGTGTGTATGTGTGTTTAATTTATGGGTTACTTGCTGGGCAGGTATATCTAAAGAGATCGTTAAAGCAATCAAGCAGGAAAGATTAAAAAAAATGGGCTACACAAGACACATCCCAGCAAACACTCAAACACAATTGCCAGCTGTGAAGATGCAACTCCTCAGCACCAAGCCAGGTGACAGAGCTGTTTTGCCAAGGCTGAGAAGAAACAGGTGAAAGGGAACACTAACCCAGCAGAGGAGCCCCAGGCCTAGAAAAGGATGGGGCTTGACCTGAGTGGCCACAGACAGCCCCAGGAACATTCACACAGAGACAGAGAGCATGCTGTGTGCATCACAGCCCGCTTATGCCAGCCAGAGAGGGGGTTAGCTGGGCTGAGGGTAATTTAGAAAAGCTGGTAAGGAAAGTTAAGGTGTAAGTAAGACCCATATATTGGTTTTGCTTTTCCCATTTGCCCAATGTGCTTTGTATGCTGGGGGGAGTGAATAAAGGATGCTTTGTTTAAAACAAAAAAGGTTTTCGAATCACTTTACCCACCTCACCGGTCATAGGTCCCCTGGAGAGAAAGAGCTGCCCAGCTGAGTGGGGCCTGTCATGTTAACTTGATTGGGAAGTGGCTGACGACCAGAGACCAGTTCTAGAGTGGTTGAACTGCTGAGTCCACCCAGAGTGAGGTGCGGGCAGTCAGGCCTGTGACCTAAGGGGTGCAACTCCAGAGAATCCAGAGAGCAGTGGCCCTGTTACCATCACAATGTGGTTTTGGTGTCTATACATAGTGGCATACACTCCATGTGGGTCTCTGTGTATCCTGTTTACAGAAAAGGAGACTATAAAGATTTCATTTGGCAGATTAAAAAAGAAACAAGTATGAACTGGATGGCTTCTGGCAGTAGCGACCAGAACAAAATCATATACTGCATATAAAGGGAACAATAGCTCTCCCTTGGTGATCTCAAAGAAGTGGGATTACATTTCTCAGAGACTAGAATTCTCCATAAACTCAACACTCGCTCTCACTCTTTGTGAGCTGACTGATTATTAGGTTAAAAGGCAACCTGAGAAGAGCTCAGACACAGAACATGTAACTACCATCCAGAGGAATGTGCATTAAAAAGTTTGGGTAATGGAAAGGTCATCTGATATCATCTTTTACCTTGCATGTGTGTGGAGTAACTACTGAGAATTCTGCAAGCAATATTTTATTTTACACTCCAGAACTCATGTTCTAACTGTAGTTTTATTTTTTTCTGTATAAAGACATCAGTACTGTGATTTAAGGAGACCTGCTCATGTTTTGGCAGGTGAATCAACACTTTTTTTTGCACCATCTACTGATTTGTAAAAGTCACATTGAAAAATAGGGTGAAATAATGCAGTAGTCGTTTTTTTCTGTGACAAAACACTTAGAGTGAAATCCTACCATTGTTGTCAATGGGAGTTTTTGCTATTGTCTTTAGTGAGGCCAATATTTCACCTTTTAATTTGTATTCCTAAAACTTTTCCCCCCATGTTTTATGTAAAAGTTGATAATTTCTCCAAGAAGTTTAAGAAGAAATTTCTAACTTCAATGATCTGACAGTGGTTGCATCTTTAATGCTTTTTGGTTTTGTTTTGAGTGTTGTTGCATTCAGATGCTAGGCAAACTTAAATAATCATGGACCAAATTCACCACTGACATCTCCATTGACATGCAATTCCTGAAGTCAATAGAGTTTCATCCATTTATGCTAGTGGTGAATTTGGCCCAATGCTTATATTCAACAGAAGGGAGGGGCTCTGGCAACAGTTAATGAGTAATGGATGCTTAGTGCTGGGGAAAGCCTTGATTTGCCAGCTGGCTAACTGCTAGCCTTCCTACTGATCAACTAACTGGTTATCAGGAAACAGCTCAGGTAAGCTGGTATCCAGCCACCCAGAAAATTTTGGCCTAGGTTATTCTCCCTAGGCCTGCACGTGGAGGGAATGGATCTCCCCATTTCTGCACAGAAGGGGAAGAGGGAGAGAAACCCGCAGTTTCCATGTCATTGTTTGCACATCTCCATAGCTCCCAGACAACACTCTGTATGCCTCTGTCCCTGTGGAGACAGGGACTGGTGAACCTGAGGGAGATGTGATGGGCAGTGGTGGGAGGGGTGTACATTAGTTCACTACTTCCAGCCCAATGCAGCTGAATCAGCAAAGACAATTAATCAGGGCTTTGTGCTCTCTTTTCTGGAGAGTTCCTTCTAGAGTCCTAGGAGCCATCATGGCCAGAGGAAATCCCTGGAAGGCAGCTTGGGTCCAATGAAGCCTTGTTGCCCAGGGTCAGAACTTGTGTGGAGGCCCAGGGCTTTTACAAGGATGGGCCACAGATCTTCACCCAAATGAAAAAAATGGAGAGAAGCTCTGTGAGAAGTTCCTTGTGGATATTTTTCCTGACAGTCCCTGCAGGTGGATTTATGATGCAAGGGACAAAAATCTCTCTCCCCACCCTGGGCTTTAACCTGAAAACAGAGGCTGTTTTCTGGAGGCAAGGATCATTCTGAGTAAACTTCATAATCCTCATTCTCTTTTGCTTCTGCTTGTTCCTCCACCAGCCATTAACATCCCACTAGCTCCAAGGGAACGATGGGACATTCCTGGCCCATTCAGCAGCCCCACTAGGATATACAGAAGTAGTCAAGTGGTTAAATGCAGGAAACTGAGATTATTTTGTGATTTTTTTTAAATTTTTTTTTTAAGATTTATAATATGTTCCCAAGTTGTTTGATTACTTTGTAGTAGGATTCTCTTTCACAGCCACAGTCGCTGAAAAATAGCCTGGCGTATTTGACTCCGATTTCTTCTTATAGTTTTTCACACTTGTTTCAACTTTCCCCTTCGCATCCCCTTCTCCTTTCGAAGATGGGAACTTTACCATAGGGGAGATTGTATAGGAAAATAAAATGATTAAAGAGAAAGCCTCTAGAGGTCAGTATAGCTCAAACAATGGGCAGCCTCTGAAAATCAGTAATGAGACCTGTTAATATTTCAATAATAACTTTATCCCTGTTTCATCTTAAGGAGAAAATAGTCTTATTGCCTTACATTCATGGTGATAAGAACATTTCTCTTTATAGTGACTTCCCTTTGTATAAATTTGAACCATCAGGAATCAAAGGCAGATCTAATTTGATATTTAGGACCATTTGTATGTATATAAAATACGTTGCATGTCACCTTTTCTCTCTGGATTGTTTTGATCACCATTTATTGGCTGTGATCTGGTAACCCATCAAGTCCCTTCCAGTTATCAGTATTCAGGGCTCACGGCTGTGATTTCACAACAATGCTACAGCCCTTCTTCATTTCACTGGTGTTAAGCTGTCCCTGTAATTGAAATCAGGTTTTAAAAAACAGGCACTAAGGCTTTGTTCACTTACCAGGTGTATGCACAGTAGTCAGATGACAGTAAAATGAAATGTCTAGATGTTAATGGGCTTATCACCATAGTATATATGTTCTGAGGGACATCTGTCTAAATAGAACTATTGGTGAGTCCGAAGTGATATATTACAGCTGAGCAAATAACTCAAGACAGATCGTTCATTAAACAAATTTCACCTCTTCTTCTGTTCACAGGTTTCCACAAGCAGCTTACAATTTTCCTATTTGTTAATTTGAATTATTCACCAAATATTGGTTTGTCTGAAGATTTCCCATGAATAATTCATTGTGAGTATTTGGTATGCAAAATTTTAGCTTAGTTATATAGCTTTGATTAGACACAATGTCACATGATACTTTTATATTCCCTGATTGAATGCGTGTAACTCTTCGAATGAAGTCTCATGTTTACAATTTCAAAATTTTCCAGTGGCCACTTAAGAATCACTATTTCCATGAATATTTTTGCCAACACATGTACAATGCAGGTAATTGAATATTAAGTGAACACGCAAGGCTCATGAGCACAGACAAAGTGAATTCATCTAGGTATTTAACTAATAAATGCAGCAAGGTTTTTGCACAATTTGGCTTGCCCTATTGGATACTAGGGAACTGTTGTATGGCAGGTGCATTTGTTTTGCTGCTTCTGTGTGTGTGTTTTGGAATCAACACCACACATTTGTTACTTAGCCCTTGGGAGAAAGTGAGCTGTTAAAGTTTGAGTTCTGAATGATTGGTTGCAAGCAATAGCTTTGACCGCATGCTGCTTTTCTTAGATGATCTGACAGAGTTAGATATATCTGGATTTGATAACTTGTTGAATGCTGCGATAGTATCAGCATAATAAAACTTCAGGAATTGAAGAACATACTAGATACTTCTTAATTACATCGATTTCAACGCAGTGCTTAAATGCTGCAGCAGAGCACGAAGTGTGAAAGATCTAACTAAGGCACATTTATAACTCCCATTACTGTAGTATCTGAGAATTGCACAGTCTTTTAATGTATCCTTGCAGCGCTATTGTGTGGTAGGAAAGTTTTATATCTCCATTTTACACAAGGTAAACTGAGGCATGGACAGTAACCTTTTCAAAAGTGCTTGAATCTCTTAGGAGTCTATGTCCCTTTTCAACTTTCAATAAGGTGCCTCTGTCATCTTTGAAAATTAGATTTAGGGTCCTAAGTCACTTAGGGTGAAATTTAAGTGTCTAACTGACTTAGAACCCTAAGTGCCACTGAAAATCCATAGGACAGAGGCTTCTAAAGGCCTGTTTTTCAAAATCTTGTAGGTGCCTAAAGAAAGAGATAGATGTCTAGTGGAATTTTCAGAAGAACCTAAAGCGTCTAATCTGCTTACATGCTTTTGAAAATCCTATTAGGCGCATCTCTCCCTTTACAGATGTCAAAATACTTTTGAAAATCTGTCCCTAAGTCCATAAGTCACTTCTGAAAATTTTACGCAGAGACACTAAGGCCCAGATCTTCAAAGGTATCGGAGCACTTAACTCCTATTGAAATCAATGGTTCCTAAAAATCTTTGGCTTGCCCAAGATCACCAGGGAAGTCTGTGGCAGTTCCCCCAAGTCACAGGATCGCATCTTAACCACTGAACTATCCTCCTCAGCCAGACAGTGAAGCAGAACAGTCTTTTGTGATTACTGTAGATGGTGATGTGTAGGCGAAGAATAATGTGTATTCAATAGCATAAGTAGAACATATTAAAAGGAGCAGGCTCATGAATATGTATTTCCATCCCCGCCTTTTTATTTGTTGTAGTTTATGGGACAAATTCATCACAATTCTATTTAATTTATTTCTGAAGAAGGTGGGTTGGCCTTGTGGTACAATCATAGGTGTACGATTTGGACTTTGGTCCTAGTTCTGCAACACACTCAAGGGGGATCTTGGGCCTATCACTTAAGACTGCATGTTTGGTAACGGCCTGTAATACCACAGACACATCTGTGTACCTGCCCCGACCAATTACACCAATTAAGAAGTCTAAACTCCTGATTTTATCCTAATACATTGATCTTAGAAACATTTATGCACATACTGAAATTTACACAGGAGTTGTCTAATTCTCAAAACACACACATTCTTAAGTTTGCCTTGTGGGGTAAGGACCTAAGTCGTTGGAGGATCGGGGCCTAAAGAGGTGCACTTGTAGGAGCAACATGTCGCATTTTAGCTTTGGGGGCCAGGATGAGGCCTCACTAAAATCCAGGCCTTAATCTCTCCATGTCTGTTTCCTTGATTGTGAAATGGGGATAATAATATCTACCTCACATGCCATTTATCAATGGTAGTAGAGTGCTTTGAGTTGGGACTGTTAGTTCTCTTATTACACTAGATGTTATTTACATAGGATCTGACCCAGACTTTGACAAATGTGCCCTTGGTGCACTTGCACAGAGCCCCATCTCAGGAAGCTTCCTGTCCAAACCTGAGCGGCACTGCCATGTCGTGTGCTGGGTCGGAACACCACTCACTCAGATTTGGCCTGGCCACCCCACAGTCATGATGGAGGGGCACCGAAGCAAGACCTGAGTGGTGTAGGGTTGTGTGAATGGGGGGTGGATGATGGGAAAGAGCAGAGGTGGATGGCCAGGATTGGGAGGAGAAGCCCTATCCCAGGACAGGAGTAAAGCATTGCAATAGGGCTAGAGGCACCACTGAGTGGCCAGGAAGTTACTGGTTGGGTGGTTGTTCTTGGTGGGGTGAGGGTTTGGGAGCTGTGGCAGGTGGGGCTAAGGTGCTGGGGGCTAAGGTGAAGGGATATGTCAGGGATCCTGTGATGTGAGGTAGAGGGGGATGTCAGGGTAAGTGGGGGCTGGTGGAGTACATGTGGAGGTGGGAGAAGCATTTGATAGTCTGTGTGTGGGGTGGGGTATGTATGGGACAAAGGCACTTTAGGGAAGGTGCCCTGCCCGGCCTCAATATCCATAAGGCACAGAGCCCCAAAATTCTTTAATCTGAGTCTGGTTTGATTTAAAGCCCATTTAAATCAATGGAAGGACTCCTGTTGAATTTAATGTGCTTTCGATCAGGCCCTTATAAAACACTTTTGATCCAAACTACTTCTAGTTTTTTCTTAAAACAAACCAAAACCCTTTACGAAGAGCCATGGCCTATAGCTTGTGCAGTAATCTGACTTCTCCAATTCCAGCCCTGCCTCCTCATTACTTCCTTCATAGTCAGTATTATACGTGTTTTATATCTCCCATGACGGTGACTGAAGAGGTAAGCCACTAGGGGACAATGATAATAGCAATAAACATAGGGGTAATTTATTTTCACATTAAAGTCCAGACTATAACAACAAAATGTAATGGTTAACATTCCAAACCATACACTGATCATATAAATGGTCGATGCCTCACCCGATGAATTTCTAATAAAGCATGATGAACAAGATTTACAGAGATTATAATAGGTTCTCTGGCATGTCTGGCTTGAAGCCTTCACCCCCACATCACATCTGTGCAGCTGCAAGAGTTATTTTCACATTAAATTCAATGGAAACTGCTGAGTGCTTGCAATTTTGATAATCAGGACGCTTTATTTAGGCACCTAGATAAGGATTTATGCGCACCTAAACCAAGATTTTCTAAAGTGACTAGCCATTTTGGATGCCCAACTTGAGATGCCTTAAAGTAGCCTGATTTTTAATGGATGCTTAATGCTTTCTGAAACTCAGGTCCCTTTAAGGTGTTGTAAATTAGGCACCCAAAATTACTAGCCACTTGAAAATCTTCCAAAGGTATTTAGGTTCCTAAGATTGCCTCCTATATAACAATTCAAAAGGGAAGAATCCTGTGGATGACTGCAGCACCTCCCACACATACGAGGGGTAGGGAGCAGCAGAAAATCCTTCTTTAATGTTCTTTTTAGTGTCTGGATTAAATGTTCTACCAATCCATCTGTTTGGGGACAGAAGTTCAGAGAGACTTCCACAACTCCTTTAGTACCTGGGACTCCTTTAGTATCTGGGACATCAGGTTCCCTGATCCGTTTGAATGCCCCAGTGCACATCATCTGAGCAAAGATGTAAAGATATAGTAATTCTGCTAAATTGGCTTTTGCATTCATGGAACATAATGGTTCTGCCTTGGGATAGCTGGTGGCATAATCTACATTTACTAGAATGTATCAATACCTGGCTGCACTCTTCTCAAGTGGCCAGACTAGATCTGTTCTAATTCTCTCAAATGGGGTGCTGACCAAGGGGAGAGAGACCAATGGGACCTTCACCACTCCTTGTGGTGAAAATAGTTGGCAATTGGGAAAAAAGGTGCAGAAGTCTGGGTGCTCTTTATATCGCCTGGACCAGAAAGGCCAGGGTTTTTTCCCTGTACAGATGCCCAGCAAATGTTAGGGCCTGGGACACGTACAAGATTTCCCTGTTGTAGGGTCAGGGAACCAAGAGCTGGGTTCAGTCCTTCCTTGTTTGGTGGTCCTTCTACAGGCAATACAACTGCTCACCCTGGATTTCAAAATGGGGAAATAGCATGCTCGGGTTTATCTATCTCCCCATTAAAAATAGCCATCTGTGCCCAGCTTAAAGTCTCATCTCCTTTTTTCTCTTCAACAAAGTTAGAGAACCTGATCAGGCTATCAGATTCAGATAAGGGGGTGACCCCCTGCCTTGGATGGGACAGGGTACTAAAGTAGTTTCTGGCTGCCTTGAACTATCCTCATCAGCTACCTCTTCTGTGATGGCAAGGTCTACTGAACCCCGAATCTCCTGTTGTGGGGAAATCAGTGTTGTGGGCCCTCATGTTCTCTAGGGCTCTTAAAAACTTATTTGGGCAGTCCCCAAAATATCTGTAGTCTCAGCCTACAATGAGTGGGTAGGTGAGAGATGCAGACAAGGTGACAATTAGGGACTGTGGCATGTTCCCCCAGAGTGAGCTGAATCTATGTTCTGGGGTATGGCTTTAAGTATCCATGCCACACACGTTAGGTAGATGATGCCCAGACTTGCCCATAACTGCATTCCAGGAAAGGCAGTCCCAATACCTGTGCCCAGCAAACCTCCTGAGCCTGGTGGATGATAACAGATCTACCCCCATATCCCAGGTAGACCCTTCTACTTGGGCCGTCCCTCTCTCTGTTCATGGCTGGTCTGAGGATTCTCAAGCTGAAGCCAGCCTGAGCTGCCCTGGCTCCTTGGTTGGAGCTTTCCATGATCCCACAACTTCCTGGGCCTCTTGAACCCTGGCAAGGGAGGAACTGTGAGGGGCTCTTCATAATATCAACCCCCCACCAGATCTCCTGTCAGCTGAGCCAACCTCTTGACCCCAGCGGGTTTCTTTCCTGGATGTCACTGAAGTGGTTCTAGCTTCCCAGACTCATAGACTATAAGGTCAGAAGGGATCATTATGATAATCTAGTCTGACCTCCTGCACAACGCAGGCCACAGAACTTTACCCACCCACTCCTGTAACAGACCCCTAACTTAAGACTGAGTTATTGAAGTCCTCAAATAATGATGGAAAGACTTCAAGGGACAGCCAATGCCATAAGACCCAGTCCTTTCCCCCAGCTGGGGGTATCTCAGCAAATTGTTCAAGCAAAACCGTTTCATCCACTTGAACCCCATTTCTTATCTTGGGTTTTAGCCACATCAACACAAGTCTCACAATTTCTGTGTCACCATGCAAGGCCAGACCCCTCAAGAAGATAGCTCCTCCCAAAATCACTGACAGAACATTTTCTCTGAGATATCCCACATGGCTGCCTTGATTTGGGTATAATCCCATGCCATCACCGGGTCTAGCCCACAATTGGCAGCCTGTCCCATCCTAGTCAACTCCGGGAACGGTAAGATTACCCATTGCTACAACAGCCACCACATTGCCACTGGCACTCATTCAGAAGTTCCAGGAAAGTCCGCTACATCATCTTCAGGCTGCATGTTCGTGTGTCTGGCTGGCAGTGGAACCCCTGTCAGAGTTGCAGTGGGGTCACAACCTGCTGCACCCACTGCTGTTGCTGAGCAGCTAAATCCCAGGTCACCTGCTGTTGCTAGGTGGCCATCTGCTGTAGGAGCTGCTGTTGCTGATAGTAATGGTGGACATTCTGCCCCGCCATCCATTTCAGTAGTTGCTCACTTCCTTGGGGTCTCTTTTCCCTTGTAAGTCCTGAGCTGCTCCCTTCTATAGAGGATGTATGCATGCCTGCGTTCTCCGCCAAGTTTGTGACCAGGTTGTATCTGTGGCACCCCTGGTGGTCCATCACCCAGTTCAGGGTTTCCGCTGGCAGTCTGTTGTCTCTGTGGGGGGCTGAGGTAGTGGGGCTTTAGCCCTCCAGCCCAGGCACACTTCAGTCCTATCCCTTTTGAGGTGTTAAGGTCCAAAGGATATTAGGACCAACAAGAAAACCACAACTCAAAACTAAGTCTGATGAACCTTCGGTGGCACCCCACCCTTCTATTCAGGGGTTGTCTCCAAACACCCTGTGCTTCCACTGATCTCCCAGAGCTGGTCATCCCTTCTAACAGGGGCTTATTGGGCCAGCAAGCTAACTCAGTCTCTCGGCTGCAACCACGGTTCTCTCAATCAAAAGAAGCAAAACTCTGCTCTCCTTCCTGGCCAGCCCTTAAGTGTGCCAGATCTCCTCTTTTTAAGTCCCCTCTCTCTGTCTGACATTTGTTGCATGTGCAGTGGGGGGGCCAGTTGGGTCTACAGCCTGTCCTTAACCCTCTTGTTGCCAGTGTGCTGCCTGTATGCCCCATCACAGATTTATAATAAGATCCATGCAGGTTTAAAAAGCTAGAGGTGCCGTTATTAACATAGCTAAGGACATTGATTTCTTTATGATATTTTTAACCCTTTAATGAGACATCTGGTTTCATCTGAATGTGGAAAGTAACATTAGTGGAATTACCCAGGTATAAATCTGGAGTAATGCAGCAATGAATCACTCTCTTGTTGTTTCCTGTTCTACGGAAAGGATATGTGCAGCCACCACTTCCCTCGCTCCAATGGTCCTCAACAGAGCACATCCAGAAGAGCCTCATAGCACACACAAATTCAAAAGACCTATCACAGAATACATTAGAGTAACTGTGTTGGTTACCTTCCCAGAAAATGAGAGTAATTTGGGTAATACCTAGCATTGTTGTCATGGATCACTATTTTTTACTAGCTCACAAAACATTCATTGTATCTGGACTCTTTCCCAAGCCTTTCCGAGTCTACTATTATCCACAGCTGCATACCTGACTTTTATATCAGTGCTGCTCTAGCTCACAGTGCACTGTAGTGGTGCTGATGTAGAACTGCTGAAGCAAAATGGAATACATTGTCTGCTTATTCAATTACATGCCAAAACCCTGAATGCTTTTCCTGCCAAAACAAATCTTAAGCGCTTTTCAGAGCGCCCACAATCTAGAATGACCTCAGATCATAGACTAGCCTGGTCTTGCCCTCTGACTGTGGAACTGAAGAGGAAACAACTCACTCCAGGAGTAGGACCAGAGAGAGTGGGGTTCATGGTTTAGGGTATGTCTACACTGCAATCTGAGGTAGACATACCGAGGCTAGGTACGGCATGGATAAGCTGCCCCAGTAGGCAGGTTCCCTGTACTTGGGAGGGTGAGCCCACGCTGCTGTGGCTTCACTTCTGTTGATTCCCCAAGCTATCTAGATGAAAGCTATCTTGTGCTGCAATCACACCCCAAATGCAGTGTAGCTGAGTATACAAACCCTACACTGGGCCTGAATTGGTAAAAAGGCAACACTGGGCCCAGGTAACCCTGCCCCTCCAGGCCTGACAAGCGTTCTCGGACTGTGAGGAATGGGTTAAAAGGAGATCAGAAGCCCAGGCAAGGGGTATGACAGGCTGCGGGAGAGAGGAACTCTCCTCCAGGAAGCTAGACAGAAGATGAATCCTGAGAGGTGACCACAGAGCAGATAAGGCCACAGCCTTCTCCAACCATCCCTCTGACACTCTTTGAGAAATTGCAGGGTCCTGCTTTGTTGTACTCCTTTGGTTGTAAGGTGATTCACTAGTGGACTACGGTCCATGCCCCACATTGAAGAGATCTAGAGGTAGGAAATAGACTCACTGGAGGGAGGAAACAGCCAGTGTCATTTCCCACAGGGTCCTGGGCCGGACCCAGTAGAAAAGGAGGGCCTGGGGCCGCCCTTAAGGGTCTAGACCAATATGTGGGTGGAAAGCCAAGATCTCTGGCAAAGTCAGGAAGAGGTATCTCTACCACACTGATTGAGAGGTGTGGGTGGAAGTTGGGTGCCCTATCCAATTTTCTGCCTGAGCTCCTTATTGCCTGAGCTCCTTATTGCACATACCCTCAATCTCCCTCTGAAAGACCTCACTGTGGCTTAGACAGCACCAGGCTGCTGTGCATAGGCCATTGGCTTGGAGACAGAATACCTAAGTTCTCTTCCCAGCTCCTCTACTGACCTGTTGTGTAATGTTTCGCTAGCCTCTTCACCTCGGTGCATCTCAATTTGGATAATGATCCTTTTTTTCCTTTGGCAGAGCTTTGAGATTTATGGATGAAAAACCCTTGACAAGGCAGCCGCCGTTCTTTTCTATCTGCTTTCCAAGTTGAGAAATACCCTTTTCTGATATCTGGATAATGAAGCAACCATCTCATGTATGAGGTGTGAGAAAAATATTTACGAAAAGTTCTGCTACTCAGCCAGCTGACAAATAATAACTATTAATACCTAATCCTTTATAGACTGCTGTAGTAGCTGCCAGCATTTTCTGAATGAGGTTTAAAACAGAAGTATTGATTCTTGCCTCAGATAGGAAAGATTTTGGTCTAGGAACAATTGTATTGGCAGATACTTGTCTCGGAGAACTTCAGTAGTAAAGAAGAAGTACTTGTCTCCTCTTGTCAACTATGACCTCTCCCGAAAGAGTTCCAAATAAGAGTGAATGCAAGGAGACTTCTCACATTCATATCTTAGCCAGTGAACTGATGATCTTTTACCTAAGATCTGGTCTACTCTTACCTTCTGGATTCGGCAGCAGTCAATGGGAGATACGCAAGTGACTTGTAAGAACTTGCGTATCTCCCATCGACTTTGCTGCGTCTGTTCCGTGCGCCGTCCACACTGTGCTGCACCACTGACGGAGGTGGTTTTCCTCCATCGATTTCTGGATTGACTGAGCGGGTCTACACAGACCACTCAGTCAATCCAGAGATATCGATCTGATGGTGGTGAATTTGCCGCCATCAGTATGGACATCGCCTCAGTAAGTGAGCATTATTCCTCAGACTTTTGGGATTTCTGTCTAATTCAGGGTCATCAATCCTGATTATTGCAATTCCAGAACCCCTGGTGGCATCTGCTAAAGTGATAAGAATGAGCAGTTTAGCAGGGTTCAATCTAATGGTAGTTTTTTCTCCCTGACAGCTGCCAACCCTGCTCCAATTATTACACAAGTCCATAATTGTTTGCCCCTGTGTTTACTAAGCAGTTTTTAGTGAGAAGCAGTTCTCGAGCCTGGTGGCCTCCAGCCAAACCACCTCTCATCAGATCTCCCAAGGCAAACATGGCAGGGTTGAGTAAGCCGCTGGACAAATGATTGTTAAGAAACACCTGGGTACTGCAGGAATTGGTCTTGAGGGTTCAGTAGGTGGTGTTCTTTCCTATATTCCCTCTAAACCAGTACCTTTGAACCAGCATCCCAACATGATGTTGCCATTAAAAGTTTCTCTGTTGCAAGAGGTGCTATCTTTCAGACAATCCTGACCCCCTGTAGCCATTAAAGAGTTCAAAGTGTCCAAAGAGTCCAGATGTGTAAACCCTACTTTCCTGGCCAAACTGCCATTCTAAATTCTTTTCACAATGAAAAAAGAATCCTGCTCTTCTTCCCTCGCCTTCACTTCCGCTGTGTAGTGTTTCTGCACTATTAAACAGCGGCAGTATGTCATTCCAGGAATGACTGCACTTCAGTGACAGGGAATAGAGAACCCTTCACATCATTACCTACTTCAAAGGAGTATTATTATAGTAGTAATAATTGTGTTTGGCTTTCATATATGAAATTTAGCAGTTTTAATATTTATCTTCAAAATAGCCCTACAGTGATGGTGCAGAACCAACCTAGATAGAACAGAAAAATTAAAGTCAGAATTAAGACTCAGTTCTTGGCTCTCAGACCTGTTCGCAAACCACATGCAGCTTAGTTAATGTACCATTTGTAAAGGACTTAGGTTTTCTCAGATGAAAGGCAAATTAATATCACGATACTCTAAATTCTCTACCGGGAGAAAGAGAAAAGCAGAAACATATTTTAATAGTGAGACTGATGAAACAAAATATATACTGTCAGACAGCATCATTATGTGCTTCAAAAACGTTTGGGTTCTTGTTAGTTTATGATTTGTAGTGTCCCTGATTTACATGGTGCTGTACCGATAAGTAAGAAGACACTGACTGCAAAGGCTTGTTGACACTTAAAAATGTATAAAAATATCTTTCAGAATAATCATTCCAGATTAGTTATTTCACTATAAACCCCCGATTGGACAATGATATTCCGGAGTGCCTTACTTCTGGTATTGCTTAATCCAGTTCCAAATCAGAAAAAAGGAATTCTTATTCCTAAATGAGGGTACTTAAGCACTTTGCTGGAGCACAGTTCAAATGAGTCAAAAGAAGAATTCTGCCACCCTGCTCAGGTAGTTGAAATGTTCAATAAAAAGGGCACATCATTGTCTTCTAAATTCTATAGGGAGTTTTAAGTAATTTCTATAGAGTCTTTTAAAGTTCTGTAGAACTCTGTTAAATGCAGTAGGACTTTTCCCATAAAGCTTGTTTCTGATTCATATTTATTTTAAAATATCAGACATACGAGGTGGAGTAGATAATGCAGGGAACTGGTTAGGAACAGAGGCAAAAAGAAATTCTTTTTTGAAAAATTTCTTATGCATAAATTTGTGTGAAAAAATGTCCTTGATTTAGATTTTTTTTACTTTTAAGGAACATCAGTTCAGCTTCAGGAATTATTTTCCTTCTTCCTCCCCCCTTCCTTGGTTTTAGAACTCATTTTAAGTAGCTTGCAGCTTTTTTCCTTCAGACTGAACTGATTGTTTGTTAAAATAACTTTATTCCTGTTTTCCAGGACTGGGGGTTAATTAATAAAGTTACAATTCTTCTCTTCTCCTTTTTCTCCTTCTGAAAACACTTGAGAAAATCTGGGCATTTCATCAGGACATAATCCTTTTGGATCACATTTATTTATAAGGCTTCCCCCCTGAAAGGAAAGAAAAACTATTATTGTGGCCGTGAAGGGTTTTAGACTACAGAGGAATGACAAATGGAAGGTGAGTGGATACAGAAGTTAGATTAGAAAAGTGTAAACCAGCAAATAGGCTATTTTGTAGGGTGTCCTATTGAACAGGTGATTAAGTAAAATATGATAGAGAGTATACAAAAACCAGAGAGATTAATATAATTGTAGATGGGTGTTAATGACTCAATTGCACTAATATAACATTTCCAGAGAGGGGATAAAACAATTTCAGTTTTGCCTCAGAAAGCTACCTGACTGGTGCAAATTGTAGGAGAGGTCACTGTTGTTTATATTTCTTAATAAGAAAAGGAAGAAAGTCATAAATCAGACCGTTAGCATCCTACATGGCTCCATCTTTCTGCTCTTAAAATTATGTAACCTCCATTGAAGCCACCCAGAGTTTTGGGTGCCCAAAGTCTGCAGGAAAGTGCCTGTATGAGCACACAAAAATCACTGCAAATTCCGTGTTTGTTGCAGAAATATAAAGAAAATTCATGATTTTAACAGAGAAACAAATCCCAAGTATAATGGTCCAATTCAGAACTGGGTTGCACTGGGCTACACAGGGGCTAAGACCCATGTGACTGTTTCTTTCCCTTGTGTATATACAGCAGGGGTTCTCAAACTTTTTTGCTAGGACCCCCTTTGAAAATATTTCAGGCTGTGATGACCCCCCCCCCAAAGTGATGACTCCCTCCATGCCATACCACCCTTAATGGCATGTGCAGGGGATGACAGCTCACGACCTCCCCCATAATAACCTCACGACCCCCTAAGAGGTCATGGCCCCTTCCCCTGATATACAGGAAGCTCAGTGTAAAGTTCTCAGAGGTGGTCAAATGAATATAGTTAGTTATAGATCCTAGTAATCCAGCACTCAAACTACAATTGGAAACAAAACAAATTATTATCTTTCAGAGTTTTAGGACTATTTAAGATAATATAATTAAAAAATCCCAGCCCTAGATCCTATATCCTACCCCATCAGGCAACCTAATTTTGGTAAATTAGGTCAGGACATGGACATGATCAGGTCCATGTTTCTCTCCAATTATAGCAGCTGTCTGAGAGTTAAAGCAGACCTAGGGTTGCCAACCCACTCATCTCTACTGCCCTCAGGATTTCTCAGCCTAAAGTTGAGCTGAGTCACAGGGTGGCAAGAAACTAACATGAGTCAGTAGATGATCATATCTATTATACACAAAAAGCAAGGTGAAAAGATCATTAAGTTTGCAAAGTCAAGCACTCCAAAGTTTAAAACTGCCAGAGTTAAGGTAGTTAAATAAACTTCATTAGTCTTCCTTCTTTCTTCTTGTGCATAGACACTATGATACCGTAGTTGTAGAATCACATATTTTCCCCACTTATAATGGGAAGGGCTGGTCAACCTACTAATAGTATATATATATCATGCATCTTGTGCCCATCAGCCTTATGAAAAAGCTCTCACTGAGATGCCTGGCTTAATGTAATATCCAAATCAGAGTATCTTCCAATATTCATTAGCTGAATGGTGATAAGATTGAGTATTGTTGTTTGGTTTGTTTTAGAGCAGGCCCTTTTCTGTCCTCATGACTATTCATGATTATTGTTTTTTTAGATTAAGATGAATAAAACCACCATCAGCAGAGTTCTGTTTGATTCTGAGGTCTTTTCATACTGAAAATTGTTTAAACATAGAATAAAGGTATTAAACTACCACTTTAAAACCTTTTGCAATTCCCCAGAGGGTACATCCTTGATATGCATGCATAACTCCTATTAATCTCCGCTGGTGTATATGCATCAAGAGACTATACTTTTATATAGTCACATTGGGATGTTTTAATTGTAGATGTGATTTATCACATCTTACTTGGATTATTACAACACCTTGTTTACTAGTCTAATTAATTCTTTTAAGACCTGGTCCTAAAGTGAGATGAGGATGCTCAGGATGCTAGTAGGATTGAACCTTTAAATAGCTGCTGTGGGTATAACATGGGTTCTTATCTGTGTCTCTTTAGTGCTAAAGACGCCTTGATGGGGAAAAAACATTCCAGAATCATTTTCTTACTCTCCACCTTCCTCCAAATTCTTCTCAGTCATTCATCTCTGAGCTGTAATCTACATTCAGGAATTGAGAGATTGCAGTCAATTCCCTATAGTACTTTGCACTGCATCGTTTGCTTAACATGCCCCTTTTTGAAATTCACAGGTTGGATGCTCTGAACCTCTCTGTATTTACATCTAGTTATAATGCTCTTCTCCCCCTCCCCACGCAGGAGCTTTGTTTTATCCCATTTAGCATTCACACCTGGTTTCACAAAGGGAGCTTTGTGAGTGCAATCTGCACATCTGCTATTTTACATATTTCCCATTTATTTAAAAGGTGGAGAGGAGAATACTGTTTCACAATGCAAACCTTCCCGTCAGTCTACTAAGGCCAAATTCTGCTCCTAGATACATGTGCAGAGCTCTCATCAACTCTGATAGGAGCTGTGTGTGTGCATCCAAGGCATGAATCCGGCCCTAAATTAGTGAGTGTGGAACAATTGCATTGAGTGCATTTTATTAACGAGACCTTGGATTTCTTGTTCTTTTCAGTTTTATACTTGAAGTCCATGACTGGGGAAATTATTGGGCAATAACTGTAGAATTATTAAAATGAAACCATCTTCTGCAATGGGCTTATTTTACAGTGTAGCGGAGGGACTGGAGAACCTTAATTTTTATAAGGTTATAAGTTTTAAAGTACTGTACAACTTTTCTAAAAGTTATAATGTTTCATAAAAATAAAGGAGGATCATGAAATAAGGTTTTCTCCACATGGGTAACTACTCTGAATACAAAAGACATCTGATTAGGTAACTAAAACATGGTCTTGATCTCATTTGAGTTAAAAGGGAATTTTGCCATTGTCTTGAATAGGAACAGGATTGGGCCCTAAACTTCTCATCTCAAACAACTACAAACCCTGGTAAGTCCTCAAACCCACAGCTCTAGGGGCTAGTCTACACTAGAAGCACTACCTCAGCA
Organism: Mesoclemmys tuberculata; assembly: GCA_007922155.1. Taxonomy (NCBI): domain Eukaryota; kingdom Metazoa; phylum Chordata; order Testudines; family Chelidae; genus Mesoclemmys; species Mesoclemmys tuberculata. Next base: position 15,328,108 of record ML675629.1, on the reverse strand, counting down.
TAGCTGCACCACTGCTTCACCAATGTAGTCTGGTGAAGACACTATGCTGAACGTAAAGAGCTCTCCCATCAGCATAATAAATCCACCTACTAAGAGGTGGTAGATATGTTGGTGGAAGAAGCTCTCCCACTGACATAGTACTGTTCACACTGGCACACAGTTTGAGGTAATTTAAATTTAAAAATGGAGTAACATAAATTATTCACACCCCTGAGTGACATAAATTACACCAAAGTAAGCAGTAATGTAGACCTGCCTTGGATGTCACTGAGAATCAGGCCAATTGCAGGCGGAAATAGCTATCAGGTCATCTCAGTCATCCCCTGCCATTGCAGGTTTTTTCCCTATAGTATATTTTTAATCATTTTGTCCAATCTTTTTAAATGTCCCTAAATTGCTTCCCCAATTTCTTTAAGGGATTATTCCATAATCTAGTAAATCCCACTAGGAAGTTTTCCTCTTTAGTTAAGCTTTTCTTTTTTCGTACCTTTTTCCATTTCTTCTATTTATGACCCCTTGTAGCATCTAAATACATTACACTTGTCTGTCAACATCATTGATGTCTTTCTTTTTACCAAGAAATCTCTCTTCCCTCTAATTCTGTATCCTAAATCCTCTTTTTTATGTTAGGCCCCATTACTAGTGAAATTTGCCGCTCTTCCTTTCAATACTAATCTTTGCCAGTCTTCTTTCTAGTAATGCTAGTAATTTTTACTCCTGATATATCCTTGAAAGGATGTCACTCACTTACTGAAGGAGAAAGAGTATTTCAGTTACTGTGAGTGTAAAAGGAATAGAATCTGAATATCTTGGTGCCAGATTCTGTTCTCAGTTATAGCCATTCAACCTCATTAGCTTCAGTAAAGTTGTACTGATGTTAATGAGAGCAGAATTTTGCTTGTTATCTTTAAATGACAGCTCCACTGAATGCAGAGTTGAACAACCTCTTGAAAAGTTGTGTCTTGAGTAAATGTTGATACTTGATTTCTTCAAAACTTTCTATCTCAGGCTATGAAAGCACTTCACAAACACTGATTGGTTTTCATATAATTTCTGTGAGATGGGTTGGAGTTACTATCCATTTTTCTTAGATGAAGATGACACAGGCACAGGATTTTACCAGCTACATTTTTGAAGACTTTTCATTGAATGACTATCCTTAGAGACCATGGGCCTAATTGTCAGAGGTGCTGAGCAGCCAAAGCTTTCATTTACTATTTTAGCTCTTTTGAAATGAAGGCCCAAAGTATCTCCAATTGAATGTGTAGAATTATTGGCTTCTGTTGAAAATTCTGGCTTAAGTAAATAGCTCAAGCTCACACAGGAAGTCTCTGACAGAGCTGGGAATAGGACCCTCATATTCTAACATATAGTGGTGTTTTAGCCACAAGCTCTTTATTCCTCGTCCATATGCATGAGACATATTCTAACTATTAAAAGCATTCTCCCTTCTCGGTATGTAAGCATGTAGCATATCAATAATGGGGATAAACAGAAATTATTTTGAATGCAATGGCTTTGATACATATTTTTCTCATGAGCTGTGTGAGTGCATTTGAAACCATGCAGAATAGTGATTTCAGAAATGCCCTTTCCATCAGCAAGGGAAAGGTGCTGAAACTTTAAGTATCTTCAGATGATATTTTGTTGGACAGCTAAGTCATTCCTTTCATCAGCTATTCTGAAGAAGGAGTGGCAAGACAAATGGGACCAGGCTTTTCAGCCAGAGGAGGAAAGAGAGGGAGAGCCAGGTGGCCTACAGTGGAGAGTGTGTGATCCCAGAAACCTAGCCTGGGGATGATGGAAAAAGCTGAGTTTGGCCTGCATAATGGATGCTTTCAGCTCAGTGAGAAGACCAGCAAAAAAAAAAAAAAAAAAAAAGGCACAGGATAAGAAATAAGACCAAACAGAATCTCAGGGGAAGAGTGGGGATAGTTAAGATGGAAGGAACTCGGGTTAGGATTCATGTAAACACGGAAGAATTGCAGCCCATAAAAACCCCTTAGTTCTAAAGGTGTTTGTACAGGTATTGGTTGGCATTTAAAGTAATAATAACCATTTCAGGCAAACAGTCAAATTAGTCTTGGAAAGCACTGGTAAATTGCTTTTAACTTATTTTTTTAATATATATAAATACTCTTACTCAAGTTGGGTCTCACAGCTCCTAGTCTGGAATATAAATGTCTTCCCATCAGTAGCTCCACAGGAATATATTCTGTAGAACAATGTGGTGTTGCTTGATAAAAGAGCAGGGAAAAAGCTATATTCTGATTTAAAGATAGTTTATCTCCCTTGGTAGTTTTCACGGCAGTCTCAAAGTTCTAAAAAGTGTTCAGCATAACCACTAGAATTTGGATTGCACAGGGAGAGATAAAACACACTGAAAATCACCAACTTGCAACAAATACTTGGATTTCTTCATATGTTGCCTGGGGCCCATTGTCATATTTTTTCTGATTAAATTAATGTATTCCAAAATAATTGTGAGGCAGATGAAGAAAGAGCTGTGGGGAGATGTGCATAAGCCTCAGCAGTATCTCTACTTTACTTTTTCTGTTTGTCTTGTGTGGGGTGTCCATTGAAATTGAAACCCCACAAAGGCAGGCATAATGTGTCTTCCTTTATAGTCTTATCTTCGGCACCAAATATGCTATCGAAGCTAGCTAGATAACAATCCTCAGATTCAGATTCTAGGATTCAGTGAAGCTCCACGTGGTGAGATGAGGGAAGGTGGCTAAGGTGACAATGTCACCTTACTGTCCCATCCCCTTTCCCAAATGTGGGGGGCAGACAGCTGTCTGATTGGTCCTCAGTCCAATTTACAGCAGCTTCAGGAACGCTATAAGGTACAATGGCCGCAACAAGCCTCAAAGGGCAGTTCTGCTGGCTCAGGATCGCCAGAGCACAAGGAGCTCCAGCCACAATCCTTCATGCTCTTAATATCCTCTATAGTGGATGTGAGGGAGGGCAAGGATGAGTAGAGTGAAATTTACATCACCAGCTTTACCTCATGTAAGGATTTGCTCTATTGAAACAATATTTCTGTCCTCACAGTGCAGCACAAAGGATCTGGCTGTGAGGTTTTTTGGTTTGTTTTTTTCAAAGTGAGGAACAATGCACACAGTGCCTATTTTGAGGCCTTAACAAAGGGCATTTTGCCTGTCAGAAAATTTTCAACGAAGAAAAACAACAAAATATGAACTTGTTACCGTGGGTCTGATGACAGCTTACTGGTGCAGGTCAAGCCTTTGTGTTCATTCCAAATAGCAAGGCTTATGGTTATGAAATGTTTCTTCAATATCCCTGTCTATATCTGGCCGCCAATCATGTTGACTAGCTAAGGCTTCCCTACCTGGCTGGTTTTCACAAAGTTCTTTTACAACCTCATGAAAATTTATTTTCAGAAAAATGGTTCTGATGCTCCACCAGCAGCATCTTCCTCATTTGCTGAAAGATTACTCTTCCTGTAAAATCTCGTCTTCCGAGTAAATGTTTTTGTGCTTGTCCACACCCATTTGAGGTAATTGTAGAGAGTCAGATAACTTATTGTTCAAGTGGCCCTAGTGGATTTACTTGACACAGATAATAGGTCAATCTGGCAATTGTTAGGCTACTATTTCTGACAAAATTACTTTGGTATAGGTGCTTTTATAATATCGTCCATAGGTGAGAGATTCTTTAAGAATTTAAGGAGAATCCAAGATAGTCACAGATTGAGGATTTTGTTTAAAAAAAAAAAGAAAAGAAAAGAAAACACACAACATGGGCTTTGTACAATTTATTTCATATTCAATTGCCTATTTTAAGTCAGCTTCCATATTTTAGGAATGCACATCATTTTCCCCCCATTAAATGTATATTGTATTCATCTGGAAGATCTTGCAGAATCTTTTCCACTGATGCCTGGAAGTGCTGAATGACACCATAAGACAATCTCTTTTATAAATGTGTGTTTTTGGTGACACAATCTTTGGACTTTTCATGTGTTATTAATCTGTGGCACCATAAGCCCCACTTTCAAGATATTTTGCTGCAGCTCCAGGTGTGAAATGTAGAGAAGGATTGGACTGAAGTTGGATAGATTGTAGAAGATGTCAACATTGGATGGGAGGGGTTTCACTTGGAAGAGGGAGGGGATGAGAGCAGCAGGAACAAGTAGTTTAATGTTGCCACCACATTACCTAAGGGTTGATTTGGGGCAGGCTTGTGTGAAAGAAGGAGAGTTTACCATAAATGGAAGCAGATGCAGAGGCACTGCCAAAGTGAGAGCTCTAATCTTTAGCGAGTGCCAGGAAATTGAGGGAGCAAGAGATGAAATGGCTGTGGATTGTGGTCATCATTTTTGCGATGGAGCATGCATCTCAGTGGATGCAGGAGAAGAATGGATAATGTAGGGGATATGGAATAATATCTAATGGAGCTGAACAGGAGTGGATCTTGTGTGTACAGCTGCTGGGCTCCAGAAAGTAAATTTACAGGCTATTTGCTATCCTTTGTAAAATAAAGTGCTTAAGCAAGTCTTTAGAATGAATTTCTGCATACAGTGAAATCAAGGAGATCATGTCCTGTCACAAAAGTAGGTTTCACTGTGCAGTTCTGACTGCATTTAAGATTCTTGAACAGGCTATTCCGTTAACTTATTATAAATAACATTGTATGCTTAATGACAAATGCTATTTCTAACAATCCAGGATTTATGTAATATTTTCAACATTTTATAAATTGGATGCCAATCCAAACTAATCTATATATGGCATTTATAGGGTGACAAACATCATATTATCTAAATGCCATGCCTTGAACCATATATCTTTGCACTATAGCTGTTCCTCCTATCACACTATGCATAAGTAAAAAGCTGATTTGTATATATTCATTTTTTTCATGCATTCCTTCATCTGCTCTTTACAAGGGGATATTTTACAGGGTCTTTCTTCCAAATTGTTCAATCTTTTTTTCCAATGTTTTTTCTAATGGAAGACACTTAGAAAAGGCATTCTGTATCTCAGCCATTGTTTCAGTCATCATCATTAATTTCATCCTTTGCTTTGTTTGTGAATGGTCTTATTTTCTCCCCCTTAGAGTTGGAAAGCATAAGCGGAAAAAAGGCTTAAATGTAGAAAATGAAAACTAATAATTGACTTAAATATAGGTCAAGCCTTCCTTGTAATTTGTTGTTCTTTTCAATTAGAGACTTAGAGATATTAAATAAACTTGCTTGCTGTTGATGAAAGCTGAAAATTAGCCTTGCTTGGCAATTGTTTGATTTATTAACATGTTTGTTGTTTGTTCTCTCAGTCTCAGATTTGGACTAGGTAATAAGATCCTGATTTTCATCTCAATCATTTCTCTGCCATTGTGGGGGCCTCAAGCACTGGTTGACCTCTGTCTCTCCTATTTTCTGCCTGTGGCACATAATGGTCTAATCTCTGGGGGTGGAGGGGAGAGGGCAGGAGGAATTTGGTTGCTGGGTTAGTGCGCAGGTGCTGGGAGATGTTGGTGGCCTGGGAGATACAGAAGCCCAACCTAAATGATCCTAAAAGGTCTTTCAGGCCTTAAACTCTGACTCTTGGTCAATATTGGTATAACTCCATTGACTTCAGTGCAGTTATTCCTGATTCTCACCAATGCAAGAGGAGAAACTGGATTCTAAAGTATATACCAAGTAAGGGTCTAATCATACATTGGTTGAAATCAATGACTAAGTTCTCATTGACTTCAATGTAGGCAGGATCAAACCTTAATTTACTGCAATCTGAAGTTCTCACATGCCTTCTCACCCTCAAGAGTTTTATCTTTTTATTACTAAAATATTATTTTATTTTATAGTCAGACCAATATAATTCTTTCTTCCTGGGCCAAATTGTGCCATTTAAGCACTGGTGTATATTGGGGGAGGGGAGGGGAGGACAGCAGGGAAACTGTGCACTGCCTAGGGAGGGATGATTTTTCTTGGTTGATTTATCTCTCACTGAACAACCTGGTCCATTTGTGTAAGCTGGGCACAAGAGTTCAGGGGAGGAGCCAAGCCATTGCTCCACATCCTCATTTTTCATGCAATTGTCATTGTGGGCAGGGACTATAATTTTCATTGGCCCTTGCATAAAGCACACAAGCTAGGGAGGTTTTTGAGCCCTCGATCTCTAAGGGATGTGAGCCAAAGTCTGCTGTTACAAGAGTGTTCTATGTCTTTCTATATAGAAATACTTGAGGTGCCAGCACATGGCTATGCAGAAGAGTTCCTTGGTTTTGTAGGACCGGTAGGACCATGTAGGACCAGTACATTTTCTTGTAGTTGTGCCCTGCAAATGGCTTCTTGTGGGCAACTCTTCATATGCAGCTCTTAATGCCTGCCACAGTCAGGACCCCTCTATTTCATGTGACCATGGAGAAAACAAATGGGAGTTTCCTTTGGGGAGATGTTTTCTGGAATCTGCTTTCACTCACTCTGATTGTCTTTACATTTCGGTTGTGTGACCTCTTTGGGGAAGAGTTCATGTCTTGTTCATTTGCCTGTGTAGTGTCTAAGACACGTTTGGGTGCAAGATGAATAATATAGTATGATCAGTGGAATTGTGCCCACTTATACGGGAGTTGAACTTGGTCCATTATCTGCTTTTGCAGTACAGGTGGAACACATACAATGTCATCTCTCATGGGAATCTATTCCTTAGTGGATCTGACATGTATAATTGTTTTACTTCTGAATTATATGGCAATTTAGTCCTTTTACCCTAATGCCAATCTAATATTGTGCCAGTATCTAGCACATTGATCATTCATGGAGTTTCACTTATTTTATAAACATGTGATGAAGAAGGAATATATTTTCCAAAGACACACACACATACACACGCTTTGCCAGCTTCCCCCCGGTGGGTCTCACACTTTACCTCTGTTCCTTGGCCAGAGCACCTCCATCTACCCCATCTCCCCTGGCTGCAGAGGAGCTTTGTCTCCTGGACTGGGAGGGAACCACCTCCACCTCCACCTCCTGCTGCTGCTGCAGCAAGCCTTCTTGCAGATTCCCCTGCATTTTTTCCCTCCCCCTCCTTTAGGGAAGGCAAGGTTTAAATACCACTGGCCTGGCCCTTTACTGGGGCCAGGTGCCTCTAATTGCCCTGCTGTGCTTTCCCCTCTGCCTGCAGGGCGGACGGCTTTTTCAAGCTCTCCTGTCTGGCCTTGGCTTTTCTTTCTTTTTTTCCTTTCTTTCTCCTTTCACAGCTGCTTTTTTGGGGGACCCTGCTGCTACCACCGCTTGAGGACTCTGCTGGTGTGCCTCCCTCCCAGCCGGGAGGGAGGGGGTGAGTGTGTGCCCCTTTCATCTTCACCACCACCCCCCTCGCCCAGCCGCTATCTCCACCCTCCCCCACGGCTGCTTCTCCCAAGGCCAGCACCGGCTGCCGAAAGGCTCCTTCCCCCTCCCTTGGCAGGCTGCCTCTTCTCCCTCTTATGCTGCCGTGAGCCCCCCTTCCCCTGTTGCTGCTGCCCCTGCTCTGCCCCCTGTGTTTGGGGACACCCCTGTCCCTTCTTTCCCCCTCCCCTGCCGCTGCCCCCCGCCCGGGGCCCTGACCCTTCCCTCCTTCTCCCCCCCCCCACTTTGACCCGTGTGCTCCGGCAGCACCCATGGCCCTCCCCCCCTTTAATTGACCCCCCCGATTTCGTTAACCCCCCCTTCACACACTGCACCTCCCCTCCCGAGTTCATTTAACTCCGCCCCTCCCCCAGTGCAGCCAGAGAGGCCGCCGAGGCTCCATCTTGGGCTGGTGAGTGAACGGCCCCTGCCTGGCTTGACCTTCCGTCTCTCCCCTCTGCTGGTGCCCTCCCCCCCTGCTTCCAGCCTAGCGGGGAGGAGCGGTCAACCCCCCTTCTTCTTCCCCTTCCCACCCCATCCCTCTCCCCTCCTTCCACTCCCCTCCCCGTTACTCTCCCTCCCTTTCCTTTACCGCCCACCCCCGGACAACCGTCCCCATCCCTTCCCAAGATGGCGGGTGTGCCTGGGACCGGGACCCCCCTCGTAGACGCTCCCACCCCCCCTCTCATCCCAAAGCCCCGTCCCTGCCTGCAACAACTGGCCCTGCCCCCCCCCTGAGCTGCTGGGAGTCACTCCCCAGGTGCCGGCGAAGGACAACTCTGGTGGGGACGCCAGGGATCCTGCTGCTGCCACGGCTCCCGCCCCCCCGTAATCCGGGGGGTGCACCCTCGGTCGGCAGAAAGAACCAGGGAGGGTAAAAAGAAGGGAAAAGGCCCTGCCTGGAAGGCGATGCCTCCTGTGGCTGGGGCCCCTCCTCCTCCTCTCCCTCTATCCCCTCCCGCTATCCCTTCCACCAGTTCTGGGGGTGGCGGCGCCCCCAGGGTGTATGCGCAGGTGGCCACAGGCCCCCCGCCTGCCGCTGCCAAGACACCTGCCCTAACCGCTGCCTCCAGCACCATCCCAGGTGGCCGGGGCCCCTTCCCCACCCTCACCAGGAAGCATGGGGTCCGGTGCCTCCTGGTGCCTGCCTTGCCCAACGTGGAAACCTACGTGCGGGCGATGGCGAGGGTGGTGGGGCCCACGGCCGTGGTGGTGGCCTCCCATATGTACGGCAAGGTGGTCTTTTTCCTGACCACGGAGGCCGCCGCCCAGGAGGCGGTGGAGACGGGCCTGGCGGTGGGGGGCGTCCACGTCCCCGTGGAGCCCCTGGAGGACCTGGGCGTACAGGTGCTCTTGTCCTCCGTTCCGCCCTTCCTCCCCAATGCCGCCCTTCTGCCTCTCCTTGCCTCCCTGGGAAGCCCCTCTCCACCATCAGCCCGCTTCCCCTCGGCTGCAAGGACCCCGCCCTTTGCCACGTCCTCTCTTTCCGCCGGCAGGTACAGCTGCAGCTGCTGCCGGCGGTGGCACGGGGCAGGGAGGCGCTCGAGGGGTCATTTCTGGTACCCCACCAAGGGGCCCAGTACCGGGTCCATTATACTACGGGGGAAGCTCGGTGCTACCTCTGCCGGGCGACGGGGCATGTTCGGAGGGACTGCCCTTTGGCCCGGCAAGGAGGGAGGCCCGGGACCCCCAGGACCCAGGAGGGCGCCAGCCAGACCAGCGGCGGCGCCCCCAGCAGCCATCCAGTCCCTGTGGCCGCCCCCCCTCTGCCACCTGTTGTCATCTGCGCTCGGGCCCCGGAGGCGCCCCCGCCCGGCTCACCCGGGCGAGCTGACGGGCCCCGCTGACGCCCGGAGCAGTCCAGCGGGGCCTGCGGAGGGGAGGGAGCCAGGGCCGGCACCGTCGGGCATCGGAGGGGGCACGCCCCAGGGGGAGGCGTCTCCTTCCCCTGCAACCTCACCTCCGCTCCCCCACACCCTGACTCCCATCCTCTTGCCCCCTGCCCCTGCCCCCGCTCCCTGATCCTCCACTTCGGAGGGCTGGGTGCTCGTACTATTTTTATTTATTCAGAAGCATGTAATAAGCATTACATAATTAAACCACATTAATCTACATAAAAATAGCAATAACACATTAAAAACTAAAACCTCAAAACTCCCTTTATGGGGTCACAAATTCAAACTGAGAAAACCACATGGAGATATTGAGCAAAGAGCTCCGGACAGGGCCCACTGCTCCCGGAAGGTGTCTAGGGAGCCAGCGGATTCCGCCCAGAGGAACTCCGCTCGAATAAGTGAACAAATGGAGGAACAAAAATAGGCCTCACAGTCGCAGTGCCCTCCCTCGGCCAACTTTCTCTCCTTGGTGTTATAGATGGCCGCCTTGGCCAGGGCTAGGAGGAGGTTGACGAGGAGGTCTCGCGACCTCGTGGCCTCTGAATGGGGTGCGCATAAATAAACAGGTGGGGAGAAAAATGCAATCAGAACCTCAACAGGAGGTTCTGGAGGAGCCGGAAAAGGGGCTGCAGCCTGGCGCACTCTAGATAGGCGTGTGCTAGGGTCTCCCTCTCGCCACAAAAGGGGCAGGTGTCGGGGCAAGGGGTAAACCGTGCCAGGTATACGCCCGTGCTCACGGCTCCGTGAAGGAGCCGCCAACCAATGTCCCCGACGGGCCGCGGGGTCAGGGTAGAGTAAAGGCTGGCCCATCAGGGGTCTTCGCCCTCCACAGATGTCATTAGGTTCCGCCATTTAGTATCTGGGCGGGACGCGAGGGCGGGGAAGTGAAAGGTATGGAGTATGAGAGTATATAGGCGCTTTCTGGGCGCGGTTCGAAAGAGAACCGGCCGCAACTCAGACAACCGGCTTGGGGCATAAGGAGGGAGAGGCTGAAGGGACTCTCGGGGCCGGGGCCCAATAGTGAGCACGGGAGGGCTTGAGCTGAAGGGAGGGCAAGGGATACCCTCCCGCAAGACCCGCTCGAGGTAGGCCTGGGCGGCAGGGGGCAAGGCTGCCCTCACCTCCCGGAGTACGCGTTGGGGGGTCCGAGGGGTGGAGAGCCCCATACGCTGGGCTAGCGTCCGAGGATCCACCCAGTCTCCCCGGCCATAGTCTAGGAGGTCTCCGATCCTAGTGACTCCCGCCAGGACCAACCCCCATTGCACCGAGGGGGCCTCCGCCACCTGCACACGCAGCTGGGGGTTGTGCAGCAGGGGCTCCGCTAGGAGGTCATCTCCCTCAGTGACTGCAAGGGGTCTGGAGGCCGAGACTAGCCTCCAGGTTCGGAGGAGGTCCTGGTAGAAGTCTGGCAGCTCGGAGAGGCCTTGTGGAAGGCCTCTCGGGTGAAGGAAAAAGAGCTGTCGGTCGTACCGGTACCCACGAAGGCGGCGGAGGAAGGCACGCCCTAAGTGGCACCATGTTGGACCGTTCACACCATAGAGGAGCCTCTGCAGGGCCTGGAGGCGGAAGGTGTGGACCTGGCTGCGAATGCAACACAGGCCCTGCCCCCCTTCCTTCAGGGGGAGGCTCAGGATCCCTGCGGAGACCCAGTGCAGTCCCGGCCAAAAGAACTCCAGGGCCTTCTTCTGAAGATAGGCCAAGAAGCTCTGGGTCGGGACCAAGGTGCTGAGCCGATACCAGAGCATGGACAGGACTAGCTGGTTGAGCACCAGTGCCCTCCCTCGGGGGAGAGGCACCGGAGCAATCCCGCCCACTTTCGCAGCCGCCCAGACACTCCGTCCTGCAGCCCTATGAGGACTCGCGGCACTCTTGACCACGAGGCTCCCCTCCACCCCTCCCCATAATGGCCGTCGTCTTTGCTACTCTAAACACCAGAGGCTACAAAACGGACCTCCGCAGGAGCCAGGTGCTCTCCTTCCTTCGGGTGAGGGGTTACTCTGTAGTGTTCCTGCAGGAGACCCACACAGAGCCAACCGCCGAGGCAAGCTGACGGCTTGAGTGGGGAGACCAGGTGTACTTTAGCCACCTCTCAGCCCGTGCAGGCGGGGTGGCTACCCTGTTCTCCCCAGCTTTGCAACCCGAGGTGCTGGGAGCCACTGATGTCGTGCCCGGCCGCCTGCTGCACCTTCGAGTCTGCGTGGAGGGGCTGACACTGAACCTTGTCAACATCTACGCCCCGACTGCAGGCTCAGAGCGGATCCGGTTCTTTCAGCGAACATCCGCCTTTCTTAGTACCCTGGACCCTCGTGAATGCCTAGTTCTGGGCGGGGACCTCAACACCACCCTCGAGGAACGAGACCGCACAGGGACCGAGAGCTGCCCGGCCGCTGCAGCTGTCCTCCGAGAGATTATAGACCATCACTCCCTGGTGGACGTCTGGCGTGACCAGCACCAGGATGACGCCGTCACCTTCACCTTCGTCCGGGTAGGAGGAAACCAATCGAGCCATTCCCATTTGGACTGTATCTACCTTTCACGTCGCCATCTGTCGCGAGCCCACTCCTCAGACGTACAGATAGCCCCGTTCTCGGATCACCACCTGGTAACCGTGACAGCCTCCTTCACTGCAGAGAAGCCGGGACCGGCCTACTGGCATTTCAATAACAGCCTGCTAGAGGACGTGGGTTTCGTGGCGTCCTTTCGAGATTTTTGGCTGGCCTGGCAGGAACAGAGGCACGCCTTTCCCACGGTACGGCGCTGGTGGGATGTAGGGAAAGTGCATGCCCGGCTCTTCTGCCGCGACTACACTTGGGGAGCTAGCCGACGGCGGGATGCGGGGATGGAGCACCTGGAGCGGGAGGTGCTAGCGCTGGAGAGACACCTCGCTGTCAACCCCGAGGATGCATCCCTCTGCGAGGCGTGCCGAGAGAAGCGGGAAGAGCTCCGAGCCCTCGAAGCTCTTCGGGCTCGGGGAGCCTTAGTTCGATCCCGCATCCATCTCCTTCGGGAGATGGACCGTGGTTCCCGCTTCTTCTATGCCTTGGAGAAAACGAAGGGGGCCCGAAAGCACATCACCTGCCTTCTGGCAGAGGACGGCACCCCCCTCACGGACCCGGTAGAGATGCGGGGAAGGGCCAGAGCCTTTTACGCCAGCCTTTTTTCACCAGACCCGACCAGTGGGGGGCACCGACTGAGGAAGCCGTGGCAGCAGATGTGGGCAACACCATCGCCCTCCTGGAGTCCCTCCTGGAGGAGTCCTCGTCTGGAGCTCCCCCAGCCCCAATGCCACCCAAAACCCCCACTGGTGCCGGGGTGGACCTCGGGGTGACAGGGGGGGCTTTCTTCTCCTCCCTAATGGAGGTTGATTCCCTGGGGCTGACCCCGGCTTGCCCTGGGGAGGATGACCCCGCCCCCCATATGGAGGGCCTAGAGCAGGGAACCCCTGAACCACCTTCCCCCTCCCCCTCCCCCCCATCCTCAGTTGCCCCCCCTTCTCCCACAAGCGAGGCCCCCCTCAGCCCCTCCACTCTCCGCGCTGGAGAGGAAGGACCCACAGCCATGGCCCCCGAGGAATTGGCAGAGGCCGAAAGGCTGAACTCCGGGCCACTGGGTGCCCCGCCCCTTGTTGTGGGCCAGCTGGCCTCCCCCACCCCTATGAATGCCTGCCTGGCTTCCCCTTCATGGGGCCCTGAAACCGGGGGTGCTGTGACTCCACAGTCAGGCCCCCCGGACAACATCCGGCCCGAGCCCCCCCCCTCAGCTCCCAGCCCCAATTTAGAGGCTGCACACCCCCCTGACCCGGCCGTTCTGGCTGAGGCTCCCGTCCCCAAGCCCGACCCTGACCCCCTTCCCACTCCCTCCCCCACCCCTACCCCAGATCCCAACACCTTCCCCGCTCTCAACCCCTCCCCAGCCCCCACTCCTCCTGTCCCCGTACCTTCCTCCCCCCACCCTGCTGCCTGTACATCCGCCGCCCCTGGGTTGTCTCTTTCCCCCTGAAGAGCTCCCAGGAGGCGGCCTTTGTCTTCAGCACTCCCAGCCCACTTGGGGCTGCTGTCTTACCTCTGCCGCCACCGTCCCCCCCAGTCCCTGTCCCAAAGGGCCGTAGGGCCACCACGGGGACCGAACCGGAGGATGCCCCCCCCGAGGCGCTGTGTGAGGAGCTGCGCATCTTTCTCCGGGACACGCGTGGTGCCCGGAACCGGGTGCAGCTCACTCTGCAGTGCTGGGGAGACTTCCACCGCGTCCTCCGGGCCGTGAGGGCCACTCTGAAGGAGGGGAGAGGGACCGGGCGGCAGGGCGCGGCGACCTACCAACGGGCCCTCAGCTTCCGTGATGCCCTGATGGTCTACGGCGCAGGCCTGGGGCTGCTGCGGAGCCCGACGAGGACCGCTAGCGCTCCTGCCCTCCGGGATCCCCCCCATCCCTCCTCGTAATGCCTCTTTCCATCTGCATGTTGAACACGAGGGGCTGCAGGACGGGTCTCCACAGGAACCAGGTGCTCTCCTTCCTTCGGGAGGGGGGGTATTCTGTAGCGTTCCTGCAGGAGACCCACACGGACCCAGCCGCCGAGGCCAGCTGGCAGCTGGAGTGGGGAGACGGGGTCCACCTTAGTCATCTATCTGCCCGCACGGGCGGAGTGGCCACCCTGTTCGCCCCTGCCCTGCAGCCCGAGGTGCTGGGGATTGCCGAGGTCCTGCCGGGCCGCCTGCTGCACCTCCGGGTCCGCGTGGAGGGGCTGGCGTTGAGTTTTGTCAACGTCTACGCCCCGAACGCGGGCCAGGAGCGGGTGCGGTTCTTCCAGCAGGCGGCTGCCTTCCTCGGCACGCTGGATCCGCAGGAATGCCTGGTCCTGGGCGGGGACTTTAACACCACCCTCAAGGAGCAAGACCACATGGGGACCGAGCAATGCCCGGCCGCCGCGGACGTCCTCAGGGAGATTATCGACCATCACTCCCTGGTGGACGTCTGGCGTGACCACCACCCGGACGACGACGTTACCTTTACCTTTGTCCGGGTGGGGGAAGATTGGTCGCGCCACTCCTGGTTGGACCGTATCTACATCTCCCGGCACCACCTTGTGCGGGCCCACTCCTCCAGCGTCCAACCGGCCCAGTTCTCGGATCACCATATGGTGACCGTGACGGCCTCTCTCAGTGCGGAGAGGCCGGGGCCGGCCTACTGGCATTTTAACAACAGCCTGCTGGAGGACGTGGGCTTCGTGGCGTCCTTCCGGGAGTTCTGGCTGGCCTGGCGGGGGCAGAGGGGCGCCTTTCCCTTGGCGCAGCAATGGTGGGATGTGGGGAAGGTGCACGTCCGGCTCTTCTGCCGTGATTACACTCGGGGGGCCAGCCGGCGGCGGGATGTGGGGATGGAGCAGCTGGAGCGGGAGGTTTTGGAGCTGGAGAGGCGACTGGCCGCCAGCCCCGATGATCCGTCCCTCTGCGGAGTGTGCCGGGAGAAGCGGGAGGAGCTTAGAGCCCTCGAAGACCTTCGAGCCTGAGGTGCCTTTGTCCGGTCCCGCATCCATCTCCTTCGAGAGATGGATCGCGGCTCCCGCTTCTTCTACGCCCTGGAGAAAAGGATCGGGGCCCGAAAGCATGTCATCTGCCTTTTGGCTGCCGACGGCACCCCCCTCACGGACCCAGAGGAGATGAGTGGAAGGGCCAGGGCCTTCTACGCCGACCTTTTCTCTCCAGAACCGACCGACGTCGCCACCTGCAGGGTGCTCTGGAACGAACTCCCCACGGTCAGCGCGGGCGACCGGGACCAGCTGGAGAAACCTCTCACTCTGGCCGAGTTCTCGGAAGCCATCCGCCTCATGCCTACCAATAAATCCCTGGGCATGGACGGGCTGACCACGGAGTTCTACCGCGTGTTTTGGGACGTCCTCGTCCCAGACCTCGTCACCGTCTGGACCGAGTCCGAGGATAGCGGACTGCTTCCTCTGTCGTGCAGGCGGGCAGTACTCACCCTGCTGCCAAAGAAGGGGGACCTCCGCGACCTCCGGAACTGGCGTCCCGTCTCGCTCCTCGGCACGGACTACAAAATAGTGGGTAGGGCCGTCTCGCTGCGGCTGAAGTCCGTGCTGCAGGACGTGGTCCACCCCGACCAGACCTACACCGTCCCGGGCCGCACCATCTTTAATAATCTGTATCAGGTCCGGGACCTCTTGGAACTTGGGCATAGGGATGGTCTGTCGTTCACCCTCCTGTCCCTGGACCAGGAGAAGGCGTTCGACTGGATGGACCACGGGTATCTCCTGGGCACCCTGCGGGCGTTCGGCTTCGGACCCCGTTTTGTGGGATTTCTCCGGGTGCTGTACGCCTCCGCAGAGTGCTTGGTCAAGCTCAACTGGACCCTGACCGAACCGGTCAGCTTCGGGCGCAGAGTACGCCAAGGCTGTCTGCTGCCCGGCCAGCTGTACGCTCTGGCCATTGAGCCCTTTCTCTGTCTCCTCCGCCAAAGGATGACAGGCTTGGTGCTCCATGAGCCGGAGCTGAGCCTGGTGCTGTCGGCGTACGCCGATGACGTGCTCCTCGTGGTCCAGGACCCCGGCGACCTAGTGCGGTTGGAGGACTGCCTGGCTGTCTACTCGGCAGCCTCCTCCGCCCGGTTCACCTGGGCCAAGAGCTCTGCCCTGACGGTAGGGGCTGGGTGGCAAGCGAGCTCCCTCCCACCCACGCTTCAAGCCATCTGGTGGAGCGCGGACCCGCTGCTCTATCTGGGCGTCCACTTCTCCGCCACCCATCCCTCCCCGGCAGAGAGCTGGCAGGATTTGGAGGGCAGGGTGTCTGAGCGGCTGCGGAGATGGACAGGACTGCTCCGGTGCCTCTCCCTTCGGGGGAGGGCACTAGTGATCAATCAGTTGGTCCTGTCCATGCTCTGGCACCGGCTCAACACTCTGGTCCCGACCCCGAGTTTCCTGGTCCGCCTCCAGAAGACAATTCTGGAGTTCTTTTGGCCAGGAATGCACTGGGTCTCTGCAGGGATTCTGAGTCTTCCCCTGGAGGAGGGCGGGCAGGGCCTGTGCTGCATCTGCAGCCAGGTCCACACCTTCCGCCTCCAGGCCCTGCAGAGACTCCTCTATGGTGCAGGTAGTCCGGCGTGGAGCCACTTGGTGCACGCCTTCCTCCGCCGCTTCCGAGGGCTCCGATACGACCGGCAGCTCTTCTTTCTCCACCTGAGAGGTCTTCCGCGAGACCTCTCCGAGCTGCCGGTCTTCTACCAGGACCTCCTCCAGACCTGGAGGCTCATCTCGGCCTCCAGGCCCCTTGCAGTCACCGAGGGGAAGGATCTCCTCGCAGAGCCCCTGCTACACAATCCCCAGCTACGTGTGCAGGTGGCGGAGGCCCCCTCGGTGTGACGGTGATCGGTCCTGGCAAGAGTCACCAGGGTCGGAGACCTCCTGGACTACGCCCGGGGGGCCTGGGTGAACCCCTATGTGCAAGCTCAGCATATGGGGCTCTCCACCCCTCGAACCACCCAACGCATACTCCAGGAGGTGAGGGCAGCTTTGCCCCCTACTGCTTTGATGTACCTCGAGAGGGTCTCACAGGAGGGTACTCCCCGCCTCCCCCTCAGGCCCAGCCCTCCGGTGCTTACCACCGGGCCTCGGCCCCACGAACCCTCTCAGCCCCCCCATCCTCACGCCCCAAGCCGGCTGCTCAATCTGCAGCTGGTTCTTTTCCAGACCGCGCCTAGGAAACATCTGTACGCACTCGTGCTCCACACCCTTCACTTCCTCGCCCTCGCATCCCCCCCGGACACCAAGTGGCGGGACCTCTTAACACCCTTGGAGGGCAAGGAACCCGGTGGGCCAGTCTGTATTCCACCTTGACCCCATGGCCCGCCGGGGATATCAGTTGGCGGCTTCTTCACGGAGCCGTGAGCACGGGCGTGTACTTGGCGCGGTTCACCTCCCACCCTGACACCTGCCCCTTCTGCGGCATGAGGGAGACCCTGGCGCACATGTATCTGGAGTGCGCCAGGTTGCAGCCCCTCTTCCGTTCCTCCAGAACCTCTTGTTGAAGTTCTGGCTGCACTTCTCCCCGCATCTGTTCATCCATGCACACCCCATCCGTGGCCCCACGAAGTCGCGGGACCACCTCGTCAACCTTCTCCTAGCCCTGGCCAAATTAACCATCTACAAGTCCAGGGAGAGGAGGTTGGCAGGGGAGGCTCCCTGCAGCTGTGGGGCCTATTTCCGTTTCCTTGTTAATTCACGCCTCTGGGCGGAGTTCCTCTGGGCAGTGTCCGCTGGCTCCCTGGACACCTTTGAGGAGCAGTGGGCGATGTCCGGGGTTCTCTGCTCGGTGTCCCTTTCTGGTCTCCTACGTTTGACCCTGTAACCTTCACGCCCTTTCCTGTTTTATTCATTTGTTGTCCCCCGTAATTTGTTGGACCCGGGTCCAGTGGTTCCTCCCCTAGGCTGGGAGAGGAACCTTTAGTGGTGGGTGGGCTTGCCCCACCCACGTCCCCCGGTTTCAAATAGTGGGCAGGGTGTTTTTAATCCTTTAGGGCCCTCTGGCCTGACTTTATCAGCATATATATACTCCCAAAGACTGACATAGTTTTTACCCAGGTCACTACATAATCCTTCAGAGACCCATCTGGTTAACTTAGAATGAACAAAATCAGATTCATTTCAAAACTACCATTAAATGGTTTTCAGGTATTCAGTTGAATGGCAATGGTGTGTATGTGTGCATGTGCTCTCACACCAGAAACTTTGCTATTGATTTGAGTGGGTTTTTGATGGACGGATGGATGGATAATTATCCAAATCTCACTATGTTCGGTAGCAATGCTTCCATTGATTTCAGTGGGGGCAGGATTTTACTCCGAGAGAAAATCTTCTCTTGATATTGTTATTCTTAAATGTGTGTGTTAACCATAAGAATATCTTGACTGAAAGATGAGGGGAGTCAGAACTAGATGATATATTTGAAGGAGGAACTCATTTTTAAAACCTTGCTATTCAACTGAACTTAAAAACAAGAGCCTTAGATGGACACATAGGTAGCAAATTCGATTCTCTTCATTCTGACTTAACTAACTGTATCTCAAAAGGATTACACATGGAACTGGGTAAAGAAGGCCCAGTAAGATCACAGACGAGTGTTTGAGGGGAGTAGGGGAGACGTGGACTATTCAGTTTAATTATATTAGTCCAGTCCTTCAGACAATGGGAAGTTAGCACACTAGTTAAACACTTCAGAAAATTTCTTTCATTAAGGCGTGTAACGTTCTCTCTGAGGATGCTCTGGGATTTAAGAACTGGAGTGCAGGCATGAAATGGGGCTGCAGATCATTAACAGAAATTGTTTTCAAGAAATAAGATTTAGCAAAGAACAAATGAAAGGCATGAGCCATACTCACCATAATTCACTTGTATCCCACATGCTTTGTGGTGTCCTCATTGTCTGGTATTGAATAGCAATGATTAGTACAGCACAGATGTCGGGAACTCAGCTAGTTCCTGGTGTGGTTGCCTAGCAACCCAATGAGCTTGGCTAGACCCAATAAACCCTCACTAAGTAACTGTGCTCCCTGGGTGGGCAGAAGGGCCAATAACTCACCATTTAAGACTTGTAGCTAAAGCATCAGAGTGGCTGCTCAATGTCTTCTATGCCTGCACTGAGCTATACCTGTTTTCTGTCCAGCCCTTGCTCCAACCCATGTCTGCTCTTGTCCCTACCTTCCTCTGAAGTCCTAGTTCCAACTGTTGGCTTATCCCGTGTCAAAGCCTCTGATTCTGCTCCATCCCGGCTTGCACCACCTACCCCCTCATGTGTGACAACAGTGGGTACAGGATTTCATGCAGAGCAAGATATACAAATTAGTACTTCAATCGCTGTTAGAAATCTAGCCACTGCATTCTAGATGCACAAAAAGAGGGACAGGAAAATTGGCACAATGCTTTACAATAATCAAGTTGACCTGAATTAATAAAGGGGAATAAGAATAGCAGATCAGCAATATTAGGAATAGATTTTTGCAATGAAGTAGAATGAAAGTCCAGCTGTTCTTTAATGCATTGTAAGATATAAACTGCATTCTAGTCCTAGATGAACTTCTAGTAAATTTAAAAAAAAAATCATTCAGTGTTTCCACAGTAGTTTGGAAGCAGGCTGCCATCTTTTCTTTTTCTCCTGAGAAAGATCACAATTTAAAGCCTAAGACAGGGTAGTCTGATTATAATGAGGATGGTTCCTGTCTTTGGAGAGACTGGAGCATGATGCCATAACATCTCTAACAGTGCTCCAATTATTGAGCAAAAAGATTTCATATAATAGAATTGTAGGACTGGAAGGGATCTCATGTGGTCATCGAGTCTAGTCCCCCGCACTTATGGCAGGACCAAGCATATCCCCAATGAAGTGTACACGCTAACAGTGTTTGCCTGCTAGCAAGTACTGATATGCTTAGAAAAGAGTTAATGGGTTTTACTGACTCACCAAGGCAGTGGGCTTGGATAAAAGGGAGGTTGAAGGGGTTCTTTAGAGAGAGAATCTAGGCTGTGAGCTGAGTAGTCCTGAGGGAGGAACCCTAGAAACAGGATAGCCTAGGCAGAAGATTTGATTTCACCTTATGTCATGCTTGATTTGTGTGTGTGTGTGTCAACAAATCAAGCCCAGAGAGGGGAAGAGAACTTTTGATTCTACACAATAGGTAGACTTTAAGAGCAGGTCACCAAACACAGCTGCTCAAGCTAAGCTATACTAATGGACCAGATCTTAATTATAACTCTGCTGAAGTCAGTGGAATCATCTGGGATTTAAACTGGTGTTCAAGAAGGATTTTTCACTCATTCCCACTGTCACAGATGACTGGCCCCTTTAAGAGGGAGCAAGCTCCAGTGCGCTTGAGACTAACAGCCTGCTGAGCAATTGGGCTTCATAGAAGGCACTTTGGCTCTATAAAGGGGGAGACCCCCACCTTGGGAAACTATTAGGAGAGCTGCTGAAAGGGTTTCTGAAGGAAACAGTAGGGGAAGCTGCTGGAGGAGTGGCTGAGAATCCACAACACAGTCCCAGGAAGGAGGCCAGTGAAACCCCCTGACTGCAAAGGGGAGAGACAACAATCCTGGGAATGAATGTGACCAGGATGAGCTGAGGAGAGAGAATGAGCAGAGTCTGGGAAGGCTGCAATTGGGCTTAGTGGAAAAGCATAGAGTCAGACAGACTCAGGGAGGAGTGGCTGTACCCAGTGGCAGAATGGGACGGAAGAGGCAGATAAGGCTTTACTTTAGGTTTGGCTTTCTTGGGTTGATTTTCCATTTGAAAATCAGTCCCTAGAAAGGTGTTTTTTATTGGAATCTGTGAAGGGAAATTGAGGAAGAGCGATGCAGAGCCACTCTTGGCCAGCAGCAGGCACTACAGGATAGGTGTGCCCCCTTTGCATTCACAAAATGATTACAAACCAACTTCTACACTTGTATCTGCATAGGTAAGTCTCACTGATGTCACTTTGTTACTTAGCATGGGATAAACAAGGAGTTAAAAAGACACCAGTGACTTAAATAATGTTAAAATAATTACACTCTAACATAGACAGGTCAGGTATAAGTAATTTTAAATATTCAAGAAATGTCACAACTAAACCACTTGCACTCATAACACAATGACAGGTATATTAACATAGCTAATGAGGAATATAAACTCACATGTAAGCACCTGTACAGGATAACCTATTTTGTAATCATATATTAGTCACATAACAATTGCTATTGATTACTAAGGTTGTTACAAATGTTCTCAATATAGTGTGACTGAAATCCTGCTGTGCAGAAGAAAATTATGAATAAATTACTTATTTTTTTTAGAATGAGTCATTAGAACATGGTTTTTTATTTGAATTACTAACTTAACAAATGCAGCTGCAGAATGTGAACATGAGTATATGGAGCATTTACACCTGACCTAGGATTGAACAATAGGGAACACTGAACAATATTGGGTTTGAAATAGCCTAGATAATACAGGGCAAACTGACACTCATTAAAAGAAAACTGAAAATACAGCTCAGAAAATATGCCAGTGCTCTCTGCTGGTCCCCTACATCAGCAACAGTGCTGATCTGTTGTATTAAGAGCAAATCCACAAAAAAGCACCTAGCATGATAACTGGACTGGGCAGTAGGGAGTTACATAAGGCAAAAGGAATATTTCCGTTAAGCCCCTGGAACTGTTCTATGAATGAAAATACCCCTCTGCATCTCAGGGGAAAGACTGGAGCCTTGGCTCCTTGCCTGTGCACACCTGTACTCCAGCAAGCCTTTGAAATACTGCATTCCATGCTGCAGAGGTTTTGCACCTCTGTACAGGCCCCTGAAATCCACTCACATTTTCTGGTTCCACCACACGCATACTTCCATGGCTGCCTTGGTAGGTGCTGGATTTCCCTCTTCTGGTGGAAATGTAAGCCCACACCTTCACACTGAAGGAACATTTAGATGAACCTGATACAACTGATCATACATTGCAGTCTTAATTCTGGCATTTCCTTGCTTGACTTTGCAACTTCAACATTCAAAAGGAATCTTATAATGTAGCTTTATGTAGGTTTAGGAGAGCATGTAATAAGATGGTGGGCAGATGGAGTTACTCATGTTTGCATACCCAGTATTCAAAAGCAGAACAGTTAAAGACCCTGTGCATGAACAGTAAAACCATCAGCATAGTCGTCATGAAAAATATAAGCAGGAAAATTCAGAAATGAAATAGATAAAAACACTATACACTAATGAAACACTAATGAAAAACACTAATGACATAGATAAAAAAACTAATTAAAAAGAATAGGAATGGCAGATCCCATATGGAGAGCTGTAGAGCAATGCAAGACAGGATCAAAGAGACAGAACATTGACTCTTCAGTGAAAATACCATGCAGGCTTCAAAGGGATCTAAATTAAATTGTGTTTTGGTTAAGAGATGAAAGCGCAGAATCCTATTTAAATCAACACACTTACATTATATCTGTAAAGCACCTTCTTCCCTTTGGGATGAACAATCACAATTTCAAGTTTAGCATCCTAACAAAGAATAAAGCCGGAAACATTCAGTCCATTATACACACACATGCTTACCACCCTAGGTATGAATGTTTCCCACTTTGAAATTTGTTCTCCTACAGAGAGTGGCATGCCAGTGAGTTCTGCTATTTCCTTTGTGGCTGAGGCCCCATCCTGAAATCTGATCCAGGAGAGTGGGTCTCATGCCCAATATTAAATCTTACTGAAATAATAGGGGTGTTGGGTAAGCCAAAAAAGACAGGATACAAGATCAGAGTGGTGATTCCTTTTATTTGGTTTCATTTGATTTCTCTCTGGGTGCCTGCGCCTAATTTTATCTATAGTAAAGAAGCAACCCACTTCACTCTGCTGAAGTCAGTGGAATCATCTGGGATTTAAACTGGTGTTCAAGAAGGATTTTTCACTCATTCCCACTGTCAAAGAAAACAGGCAGTTATGGTAAAACAACGGCTTAGATAAAGAATGTCTCCTCAAACACAACAGCCACGGAAAGGGACTCTTCAGTCCCAACCTTAGGAACAGAGCTGTCTTGCCAAGGCTGAGAATCTAGAGATCAAAAGACATTGATCTGTTAAAGGATGTATCTGACAGAGAGGGAGGAGATCTAACTGAGTCAGGGATGTGCAGTAATAAGCCTGTAACCTGGCCCCCAAGAGAACAGGGAACACTAAGGATAAATCCTGCCTACATAAGGGCTGGAGGAGAATGCACATAACAGCAGACAGTCTGCACATAACTGTTATTTTAAATGCATTTCTCTTAGTGACGTGTACCTTTTGGCAAAATAAATCGTACTTTGTTATGAGGAAGCTGCTTTTGTGTCACTGCTTTTGTGTATACTACTCTTGTCCACAGACTCCTGCGAGGAAACTTGCAGGTGGCAAGTCCATTGGGTCTGGTTGGCAACCAGGTGTAATCCAGAAATTCAGTCACCGAGAGGTTGCATGGCAGAATCCCACCCCAAAGAGAAGAGGAGGCGTGGGTCTGTCTCTTAAAAGGACTGCAGTCAGGGGGTCTGGCAAAGGGCCTTAGGGGCAGCCTACCCAGGACCTGACAGAAATCAAGGCAATTTCTTCATACATGGGATCCAGGGGCTTGGCTGGTGTAATTTATCATTCATCCACTGACGTGAATAGATGTACAATCATGTACACCAGCTGAGGATCTGCCCCCCCATGTTGAAAATCTTACTCAGTCCTTCCTTTATACAGATAAAATTACCATTGAAATCATAAAGAAAAGTATTGGATTAAAAACTGGGTTAGGACTTTAGGATTTTGCCAGTCAGAAGACAATTATGAGCATAACTCTCAATACACTTTAATAAAAACTAGAGATTGGTTTGAGCCAAAATCTGGAAATACCAAAATGAAGGCATGGGATTGGAACCAGATATGAATTTCACAGCTGGCTTGTTTCTAAATTGGGCCAGACCAGTGTCCCCAATCTGAACTCCCTGGGGTTAGAAATCCAGACCTGAACTTACTTTCTGAATTGTGACTTAGATAGAATGTGCTTGGGTACCACAGTGAAGCACAGAAGGAAGATAGAGATCAATACATTTCAATTAAAAGTGTATCTATAACTGTTTATGTATAGGGACAAACATGGCACCAAGAAAATATCACAAATATATACCCTTTTGTTACCTGTTCCTTTTCAGGGACACTGAGTTAAATTCTGTGCACCAGCAAATCCACAGTAACAGAACTGACTTCAGAGGAGTTATTTTATGTTTATGCCAGTGGACCTTAGAGCAGACTGGCCAAAAATCTGTGGCTAACAGGTAATAACTTGTATTTAACATTTGGACAAAAGACCCCAATGTAATGTAAAAACAACAACCACTTTGCTTGGCTCTGGTGTAGAATACAGCACCTGCCTAAAAGCACAAAGTGATGTCGACAGAAGTTTTTGTACGAGACGTGAAGAAGAATCTTGCCACCTAACGAAATTGCAGGGATACTTTAGAATTAAATCCGCCCATTTAGAATCTGGCTAGGACACCAACACACAGAACTTCTGAGAAAAATGTGGTGGGATCTTTATTGACAATAAAACTTTGGCATCCAAAAGAAAGCACCTATGGTAACACATGACTCTTTAATGTGAATCACAAGGGACACACCTCCTATCTGATTTCCATTCCTTGCATCTGACGAAGTGGGCTGCAGCCTATGAAAGCTTATGCCTGCAGAAATTAAATTTGTTAGTCTCTAAGGGAGCATTAGTTTAGTACTGAATGATTCACCTATGTGAAATACCAATATCATTTTTCTATAGCACATTGGTTTTCCTTGGAGGAAATCACTAAGTAGGCCTGACTTTCCTTAGCTGGTGAGAGCAGACAAATTCACAAAGCAAGGTGGGATGGCTGCAGGCATAAAATGTCATCAAGGCTCCTCCTGGGATACTTATTCATCCAGTAATGGGTTTCTCTTATTTCTAGCTTTTACATGACAAGCTTCTAATCAGTTGGGTAGCTATCAAAAGGAAATGAGGCTAAATGAGTAATGAGATCATTCCATTTAGAACAATGTATTTGAAATACACTTACAAAACCTTATCGGAGATTAAAAGCTCATACTGAGCTCATCCCAGCCCTGGTTGGTAACTCGTTGCTTCTCATTAGCAACAAGTTTAGCTTTAGTTTTAAGTTTATTGTGGACCACATTTTATCTACACTATGTTTTAATCTCTCAACTGCTAAATTTATGTTGCTGCATTACACTTGTAAATCCTTGCTTGTCACAACATGAGTAATTTACACCCCTTCTTTCAAGGATTTCCCTACATACTGCCAGTGTCTTTTATATCTTTCATTACAGGAGTAGAAATAATAGAGCATTGTGGTTTTAAATGAGGTTAAAATATTGTTTTGTGATAAGCATCCCTTTATTCTTTTCTAACTCTCCTGGTAAGGTTTCCATAATTGGAAATATTGAGGTAATGCTGTTTTAAATTCCTAAGAGAAGAAAAAATTCTTTAACATAAAACACTCGGGGTTTTTTGTCTGTGTGAGTGATTGGGCTTGGGTCAAAGACTTGGAACATTAACTTCAATTTAGAATAGACTTTTTATGTAATGTTAATTTTTCACTGTGATGGGGGCAGAGTGGAAGGCAGGTTATTGGTCTGGAAGGGTGATGGACTATATTGCCAGCTGCCTAGTGAGGGATCAGATCAATGAACTTCATTTGGGTCTCAGACTGTCTTCACTGGAGAAATGGTATGAAATAAATAAGATGGAAGTCAAGAAGGACAAATGCAAAGTATTGCATTTAGGAAAGCATAATCAATTGCACAAATGGGAAATGACTGCCTAGGAAGGAGAACTGCAGAAAAAGACTGGAATTTTAGTGAATCACAAACTAAATATGAGTCAATAATGTAACACTGTTGCAAAAAAAGAGAACATTATTCTGGGGTGTATTAACAGGAGTGATGTAAGCAAGACATGAGAAGTAATTCTTCCATTCTACCCAGCACTGATAGGATCTTAACTGGAGTATTGTGTCTAATTCTGGGCACTACGCTTCAGGAAGATATGTAAAAATTTGGGAAAGTCCAGAAGAGAGCAACAAAAATTATTAAAGGTCTAGAAAACATGACCTATGAGGAAAGATTGAAAAAACTGGGTTTATTTAGTGTGGAGAAGAGAAGACAGAGGGGATATAACAGTCAAGTACATAAAAGGTTGTCATAAAGAGGAGGAGGATAAATTGTTCTCCTTAACCACTGAGGACAGGACAAGAAATAATGGGCTTAAATTGTAGCAACGGAGATTTGAGCTGATTAAGAAAAACTTCCTAAGCGTAAGAGTAGTTACGTATCAGAACAAATTACCTAGGGACATGGTGGAATCTCTTTGTTTGGAGGTTTTTAAGAACAGGTTAGACAAACACCTGTCAAGGATGGTCTAGATAATACTTAGTCCTGCCTCAGTGCAGGGGACTGTACTAGATGACCTGTTGATGTCCCTTCCAATCCTATGTTTCTATGAATCTGTGATTCATAGAATCATAGAATATTATAGTTGGAACGGGCCTCAGGAGGTCATCTAGTCCAAACCCCTGCTCAAAGCAAGAGTATCCTCAGCTAAATCATCCCAGCGAGGGTTTTATCAAGCTGCAGATTAAAAACCTCTAAAGATGGAGATGCCACCGCCTCCCTAGGTAACCCATTCCAATGCTTCACCACCCTCCTAGTGAAAAACTTTTTCCTAATGTTCAACCTAGACCTCCCTCAGTGCAACTTGAGACCGTTGCTCCATGTTCTGTCATCTGCCACCACTGAAAACAGCCTAGCTCCATCCTCCCTGGAATCCCCTTTCAGGTAGTTAAAGGCTGCTATCAAATCCCCCCTCATTCTTCTCTTCTGCAGACTAAACAGGCCTAGTTCTTTCAGCTCTCCTCATAAGTCTTGTGGTCCAGCCCCCTAATAATTTTTGTTGCCCTCTGCTGGACTCTCTCCAACTTGTCCACATCCTTTTTGTAATGGGGGGCCCAAAACTGGACACAGTACTCCAAATGCAGCCTCACCAATGCTGAATAGAGGGGAATAATCTCTTTCCATGATCTGCTGGCAATGCTCTTACTTTGCTACTTCCTTCACTACAGGAAGGGGGAATTGAAAGGGAGGTGAGTAATTTTTAATCTGAAACAAAGGAGGTAGGCATGATTCATTGTCCTTGGCCCCTTTTCCAAAGTTTTAGATTTCCCCCCAACCCTACAGAGCCATTATCTGACATGTCTGTCTGCTGTGCAACCTTTCCGCACCCCCAGCACCTTTCTCCTAACCCTCTCCTTCCTCAGTCTCTGACAATGTATAGTAGAGACTGAAACAAACCAGTACCTGTGTGATGACTATCTGATCTGAGCTACTTTCAGAACTTAATTAATACCCCTCCTCAATGGCCAGAAAAGGACAAGATAAGGCTCATGCCCTTGCCTTACTGCATGAATTAGCATCTGCTGTCCTAGCTCTTTCTGGGAGCAAGAATCCAAGGGCAGCACCTGAAATCAAATCCCTTCTGGGAGCCCTTTAAGGACACACAGGTTACTAGAGTCAAAATGTCATGATCTTCACCCCATGGCAGGAGCAGGGGCTAGAGTGACAGCAGCAGGAGGGGTCCAGCGAGGGGTCCCAGGAGGGGTCTCAGTCCCAGAAGCAGCATCTTCACCCTTACCCTTCAGAAGTTGAGGACCTGAGGGTCCTGAATAACAGCAGCCAGCTAGATGGGAATAGCTGTCACTTACCTTCTAAGCTCGTATTAATATAGCAATACCAAGTCTGCTGTGTCACTTCTTATCAGTACATCTCAAAGCACTTTACAGGGCAGTATCCTTATCCCCATTTTACAGATGGGGAAACTGAGGCTCAAAGAGGTGAAGTGACTTGTCTAAGGTCACCTAGCAAACCAGTGGCAGAGGCAGGAATAGAATTTAGGTCTCCTGAGGCTCAGTCCAGTGCTTTATCCAGTAGGAAACTGCTGCTCCTCTCCTCTCCTTCCCCCCCTATTCCCTAATATATAATATATATTTGATTGCAGCCTTATCCCTCTCCCCCTTCACTTGCCACTGGATTCTTGGGCCCTAATTCCTGCAGCTGACTGTAGGGTGGTAGAGCAGTTCATCCCCATGGATCATAATGCAGGTTCAGGCATTAGATTGTAAACGTGTCAGGAGAGGGACCTGGTCCAGCACTTCATCCCTATTTAACAAAGCACTTAAATCCTTCCCATTAGACACATACAAATGATCTGATAAAGTAAGCGTGGGCTTTGGTGCTTTGCTGAATTGAGGGCCAGAGATTGTGTTTATACATCATCCAGCACAATGGAGCCCTTTCTAGACTGGGGCCGTTAGGTGATGCTATACTAATTAATAAGTCACAGAATCTAGGACTTCTGTGACCCCATGTGAAGCAGCTGACCTTAACTATACCCCAAATGTGATGAATTGTGGGTAAAATAATAACTTTATTGCCTTCATTTCCTTTATTTTGTGGAATGATTAAAAGATTAGAAAACCTGCCTTAGACTGATAAATTCCAGAAGCTCTATCTTAAGAAAGAGAAAGTTAAGGGGTAACTTGATTACAGTCTCTAAGTACCTATATATTTGAGAATGGGTTCCTCAAGCTGACAGAGAAAGGTATAACATGATCCAAGGAAGAAAGATGAAGCTAGAGAAATTCACACTGCAAATAAGGCATTGGAACAATTTACCAAGGGTGAAATCTCCTGCTCTGGCAAGTTTTAAAATCAAAGTGGCCTTTTTTTTTTTTTAAACAGATATGCCGTAGTTCAAAGGGAATTATATTGGGGACATTCTCTGGCCTGTGTTATACAGGAGATCAGACTAGATGATCACAGAGATCTCTTCTGGCCTTGGTATATATGAATTAGGTAAAATCCCTTATATTATTTAAGTGTAGAGTGTCTTAATTTCTTTGTTTGTTTCTGTATTAGAAAACAATGATTCACATGTCTAGAACAATTGACACAATAAACAGCACAACTCCACAAGATTCTCTCTTGGAAAAGCACAGATACATTTAAAAATGTACTTGGCCACTTTTAAGCATGCATATTATTTAGCCAATGAGTCTAGTGGCTCCTTTTGGAGCTATTATGGTTTATTATGCAAAAATCATATTTATTTATTCAATTTTAAAATAATGTTATTTACCAAAAATGACAGTTACAGGCCCCTTAAGAGTTCATTTTCTAAATCTTAATTCAGGCTCTTGGATCATTAATCCAAGAGACTGCAGTGGTTCTAAATGAGCCATTAGACAGAAACTTGCTATGAGTCTATTAACAAATCATAAATACTGCTGTTACTATTTATTGTGTATGCTTTTTAAAAAAGGATCCCAAATTGTGCTGGGTTCCTTACAATAAAAATTACACAAGGTCCAAGTGAAGAAGAGATTACATCTATTTATGACTCAATGTAGTGACAGTAAAATAGTGGGGTTGGGCTGGAGAGATGGAAAAACACAGTAGCCACAGCAATAAAGCTATGCTGTCATAAACTGTGGATAGTACGGGTATGTGCATAGTATGGTTGAATTAGGATTTCCATAATTTAACATTCGGAGATGATATAGGTATAAAACGAAATATAGGTCTTATAAAATAAAAATGCCATGGTTGACTTTCTTCTCGCCACTGAGGCAGAAGCTGATTTTAAGAACCCACTACAACGACAATACAATAAATATGGTGTCTGAGCTTGCATCCTATTGGAGACACCAGGAGCTCAGATGTGCAGTGATGGAGGATTGGGGACACTTTTGAAAGAGGGGCCCAGATGATGGAATGAGACAAAGGACACAAAGGAGAGAAGCTCCATGATCTGGTTGTGAATAGATTGTGGCTTTGATAATAGAAAAACAATCGTAATGAGGAATACAACTTGAGCATCAACCAAAGCAGGGGGGAGCAAGTTTTTATCTTCTGGAGAAAGAATAAGAAATTGAAGAAGAGGTAAGAGAAACTCTCTCCCCTTCTTCAGAGTTCACACTATGAATAGGTCCTCAGTACTATACTTACTGGCTTAGGCTAGATGCATGGCAACCATCATAGCCCTCTAGAAATGCTGACTGAAGGTCTACATGACAAACTGGGCTGAAAGTGGCCTCCCAGGAAAACCTCTATGGAAACGAAGCTGGGCAATTTGGTGGCTCAAATAGATAATCCAAATAAGCAGATGGGGCAGAAGGGACAACAACCAAAGTAGTAAACCATCTGAGAGTTGAAGAGGTGGCCACAAGTGGAACCTCTGCCTTACTTTATTTGAAAGACATACACTTTTGCAAAGACAGGAAAAATTTTGCAGAATCAAGTGAGAGCCAAAATAGCTGGATTCTGGACATTTTCACAAGGCAAAAGTACTCACAATCACTAGCCATTGTCTTCAGTGTAATCCCACTTCTCTTTGAGCTGAGCATAGAGGAAAACTCCAGTTACAAAGGAGAGATATTACAGAATCCTATCAAGGCAGAGCACCAGTTTGGTGTTCTTATGGTTTCTGATAAGACAGTGTCCTAAAAGCAGTCAGATTCAAGGGGATTATATCTGCACTGAAGGACCCAGAATTCTTTTTTTCCTAATTTAGGCCAACTCATGCAAGTTCATAAAAAGGAGTTGAAAGTGATAAAAACAGATGTACTATAGAAGGGAATTGAAGTAGCTGTACTGCATCCAGTCAACCTGCGAGGCAGGCACAAAAGCAAATCCTTGTCGCTATGGAGCCAAGTCATCAGCCAAGAAGCTACTAGTGGAAATTAAAATTAAGCAATCTGAGGATTTGGACACTTACTGCACTACTGGAAGGACCTTGCCTCTTTTGGCTGCAGAGTTCACATTGCTTTACAGTTCAGTATTCAGTATTTCTCTTGGGATATGAACTTTGTCTGTTATCTGATGCTTTGGTGTCCAAAACTAATATTTGTTATTTCTGGTTAATACTGGTTAATAAGCTTTATTGTACAGAGGCTGTCTTTTTGTTCTGTTTGTAC
The DNA here is from genome assembly GCA_007922155.1 of Mesoclemmys tuberculata. Lineage (NCBI taxonomy): Eukaryota > Metazoa > Chordata > Testudines > Chelidae > Mesoclemmys > Mesoclemmys tuberculata. The sequence continues at coordinate 15,297,294 of ML675629.1, read as the reverse complement.
AGAATCTAGCACAATGGAGTCCTGGTCCATGAATATAGCTCCTAGGTGTTCTCATTACAAATAATTAATAATAACAACAGTACACTTTGGAAGGCCTCTCCATCACCATGCACCTCTTAAAAGGCTTACCCTGTCATTATGTGACAGGGTATGTCAAATGAGAAATGTATTTATATGCCAGTTTAGATATGAAAAGCCTCTGTCACCTTCAGCAAACTTTCCTCAAGTGTCTGGAACAACAAGCTGCTAACCCTGAATAAAAAGGTGTGTATTTATCAGGCTTGTGTCCTCAGTAACCTTCTTTACAGCTATGAAAGCTGGGTCATGTACTCCAAGCAGAGATTGAACAGCTTCCATCTTTGTTGTCTCAGGCTGGGTCCACACTGATGGCGGCAAATTTGCTGTTCCCTTTGACGCAGTGCAGTGTGGATGGCACGCGGAGGAGACGCAACAAATCACTTGCGTATCTCCCATCAACTGCCGCCGAATCCCGAAGGTAAGTGTAGACCGGTCCTCAGAAAAATCCTTGGAATTATTTGGGACCAATGGATCACTAACAACAAGATCCTTGAGAGAACCAGCCAACGGTCTACGTAGACTCTGCTGGACACTCGCAGGCTTTGCTGGCTGGGACACATGGCATTCGTGCCTCAAGATTGTCTGCCGAAGGTTGTGCTCAATGGTGAAGAACTACCCGCGACGCAGAGGAAGGCCAAAGCTCCGATACAGCAATAAGGTCAAGTGGGGTTGCAAGAAATTCAGCATTCCCACTGACAGCTGGAGAGCCCTGCCCACAGCCACTCAGTCTGGAGAAGCCAGGTCAAGGCTGGTGCAGTCATCGTGGAAAGTCATCAGAGAGCCCAGGCTAAGACCTGTAGGCAAGCCAGGAAACAGTGTGCTCCAACCTCCACCTGGTGAATGGACCTGTAATCATTATGGGAAGGTCCTACTGCTCGCACGTTGGGCTCTTCTCCCGCACTACTGCCAAGTATCATTGAATAATTGACTTCATTGTGTTTCCTTTCATCTGTCAAGATGTTGGATGGCCATCAAGATATATATATCTGACCTGACTTTTATCTCATTTATACCATTGTAATGCTGGCATAACTCCATTGAAGAGTTACAGCACTACATCACTTTCTAACTGGCATGCATGAGATCAGAATCAGGCCATAATATTCTTGTACTGTTGCATATTAGAAATGTTGTTATATGCTGGACACTTCCCTTGAAGGCATGAGAATATGTGAGCTTGAACATTACAAATAGTATTAAATAGCTTAGCATTGACACTCATAATTGGGCAACACAGCAGATTTTATTGTGGTTGGATGTTGTGCTTTGTGGTATAAGCTATATTGAAACCTTACTTGGTGACATATTTGCTAACATTCTTTTTCTCTTTGCATTGTAACTGTTGAGCCCATTTTATAAAATGCAATGAAAACATAAATCCCGTCAGCAGTTTTTGTGGTTAAGATATGAACTTCTCAATACAGCGGTGTATCATATGGAGATTTTCCTATAAAACTGGCCAGGCTGGCTATGGTGTCAAACTGAAAAGAAAGAGAAGAGGCCTCAAGCATTAATTGGGCTTATTAAATCAGGAGACAGAAAATAATAGTGTCCATGCATCCTTTTACCAAGGCATTATGGAAAGGGGCTGAGTCCACATATAAACATGAAAGAATAAAAGAGCATTGTAGAAATGGCTGCAATAAAAGGTGGGGAAAGAGGGAAAAAAAAAGCGAAGATTTTAAAACTCACAAGTCTGATTTCTCTTCATATTGCCCCATTTTGGCAGCCTCCTCACCACAGGAAATTTTGACTGTAAGAATTTGTCACGTAAAGAAGTTGGATTAAATAACAAATAACTAGACTGGGACTCCCAGCATCACACCTTAAGGTTGATTTGTGTCTTTGCTGCTTTTTCCTTCAAAGATAGAGTACCCCAGCTGGGTCACGCACAAGAGCTGCAGTAAGAGACTGTTGTTTGTCAGAGTCATTTATTTGCAATTTCAATCAATCAGACCTTCCTTTGGAGGAAAGATAACCAGTGAGTTTATCATCTTCCTGTCACTCCTATAAATGCTAGTGAGAGTTTCCTCACTGTACTTTGTTATTACCCAATAAAAGTATATTATGGAGAGAGTATGTCTCATAGTTGGAGCATGGGACTCGGACAGACTCCTAAGATGTGTTCCATCTCTGCCTTAATGCATGAGCTTGAGCAATTTACAGTGCAAACTGGCTCCCATCAAAGTAAATAGAAAACTCCATTGACTTAAGTGGTATGGGATCAAACCTTTAATTTCTATCAGATGGCTCAGTTTATTTTCAGTAAAACAAATCTACAAATTCTCTACATCACATGAATGCCAAGACTCAAATGAAAGGCATTATGTATGTAGAAATAGTAGTATTTTATTATATTATTTTAGGGGCTAGATTTATAGTTAGGTATTTTTAATTGTCATGTTCTATACAATTTACACTCTAACACGAATGAGCCAAATTCTGCTTTCAGTTGTAGCCATGATAACCCATTGTAGTCAATAAATGATTATGTAACTGAAGGAATAATATTTCTATTACTTTACTAGTCTTAAAGCATTTAACTTTATTTCATTTTAGAGAGTTACACCTCAATGTAGTGAAGGAGCACTTGAACCAGAGATGACGCATAACTCTTGAAGGTGGGGGTAAGAAAGGACCCATGACAGCCCCACACATTGCCTCTGGGAGTGAGGGAGACATGGGGAAAGTAGAAACCTGCCTGCTGGCTTTGGTTGGACTTTTGCTGGTAGCTGGAGCAGAGCCTTTCACAAGTGAGAAGCCCCATCCCATGGGGTGCCCAGCTAGCAGGCAGGCTGAGGGAGGTGGATGATGTGTACTCCAGAGCAGTTTTGCTTGCGGGTGTGAGCCTGGGAGTGGTAGTGGCGGAGGAGGGCAGCTCAACACAGACTGCAGTCCCATTAGACCGTCTGCTTTGCATCCCCATGGAGAACATGGAGAAGGGAAGCTGAGTTGTTAGGAATCAAGTGGGACTGAGCTCACCCAGCCTATTGCACCTAAAGGCAGCAGGGGACTGGGTGGACTCTGTCTTGCCACATCAGCAATTCAGTGACCAGAACTAAATGGAAGGCAGAAATCTGGCGGGGAGCATGTGACTCTGTGTTCCCCCTCCCCCATCACCTCTGACCTATACTTCCTGCCCCAAGCCAGATTTACCTGGGCCTGATACAAAGCCCACTGAAAGCCGCAAGAATTTTTTCATTGACTGTATTGGGCTCTGAGTCAGGCTTTTTTGGCCTTGATCATTGCAGGCAATTGGGCTCCTAACTTCCAGTGAAATGACAGAGCCTAAATACCTGTAGTGATCTGGGTCTTTGTGATTGCCTGATCCCTGTTAACACAGGCCCACTGCAGTTTATCCTCTAATAGGAACTTTTCCCCCAGCATGCCTTTCTGTGGACGAGCCCTTTAAATTGGGCAGAAACCAAGTGCTGCAGCCCTAAAGTGGCCATTTTGCAACCAGCTGCTGTAACTCCTTCTCTTCCTGCTGGTAAGTACTCTCACTTCCTGTTGTGTTTCCCTTCCTTATTGCTGAGTAGATGGTACATTCTCCAGGCAGCTGCATTGCAGATTTTTGTGCCATGTACAATTCCAAATTCCCTAAGAGGAATCACATATTGGGCTAAGTTCTATGATGCACCTCTCCACTGATTTCAGTAGAGTGACTCCTGATGTCTACTGGTGTGAAATAGAATAAGGGCTTCAGGTAGGGTTATGGGCCCTGATCCACAAGGTACTTGGTTGCCTAAGCCCCAGACTTAGGCACCCAAATCTCTGGTGCAGGCACTTAAGTCCCAATTTTAGGCTTCATTGTGATCCACAAAACTACTGCCAAATCCTGTAGGCATGTAAGTTTTCAGCATAGACGTTCCCTAGGTCCCTGTGTTTCTGCCTTAAGGCATACCCTGTGCTGCCTCATTCTGGGCCTCTGGATGTCTATCGCCCAGAGCGATTCAAAAAGTTGGGGAAGATGTGTTTGCCTACCTAAGTCATGTGCAGGGCTACCTACAGGATCAGGGTCCCATTCAAAACCTGGCTGCCAGAGGAGCAGGTGGTGGTGCCCAGCCTATAACAGCCTAGTGGTTAAAGCACTTGCCGGGGATGTGAGAAGCCCATTGTTGATTCTCCCCTCTGCCTGAGTGGGAGAAGGGAGACCCTTGTTCAAATCCTACCTCTCCGGAGAGTGGTCTAACCACTGAGCTATGGGATGTTTTGATCTCTCTCAATCTCTCCTATTCACGTTGTTCTACTGGGATGAATAAGGAAAATGGCTGGAGCAAAGGGACTGGACTATGGGTCTCCCACCACCAGGGTGGGTGCCTTATACACCAGATTGAGTCATTCTCTCTAAATTCTTGTTTGCAGATCACTAAGCAGAGGTTGGTGCCAATCTGTGGGAGAGGAATGAGGCTTAAGACACACCCCTGTAATGGGCATCTCCCACTGTCTGGCTTAGGTGGCTCTGTGCCTTGTTTGCTAGCTTTTGTAGATCACATTCTAAGGCTCCCATCTTTTCCATTCATTGAACAGGAAGCCTAGAAACCTAACTCAGGCTTTATGGATCATTTTTGTTCCTGTGACTTTGTTTTTTAAGGCACCTAAAAGTTAAGTGCAGGGATGCTCAGTGTTGCAATGTCTAAGTCCCTTTGTGGATTAGGAACCAGGCTACTATGTTGATTAGTGTGGTATAAGAACCTATATAGAACAGACTATAATAGGATGTTTTCCATAAAAAATCACTTTTTTGTTTTCTAATTGGAGAAAAGTTTTTTTGTGTCTGTAACCCTTCCCACAAACATGTGAATCTTTGCCCTTTGGGGTCTGGCCCACATAGGAGGATAAGAGTCTACTATAGCTGTTAGATAATAAAGTTGTTCCCTTAACTCCTTTGCTAGAGGATAATGCTTTTGGTGCTAAAGCCTTCTGTTACTGAATACCAAGCAAAGGGTCACTATATAAACTTTGTTCATCTTGATTCCTGGGGAAAAATGTTTTGTCACTTGATTTAGCATGTAAAGAGAGTCTATAACTACATCCAGAAGTATGTGCCCTTTTAAGTACCAATATTCTCAGTCCACTTCCTAGAGGACAAATATTCATGCATTTTAAAGAAAAAAAGTACAGCTGACACTGCTAAGTGTAGCTGAGAGGCTACCAGGTGAAGCAGTATATAGACATGGCAACTTAACTTCTTCGTAGTGTAGATCCCTCCAGCTTGGGACTGTCTTTCAGACATTAGTGTTCCAGTATGTGGAAGTTTTTGTGACTGCTGCGTGTTCAGGACTCTTGTCCGTGGATAACTGAGGAGTTCAGTCTCCAAAACTGTTGGGTTGGCACCTTTTGCTAGCACTAAAAATTATTCACTTTTGTTCTATAAAGTCTTTATTGCTCAACTTTCAACAAGAAAAGGCTGCTTTTTATTCCCTTGATGAGACACATTTTCAGTTTCAAATAACAGCTAATATCCAGGCAGTAGCATATTGTCTGCAATTAAAACAGCACCAAACAAACACACACACTATTCTGCTAGCAATTCTGTATTTATTAACAAGAAATGAGCTATGCTGACATTGGCACTTATGTGCCAATGGGGGGGACTCTAAGACTCAATTGTCCTGTGATGCCTACAAAAATCATAACTACAATTTGAAAATGATAGTAATCAACTTTTAATTGGAGGCAGTGTGAGCTGGTGAACATGACACTCAATTGAGAGGGGCACTGAATTTCTGTTCTCTGCTCAGCCACTCATCATATAACCAGAGCCAAATTATTTAATATCTTGCTGTGTCTGTTCCTTACCCTTTGACAAGTCAATTTTGTCTGTAAACTCTTTGGGGCAGGATCTCTCTTCCTTTATGTTTGTACAGCACCTAGCACAATGGAGCTCCAATTGAGGCTCTGGACATTACACAACACTGTAATATAAATAATAATTTAGGTGCTGATGCCCTCATCTTAATACTGTAATGTGGAATCTATGCACCCCACATAGAAGCCCCAGTTTGAAATTTGTGCCTGCTATGGTTACCTGAGTGCTGTATGATCACACTACCTCTTTAGAGGGAGATAAGTTTTCTCTGCTGTATGTAGTTAAAAGTTTAAAATATAGATTTATTTCCATATTCTTTCTGTTATTGTGGACAGTGCCTAAACAAACTTCTAAATTCTTGATAGTTAAACAAAATACTTTTTTTTCTTTCTTTTTTTTTTAAAGAAAAAGAAACCCATGAAGCATACTGTAAGTACCTCAACAATTCTTCCTCCATGGAAATGAGCAGTTTGTAATGGTGTGCCTATGTTTCATTCTGTTTAACTGTTGCGTATTAATACTTATTTCCTGTACTATAGAAGATGCATTGTTTACTCAACACCTGGTACTATATAGCTGATTATACAGTACAGTGTTTTGATCATTTATATTTTGACTCCATATTTTCTTTAGACTTTGAAGTATTGTGTTTTTAAAATGATACAATTGCAAACCTCCCCATAATAAGAACTGATCATAATTGCCTAGTCTAAATTCAGAACTGCTGCTAGCAATGAGAAAACATTGCTCATTTTAGTTTGTTTTCCTAAGCCAAACGTGACTGTGAATTCATATTTTACAAATCATATCCAGCCTCGACATCAACAAAAATGCAACATAACTGTTACTTGTAAACTTGCCAGTATGTCATGTTCTTTATTTTCCCTTCTTGTTTCATCTTTCTTTGTACTGCACTGGAATACTATGCTCTGATCTGGAAGAATAGCCAATGCAGTCAAGAAATCAATAATAAACTCCATGTTGTTGCTTGTATTTTCACTGACTGCTTCTGAAAATCAGTGCTCTGCCCATTCTTTCATTTGGGTGCCTGTTTTTCTTGATTGGCATCTGTTTCTAGTATGTACACACATGCTTTGTTAGTTCCCAATTCCTTTTTTTCTGTAGCCTATAAAAGCATGGCACAATGAATGTGGTCTGCTGATGGGATCTTTCTAGGATCCAGTTTACAAACCAAAAGCAAGTACAAAACCCTATTCTTTTCCAAGCAATGAGCTTTGGAAACACAAAAACAGGCCACATCTTGGAATTCATCTTTGCCTCAAGTTATTGTGAATCAAACTAATTATCATGTAAACAATTCTATTTGGATGAGATTAAGTTACAGGAACCCCCAAAATGTTTAGGATTGTGGGAAAGTACTTTGATAAATTATAAGGAGCTACAGTATTAAAAGTTTGTAGATCAGTTGAGGGAGATTTTAGAGAGAAGGATTACCTTCATGTTTTCTTGAAGAATAAAATTTCCAAAGCCTTCTTTTCAAATCCATATGATCGATTTCCAAATTTGTCTTAATCCTTGCATTCTTTGCTCTTGCTTCCATGCCACAGAGTATTTCTGGAGAAACATCTAGGAACCACATGGATTTCCTCCATTAAAAATGTTTTTACATTTTTAAATTTACTTTCCTTCAATTCTTCCATCTTCCTTGCTAAACAATCCTGCTCCTTCTTTCAGTCTTAGCCTAACTTTTTCACAAAGCATAATTCTACCCGATCTACTTTATATCAATCAATCTCTCTTTTCTGGTGTGTACATTAGAGTTCAGTTATCCATCCTCAACATTTCATTCTGCAGGTCTGAGTACCACCTCAAAATGAACAGACCTTTCTATCCCCCAGTGTCCTTTCCCACACACCTCCCTTCTAAATCAGTCTTAACAATTCCTCTGTCTACTCTGTCACCCAAGCTGGCTCCCACTGTCATTTTCACCCACTTACTCTCTCTTTCCTCAACACATCTGGGCTGTTTTTTGTTTTATTCATGCACAAAAGTGTGCTAGGAGGTGGGATAGAGTAATTTGTAAGTTCCTTCAGGCAAGGACCTTATTTATTTACAATTTCTGTCAGAAGTGAGTTTATCAGAGAAGTTTGGTGGTAGTTTGAATAGATTTCAGTGCATGTTGCAAATTCCATTGCTTTCTCCTGAACATCTCCAAAGCCACTTAGTGCTCCTTCACTACAGCTAAATGTTTGTCTATGGACCGGTTCCATTCTCACCTTGTCCACTGCATCCACCTCCCCTCTGGTGTCTGTTTTTCATCTTGCTCTCCTGCAGTTTATCCAAAGTGGTGCTGTGAAAATGATCTTACTTACCTGATGCTCTGAGCAAGTCATTTCCTTCAAGGATTCTCTCCATTGGTTCACGGTGACTTTCTATATACCGATAAGTTTAAGCTCCTTCCAGTTAAAAGTGTTGGTTATCAGTAGAGCTAGGTAGGAAACTATTTTCCTATCCTGTGAACATTTTCAAGACATTGAAAAATTTTCCTTTCCTGAATTGGTTTTCCTGAATGATAAATAAATAAAATTGGTCTGGGTCAATTGAAATGTTCTTTTTTTATTTTAATTCCCCCCCCCTAAAATTAGCTTAAATTTTGAAGCAAAGTTGTTTAGAACCAGCATTGTTCATTGAGAAAATGTCAAAATGGAACATTTGGGCAATTTTGAAACTTTTTTACAAAACATTTTCAAGTCAGAACATTTGCTGAGAACAGCCCATTCTTTTTGGTTTCAGTGAATGTCATTTCCGACACTTCAGTTGGGTTGGATTCAGGACAGCATTTAGGACATTTTGAGATTTGTAATAATGGAGAATGGAGGATTTCTGCAAATGAGCAAGGAGGGGGAAATGTCTCTTAGATTCTGTTGACCCATAACTGATTAATTGTCTTTGATAATGGTTGTCAATATAAATGGCTAAGTAAACACAACTCATCCAGATTTGCTATTTATACTACATGGTTTAATCAGCTGGATTAGATGGTTTTGTGGTAAAAAATATAGAACTAAGAGATAAGTTCTATTTAGATCTTGTCTGACTCTCTTAACCCTTCTGTACTCAAGTTACTTTGTCTCGAAAGGGTGGATAAAATGCCCCCATGTCACAAGGGTATTCTGACGTTTCATTCATTAATATTTGCAAAGTGCACATATATTACAGGGTGGAGTGCCATTGATGGTATCTATAAACCAAAATATTTCCCTTTGTAATAAAATGTTGCATTTCTCTCAACCTGAAGGAGAAGGACAGGGCAGTGACAGAAATTTAGGTGCCATAATTCAAATTCCAAAATGCATGAATGTTCCTGTTTGCCAGCGACATCCATCTATCATACAAAACACCAGCTATTGCAGGAGATAGTTTGATCTAGCCTTTACCCAGATTGGGTTGTGCCCCAAAATAGCTTCCAGGCCTGTGCTCAAACGGGATATATGTACCAGTGTGGTAAGGCAGGTAGAATATGGAAGCAAGGTGCAGAAGAATAAAATGGGATGGAAGTATGTCTGATTGGGTCATGCTAAATCATGCAAAGCTTTTTCATTTTGGTTTTAATTAAATAATGCAATCTTTGGAGCCTTATTTTTCTCTACTGTCATTTTTTCTTTATTCAGGATCTATTGAATTTATATGGAGCTGGAAATATACATAGTGGAAGAAAAATTAGGTGAATATTGCAAAATACTGCAAAAATATTCACATTTGTGAACACAGTCAAATAATCACAAATTCCTTTGACTGTTATTTGCAGTGCTTTTTATTTACTTTCCTTAAACATGTATAAGAACAATTTGCTTTTAGTCCACAAGAATAGTGTATGGGAAGAAAATATTGTGCAACTAGTTGTGCAAATATATATATTCACATTGGTATATTGAAAATCTTGAAAGCTCTTTCTGGGTTTGAATGTCTTCCAGTCAGAGATCAGGAACAATACATTGTGTCTTGGGTAATCAATTGTACATCAAGAATAGTGAATCATGAAAGATTGAAGTAACACTCATGGCAACTTGTTTGCAAACAAAGAAGGACTGATATATGTTCACATAATCCTTCCATCAAATAGTTTGAAGTGTGAACAAATTAAGAAAAATCAGTCTTTCTGCAGATAATTTTTCATTAGAACAAATAGTTAAATAATAGTTCTAAAAAGTTTGTCCAACTCCAGTCATCAGCGTGAATGCTGCATGAGTGCATGGCTCACTGTGGGTGTAGCTTGTTCCACAATATGGGCAGAATTGAGTTTGGAGCTAGCTCTCTTCAAACATCCATGTCTCAAATCTTTTATGCTGCATAAGGCCTTGTTTCACACATAACATGCTGTATTTGTAGTATGCAAAACTCTTATGAGCAAAGGGCCCTCTTCTTATTTTAAGCAAAGATACCACGGATCAAATTCAAGCCAGCGTCTCCATATAAGCAGAAAAGGAATGAGACATGAGGGGGGCCATCAAAGTATCTTCAGTGTACTTCACTCCTGGGTTTCCTAAAACCTCATGGAATAAAAGCCTGACCATACTGAATGCAATAACAAAATTCCCATTGACTTAAGTGGAGGTAGGCGCTCATTCAGGAAGTTCAATCTGGTCCTCAACAGCTGGATCCATGGATGGGGCATTTTTGGGGTGGGTTTTGATGTCAGATGATAGGCATTTTCAAGTACAGTCACTATTGATGCAACTCCTCTTACAAATTATTCTTGCCTCTCTGAGGAGATTAGATACAGGTTCAAATCATAATGGTGTTATGATTAAGTATGATAGGGTCAGACCGGATGGCTATTGGGGTCCTAGAAGGCCCATATATCAGCCCCAAGATCAGTAAATTCCTTTTCCCCTGGTAGCTGAGCAGGGGTTAATGAATACACCTGGAGCCAATCAAGGCCCCATGCAGGACTTGTTAAAAAGCTTCCCCTCCAGAGAAAGGGTGTGGCTGGAGTTGAGAGTGAGGTGAGCTACCAGATTGTGTGAGACCTGGCAAGATGATGTCAAGAGCCAGCAGGGTTTAGGAGAAGGAGCAGAATGCTGGCAGAAGAGAACCCTGCAGTTACAAAGACTGGCGGAGAGAAAATCCTGCCTGAAGAGGGAAAAGAACCTTTCCCAGGCCTGGAGGCCTAAGGGAAGACACCCTGCCAGAAGGGAAAGATTGAACTGGACATTTGGTTTGGGCACTACCATGCCCAGTGAGGCTGTCAGAGGTCATTAGCCTCCCCTGGCAAGGAGGCCAGGAAGGGCCCCTGTCTGAACAGGGTACAGACATTAAGTCAAGGGGCATGGGGAAGTAACCCAGGGAAGCTAGCAGCTTTCCTGAAGCCACAGTGTGAGGCTGTGGCTTGTAGGGTCCCTGGGTTGGGGCCTTGAGTTGAGGGTGTAACTGGGTTCCCTCCACCCCCTACTGGCTATTCAGTGGAGGGGCAAGAGCACCAGCGAACAGGCAAGGACCTGTGAGAACCAGAGACAGGACTGGGAGCCAGCAGGGAATGGTCATCTTAGAGCAGCTGCATTATCCTCATCCACCACTAGAGGGTGGAAGAAAAACTAAGGGGTGAAGCAATTCACGCACCTATCACTAGAAGGAAGCTCTGGACCCACCAAGGTAGAGGAAGAGCTTTGTCACACAAAGAAGAATGGAGTAAATAATTTAAAATGAATAATGAACTTGACAAAAGTGTATTTGTGTGTCTTTCTGTGGAATGTCTGCAAAGTAGACCTTATTTTCTCTATTACTTTTGTTAATCAAATTTTTCCCCCACACACTTTTTTCCCCTACTAAGGGCTGATTGTAAACAGTCTGCAGCAAGTATTCAATAATCAACATGTGAGCTGGGACTGGCTAGCTGTATGGCAGAGATTGTGGAGTGATTCTATTCCCTGATTGGACAAACATAATTTACAGTCTGCATAAGGCCTTCCAAAAGCTACTGAGGATTTGATTCTTTCAAGAATGGGGGAACAGAAGCAGCAGATTAATTTAATTGAGGTAATTTTGAACACTTCACTATGCCCATTTAGTTAGCTCAGGCCTTGTCTGGTGGGTCCTAGGCAGTTTAGGCTATTATAAGGTTTATTATCTGAGTGCAGATTTTAAAATGAATTTTTTTCTTATCATTCATAAAGATTAATTTGTATGTGTGTGAATGTACGCGCATGCACTGCCCCTTGTGAAAGGGTGATGTGAAATCCTTCTCTGACTCCTTGAATTGCCCATACTCAAGTCTTCAAACAAGATATTTTTTTGTACCCTGTACCTTTCCTGTCCTATTTTGTCCCATCCCCTATAACCTTCTGTGATTGACATGAAGTTATTACATGAGCATGGGTGATCTTTGTTGCAAAGGTCAAGCTTAGATACCTGGGTGGCTCATTTCATTGTCTTTAAGCCAGGACTTTGCCATGGCTCTTTGAGATCTGTCCTCCTGTTGTGTCGTGGAACGTCCTATTCCAAGTCAAATACCTGTGAGCATGGGGGATTAAAATTCAATTTTTATGGGCATTTGAGAGAGTGAAACTTAGTCAGATGCATGTATGTGACCCACACGTGGTACAAGCACAGCTGAAGTCAATTCATTTTTAAAATCAAGAGAATGGAAAATTTTCCATGGTACTCATTCAGCTCTACTATTAAATATTGAAATATACCAATTAAAATCCTGAGTCTGAAGTAAGAAAGCAGCCCTCGTTTGTACTTGTAAATCAATGACAGAAAGATTTTAAAATGATGTCTTTAACTATCATGTTGACAGCAGAACTTTAGTAAATCAAGCTGTGTAAATAACATTGCTCACACTCCTGTACCATGTTTTCATTGTCTTATTTTTATTCATGGACTACACCTAAAGATAAAAGCACAGTGCCCACTTCAGTAATGATCCTTCTAGCCTGTAAGCTTCCCTTAGGGCACATGAACTATATAATATATAAATAGCTTATGTATAGACAAGATAAAAATAACTCGGAAAAGGTAAAAACTACTCAGCCATACTGTTCTGGTACAAACATATTTTGTCTTTAAAATATTATGCACTAACTCAGAACTTGGCTTAAAAGTCTCCTGTTGGTGAGATTGGAGCACACAGACTATTTCTGCACTCCCATCTGACTCCTACGTGCCCTACAACTTTTCTTTTCTGACTGCTTTTAAGACTATTTGGGGCTGACTTTCTGCCTCTGATGATTTGCATTAAATTCCCAAGGTGTTTGATGGCAAAGTGCTTAAGTACAAGCACTTTCCCATAGCTGAAGATTCCTTTGCCCATCCCAACAGTGCATGGTCCCGTAAAGGGATCCCCTGTGTACTGTATGTCAGTAATAATAAAGCAGTAGGCCCTGTGGGCACAGGAATGATCAAGGGGTGTGTAGTGGGGCCAGGACCAGTCTCCACAGAGGGGCAAGAGGAAGCATGAGGCTTCCAGCCCTGCTCCACAGAGCCCTGCAAATCAGCTCTGTCCCCCAGCCTCACTCTTCCCCCCACAACCCCATTCAGCCCCCAGTCCTGCTTCTTCTCCAGGCCCAGCTTGGCCCTCACTTCCTCTCTGCCGGCTCTGACCCCAGCTGCAGCTCCACTCCACCCTTTGCTCTGCCCCAAGCCTGGCTCTGCCCTCATTCCTTCTCTGCCCCCAGACCAGCTCTGTCTCTAGCCTCAGTTCCATCTCGCCCCAGTTCTGCCTCCAGCTCCACTTGCAGCCCATGCTCTGGTGCAGAGAAAGCCTTGGCTGTAAAGTAATGGAGGGGTATGTGTGGACAGATTCTACCACTGGTAAGGTGGGATGTGACTGCAAAAGTTTGAGCACCACTGTAATACAGATCTTAGGTTGGCCTCTTAGTGCTTCAGTTGACCATGATGAGAAAAGACTGGTTAAAAGAGATGACATCTTTGAGCATTAGGTCCTGATTAAGTATTGATTGGAGTTAGTGGAAAGACACCCCCTAATTGCAGTAGGCTTTGGATTAGTCTCTGAAGACTGATCGGGGTGGGAGACTAAGTGGTCTAGACTGCACTACTACAAAACATGATGGTATAATAGTTAACAGGGATAAGGGAAACCTAAATGGATCTCCTGGAAAATGCAGCACAAGGTTCTCCCCATCTAAAAATTGGTGAAGTCTCAAGTGAACTGGTGCTGGATATGCCAGCCCTTTGTTGTAAATGAAAATGGATGGCTGTGAAGGAATGAAATCATTATTTTCTTAATAGCCTCCAGGGGAGCAGTTTTCCTTTCTGCATTCATTTTCATACCTCTCTTCAGATGCCAAAATTCCCATATACTTTCCCCCACTGCAGACATCAAAGCTGTCCTTGTTTTTCAGTCTGAAAAACTGTCTGAAAATCTGCTATAGGCAGGGAGTAAACTTGGGAAGTGTTTACCTTGGGGCCTTTTCCTCCATTTTCTCAAAAGGTGCAGTAGCCTTCTGTGGGTCAGACAAGCTGGGGATAGGGAGGGTCCTTGGGGGGGTGGGGAGAGGGGCTAGGTTTTCTCAGCACACCATCCCACCGAAACTAATCCTGCTGGAGTTAGTTTTAACATAAGCACTCTCCCCCTCCACATTGCAGAATCTCCTTGAAGGAGGTTTTGAGGGCCAGTAGCTGATGGGAACATCCCTGTAGCATCTTCGCTACATTAGCAGTGGGATGCCAGGCAGCTGGCTGGGGTGGGGAGTAAAGAGACACAGGCTCTTCTGATTGGAAGGCCCTAGTCTTTAGCAAATATGGGGGGTTCAGCACCTTTTTTGCAAAGCCCACTTCCTTGAGGGAATATCCTTAAGAAAAAACTCAGGGTAGTCTATCCGACAGCGGGTTGATTCGCAGATAAGGGACCCTATGCTCCTACTGAAACTACAGAAGAGTGGCATGGGTGTTCTTACAGTGGCACTTGTCTTGGGAAATATGAACCACAGAAACTTTCTTAGAGCCATATTTTCTATGGAGCAAGGCCACAGTAAATCTTCGTTTTCCTGTTTCTCTGATCTACTAATGCAGAACAGACTGCCCCAGAGCGCCATATAAAACTCTCCCTATTAATGTTTTGTACTGTGCTGATTTCCATTGATCTGACACAAGAAGTCACCATTTTTTCACCACTTACAGATTCTGCCTTATTTCTAATTTGAAATAATGTAGCTTTCAAGTCCATTTATTTGATATGATTTATTAAGGAAGTACCTAAGTTTCATCAAACTATCATAGGCAAATGAATTATAAAATTAATGCACCTAGTAAGAAAAAAGTTATTTAAATTCATTGGTTCCTCTTTCTTTGTAATTACTTCCAGATATGTGAATGAGTACAATTAGTGAGGTAAAGTAAAGAGGAAAGTGCATTTGATTAATATTTTCTTCTTTACAATGACCCCTCTTTCTGCAACCTTTACACTTATGACAAAAGGTGGTAGGAGATTAGACCCTTATCATTTAACATTACTTTTTCTCTTTTAGATCAAATTTAAAGAGATACCATCAACTTGAAATCTAATTGGAAAAAAAAGAGTTAAAAAAAGGTTCTTTCAGTTACTAATGGAGTTGTTTGAAAAATAGTTTTTCTGTGAAAAACTTGAACAAAAGTGAAAAAATGTTGAATGGAAAATTTTGACTTTTCAACCCTGTGCAGAGAGCTTGTAAGAGGCCTATGAATTGCTCATGTCCCTCTCAAATGGTGCTGAGCATAATTTCACCACCAACTGAATGCTGAATCATTGCAAATATATTAGAGAAAATTAAATCATCTTTGTGGATAGTTCTCAAACAGACAAAGGCTGAAGTTCATTGAATAAGTTCTTTGCTATAAATTATTCATCCAGCAATAACTTACCTAGAGTCAGAACCTCAGCTAGTGTAATATGTTGATTTCTACCAGCTGAGGATCTCTCCCATGGAGTTGGAGGTTGTGATGGGATAACACTCCCTCTTTCCCCGGAGTGCAGCATGGAAGTCATGGAACCGCTAATCCCCTTAACTATTCCTTCCAGCCTTGGCTAGCTCCCAACAATGGCTTGCTGGTGACAAACAGCAGACCCCTCTGGGTACTGTTATCACCCAAGGCAACAGCAGGTGGAGCACAACACCCATCTAGATAGCAGGGTTTACTTGGGCTTAGTTTGGCTCTGTGATTCTGTCAATAAGCTACAAACCTCTAGCAGGTAAAGTAATCGCGCAGGCGTTCACAGGCAGGGACACTCAACTGGAGTACATGAATGCTTTCTCTCAGTAACTCATGAACCAACAACAAAGAATGGCATCAACCAATTCACACCAGCTTTTTATGCATTGCACCCCAGAATTGTTTTGTCTTGCTCTCACCAGAAATTGGGTCAGAGAAAGCTCATTAATTGGTCTGCCCTCTACTCTCCAGTGTGAGGAGGGAATACAACAGCTTCTGTTAACTGAGCTGAGATTTCCAAGCACTTCATCCAAGACAGTGTTTTAGGTAAAATTATAAAACAGGCTTATTAACTACAGAAAGATTTTAAATGATTATAAGTAGTTGGCCTAAAGGATCAGAGATAGTTACCAAAGAAAGAAAAATAACTTTGCAGCCTAAGTTCTTATACACTAAACAGAATTTGAATCAGCAATATCTCACTCTGGCTGATGATACAAGGATCAGAGGCTAAAATAGGGAAAGAACAAGTTACAAATTATTTAGACAAGTTAGATCTCTTTAAGTCACCATGTCCTGATGAAATACATCCTAGTATGCCTGAGGAGTTGACTGAGGAGGTATCTGAGCCATTAGCAATTATCTTTGAAAAGTCATGGAAGATGAGAGAGATTCTAGAGGACTGGAAAAGGACAAATATAGTGCCAATCTATAAAAAGGGGGATAAGGACAACCCAGGGAATTACAGACCAGTCAGCTTAACTTCAGTACCTGAAAAGATAATGGAACATATAATTAAGCAATCAATTTGCAAACATCTAGAAGATAATAAGGTGCCAAGTAACAGTCAGCATGGATTTTTTAAGAACAAATAATGTCAAACCAACCTAGTGGCTTTCTTTGACAGGGTAACAAGCCTGGTGGACGGGGGAAGTAGTAGATGGGGTATATCCTGATTTAGTAAGGCTTTTTGATACTGTCTCGCATCACCTTCTCATAAACAAACTAAGGAAATACAACCTGGATGGAGCTACTATGTGGTGAGTACATAGATGGTTGGAAAACCATTTCCAGAGAGTAGTTATTAGTGGTTCAAAGTCAAGCTGGAAGGGCATATTGAGTGGGGTCCCGCAGGTATGAGTTCTGGGTCTGGTTCTGTTCAATATCTTTATCAATGATTTAGATAATGGCATAAAGAATACACATATAAAGTGTGTGGATGATACCAAACTGGGAGGGGTTGCAAGTACTTAGGAAGAAGTACTGCGGAACAAGATCTGGGGGTCAGAGTGGATCACAAGCTAAATATGAGTAAACAGTGTCACACTGGCAAAAAAAAGCAAACATCACTCTGGGGTGTATTAGTAGGAGTGTTGTAAGCAAGACATGAGAAGTAATCCTTCAGCTCTACTCCCTGCTGATTAGGTCTCATCTGGAGTACTGTGTCCAATTCTGGGTGCCATATTTCAGGTAAGATGTGGACAAATTGGAGAAAGTTCAGAGAAGAGGAACAAAAATGACTAAAGGTCTAGAAAACATGACCTATGAGGGAAGATTGAAAAAATTGGGTTTATTTAGTCTGGAGAAGAGAAGGCCAAGGGAGGGCATAACAGTTTTTAAGTACATAAAAGGTTTTACAAGGAGGAGGGAGAAAAATTGTTTGTGTTCTGAGGATAGGACAAGAGGAAATGAGCTTAAATTGCAGCAAGGGTCAATTAGGGTGGACATTAGGAAAAACTTCCTACCTATCTGGGTAGTTAAGCATGGGAATAAATTGTCTAGGGAGGTTGTGGAATCTCCATCATTGGAGATTTTTAATAGCAGATTGGACAGATGCTTGTCAGGGATGGTCTAGATAATACTTGGTCCCGCCCTGAGTGCAGGGAACTGGACTAGAAGATCTCTTGAGGTCCCTTCATTATATGATTAAGATGAAAATATTTTAAGGATAGAAGGGACCATGATGATTATCCAGTCTAAGCCCCCTCCTGCCCCTGTAACATAAGTCATAGAATTTCACCAAATGGATCCTGCATCAAGCCCACAAGTTTGGTGGTATAATTTTTGGAAAGATATCCTTAATTTAAAGAATTCAAATGATCTGCCACATTCCTAGGTGAATTGTTCCAGTGATATAGCTTCTCATTGCTAAAATATTGTGCTTTATTTCTAGTGTCATTATGTCTGCCTTCATCTTCCAGCCTTTGGATATCATTATGCATTATTCTACTTGATTAAAAGCCTCTACCATCAGAAATCTCTGCCCCATGTAGGTACTTATAGACCGTGATCAAGATGTGGAGGTTGAGGTGGATAATCAGATGAACATGTGGTGCTGTGGCCAAAAGGGCTAATGCGATCCTTGGATGTACAAACAGGAGACTCTTCAGCGGAAGCAGAGGTTATTTTAGCTCTCTATGAATACTACTGCTGGAATACTGTGTCCAGTCCTTCAGTTCACAATTTAAGAAGGATGTTGGTAAATTGGAAGAGGTTCAGAGATGCAACTAGAGCTCTGGACCAGAAAACTTCCCGAATGAAAACTTCGTCGAAACTAATATGTGTCTGTGAAACATTTTAGCCTTGATTAAAAAGCTTATTATGCTGAATATGTCCTGAGCAGCCCTATTCTTAACTTCCTTCTGGATAAACTAAATAGATGAAACATCTTAGGCTTCTTACTATAACAATATCATTCTTGTAGCTCTTTTTTTTAATCCTTTCTGATCTTTTAACAATTGTTTTGAAGTATGGGAAACCAGAACTGGACCTGGTATTCCAGGAATGGTCTCACTAATGGCCTTTTCAGAGGTATGAGTACTTTATACACACTTTAAGGCCCCTATACCCTGCCAGAGTTGTGAAAAGAGAGGGGCCTTAGTGTAAATGAGAATCAAACCTCTAATTTTTTATGCAATTTCTTCGGTAATATGCTCCAAAGTAATTTCTTCTCTGTCCTCCTGCTAAGCCAAAAGATGAAACAACCATAGAAAATGGGTATTTTAAAAGCAGTTTATAACATTACTCAATCTCTGGTTCTCAGTTTTACAACTGAAAAGTTCATCTGCATAATTTATAAATTCATCTGAAAAGCTACCAAATGTGTGTTACTTCAGTATCTTTGAGCTGTAAACAATTAAGTTAAAATACAGCTGGTGCTATTCAGGTTTCCTTTAGTGCAGTCTGCTCAGACCAGATATGCTACATTCTGAGCTCTGCACCAGTGCAACACTGTGCTTGCAAAGCTTTTTGTGGGGACTAATGAAAATAAATGGTACAGCTAGATGTGCATAATAAATTCCTACAGTTTGGAGCTTGGAGCTCAGGTGTCTTTTTAGTATGCACTAGACATCGAAGGATCTCTGGAAAGCCAGCTGTCTAATCCAGTTTAGCATGTATGAAGAATATATTATGGTTCATCATGAAAAATAATAAACCTCTGAAAGTGACCATAAATAAAAATACCCTTACATGAAACTCATAATTGGCCAAGCAGAAATACAAGAGTCAGAAGGTAAAATTGTTTACAGATAACGGGTCATACTTTGCTTCCCACTGAAATCAATGGCAATACTGCTACTTGCATTAGATAGAGCAGGACTGGGCCCAAAAGTTGTTAATGCACCATGAATAATGTTAAAAATGAATGCTGGCATGGGTAAGCCAGCATATGTGGCTACAATTAAATTTCAGCTGATGAGACTGTTAATTTCTGCTATTCCTCTGTTTCTTTTGTTCTTTTGAGAAAACTTCAATTGTATTTCAAGATCAGAGTGTTCCCTTTTGTATCAGGGAATTGTCTGTCTGTAGTATATATGTACACTAAAATCTGGTATATAAATTCAGCCTGAAACTTAGATTGACAGACATGATACTGGCCAGTGACAATAAAATCCAACCTTTGGCTAGGCTAAGCTAATCAGCTGTTCAGATATTACTGCAGCTGCAACTGAATTCGTCTCTTGCAGCCAAAACCAGTGTGACAAGTTCTTCACACAGTTATACCTATATAGCCCCATTGATGTGTAAAATGTTGAACTAGCATAGAAGACAGCCCAGAATGTAATAGAAATACTAGGGTATATATGTTAGTTGATCAGTGAAAAACACTTAACCATAGAGTCTAATGCAGTATTTCTCAGACTGTGGTATATGGATCACCCATTTCCATGTGGTCTGTGGAGCTGCTTCTGTCACAGCTGAGGATATATCCCTCTTCAAGAGGTGATGCTTCCTGCTACTAGTTTTTCCAACTGGAAAGTCTCTGCTAGCATGGCTGCTTCACACCTGTCATACATCTCATGTTTCTTTGGTGTGTATTTAATTGTGGTTAAATTTGCTTGGGAATTACCATTGCACTCAGCATGGGCCTGACTGCTCCCATTTCAAGTCAGTTTTTAAAAGTCCTCTCCTCCTAAAAGGATTGCAAAAGGTACAATGTTTACTTGCTCACTTGGTATAAGGTGATCTTCACTCCCTCTGCAGAAGGCCTGATCCAAAAGCAAGTCAATCTAATAGAAGTCTTTCCATCAAGTTTGAGGGGCTTTGGATCCAGCCCTAAGTGATGTTGAAACCAAAGGCTGGCCCATATGTAAGCCTCCCCTTTAAAATTTGTCTGAAATGCCACACAGCTGTGTGTGTTCCAGGCATTACTCTCTCTTCAGCCTCCCTAAACTTTCCTAGCCTCAGTTCAGCTGCTGGCTCAGCCTCTGTGTGCTTCTCTTCAGCATCACAAGGCTTTTACAATCTCACCTGTTTTATTTCTGTTACCTCTGCTCAACTCTATCTGTCCCATGTCTGTTAGGGCTGAGTGATTGAGTTAATGCAGTTGATCCACGAAACTGATTTAAGTGTAAACCCAAGTGATTTTAAGCATTACCCAACATTTCTGAGCTTTGTTAGTACATATCATAAATCCGAAGGCTAAATATTGCATCCCATATTCCCCTCCTTGGAACAGATCTTCATATAGCCCTTTTTCCTCAAATGATAAATCTATAGTAAAGAAGTAGATTTTCCATTTAAAATGAATGGCTTGCCAAAATTAAATTTCAATAAATATTTGTTTAATCCGTGTTGTAACCTGTGCCTCCCCCAAAATATATTTTGATACGTATCTTACATTATAGTAATTGTGATCTATGAATTTTAAATGCCAACTTGGTACTTTGCCAAGAGAGATGCAGAGAGAGTGGGGAGCCAAAATGCTGATTAGAAGCAGTACAATACAGTACAAAAATGCTGGGAAAGGATTTATTGGATCTATTGGATTACTTTATTGGATCTAATGACTCTGTCAAAAGCCCCTTAGACACAATATTCAGCCAGTAATTAATATGACTATCTAGAAAATCTAATTCTGTATATTCATATGTAAGGTGAACACACACAGCCCTTAAAACACTCCTAGATATTTACTTTCTGTTTTCTGTAACACTGTATGATTATAGCATGAATAAATGATACAAGAACGTAGCTATTGTGCATATTAAATAGTGGGTAACATATGCCACATGCCAATTTTTAATTCTTCTTGAATAAATCTTAGTTAGTTTAAATATAACAAACAAAGAATTCTTTTAGTCTGAAATTGGTAGCAAATTAGCTGTGTACGTATTGTCCAACATACTAACAAGAATAAAGAGCTGCTTGTTTTTGGCAAGCTGGTGAAAGCAATATACTTCTAATTACCTCTATTATTAGCAAAGTGCTTTAAACCAGAGATAATGATGGTAAGGATTTAGGTGATCTCTGTGTAATTCTTCACAAATTTCTTTATGGCAGATAAAGTAACACACGCTGCAATGGAATTCAGCACAATGGACAGTTTCTCTTCTGGAGAAGTCAGTGCTGTTATCAAATGGCAGGGAGGCTGTAGGCTAGGATGAAGGGACATGGAATAAATTTTAATGGTTCTAGTTTTATTTTCAGTTTTACCACCTCCATTCACACAGACATGTCTCACACAATAGATAGATGAGATGACAAGGAACATTCCCTTGTATTCAGGTATACTTAAAAGAAGAAAAGGGAAAAAAGCTTAAAGAACAAATAAAAACATTATATACATTCACCTTTTATTAAAAATCCAAGCCACATTTAAAAAAAAAAGCTTGTCTTTTAAGAATTAATTATGCTTAGTATTTTATTTCCCTTTTCATTCGTATACATTAAAGTGTTTTTGAAATGAGAGTGTGTATCACTAAGCCTATTTCACAGGTGAGGAAATGGAACACAGAGTTGAAATGACATGCTGAATGTCCCACAGAGAATCTATAGCTGTAACAGGACAAAAACCCCAGTCTTCTAACTCCTGATCTTGTGCTGTATTAAGTGGATCATAATTTATCCCCAGAATTAGTTGCTGCTTGTCCTGTATCACTCTGATTCTATATGATTAGTGCTTTAATGGAGTGGGGGTAGTTAAGGCACCTGTTCTTCAAAGCAAGCATTGCTGCCATTCTAGCTATTTGACTGGTCTTGAAATTCAGCGCAGTGCGTAACTTGTGAGTTCAGGAGTCAGTAAGGGACTGATTTATTTTTTCGTGGAAAGAAATAACTCAAGAGTACTGTCGGTCTGAGTTTCAGCTGTGCAGTTGAAAAGACAAAAATGACATACCAAGTTTGGTACATTTCACACGTGAAAATGAAAGCATATGAGAAAAGAGAAGAATCTACAGAAAGGCAAGATTAGGGAGAATGTCTGAAAAACCTAAGTCAGTTCTATAACATGCAAGAAGCTGATATGGAATATGTAGTGTAATAGACTGGATTATGGATTTTGAAGTGTTCATTTTTTGCATTTAAAATATATTGATTTTTATTTTGCAAAGGGAGATGAGAAAAGTGTTTTGAATAAAACTGTGGCTTAAATTCAATACTGAGATCAATGGAGTTATACTTGCTTACACCAAGGATGGATTTAGCTCTCTACACCTAAGGCCAAAATCAGTCTCTAGTATCAAGCTCTAGGATGAGAAAAAGAATGGTCTTATGGTTAAGGAAATGTACTGGTCTGTGAATTCGATCCTGGGCTCCAAAAGACCTTCCTGTATAATTTTCATCAAAGTATACAGTCCCTCTGTGTCTCAATTCCAGTTGACATAAAGTTTGTGTGTGTGTGGTTGAGAGGGATGGGTTAAATTTATGAATGTGAAGCATTCAAATATTATAGTGATCACTGCCATAGAAACAGGGCCCCCACATGGGCAGGAAGGGAACACTTTACTGGGGCCCAGAGGCCTTGGGGGGCCCAGCCCACTCTGCAACCCTTATTACGAGGAAAAAAAATGTCATGGCTCATGAGATTATATGTATGGGATGAGGGACTGTGGTGTGTGTGGGAGGGCGCCTGTATTACAAGTTTGTACTGGGCTTGATGAAGAGCCATTATGGTCTAATGGGCCTGGGTTGGAGTCAGGAATTCCTGAGTTTTAAAACTGGTTTTACATATGTTTCTTATGATCTTGAGCAAATCATCTCTCCTTACTGTGTCTCGCTTTTCCTATCTTTAAAATGGGAGTGATGATACCTACTTACCTACCGGGCATATATGAAAAATTACTTACTTAATGTTTGTTCAGTGATGGGAAATACTAAATTTCAAGAATGACAATGGTGGAGAAGCTGGCTCCATGGCCTCTATTACCCCGTTACTATTAGGGACCACGCCTTGCTACTTGTTATAGCTGCTTCAGTTGATGCTCTTTAGGTGTAGTTATTCAACTGCTTCAGTTCCCTCCAATTTACTTGAAAATAAGTACCTCAGTGGAAATGAATGAATATACGAAGGCATTTTACAAAGGTTTAATGAGGGAATGACATTAAAAGCTGTCTTTTAATTAGATACATCCATATTCTGTAATCTTTATACCGATCAATTTCTTAGGAAAAATTCCCATTCAAATCAATGGCTGTTTTGCCTGAGCAAGACTGCAGATCTTTTCCTAACTTTCTGGTCTTGCCTCCATTTTCTGATTGAAGGGTCTTAGGATGCTGAAGCAGTGTTGGCTGTAAGCAGCAGGTAGGTAGGGTCGTTGCTGATTGTGTAGAATGCTTCCTTTTCCAATGTGGCCCTTCCATCTCCTCCAATAAGAAAAGCTAGCTTTAGCAAAGAGGAGAGGAGAAAGGAGAGAACAGTGGATGGGAAGGGAGGGTACAAATTCTTCAGAAGCTTCAAAGTAGTTGCAAGGTGGGCTGTAACAGAAGCAGGGAGGTGGCAGAAACACTGGCAGCTTGGACAATCACTAAGGCATATATTCACAAAAGTGTTTAGGCATCGAAGTGCTACTTTTAGGCTCCACTGCGATTCACAAAACTCCTGCTAAACTCTGCAGGTGCCTAAACTAACGCAACGCCTACATTTCTGCAGTAAAAGTTCCCTACGGACCTATGTTTCTGCCTCTGAACATGCACACTTCTGTCTCGTTTTAGGCATCCAGACACCTATCTCCTTCCTTAGTCGCAGAGCACTTCATTAATTGGGGAAAGATAATATTCTTCTGTCTAACTCATGTGTGGGCCTGATCCGATAGGTGTCCTCAGAGGCTGCCTGCTGGATTGGGCCTCTCAGACGAGTTCACGCAAAACAGCTGGGGAGAGAAGGAGGATGAGGACCGCCCTTATAACTTTTAGCCCAGCAATGAGAGGAGACACCTGGTTCATGTACCCTCTCCATCTGATGAGGAGAAAAACAGGGATCTGTCACCTCTCATGTGAGTTCCCTAGCCAGTAGGCCAGTGGCTCCCACCCTTTCTGGCTCAAGGGCCACAAATATAATTTTTAAAACCCTGAAGGGCCACCAGTCTCCACCAGCAGCCTATCCCTGCACTGCAGCCAGAGAAAAGGAATTCAGTGAGGAGGATCTCCCATCCTCCTGGCTACAGCAGGGAAAATGTGCACTCCACCTGGGTCCCTAGACAGTGGCTCCCTTCTGCAGCCAGGGGGACAGGAGATCATTGCTCCCCTCCCTCTGGCTCCATCAGGGACCCCAGCACCTAGAGACCCATGTGGAGTGTTTTGCTGTGCTCCCTGCTACAGCCAGGGGGAGTGGAGCACTGACCTACCATCCCCTAGGCTGCAGCAATGCACTCTGCCTGGGTACTTAAGCAGCGGCTCTGTTTTGCAGCCAGAGGGAGGGGAGCCATGGGCCACTCTGAAAAACCCTAGGGGCCATAGGTTGGGAACCACTGCACCAGGCTATGGGATATTTTGATGTGGGACTCCTCACTCCTATCAAAGCTGTTCCAGCGTGGATAACCAATCAGAGTCATTTGTGCCAGAGAAAGCGAGAGAGAGAACATCTCTCACCTGGGCATTAAAGCACTCACCCAGGATGTGGGAGATCCAGCATCACTTTTTAATTATTTATCCAGAGTGCAACAGCTTCAACAGCACAGACTAAGGGATTCCCAACATCCAAATCTCCTGTAGCCCTATGGCCACGGCACTTATCTGAGAGTTGGCAGATCCCTGTTCAAATCTCAGCTGGTGGAGGGGCAGCTGGCACTGGGGTCTCCCACACTCCCAGGTGAGTGCCTTAACGGGGGGCTAAAAGTTCTGAGGTAGGTCCTCCCCTCATAGCCTCTTGCAAAAAATGCCTTAGGCACCTAAGCACAAAGAGGATTCCTGGCTGTGAATCATTAGCAGAGATAGGCACCCTCCTACAGCCCAGACTTAGGCCATGTTGACACTAAACAATTAGGAAGACCCAGTTACTTCACGCAGGGGTGTAAAAAATCCATGCCCCATGTGATGTAGTTAAGCGGACCTAACCCCCAGTGTAGTCAGCACTAGGTCAATGGAAGAATTTGTCTGTCAACCTACTTACTGCCTCCGGGGGAGATGGATTAACGGCAGTGATGGGAGAACCCCTCCTGTTGCTGTAGTCAGTGTAGCTGCGCTGCTGTAGCGGTTTAAGTGTAGACATAGCTTTAGGTGCCTGTCTCTGTGAGGTGCCTATCTCTGACTTTACTACACACCCTGATTATTGGCTTCTCTCATTGGCTAGCTGAGGTAGCTCACCACCTAGAGTGCTGGCTTTTGTGAATCACAGGTGCCTGCTTCTGCCCATTCATTGTATAGGGAGCCTAAGCGCCTAATTCAGGCTTTTATGAATCACTGTGTTGTTCCTGTTAGTTCCTAGGCAACTAAAAATTAGGTGATGAGCATACAATGCTTAAGTACCTTTGAGAATCTAGGCCTAAGACCCTTGTCAGACTGGTATAATTAAGAACCTTCCCCACAATTGGCTGGCACCATTACCTGCAGCCAGTATTTTTTTCTGGTGATAGCAATAACAGATTTCCCTGGCCTAATTCTGTCCTCTGCCTTGGCTCCACTGCTGCATGAGGAATGACTTGGGAGAGTGTATTTTAATGCATATGCGGTTACATTTTAAAAAAAGATCAATACCAAGCCATGATCTAGGCCCAGAAGACTAAACAGAGGGATTCTGAAATTCTCCCACTCTAACACCACTGCCGCTCCACCAGTATTGCAGTGATGGGAGTGCCAGCATAACTCGACGGCCAATGTTTTTTTCATTGTAATCTAGAGCTGTTCTGAGCAGGGTTGGACAAACAAGGTATGAAAATACCAGCCCTAGTCTACACTATTGAAAATGCCAGCCCTGATCTACACTAACGCTCCTGCCATTTGCTAGTTTTGGTAGCATTGTGAAGAGAAGGAGGGGGGACATAAAAGTTTTCAAAGTACTTAAAAGGTTGTTACAAGAAGGAGGGTGAAAAATTGTTCTCCTTAGCCTCTGAGGACAGGACAGGAAGCAATGCACTTTTGCAGCAAGGGTGGTTTAGGTTGGACATTAGCGAAAACTTCCTAAATGTCAGGGTAGTTGAGCACTGGAACACCTTGCCTAGGGAGGCTGCAGAATCTGTGTCACTGGAGGATTTTTAAGAACAGGTTAGACAATCACCTCTGTGGAATGATCTGGTTGTTACTCAGTCCTGGCTTGAGTGCAGGAGATGCACCTATTGAGGTCCCCTCCAGTCCTACACTTTTATGATGCTACTAGAACAAATGTGGGAGAATTTCAGAAAATTCTCAGATGCATCCTGTGCTGGTTATGCACTATTCTAATTTTAGAGGTACCTGTGGCAGCATTGGTGATGGATATTCTTGAAGGAAATCTGCATGGTGTGTGAGTTTACATGCCACTATGCAGAATATGCTGCCTGCCAAAGACTGTTAAATAGCAGTGATACTCTCCAAACACTGGGGGTTGGGGGGGGGAAAGGAAGTGGGAAGGGGAGAGGGAAGGAAATGAAAGCTTTGTGTGTGTTTGTTGATTTTAAACAAAATTATTACAATGTGTTTCAGTGGCCTGATTCTGAGAGTTACTGAACATCTACAGCACCCACTGAAGTGAACTGACACCCTTTTTGGGATTACTGTGCAGTGCTGTAGTGCCTACGGACCCCAGGCAAGGATCAAGGTCCCGTGGATTAGGCACTGTGCAGACATGCAGTAAAGAAGATAGTCCTTGCCCCAGAGAGCTTACAGTCTACATGACAGACTGGCGGATGTGTGCCCAGTGTTCTCAGATACAATATATTCCCGCTATTAGGCTTGTAGACCAGATCATGTTCCATTCCTTCCCCGCATCCCAATCAGCTGTGATAACTTTATTTAGAGGGGGTAACGGTTTGGGGGAGTCAGGGACTGTTGTTGATAGTGTAAACTGCCAATAAAAGAACATCCTTTGATCATCAAGGGTGTGGTTAATGAGAGGATTCATCATTCAGCCAATCAACAGAGTACACAAGGACATGCCCAGGGATAAAGATGCGGCAGGCAGTGAAGAATCGATATGGGGATTCTTTACATAGCTCTGCTGGCGCAGTTGAAATCCTGACTTGCATTGTCTTTGCCATGCAAATCATGGCCTTTCCTGTTGCAAAAAGTTGTGGTGGATCGGTTTTGTGATGTAGACAGCTGTTCACCTAGCTGAGCAGACTAAACTGAGATTGCAAGGTTTTTTAGAGTAGGAAAAGGATCATGCCTGCAGATATGCTTGAGACTTTCTGTGCACACTCATAACACTATATAAATAATGAGCAGCAAGTGTATGTTAGATGTGGCTGACCTGTAGCCTTTGGATCCACAGGCTGGCTTCCCAAGATTACAGGGGCTATGAGTGTGCTGTTGATCTGGGGTTTTGGTTCAGCTCATCATAGCTATAGAAGTCAGTTACAAAGTTCAGATTCAGATCCCAGGGTCCCAAAAGCTCTGGGCTGTTTGGATCCATAATTCGGGTTCCGGCCTATTATTTGTGTGTGTGATCAAAGTAGGATTTGAATGGCTGGATGGCATGCTAAGTAAACAGCTGCTATTTTAGTTGTGAACAAGTCTAAGTTCTTTTCTCTGTTACACAAGTAAAAGTCCCATTGAAATCAACGGGAGTTTCAGCTATGTCAATCAGAGCAGACTTTGGTCCCAGGTCTCTAATTAATGCTGTACATCTTAAATCTGTCAGTCAATAATTTTGAATCCACATTTTAAATAAGCATTCAAGAACCCTTAATGAGATTGATAATGTTATTAATTTTCAAGTACTCCATGATTCCTCTTCTCCTGATTAAAATAAAACTTAAACAGCCCCCCCTACCACACAAATCACATACCAAGAGAGAGGTAAAGAGAGAACTGAAAAGTACAAATGGACAGATGCTATATGTAGACTGAGAAAATGAGATTTCTGATTCAGGTCGGGTAGTGGGTTATTAATTCCCTCAAGTGGTTCTGCATGTGTCATAAACCATTAGTATTTCAGCTCAAGAGGTTCAGAAAGGTCAGCTGATCCCCAAAGATTACTGCCAGCGGTGGGTCTCTTGGATATTGGTTGTTAAATCTTGTATATTACCACTCCCTGAAAAGAAAAAGAAGCAAGGAAGTCAAGGCTAAAAATAAATATATCGAGAATACATGACAGTAAGCATAAAAATGTTGATATCAGTGAAACATATTACCATATTTTTCCTTATGGAAAAATATATGCAGAGAAATTTGGTATTTCAATCCAACAGTCTGCTACATTTCCATGAATCCCAATGCCACATTAGATATGCCAACAGCCTCTCTGATGTTATGCTGGCTCAATTTTATGTCAAATACTTTCACTACAGTTTTAGTGCTCTGCTTATTCACGCAATCATGCCTCTTTCATTGATATGGGGCTGGAAAATGAGAATGGAAAAAAAAAAAAGGCTGAGCTGTGCCAGAGGATAAAAAAACCCAATTGGTTTTGTATTCCGGTTGGGGTGACCAGATAGCAAGTGTGAAAAACACTTTTTTTTTCGGGGAAGGGGTATAGTTGTGTCTATAAGATAAAGCCCCTAATACTGGAATGTCTGATAACCCTGATAATTCAGGTGGAGTTCAACAGGCTCTGTTCAGTGAAGAACATTATACAGCCTTTCAGCGTGAGACCACACAATATGTCTCTTGCTTGTTGGAGCTACTCAGAAATCCATCCCTCTTCCACAGAGGCCTTACCTCACCCTTCAGTCATCTGTATTATTCCCTCTAATTCCTGCACAAGTTCTAACCACAGGGCTGCTTGGTAATTTTCTAAAATGGAAAGTTCCACAGCTGGACTTTAAATGTCCCTGCAGCAACGTTTTCACACGTGGAAGCTTTGAGATAAAATAATAATACTAATAATGATGAGTTTCTCAGGACCAATGATAGTCTGTCTTTTATATTCTAACCGCTGTAATTTGTCTTCGCTGCTGTGAATAGGAGGGGTATAGCCAAAGGCAAGAGTGAAAAGTGAGAGAAAATTCTGGTCCTTAACTCCCACTTAGATGCTTAACTGTATCCCAAATGCATGGACAGAATGGTTTGAAGTTTTATTAAATAGATCTCATAATTAGTACACACCATATTTCATTTACAGCACCTTCAATCTGTCCAACAAAATCAAATTAATCTTCAGAGACCACGTGCTTACTGATTTGTTTGTCTATATGGTAAACAGGTTAGGCTTGTGTCTGGAGAACTTCCTGCTGTATGATTGCCTTCTGTGAAGGTCTTTGATGCAGTAGCAGAAGATTAACATTATGTTGCGTGTAACTCAGCAGTATGGTGAAACCTTGTTAACTCACACTTTGCTAAGGCACACAACCCACAGTCTGCTCACCGTAATCAGCAGTCTTTCCAGAGATTTAATAGGTGACTGCTGTGGTAAGGTCTCATTTATTTGGATTTTATGTCTTTTATAAAGTATACTAAGAACATTTACTGATATACAATCAAGTATTATCATAAATAACTATGATTTTAGAATCTGTCTCTAAATACCCATGTTAAGTGAACTTGTCATATGTAGTTAAGTTGCTTTTTAGTTCATCCTCATTTATACCTCTAATTATTTTAATAATGTTTTGTTTATTTCTGAATAGTATGCAATACCAATGAGGGTATGCAATGGAACCCATGTTATTTATAGTTGCAAATTGTGACATTTCTTTGTTTGCATATAGGCACAATATCACCTATGGGGGGACGGGGGGTAAAAAGACAAAGGGTAGACCTGAAAAAAGGATAAGGTATTTTGCGCTGATCCAGCAAACCACCTAATACGTGCTTAACTTTAACTACAGTTAAAGAAGTTCCTTTGACTTCAATAGAATTACTCATGCATGTAAAAACACTCCAGTTTTTAAAGAAGCACTTAATTTTTCACGGAAAGCAAAAAAAAAAAAAAAAAAAGAAATTGAAAATGGGAATGTTTGGGGAAAAAATTAAATTTCGGATAAAGGCCATTTTCTATGAAAAAATTTCAGTTAAAAATCCAGCTCTATTTACAACCCTGGCTTTAGACTTGAAATCACTCTAGATTTGTGTAATACAAATATGCTTTCTTCCATCAGAGGAAAAGAGTTTTTTATAATAAGAGATATTTTACAGATTTGCTTATCCCTTTCCCTGCTTGTCCTTTCCACAAGCTTTACTTTTGTACACATCCTACATGAATCTGAATAGGGAAGAAACTACTATGTCAGAGAAATGGACTACCTATCTATGTAGGTTTTCATATGCCCTCATCAGTATAGTATCTACACATCTGTGGTTTGGGTGTAGCAGAGCTAATCTTGACACTAACTACAGGATAGCTTGGTTCTACTTCCGTCATTGGTCAGAAATAAAAATTTGTTTAGTGGTCTCATCCTAGTCCCTGTTCCAAGAACAGCATGCAGTTAATAGTCTCACCACATTAAAAGTGAAAGAGTTCACAGCATCTGGCTTCACTTTGGTTGGGTCTTGCTGTGGCTATTAGTCCCTTGCTTATTGTAATTCCCAAATTTCAATTTATTGTGCTGTCTGTGGGTGGGTATAATGAGTATGTAAGAAACACTGGAAAAAAGCTATCTGTACTAACTACTGTGTTATGTATGACTGCCAGGTTATACATTTGAATTAAACTGCTTTGGATTATACATACAGCCTAAGGTTCTTTTTGGAAGCATTAAGACAACTTTTTTCATTTTTATTTTTGAATTTCTTAAAGTAACAGGGGCCCACAGGAGTTGCATGGGTATAAATGAGGACAGAATTTGATCCACACTGGCAGGGAA
The DNA here is from genome assembly GCA_007922155.1 of Mesoclemmys tuberculata. Taxonomy (NCBI): domain Eukaryota; kingdom Metazoa; phylum Chordata; order Testudines; family Chelidae; genus Mesoclemmys; species Mesoclemmys tuberculata. The sequence continues at coordinate 15,265,698 of ML675629.1, read as the reverse complement.
TTTGTGAATGAATTGTAACAATCAGACTCTTATTTTGCGGTGACCCATAACAGATGATTCAATGAAAGGAAGTAATTAAAACCTTAATGAAGAGAGCCTGTTGTCTTATTGTGGTGCACATATAACGCCCATCAATGCTAATGGGAAAAAAGCCCTAAATAATAAAGATGGTCTTTAGTTTAGCAATAGTGGAATATTAAACTGGAGATAAACAAATATAGCAAATTAGGTAATGAAACTAATAATCCAATGCACGTTCCGGGAGGAAATAGTGTGATATGGGCAAACGTGAGTGGCAACTTGCAAAGAAAGATTTGAAAGGCATTTAAAGAAGCACTGGTCAAAAAATTTCCAACAGAAACACTTTTCCATTGCAAAATGCTGATTAGAGGGAATTGAAATGTTCTGCATAAACAGGTCAATGTATTAAAACTTTTTATAGAAATCAGGCAGCTAGTCTGCCTGCCTTTCCGCCAGTCCAGGTTCCTCTGGCTTCCCAAGCAGCTGCCCAGGAAATTGGGTAGCTATCTCTCTGGTGAGTTGGGCAGTCCAGGGAGGCAGCTGCTCCTATCTCCTTAGACAGCTGCCTCCTGGCACTCTCTGACTCCCCCAAGCAGACAGCTTCCTGGGAAGTTGAGTAACAAGACAAAAAAAACAACACATTGGTTGTCTCAAAACAGAATTTTTCCTTCCGCAAAATGTTTCAATTTTTCTTAGTTTTCATCCCAATTCATAGAATCATAAAAGATTAAGGTGGAAGGAACCTCAGCAGGTCATCTAGTCTAACCCTCTGCTTAAAACAGGACCAACCCCAATCAAACTGTTCCAGCCAGGATTTGTCAAGCCTCACCTTAAAAACCTTTAAGGATGGAGACTCCACCACCTCCCTAGGTAACCCATTCCAGTGCTTCACCTTCTTCCTAGGGAAAAGGTTTTTCCTAATATCCAACCTAGAGCTCCCCCACTGCAACTTGAGACCATTGCTCCTAGTTCTGTCATCTACTGCCATTGAGAACAGCCTACCTCCATCCTCCCTGGCAGCTTCCTCCCAGCCCCAAAATCTAAATTTTCCATAGGAGATAAATTCCATTTTCTGGCCTGGTCTGCTAATAACAAAAAAAGTCCCTAGTGATCCCAGTCCCTAGTGATGATAAAAGATGTTCAGTGAAGGAAATGCAAATTTGTTTATGAAACTGGTAAAAAAAATTGTATTTTAATGCAATATGTCCATCAATAGACTAGGAGGTGACAATGAATAGGTATTGATAATAATAGTGTAATTGAAGACTAAAAGGGAGGCAATTATGTTAGCAGCTACTATTGCAGTATTTTTGGAGTAGAAGCTAAAACTCCAAAGAGAAAATTACAAGAGGAGATGAAAACATTAAATTTTGGAAAGGCAAATAATAATGGGGAACTGATCTTATAATTTACTGTATACAGTTGGATCCCACAGAAGGACACAGGAGATCACATAGGCTAAGAAAAATCAATCAGCATGATATCCTGGGGGATAGGCACAGAGGAGAAATCAAAGGGACGTGCAAGGAAAAGATATTTTACGGATATTCGGTTTATCTGGTATGTAACTCTGTGATTACTACAGCTGGCTGGAAGACAGGACAATTTGCTGACAAGCTCTAGTGATTACCCCTGGGTTTTCTTTTTGGTTATGTGGGCTAAGATTGTGGCTGGCTTGGATCACTGTGACTGATTTTTCCATTGCCAGGGGCCAGTGCTCGGGGTTTTGCTTGCGGAATCCAGCCAATGAATCAAGCCCAGTATATCTGAAGTGTATTTAAGAGTGGTTAACTCTGACTTTTTTTTCTTTCTATCCAATCCTGGAATTATTTTTTCTCTTCTTCTTTCATCCTGTTTGTCTGAAGAAGGAAATTCTCTTCTCTTCAGTACACAGATATAAATGCTATTAGAAAATTTTCCATTAATTTTTTTTCACATGGAAGATTTTTGACTAAATGAATTATAGATGAGAAAAATGTCTGCTTTCCTCAAATTTTCAAAAAACTTTTTGCAAGAAAGCTGATATCTCAACCCTGAGCATTTTTCTGCCAAAGACAAAAATATTTTGACTTTGGTTTTGTTTTTTTTTTATGATGTAACATTTCTGTCAAGTGCTGTCAGCAGAAAAAAAAGGATCAGATTCCATTATTTAGGAGTTCCTTCTGAAAATTTAACAAATAGCATTGGCTCAATCCCTCACCCAGAAATCTTGGAAACCTAAACTATTTCCCCTGGCAGGCCTGGATAGACAGTACTTTCCCTGCATAAGCAGTGAGTTTGTTCTACAAAACAATTTTATTGGGGGGCAAAAAAGGGGCACAAATTACTGGGAAAGCCAGTAATAATTAATCGTGTGTGTGTGTGTGTGTGTGTGTGTGTGTGTGTAAGTAAAGACACCCACACCCCAGGGCATCCTCCTTGAAATAGTCTTAAATACAGTATTCCATCAGAGTTGTGTCAAATAAGACAATAAGTTCCTGTAATAGCCATTTCCTTTCTCCCACTTCTTCTGTTCCCTTCCCCCACCCGCCCACTGTCCACTAGCCAGTGGTTGATGGAGTTCAGGTACATCCATGTCCAGCCCTTAAAGGCAGGGGTGCCATTTCAGGGTGTTTTTGTTTTTTTTTTGAGGGGAGGGGAACTTTAACCATGATTCCAGAGACTACTTAAGTATCTGAAAACTCTTGGGTTTTTTGCAGGTAATAACTTAGAAATTAGCTGACAGGAGCACTGTACGTAATACATATATAAAGAAAGAAAAAATACAAAAAACAAACAAACACCAATTAAAGCCATATTTTAAGTTTATTTGTCAATTTGGAACAATCAGGAGATAATACAGCAAAATATTCCCAAAATCTTGAAGTATCAGTTTGGACCCTTACCACAGATATCAGAAACTCAAGTTAGATATTTTGTACACTATCTTTAGTAGAGATGAAGAAAATTGGCTTAAAATCCGCTTACCCCTGCAGTTGTTGTTTAAATGTCTTATGTTCCAAATTGTGAAAAGGAGAAAGAGATTATTAATTTCTTCCAAGACAGTTTAAAGGTAATTAAATTATTGAAAAACAAAAACAAATAGCACTCCAAATATGAGCTAAAACAGTGGATAATGCTGAGGTCTCATCTTGGGAAAATTGCCAATGGCCTTATGGCTATCCAGGTGTTTTGAATCTTCACGTTCACAGGCTAAAATTACCAAGTTACTTAAGCGCCCATCTCCCATTCTGGATCTTAAGTAGCCTTTACTCTTTTGAGCACAGAGAAGTACCTCTCATTTGATGATGTGGAAACTAGAAGGCTCATCACAATGCCAACAATAGATAGCAAAGACTGGTCTTGGTAAGTCATTGAGAACATTCCAGACACTCCTGAATGCATCCTAGGAACTTCCCATTCTTGGTCTTTTTAACCCAATATTAGAAGTATCAGTGCATAATAGAATTGGTTCATCAAAATCATGTTTAACTAAGACAGTTTGTTTCTATGTAAAGTCCCTTATGGAAGTAGCAATATTATTTAATCCTTTTACAAACCCATGGTAATATTTGGATAGACTAATAGTGGATTGGATCTACTCTCGCAGCATAATCTCTGAATGTCTTATCTGATCTTGCTAGGAGCTAATGAAAATAGCTATTTTACTCATACAGGCTCTGGCAAATGTTTGTAACCCGTGTAACGTCAAGTTAATGTGGGTATTAATGTTCTCCATAGTGAAGGTATTTTGGCATGTACCATGAAAGCAATGTGGTAGTGTGCCTCAGTTTTCCTTTTCCTACAGCAAATGAGGTCTGTAATGTCTTTTCTGCTGTGAAAAGTTCTAAGATTGTCTATAGGCACTGGCTGTGAAATATCAATATAAGGACTTTTAACATGAAGTGTGTTCTCATGTAATGAAATGCATAATCATAAGGGTTTCTATCACATTGTGTGTTCTCATATCTCACTCCTAAAATGATTAGGGGGCTGGAGCACATGATTTATGAGGGGAGGCTGAGGGAATGAGGCTTGATTAATCTGCAGAAGAGAAGAGTAAGGGAGGATTTGGTAGCAGCCTTTAACTACATAAAGAGGGTTCCAGTGAGGATGGAACTAGGCTGTTCTCAGTTGTGGCAGATGACAGAACAAGGAGCAATGGTCTCAAGTTGCAGTGGGGGAAGTCGAGGTTGGACATTAGGAAAATGTTTTTCACTAGGAGGGTGGTGAAGCACTGGAATGGGTTACCCAGGGAGGTGGTGGAATTCTTAGAGGTTTTTAAGGTTTTTAAGATGGTGCTTGACAAAGCTCTGGCTGGGATGATTTAGGTGAGGTTGGTCCTACTTTGAGCAGGGGGATGAACTATATGACCTCCCGAGGTCCCTTCCAGGCCTAGTATTCTATGATTCCTAATGTGTTCATGGGTTTTTCCAAAAGACCATACACATTGAACACATTTACAGTTCTTGATATTGCCAACAAATTAGTCACACGAGTTAACATTAGCATTGATATTAACATCAAATCCACTGCAAGTGTATGTTTACAAGCATTTTTGTCATGTCACGCTTTCTGTTCAGATAATCTGTCTCTGAGGTCAGTTACTTCAATACTCTTGGGGTTTGGTATTTTAGAGTTAATCTGTGGCTTTTCTTTGCAGGATTAAGTTTTTTCCTTTCCTGGAGGGATGAAATCTGAGCTCTCCTGTTTAATAGAATCTATTGGTTGGCCAGGTATGTCCTCTGTGGTAACAGCTATGGGAAATTGCCCGCTCCCCCTGCCTCCCTTTCAGGTAATTTGCATTAACACAGACACTGGCTTGTTTACTAGTTTTGAAATACTCAACTGTTACCCATTCCAAGGCTGGCCTCTGTCTTAAAGAGAGACCATCCATTTTCACTAGTATATTAGAACGGGGGTTCTCATGCCCTTCCATTACTAACCTCTGCTTCTACATGGAATTAGATGTTGAGTCTGCTAAGAGAATACAAGACACATTCAAAGTGTCTAGGGACAAGAGTTTGCCTGCCACGCCCCCCTGTATTCTCAAGAGGTTAATTGCACAACTGTTCTGCTCTGCATATTCAGTTACCCAGTCTTCCATCTGAACCCAAGACATAGACTGTTCACTTAAAGAATCAGCATGGAGACATCCACGTTCCAACCACATTGTCTCCTCAATAGGCTGGTTGAGCACAGCCGCTTGGCTATAGGGCTCTTCAAACTCCCTAACAATTTTCACTCCATTTGAAACCCCCTCTAAGCTATCCACACTGGATCGTTTTAAAGCAAGGTCAGTGGAGTCATACACATCTGAAAGACTGTGGCAGTTAGGAGCTGGAACAAGTCTCTCAACAATTAAATTGTTGCTTTCTACAGATAGTGATTCACTCCGAGGTGACTCAGTCAAATAACCTTCACACCCCTCACTTGCATCGAACTGTTTGCAAAACCTACCATGAGTTTTTTACCCTCTTCTAGACCCTTTCTAAACAACAATTCATCTTGCATACAAAATCTGCCTCTGCCTTCCGCAGTGACACTTGATTATGAGCATCAACGCTGGCCTTGTCCAATGAAACATCATTTTGCTGCACCACAACAAATTTCTCCTGTGTTTCATTCAACTTCTGCCACCTCAGACAAATTCTTAACTGGCCTAATGGGACTAAATGGCAGACAAAATGGCCACACTGGGGTACTGCCATTCACTAAAAAATTAGACAGTTGGGGAAAAAATGGAAAAGTTTTAAGTGTAATTTAAACAATATTTGTGGCCTGACACCACATGCTTGTTTCTTCACAGCACGAAAAGATTCCAGGGGGTCATTCTCCAGTGCTGCTCTTGCAGCATGAAACTTTCAAAGATGGGCTGTCTGTGGGGATAATTATCCCTGAATGTGCCTGTGGCAGCAGCCCCCTTCTCTGCCTTAATAGCCCTGTGTCAACTGGTGTCACCAAGGCCCTTCTCCTGCCTTTTTAACATGTCAACATGTGAAGGCAAAGTGCAGACCATGATGAAATCTGCAGCAAGCATCTTCCAACAAGCACAAGCTTGAGTTTTCATCCTTCCTCCCACCAGCTGAGCATGTTTGTTTCAGGAATGAAAAAATGCTGCAGGGGCTTCCAGCTCTCCTATTGGCGCTGTCACATTCACCTCTTCATTCCTATTGGCTGAGCAACGTATAGGCCAGTGAGGGGGAGGAGGGAGAAAGGAGCAAGTGGCGTCACTCCTAGCTGGTGGGGGAGTGGGGAGAGTTGGTCCTGCTTTGACCAGGGGGTTGGTCTAGATGACCTCCTGAGGTTCCTTCCAACCCTAATCTTCTATGGTTCTATGAAAGTAGCAAGCAGCATTGCTCCCAGATGCTCCCCAATGCTGGGGGGCGATCTTGGGCAGAGGCCTCCCTGTCTCCCCTAAATGGTGCCCCTGACTAAAGGAAGTGCTACCTTCTCTGCTCCAGGGACTCAATCACCTAACTCAGGTGTAGCGATTACAACTTTATTTATTGCTGGGTAGGGGGTGCCCTCACCAGAGTCACTCAGTTATGCTGCTGCCCTCTGCGGCTTCAAAAGCCACATCAGAATTGTATTCAGTCACAGAGCCATCTCTTCATTGTCTCCCACCTCTGTGCTACCTCTTCACAAAACCCTAAGAGAAGAATCAGTGACACATAGGATCCTGGGCTGCACTCCCACCAGAAGATTGGGAGAAAGTAGCTCCTATCTCTGGCTTTGTCCATGCTCTGCTACCTAACTTTTCCAGACTGTAGTTTTGGTCATGGTAACCCCACATCGCAGGCATACATGGTGTAGTTCTCTTGTCCTTTCATTACTCAACAGGGTAATTACATTTTATTACTCCGACACTTAAAACTTAACTGGATTTTGATCAAAATGCCCCAATCTGTCCCATAACATAAATGTAAATGAGACCTGGCCAATTCAGTCACTTCCCATTGCCTATGTACAGATGCTGGCAGAGAGTTCCCTCCCCTGTGGAACTTCTGTCCACCTGGAATTCTAAAACAACTCTGGATTGCTCTTTGCCTGTTCACTAACAGGAGTATTCTCTTAGGTCTTGAGGCCTTAGGGCTTACAAATGAAAAGTCAGAATTCTCTGTAGGATGAAAAACTCATTTCCTATCAAGCTCTAAAAGCTATGCATTTTTAGGGGCTATTCACCATAAATATACTTTTCTGCATCTCCAAATAGCAGATGATCAAATAAAGAAATTATTCCTGGTCTGTTGTGATTCCTCAGCTTCAGCTTGCTGTTACACATTTGTGGCATGTTAGCAATGCTATTCTGATAAAGAAAATAAATAGCGATCATAGCTACTTATACAGTAATCCCCTGTTAGTGCTGATACATTCTAATAAAGAGGCTTTTGGAGAGCTTTTATATTCCATTTTTGGGTTGTACAATTCTATATTATTCTATCTTCCTCTCTGTGTAAAACATAAAGTCCTTAAAACAGATGGTATAAGGAACAGAGTAAAAATATTGTGTATTTCAGCCTGAACCACAGCTGCTATTGAACTATAACTATTTACACTGCAGGACATTCTCTTTTGGTAGCCAGGATGTTATATTAGTTTTCATTGGAGTTGAGATTAAAATTATGGTTGTGTCATTATCCACAGTTGCTTGCACACACATGGTCACAAGTCAGCCACATCATGTGATAGGACCAGACTTCATGATGATCACCTGTTCCAAAAGCTCATGTGTAGTCTGTAATTCTACTCCACTCAGGCTCTCTAATGAATATATCACCATGTTAAAAGCAGGTACCACCATTGGAAACTGACACCATTCCAAACTGATGAAAACTTGAGCAGGTTTGATGTATTCCATCCATTAGAGGACAAAACTAAATATACACATAAGCCAATTTATTATGTATTTGACAACCACCATCTTAGCTGACACCAGGGACTGGAACGAGGAGCTTCAGAGCTGATACCATGAGACACTTACTGCTTGGACTAAAGAGTCAGGTTCTTTAGCTAGGTTCTGGAACAGACTCTTGTCCTCCATAGATCCAACACAGAGGGGGAGATGTAATGCATATACTGATCAGTGGGTTACATGCTTCCTGAGGTCTTCAGGAAGCTCATTCACAAGCCCCACAACTGTTCGAATCTTTGGCAAGGACCTCCTTATGTAATGACTGCCATCTTTGCTGACACCAGGAGTTAAACATGGAGCCTCCAGAGATAAATGTCTGAGTGGCTACAGCTTGAGCTAAAGATCCAGCCTCTCAAGCCAAGAATGGTAATGCACTGCAGTTGGTTTCAAGTAATTTCTCCAAGCAAAGGCTGAGTTCATCTTGAAATATTGGTGGTCTGCTTCTTGTCTCCAGAGTAACTCAATTGACTCCACTGGAACGACACCTGATTCTCACCAGCATAAGATTGAAGAGAATCAAGCCATCCATGTTCACTGGAACAGCTGGGTGCAAGAGTACTCACAAGCACTTAGCATTGTAAGGGTGCTAGAATTTAGTTCTTTCACTACCCAAAATGAGCAATGTTAATATATTAATATTGTTTAATAATATATTAATATAAAATATATTAAAATAATATATTTTAAACTTAGACCCTCACAGAAGACTGCTAATGCATTAAGCCCAGTGCATTACCTGGCCTCATGGAACAAAAAGACAAAGATGGTTCTCCTGTTTTCTTTCTCTTTCTTGACTTCCTCTTTGTCACAAGATATTAGAATCATAGAATCAAAGAAGATTAGGGTTTGAAGGGATCTCAGGAGGTCATCTAGTCCAACCCCCTGTTCAAAGGACCAACCCCAACTAAATCATTCCAGCCAGGGTTTGTCAAGCTACACCTTAAAAACCTATAAGGATGGAGTTTCCACTACCTCCCTAGGTAACCCATTCCAGTGCTTCACCACCCTCCTAGTGAAAAAGCTTTTCCTTTCTTCTTTGCTACAATATTCAACTAGGAGGGCCAGATACTAGCTTCATCAGAAGCCTGTATTGCAGTTTAGTGCAGCAAGATGCCCTGAAATCTCTACATCCAGTTATAAACACTCATGATAGAAACAGTTCTTAAATTTTATGATATGGCTGCCATTCACTGTTCCCAGAGAGTCTTGCTGGAAGGTTACAACATAACACCCACTTTATTTATTAGAATTCAGAACAACACCAATAAAAATCCATAGAAACAGAGAGAGACAGACAGAGAGAAAACAGTGTGCTCCTGAGGGTAGCAAGGGCCAATGCTTGCTTGCTTTAAGACAGCTCTTTCCTGACCAGCTTTGTATAGAACTTGTAGCCTGAAAGCAGGACCAGGAACCCCCTCTACTCTTATAGTGATAGCGTGCAATTCCAACGCAGTCCTGAATACACGACAATCATCACTTAGGATGAAAGAGCAGAACAAAGGTTTTCCAAGGGATTCATGTTGCACCCAGTCAAGAACATCAGAAAAGTTTAATGTTATTAATCTACGTACAGCTCAGCAAAGGGTTGCCATATTCTTTCCTAATCACATAGGTTCTTTACGTAAAAAAACAAAACAAAACAAAAAAACCCCTCAAAGTCTGCCAGCATAGGAGTGTTAGTTCAGTGAGTTAACTGAATCTCTGAACCATCTGAATTTTGCCAACTGCAGGTTGCCTCTTTAATCACAGTACAAAACCTGACAGTTTTCCATGCGCACTTTTATACTGAGATATTCCTATTAATTATGATTTTTATGTCAGTTTCAAGCAGTGGTGACATTTTACACTCACTTGCCCTCCCACTGACTATGGAAAGAGCTTTGCTCCTTGTTCTGCTACAATATGCTCCACCTTAAATCTTTAAAATATTTTCTGAGTTATCCCCTATATTGGCTTTAATGTAATGGAGGCAGAAAAGTATTATGGACAATGTGAGCTGTGTTCTAACCCATGTTTCATTTGAGGGCAGATGAGAATGAAATGTAAGTATCACAATAAATTAAAGCAGAAGAATGTAGTGTTTTTAGATAGCTCTAACTCACTTACAAGAGTAAGTTTGGTGCTGAATTTCTCTCTCTTTATGGGGGTTGATTTGTATGTGCAGAAGGATCCATTTGCCAGCATAATGGAGACTGGTTCAGAAGGAGTGATACAGAGAACATGAGACTATATTTACGTTTAGATGATGCTGGTAAGCTTTAATTACAGTTTTTCTCTGTGCATTTGTGAATTCTGCAAGCAGAGGAAGCAGCCTGTAATCATTTGCTTACCCAAACTCTGCATTCAACCTTGCTTTTTCTTTTCTCAGCTATTTGTGCATTACACTTTTCCTCTGTTATTTCATGTTTCAAGCAAGTCTTTGTTACAAATATGCTGTACGTTCAGGAAAGCATTATTCTAAGATGACCCTTGTGGTTTACAGAATGTCTAGACATATTTCCTAACCAGAGGCAACATGACCAAACACAGTTTATATATATATATATATATTCATATTTATATTCATATTCATATTCATATTCATCCATAAATCTCAGGGTGTTACAATAAAGAGCAATTATCACTATCTCTTATTTACAGATGGAGAAGGAGGCTTAGCAAATCAGTTACTTGTTCAAGGTCATGCAGTAGCTCAGTTACAAAGCTGGGTATAAAGCACAGGATCTATCCACTATACCGTACTGTCTAGCTTTGGGATATATGTATTTCCATGAGAAATGCCCCCACAATTAAAACTGGATGCTCCAGAGATAAATGTTATGTGAGGCCACTCAAGCCAGGTTCCCTGATCATATGTGATCAGTGAGCTAGCTGAGTGAGTAGAAAGTGGAAAAAGACCTATCTGTTGTGAGATGAGAGAAGAGACTCAGATAAAGCAGGAAATGTCATGAGTGAGGTCGAATAATAGTATGGCTGCCAGCAACCATAAAAAGACAGATGAGTCATAGATTTCTGTTAAGAGACCAAGGGAACCAGAAGAGATGATATAGTCTTGACCTTTCATTTTGTGCCCCTCACATGCATGCCTAAGACTTTCCTTCCCTGCTGACCCTTAACTGCTAACTGAACTACTACTTTAGAGGACTTTGCAAAGCAAAATCTGCTTAACTTTTAAATCAACATTTCTACACTGTTTTGAGATTATCTTAAACCTCAGCCTGCTGCAGACTGATGTAAAGTGAAGTGGACAAATTGAAAAACCCTTATTGCAAATATTTCTGGAAGAGAATCAAATCTCATTGTCTTTTCAGATCAACAGACTTGCTATTAATGTCAGTGCAGATTAATTGGGTCAGACGTTGATTTGAGAGTTTGATTGTCTGGGGATGACAAGGGAGTTTTCAAGTTAATTAATTTAGAAAAGTTATTAATGCTAATTATTAAGAACTGGAGTCACCTTTTCTGAAATAATCTTAGCTGATGAAATAAAATGCTTTGACGTGGTTGCAATTCACTGACTGTAAATTGTTCAAGTTCAGATACTACTTTAGGAAAATTTTGATCTACCAAATGTATGGAGAACCCAAGAAATATGAATACTTTTCAATTTGTATAATGGAATAAACGCACACCTAGAGAGTAATTGAGTTGTATAACAACTATATTTTTTATTCAGAGAATTGAATATGGATGCAATCATTAAAAATAAGAACTGTTCATGGAAACAAATATTGTAAAAAATCATATTCTTTGCTATACCTAAAAAGAAGGGATGGTATGTAACTTGGGAATTAGAGGTAGGTTAGAGATTGGTTAAAGAGCCACGTGCCTAGTAATATTCAGATTTCACAAATATCCTTGTCTTATAGCCTGTAACAATAATGCTAAGGTTGGTAATTATCCTATGGCATTACTTGGTGCTGATATTTTACCACTTGTAGGCAACAGTTACAACTGGATGCAGCATAATTTCTGACAAGATGCTCTGAATAGCTCCCTCAAATCCAAGCTTCAGTTGTGTGACTCACAGAATATATTACAATCCAATTAATATGCAAAAATCATTTAGTGGTGCTGCAAAGTGGAATAAAAGGAGACTGGGCGAAGCCATTAGTGGATGTCAACATACCTACAAGTGAACAAATCTGATCTATTATAAAGAAGACCATCATACCAACTGTGACAGGGCAGGACCTTGTGCCTGTCTCTCTTCAAGCAACAGGCTGCTTGGAAAGCTGCTGGCCAAACACCTTGTAGTTTATTTCACTGTGTTCTCTCTACCACCTATGCAAACTCATGAAGCTCTGTATTTACAATATCATACAATCCTTAGCTCACTCAGCCAAAGAGTGGAAAGACAGCAGATATAATCCCCCTCAGAGAGCTCTCCTGGCTCTGACTCCGAAAAACCTGTCAACCTCTCTCTTCCTCATGATCAGTTACTTCCTGTGCCTTTTCTACCAATTGAGTAATGGGATAATTAGCCTTTTGGGTCCTTCTCATCTCCTTCCAATCCACCAGTTAGGTACAGCTCTTCCTAATCAGGTCTAATCCAGAGCAACTACTTGTAGTTCAGTGACCAGAATGCTGCATCAGGTGCTGCTCCTAGCACACTGTTACACCCGTGCTCATGCTGTCATGGAAAAGGGACTTTTTGAATGAGATATGTCGCTGGAAGGAGTATTCAATCTATCTATAAATCTATTTTGTCTGGCACCTATAAACTACAAACTATAAAAATTTTACCAACCTCTGAATGGATGGTATGCTAGTCAGACAAATAGCCATGAATAAAGTCAGCCAAGAACCCATGTATCCGAGTGTTAAAGCTAACCTTTTCCAAAACATCTATTGATTTGGATTTCCACAGTTAGGATCTGATCCAATACACACTGGTAGAAATGGAAAGACTCCCAATGGGTAGTTATTGATGCCCTTAATGAGTGTCCAGCACAAGAGACCTTAGTCATTTTGCGCTGGGCAGCTGAAAACAGAGGCACCCAAAATTAGTAGACACTTTTTTGAAAATGTTGCCCTAGATGTGTTACTTGAGGCATGATTCTCAGCCTGGGACATCCATTGTGCTGCCTGCACATTTGTTGTAATGAATGACCCAGCTGCTTCTAGATAGCTATCCCAAATATTTGCTCCTGGGGAGTTTCACTGAAGATTTTCATAACATCTGAGTTTGGAAGTGCATGGAGAACAATGTCTTATTGTAGGATCCCATCTGGCACCTGGATCCATGGTATGACTTCAGTTTGTACCTTCTCCTCAATTGCACTGGCAGTGGAACTATTTTTGCTAGTAAAAATCACCACTCTTGAGAGTGCTTGGTGGAAAATGAAATGGTGTCTTAGCATCCTGCAAGACTGGACAGTGGTTAATTTCTTAAATGCCCCGTGGAAGCATATTCTACAATTCCATACGCATCCTAAATTGCAGCAGTAAGCCCCTCCTCTGTGCCATGTGAGCCCCTTTGGAGAGATCATATGCTCACAGCCTTGGTACGAGGGAGGGTTAGGAGGACCACAGAGCCAGCATGTGGCCAGAGACCTATGATACATGGTCCCAACGTCATTGCCTATGGATTTTGGGCATTGCAAGGAGATTGAGATCTTCACTCCTGCCTGTTCCAAGCTGTCCTTGGCTAATAAGGGGAGTACACAGTGGATTTTTTTATACTAAAAGCTCCCCTTTGTTGTTTTTAAGTGGCAAAAGAAGAATTATTCTGACATACCAACCCTGCTTCACTGCAGCAGGCCTTCTGGTGCAGAACTACTGTAATGTCTCTAAAAGTCCTGCTCCATTGGGACTCTCCGGGCAGTAACCATTTGGCCAAAGTAGTCTCCATGGAATAGTTCCAGAGCCATTCCAGGACCTGCCCCAGTATCATTTCTCCTGCCCCTGTGTATTTTTCCAGCTCCCAGCACAGCTACCCAAGCCAGACTTTGTTTAAGGGGTTGGCCTTGACTGAGCAGTAATGTAATATCTCTCCCCCCCTACCGAGACCTCATTTTAATAAACTTCTCCCCAAGATCTTTTGTGACTCTTGAAAGCATTATGAAATGTTTCTGAAGGAAAATACCACTGTCTGTGACAGGTTCCCCCAGGGTCCAACCTGGAAAGAATGGAACCTCTGGGCTCCCTTAACTCCTCATCCTGGGCTGTCCATCTCAATGCCATGCTATTAAGAAGCAGAAAAACCCTCCAAGCACTGTTGCAACTTAGCCCAATGGCCTGGGGAGCACCACAACCAGCTAGATTGCATAAATGTTTACCTGGGTTGCCCTTCACACTGTGATGTTGTTAGCAAGCTACACACCTCTATCAGGCATGGACTCACGCAGACATCCACAGGTGGGGACTCACCCAACAGTTTCCTGCCCCTCAAGAATCAACAATAGAGAGGCATTAGATAACTCCTCCCAGCTTTCCAGCACTGTGCCCTAGAACTGAACCATCTTGCACTGGTCAAAAACCTGGCCAATGTCAATTCATTACCCAGTCTGTCCCTCCCTCAGTGTGGAGAGGATATACACTTCAAAAATGGGAAGGAGGAGGATCCAGGGAACTACAGACTGGTCTCCTCACCTCAGTCCCCAGAAAACCATGGAGCAGGTCCTCAAGGAATCCATTTTGAGGCACTTGGAAGAGAGGAAGGTGATCAGGAACAGTCACCATAGATTCACCAAGGGCAAGTCATGTCTGACCATCCTGATTGTCTTCTATGATGAGATGACTGACTCTGTGGATGTGGGGAAAGAGGATGTGATATACCTTGACTTTAGCAAAGCTTTCAATGCGGTCTCCCACGGTATTCTTATCAGTAAGTTAAAGAAGAATGGTTTGGGCAAATGGACTACAAAATGGATAAAAATCTGGCTAGATAATGGGGCTGAACAGGTAGTGATCAACAGCTCATTATCTAGTTGGCAGCCGGTAACAAGTGGAGAGCCCCAGGGTTTGGTGCTGTGGCTGGTTTTGTTCAAAATCTTCATTAATGATCTGGAGGATAGGATGTTTGCAGGATGACGCTCAGCAAGTTTACAGATGACATTAAAGATGGGTGGAGTGGTACATACACTAGAGGGTAGGGATGGGATACGGAGTGACCTAGACAAATTAGAAGATTAGGCCAAAAGAAATTGGATGAGGTTCATCAAGACAAGTGCAGGGTCCTGCACTTAGGATGGAAGAATTCCATGCACTACTACAGAGTGGGGATTGACTGGCTAGGCAGCAGTTTGGCAGAAAAGGACCTGGGCATTACAGTGGACAAGAAGCTGGATATCAGTCAACAGTGTGTCCCTATTGCCAAGAAGGCTAATGGCATATTGGGCTTCATTAGTAGGAGCATTGTCAGCAGATCGAGTGAAGGGATTATTTCCCCGTTATTCAGTACTGGTGAGGCTTCATTTGAAGTAGTGTGTCCAGTTTTGGCCCCCGCCCACACTATAGAAAGGATGTGGACAAATTGGAGAGAGTCCAGTGGAGGGCAACAAAAATAATTAGGAGGCTGGAGCACATGATTTATGAGGCGAGGCTGAGGGAATTAGGCTTGTTTAGTCTGCAGAAGAGAAGAATGAGGGGGGATTTGATAGCAGCCTTTAACTACCTGATGTGGTGACAAGGGGTTAAAAAACTCCAGTCTTGGTTCGTTTGTATTCCCCACTTCAGACGGGGGGGGCCTGGAGAAGAGAGGGCGAAGGAGAGAGGAAGGATTTTTTATCAGGTCCACTTCCCTTTACGGCCCGGTGACAGTTTTATGGCTTACTGTGGGGTTTTTTGTTTTTTTCTTTTTCTTTTTATCCCTTGCTTGAGATAGTTGGATTTTCCTAAAGTGATCAATTTCTTAAAACACACTTACACATACAGTCATACAACTTACTCAGGTTTGACTGATTGAGGGGTCTGCACTGTTTCTATTCAGCCCGTGATACTGATGGGGTGAATGAATCCGATAACGGAACGCTTATTTAGCGGGAGGGGGGAGGAAAGGCAGGCAGACAGACAGACAGACACAGAGGGAATCCTTTGAAGTCACAGGAGCTCTACTGAGCAACGGAGCTACAAAGGCTCATGAGTTAGGGAAGGGGAAAGGGTAGCCTTGTGGCTGCAGCCACTCTGCCTGTCCGTTGAGTCACTAGGTTCAGACAGGCCCCCCTTGCTATTCACCCGACCAACTTGTGGACGGATGAGGGTGGCTGAAACCTGTCTTAGTCCAGGACTTAGTCAACGGCTCATAAATCTATCATTTATCATTCATTTATACAATAATACACATTCTCTGTTCAGTTCAAATCCACTATTTATTGAGGGTTCTCTCTCTATCACAAGTTGTCTCCCCTTATCCTTTTACAATTCCTTAAACTTAAAACTTAACACTTAAAATTTATAATTTAAACAACTAATCATACTAACACAAATACACTAAACAGATACTTAAAGACTTATTTACAAATGAACAACATTTGATTAATACTTACCACACAGATGGATGAACTCAGTTGCAACAAAAACAATAAAAGTTTACGGCCAAATTTTCTTACTCTTTATGTTACGTTCCCGGGTTTTCCTCCAGGTGGAACCTCTATCACATTCACACCCTGGTTACTGGTTTTCATCCAGGTGGAACCTCTATCGCATTCACACCCAGGTTACCAGCTCTAATGCCCTATACTTTCTTGAGCAGCGAGCTGGGGAGAGGCAATGATGGTTGATCAGGCCATCTTTGTGGTGCTATTCTGGTGCACCCCTTGTGATGCGTGGCTCGTCCAATTTGCCTCTCTCCTGACAACCTTATATATCTCTCTACCCCAGCATATTGCTTGCTTAAACCAATTGTGACGTTTTGGCTATTGTCCAATCAGCAAGTCCCACGCCTGTGAAGGAACTTTTTGCCCTCCAGTGGCTAGTTACAAGCCTTGGGGTGCCCACTGTTGCTGGACAGATTCTCTGTTTCTTGACTGTCAACAGGCCTCATCCTGTTGACCAGCTTTGACTTCCTGATAACCAAACTTTTGGAAACAGCTTGTTTTTTGTGACATTTGCCATTGTTGCTTGAGCATCCTCTATGTTGGTATGCAGTTACTCAAAAATGACCTTGTGGCACATATACATTACAGGCTCTATAGAAGTCTGTTACAATACCTGAAAGGGGATTCCAGGGAGGATGGAACTAGGCTGTTTTCAGTGGTAGTAGATGACAGAACTAGGAGAAATTATCTCAAGTTGCAGTGGGGCACGTCTGGGTTGGATATTAGGGAAAAAAAATTCACTAGGAGGGTGGTGAAGCACTGGGATGGATTACCTAGGGAAGTGGTGCAATCTCTAGCCTTAAAGGTTTTTAAGGTGAGGCTTGACAAAGTCCTGGCTGGAACAGTTTACTTGGGGTTGGTCCTGCTTTGAGCAGAGGGTTAGACTAGATGACCTCCTGACGTCCCTTCCAACCCAAATCTTTGAGTCTATATTCTACACAAGCCTTTGTCAACTGAGATGAGATTTCCGAAACAATGTAACCAAAAACACACCGTTTTAGGTAAAATATAAAACATATTTTAACTACAGAAGGATAGATTTTAAATGATTATAAGTGGTAGGTAAAAAAGGTCAGAGTTGGTTATTTTAGGAAACAAAAGTAAATTCACAGTCGAACTTTTACAAAGAGTACAGGATTTAAATCAAGTAGTATCTCACCTTTATAGTACAAACAGGTCACAGATCTTCAACACATAGGCTGGAACAGCTCCTCTAGCCTGAGGCCCCCTTCCCCAGTTCAAAGTCCTTTGTCCTTCAGGAGTGTTTCCAGGTACTGAGTTGTGGGGGGAATGAAGCCAAGCGATGATGTCACGTCCCCTCTTGTATAGCTTCTTCTAGCTTGCTGGAAAGATCTCTGGCTATGATATTGGGGGGGGACACCCACATTGGTCAAGCAGTGTTCCATTGTGTACGTGCTCCCTCTGTGAAGTCTTCATTGTTAACACTTTCTGAGAGTGGATTATTTCATTTTTGGGTGATGGTGAACCATTAATGCTGTCTGGCTACCCCACTGTTACACCTGAAAGGCTGACTGTAGGTGTTTCCCACCTCACAACACAATTTAGTAACATATACAGCAATATTTCATGTCTTCACATACCATGGTAGCACATACAATCCGAGAGAGGATATTACTATTTAGCAGACCAAGACTTTTAAAATGATACCTCCCAAGGCATACCTTGAACAGAACATATCATAATTGCATGACTGTGGTGAATATAAGGTCCAGGTGCTGTTTTTGAGGCACGGAGTGCCATACCCTTCTATTCAGTTCATCTGTGGTCCATCCACCCACCACAGCATGATGTATTCTGTTTCTAGCTGAGTCCCACCCATTGCAAATTATTGTGATAAGATTTTGTTCTGAGCACAGTAGTAGATCTCTGTTCAATCTGTTTTATTTTTAATTATTTTTACCTTCACTATGTGGCAGACAAAGATATGAAAAGCAATTGCACCTTATTTGTATGCTCCTGACTCTTTGAATTGCGTTGTACAGAGACAAGAAGATGACAATTAGTTCCTCTCTCCCTGATTGTGTTTTAGTTCCTCAAACGTATTTCACATTCCTCAGACAGAATTGCTCTTATTTACAAAGAATGAAATTTTGAGTTATGATGATTCATCTGCCATGTCACACTCCAAATACTAAACTAGATTAAAGGGAGGCATGCAGTAACTGATATAAACTCACTGCATGTTTTTAGGCATCTGTGCATAGAAAAATGCCATCAGTCTCAAATGAGCAACTTCTCCTAAAGTTTCCACAAATCCTAAGTGTGTGGAATATGGTTTTGTCTGCTATCCAAAATTCACCCTGTGTTTTCAGTTTGATACTGTGCTCTTCTTCAGAGCTCATTCTAAACTGTTGACTAGAATTGCTGTACACTGTATATTAGCTTTCATGGTAAATAATCAAATATTGAGGTACCCGTAATTGGAGATCACTTGTGAAAATTTGGGCTTAAATTCTCTGTCTGTTTCATGATCTGTAAAGTGAAAATGATAATACTTGACTATTTCAGTAGTTTATTGTAAGGCTTGATTTTTTTAAAATGCTGTTAAAGAACTTTGAGATGCTCAGATGGAAGGCACTAAGGGATGGCAAAATTTTCTATCATTACATATTCAGAAAGATTCACTTAAAATCAGAGATCCATGCTATATCATCTTAATAGGGGAAGGGATAAAAGTAAAACATTCTACTGAGTCTCTCCATGAGCATGAGTTTTACAAAGTGTCAGTTCCAAATCATTACTCCCATTATCTTCAAAGGGATTCCTCCTTCTCATTAGCACAGGGACATTATCGTTTGAATCAAGATAGCCATTTAGTTCAGAGAATACAGTTTAAATTGATAATGCATATTTAGTTCCCTTTTTGTAGAAGGATCAAAGGTCTGTCAATGAGAAAGTGTGAAGAACAGGCAAGGAATGGCGTTCATTTACAACAGTGGTTCTCAACCATTTTGGGCTCAGGATCCATTTGTAAATGTGTATAGCCTGTTGTGACCCAGTAAATAGTCTGGGGGTGGAGGCCCTGGGGCGGTTTCAGTTAGATCCTGCCCCTTAGGGGGGTTGGGTCTTGCCTGGCACTCAACCCACAGTGGCAGCTCCTGTAGCTCCTGTGCTGTGGGGCTGGCTGGATTTGGTTGTCCGCTCTCGGTGTTGCAACCTCTGGGGTTGCAGCACTTCTTAGGTTTGGCCCCACTCACCTGACGACCAAACTCGTGAGAGTGAAGTTGTGACCCGGCTCATGGGGTTGCAGTGCTACTCCCATCACCATGATGGCGAGGCCAAAGCTGAATGGCGCTGGGACCCCAGAGGTTGCAGTACCTGGAGCAGGGAGGTGAGCCCAGCCAGCCGCATGGGACAGGAGCCACAGGAGCTGGCACACGACCCTTTGAAACATTCTGGTGACCCAGTTTTAGATCCTGAGCCACAGGTGGAGAAACCTGATTTACACCATATAGGTATATAATCATGATGTATCTGATATGACACTATGACATATTCTTATTGGAACTCAGGACCACTCGGACTCAGCCGGAGGTTCTCAAACTTCAGCCCATGTTTTTGGGAAGTTTAGGAATGCAGGCTGAAGTTGTTCATGCCATTGCATCCTGTGACCCCTGGCCGGCCAGCCTCTCTTTCAAAGCCACTGACTCCACTTTCACAAGCCCAGGAAATTTCCCATCCCACACCAACAATACAGCCTCCTGCGGGACATTCCTTCTGGTGAAATCACACATACAAGTGAAGCTTCAGGGGTCTGATATCGTCCAGACCCTGAGAACCAAATTGCCAGGTTCGGATGGTAGACCTATTGTGGACTCAAGGGTTTCAATAACCTTCATGCTAATGTTTTCGCAAACAATGATAGAAAGCAGTTGTTTTCAATTCTGATCATCATCCATAAGTGCAGATATTTATGGACACTCTAGGTGTCTGATTATCGTTATGTATAAGACTACTGATTTCACTCTTAATGAGAAAAGTTCGGTCCACATAAGTCAGGAGTAATCCATCAGCAGCTCTTGGTACCATTGGCCATGTTGTTGATTAGATTGTGGAGGTTGGCAGGGATGGATGGGATAGCATTTGAATAAGTCTGTTCCTTCCTTTCATGCTGACACCTGCTATATATCCAAACAAAGAGCTCCATTGTGATGAGCTCCTCAGGTTTTTGTTCCTTGTGTATGAGAGGCCACTGGGGGCCAGGAAAAAGGAGATTGTTTGGGTCTAGAACCTTCATTGTGTAGTTCCATACCAATCTATGTCCTGTTACCCATCAAAGAAGAATGGCATAGTATCTCTGCCTTTCATTTCCTGGCCTAAGGGCTTAGATGAGAGTGAATTCTGTCAATCCATACATAGTAGGGTAGATGGTGCTGATTGTTTGGGATTTGTAGCAGGGAGAGAGCATAGCTTGGATTTCGCCAACCTTTGAGTGAGGGGATGTCATAGGGCAGGGCTTCTCCCCAGCTCCCAACGCTCGTTGCCATGCCAGCAGCAAGCTTGTGCCACTATCCATGCTACCTTAGTCACACCACTGCTTTTAGCCTGTGACCAGACTTAATCAAGCTAGCTCAGGTAAGGCTACGCATGGTCCAGTCATACCTCCCATCTGCAGTGTAGGCATACCCAGAGAGGCAGACATGGAGACATCAAATGAGTGGGATAAAATCTTTTCAGTGACAGTATTTATAAATGGTGGTGGACCACTATTACTCTAAATTTCCCATCAGCGGTTATCTAAGGCTAAATTACAATGGGATGCCTAGAGAATTATAAGCACGCCATGAATAAATTCCTCATTGCTAATGTTGTTACACTGGATTTGAATTTCAAGTGACTGGGAGGAAAAGGAGAAAAGCACTAAAGGGAAGGGAACTTTGTGGCTGTGATCCCAACTTACAAATTCTCTGAGTTTTATTTGCATTCTAAACGACAGTTTGTTATAATCAGAACTTTCTTAAGCATATGCCCCACAATGGGGACTAACCATATGCCCCATAATGGGGACTGACGTGCTAAGCTACAGAATTGAAACTAGGTGTCTTTGTGCAGTCAGCCTTAATTGGATATTTGGTGGTGATTTGTTTTGACACATTGGCTCCTAAAACAATTTTGGTACTGCTAAACTGTAAATGTTTAGGAACATTTCCTGAGTGTATTGCAAACTAATGTGAGGCTGACAAAAATATGAAAATAACTCTTTAAGATTTTATAAGTGGACTGTTTAAAAATGATCCACATCTGAAAAATGACTTGAAAAGGAGCATTTTCAATTTTAAAAAAGAAATAAAATGAACTATATCCTATTTTATTTTTAAAGAAATGAAAGGGAGATTTTCAAAGACATCTATACAATCTGTATGCCCAGTTCCCAGTAATGAGATGGAAACTGGACATGGGAGAGCTTGGGAGAGCTTTGACTATCTCTCCCATATGTAATATTATATGAGATGTTTATCCAGTGCAAAACACTTAAACATAGGCCCTGGTCCCTCAGGATGAAGTGTGCAAGTGGACCTTCAGTCAACATGGAGTCCCATTGACAGCCGAGGAATTCCATCCAGGTTTTCCTGCAGAGATCAGACAGGATGCAGCTGTCATGGGCTGTGCGTACCCCATGCTGGCCCAGCAGCCAAGGGGTTAACACAGGTACTAGCTAGTAAGAAAGTAAGAAAAGGTGAGATGGATTGAAACGAAGAGTCTTTGGTTTAGTTAAACTATTTGGCAAACTCCACATGAATTTGTGAATAGTTTTGAGCCACACAAAACTGCATATTTTGGCAAATAAACTATTCAAAATTATTTTGCCCAGCTCTAGGAAGAAATGGCCATCTCTGAGGAAGCTAGCTTGAGACCTCACACTATTTATCATGGTTTCTTTCCTGCTTTCCATCACTTTGGCACTGCTGCTTTTTGCAATGTAAGGGCTGATGATGGTGGTGATGATGTTAAAATGGTAAAGATCAGTGAAGTGCTGTTTTATATACTATTTCAAATCCTGTCTCATTTTCTGATGAATAGATTGTGTTGCTTTAATGTGATTTCTTTATGCATGTTACATTTGTGCACCAAGCACCCAATTTTCACATGGATGGAATCAGTTGCAGACGAGACCAGAAATATCATGGGAACTCTAGCTGTTTCCCAACATCAAGAGGTTTGAATGGTTCAGATAAGCATCTAGATTTTTGAGCACCTAACCCAACTTATTTCTTCTTGTAAACATTTAGAGGTATTAATTACTTTAGTGCATACTCAGTGACTCAGAAGATGACAATATGGTTATAACCACAATCACAGTGACTATGATGCTATAGTCATTTCTGTTGATGTCACTAAGAGCTAGTGTAGACTGAGATCATATACTGCTTTCTAGTCCGCTTACCAAGGTTTTGGAAGTCCAAAGAAGAGTAACAGAAATTATCAGGTGGCTGGAGGGATGCATTTGTGAGGCATGATTAAAAAGCTATAGATCTATTGCTTGACTGATGACCTTGGAAGTTAGTGCCAGTGTTGAGGGTGGTGTAAACCGCAAGATGGAGAGGAAATTAAGGTGACAGAAGAGGCTATAAATAGGTGTAATCATAAAACATTAAGAGGAAAAAATTAGGCAAACTGTCAAATGCTTCCTTACAGTGAGATTAGGTTGTGAAAATGTTTTGTGGGAAGTTTTTTTTTTTAGATTGGACAAAATATTTGAAAACCTACTTTAAAGACCTGTATTACATTTGCAAGAAGATGGACTAGATCAGAGGATCAGAAACTTTTTATGTTGATGGACCCCTTTTCCAATGCAATGTTATTCACAGACCCCCAACTGAGAAACAGATTGACAAAAGTATATGTGTATATAGAAATAGTATATAGAAACACAAATTTTTAGTAACACTTTAAGAGCATAAGAGTACTTATAGATATCAATGAGATGGGTGTGCCTGCTTCTTACTGCAGAGTCAGTCTATTCTTGGTGTGATGGTTGACAAGCAAACTCGTAAATCATTCTCCACTTCCCGTCAGGACCTGAACTTTGTCTTCAAAGCTATTATGGCAGAGAATGATGTTTCACATATATATGTTACTGGGAAAGGTAGCAACACTTTCATTGTTTCTGTAACTAAAACTGGTTACTCCACGGCAAGAGCTGGCCAAACTGGCATGGTATCTGTTCCTGAAACTTAATTTTCAGTGTGAG
Source organism: Mesoclemmys tuberculata (assembly GCA_007922155.1). Taxonomy (NCBI): domain Eukaryota; kingdom Metazoa; phylum Chordata; order Testudines; family Chelidae; genus Mesoclemmys; species Mesoclemmys tuberculata. The sequence continues at coordinate 15,242,030 of ML675629.1, read as the reverse complement.
GTCACAGGATAGTTCGAGCAGCTCCTGTTCTGGTTTTCCATTCAAACGGCAAGATGATATAGGAAAAGTTGAGACCAGATCCTGAACACAATCATATTCCTCCATGTTTATATTTTTAAAGTAAACACTGAAGTACTCTGCCAAAGTTGAAAGGTAAGAAATGATTGTGTGTCTCACAGTCAACTGTCATTCCCTTAGTATCCAGAAATTCCGTCAGTAGCGGAAATATATCTGACATCTTACTGCTCAGCCTAGTTTCTAACTCTCTATTGTCTTCTGAAATGTTGTAGTCTTGTTACTCACCTCAGTTGTATCGTCCCCTTATGTGGACAGGTTCAGTGCATTCAGTAACTTAAAAATGTCTTCAAGGTATGCACGCTTCACAAATCTGCATTGTCCATGTCTTCAGCACAAGCAGCAGTACAAGTATGTGGCTGCTTTAAAACAATATCCCATTTTCAATGTAATTTGCTCACACACTGTAAAAATATATTCCACTTCCACGCGCCAAAGATGTCTGCTCCCAAATGGATGTCACTTCTGATTTGCTGTTGCAAAGCAGTGAGATGTTTTTACATTGACACTTATGCAATGTGAGTATTACAGCATTGTTCATGCACCATGGAATACGTTGTGTAAACAGACATAGTAGATTTGTTGACTTTATGTATTAGGCAATGCAGGTGTGCTGTGAGATTATTTTTAATTTTTTTTCATAATATTTTGTGAACCCCTGTGCAGTCTTTAAGGACCCTGGGGTCTGCAGACCCCAGTTTGAGAACTGCTGCTAATCTAGGTAATCTAAATGGTCTTTCCCATTTATGACTGTATGATTCATAGACAGAAAAGTTGGGTGAGGTAATATCTTTTATTGAATGAATTTCTTGTAAGAGACAAGCTTTTGAGCCACAAAGAGTTCTTCAGGTCTGGGACCACTGCACACAGATATGACTCATATAAGGCAATTTCATTTTTAATGCCTGTGGGTGGCAGATTCTAATTAGTCATTCACTGCAGGTGAGCTGTTTAAATGAGCATATTCTCATTCCCCCAATCACTGTTTTACAGAAGACTTTGAGATAACATCTAGATTTGTTTTTTATTTCTACTGTTTCATATGTGACTCAGAGGTTCATTTCATGTCAGATTGTGAACTCCCAGCAACTAAATCATCATGAATCTTCCATGCCAATTCAAAAAGATTTGAGAAACTTCTTTAAATCAATCAGCTCCAGGAAACATTTTTTGGCCAATTACCTGCATCTCAGTGTAATATTTTGGTGCAATTTCACCACAGAAAAAAATTAATTTGGGGCGCCTTATTTGATGGAAGCATTTTCTTCCTTTTCATTTTGTGTGTCTCATTGAAATCCTCGTAGTGAAACCTAAAGCTTGGTATTTTCTCTTCTTGATAAATAGTAGAAATACGGTTGAAATTTTTACCCTGGGTGTTTGCAGGGTGCATTTCGGGCAAATATGTCTTCTGATTTGTGCCATATCTTGAAGCTTTCCATCTCACACAGATCTGTCAATAGCTACTTATCAGCCTCCACTCATTGTACTCGAAGCTCCACCATTTTAACGACTGAGCAGGCTTGTATCTCTTCCACTTTCTCATTCCCCAGCACCCCATACACCCTAACCCTTCAAGATCAAGGGTTCTCTACTAACCTCTCAACACACACACACAAATTATATAGTCTTAGCATTGTTATAATTGATACGTTTTTAAAAAATCTCTTACTTATTTATTAAGCGTAAGGTGGTCGTGATTTTATTTCAATTAAGGGGTCACCCACCAGAAAAGAGAAGAAACACCAAGCTAGTCCATCACCCACTGTCTTTGTATTGTCTTGGGGGATGTGCAAATTTATGCACCAGCCTCATGGGAAAAGAGAAGACTGAGGGGGGACATGATAACGGTTTGAAAGAGGAGGGAGAAAAATTGTTCTGGTGAACCTCTGAGGATAGGACAAGAAGCATTGGGCTTAAATTGAAGGAAGGACAGTTTAGATTGGGTGTTAGGAAAAACTTCCTAACTGGCAGGGTAGTAAAGCATGGGAAGAAATTGCCTAGGGAAATAGAAGAATCACCATCATTGAAGATTTTTAATAGTAGTTTAGACAAAAACTTGTCAGGGATGGTCTAGGTAACACTTAATCCTGTCTTGAGTGAATGGAATTGGACTGGAAGATCTCTCAAAGTCCCTTCCAGTCCTACACTTCTATAATGCTATCATTCTAAGATTCTACCTGCCTGGCCTCATTGCTGGTACTAATTGCATGCTCCCTGTCATAACAATATTCTCTCAGGGTGAAATTCGCTCTTGTGCAAAAGGCCAGGACTAGGCCATTGCACCATGTGGCCTTAAAAAGCTGAAGTGAGACTCACATAATGCTTCGGCTGTGTGCTGTTCCTCTGCATAGGGTGAATTTTACCATAAGGAGCATTAGCTCAGCACACAGCACTGAAAGTTCAATTAAGGCCAATGTTAAAAACGTCAAGGCAACTTATGTGTTTCTAAGCATGCAATTCTAAATATAGCAACAGATGTATCAGCAAGTAAGACAGAATGGCCCAAACAATTTGTATTATTATATCTTAAACACTCATGGCTTTTTTGTGCGTGTGTGCATGAATGTGAAATATTAAGATGCAAATTCTAAGTGTATTGTCAAGGAACTTGATAGTGTGTGAAATTAAAACTACAGACAGTTAAATTATTGATATGAAATCAAATAATACATTTTGTAATCATATAACACTTCACATTTAGATGGCTGTCTATAACAAATTTATCATGATATGCCTGAACTCCTTTAGTGGAAGCAATTGAGACAACTGAAATTTCCCATTTAAGACAAAATGGATCCTGAATAACTACCTGGTTATTCACATGTGTTTTCTGTTTTACACATCAAGAAGATAGTTATCTAAATCCCCATGCATAGTCTTCATCTTAAATTGATTGTACCAACAATACCGCAACTAAGTCAAGGCAGCTGTTGATATTCTTCATCTTGGATGGATAGTTTTGTGGATAAGGCATTATACAGGAACTAGTAAGATGTGGGGTGAACTTCCAGTTCTTTTGTAAACTTTGTGTGATCTTGAGAAAGTCCATTAACCTCTATAATTCAGTTTTCCATCTGCAAAATGGAGGTAATAATCCTTTCTTTCTCCTAGGCTTTGTCTGTCTTGTCTAATTAGAGTGTACATTTTAGGGTCAGATATTGTCTCTTATTATATGCATATACAGTACTTGGCAACATGGGGCCTTGATCTCACAATAACTCAGAAAAGAACCCAATTTTTATTTCAGAACCTGGATGTGTTTGCATTCTTCTACTTGCAAGTTAAGCAGTTGGAAGAACTGTATATGCAAAGCCCTTACAGCATCAGGTTATTGGGATAAAAGTATATGAAAGACAACTGTCATGGACCTCACCATCACCACCAAGCCATTTCTAGAATCACTTTTTGAAGTAGAGCTATACTTTAGGATCCCAATATATTTTGCTTGTGCAACATCATCAGCTACCCTGAGTTAGTTGAGGTGTATTATTGTTACAATCAATTTAAGATAAAATTATGCATGGGGATTTAGTTAACAATCCTCTTGATGTGTGAAACAGAAAAGGCATGTGAATAATCAGTTAGTTATAATAAAAACAAATGTAAAAGTTAAACTTTACAAGCTTCCATTTCTGCAACGTGTGTCCGTTTCCTTTTTACCTGGCATGAATTAGTCTAAACAAGCTTTTCCTTTAAGAAATCCCACAACTTTAGGACTTCTTTTACTGGCATTGAAAATTAACACAAGCAAATCTTATTTTTAGAAACAGTCTCTAGTCCGCTTATTCTGTATGCTTGCTTTTCATTCCTTGAAAACAATCACAAACACACTTTTGCCTCCCAGGCCCACCTGTTGTCCTCCATCTGAGCTGGAGTCGTTACTCTTCTCCAGAGTTGTTATTCAATCAGCTGCTCCCTGTGGGAACATACTCTTTCTCAGTGTGTTTTTCTAATTCCTTGCTCCATCCCTGAGAGCTTATTTTATGCTCTTTGAGTGGCTTTCAATCCCTGCCCAAGAACACCATTTTCCATTACAGACCTCTTCTTACTCTAGAAGCATAAACTCATTTCCTTCCCAGGGAAAAAGCCTTTAATCGGTTCAGAGAGACTTTGTTATAAGTGCTCCACCCGTAATGGCCAATAAACTACCATCTGGAGTCTCCAGTTACTCCTAGGTATAGCTCAGAGAGTTGTCATGGGCAAGCAAGGCCTTTATGCCCAATCAAGAGTTGCTTGTCCCCTGACATAAATCTATTAGTTATCATCCAGCCAAGATAACAGAGCTAGATTGGGATTTTTGTGGGGTCCATACACTAACAGTGTATGCAGAGGCTATTTTAATGCACAGCTGACTAGTTGTGCGGGCACAGTAGCAAATAAGGCTATGTCTACACTACAAGCTAGGGGTGTGATAGCATACAAAAATTTTGAAAGGTATTTGCAAAGCTTCTGTATTCCTCTGCCAATAAAACCCTCCCCCAATAAAACAGATCTTCCATGTTTTTGAAAATTCTGAGCCCGCCCAACTCCCCCCATCACTTAGGCACATTTTATGATATTTACATAATCTTTTGTTTTTAATTATGTTATTAGTTATGATTTTTTCCCTAACCCAGAAGATTGAAGAATGGTGGTATGCAGTGCAGTACATCACAGAAGAGACATGGTCTGGTGATGTATAGTTCTAAGTGTCATCATTCCCATGATGTATTTTAGTGTAGGAATATAAGAATGAAGTTGAAAAATGAAGAGCATACATTATGTATTGTTGAAGGATCCTGATGAAATCCTAGGTAGAATCATTAGTTATACTCAAGATGTGCCAGATTCAGGGTACAGTCCCGCTCATAATAGTCATTTTGTAAATCAAGTGTTGAACTAATGAGAATATCTGTATGTACTGCACATGGCAAAATTATGCTTATTCTTGTTCACACTGACTTACTTTTACATATTTATTTATAATGTGTCCCTCTTGCCTCTTCTAAGCAAGTCTGTATAATCTTTAAAATATTAAATAGTCAAATATTTACTTCAAAACATGTCAAATTATGAGCCGTCCAAAGAAACCTCTGAGCAAAAAAAAAAAGTTCAGATAAATTATTCAAATCCCTCTTCAAAAATACCCCTCAGGAAAAAGCCTGAGAAACTAACAAGACTTTATAGCATGCCTGACCGGGCAATAAACTCTGGCCATGAAAGCCCCCTGCAGGCAAACACAGTTCCAGAGTTGAGGGCCTTCTGTTGAGAAGCTGCTATGTTTCGAGACCCAAGACATACAAATGTAAGGCAAATTTTCAAGAGTCCCGCACACACAATTTTCAAAACAGTTCAGCACAGTAGGTGCCAAGCAGTTTCAAAAATCTGGCCAATAGGGAGCTGAAAACACTTCTGAAAACCTGGCTTTTATTTAGATGCCTATGGGAGTTAGGTTCTTCTGATTAGCTCATGATCTATGGGCCAATCTGCTGGTGGCAAAGACTTTGGTAGCTATGGAGAGGGCTGAATCCAAAAGACAATTTTTTGCAGTATCCTCAGCTCGCAAACCAGAGGAAAACCATGCTCAGTCACTTCTATTACCTGACAATGTAGGCACAGATGAGGATGCACCCTCAAAGATGCACACTTCATTATCAGAGTGGGCATAGCCCCTCAAATAAAGGGGCAAAATTAATTCAGTCCACCTCTTCTGAATGTTTCATTCAGCCAAGAATGATCCTCTCTGTCTTGGACGAGTTGAACCTCCAGGCCTGTAGATCAGTGAGATACTTGGAAACTAAAGAGGACCGGTTGTCTAGGTCCAATGAGAAGGGTACAGAACAAAGTATCTTCACCATGATGCTGTGACTGCAGCAAACTGCTTCACTGTCTTCACTAAGGGAAGGGATTTAAACAGAATTCAGAACTTGCAAAACCCAAACCGTTGACAGAACATAATGTTTCAAGTCATAATACAGCACGTGTGCACAATGCCACTCTTTTGGGATACCCATCAAGGGAAAGCTGTTATAATGTGCATTGAACAAGAAAGGTGCAGAATTGATCCTTACAAACTCTGGCTATGAAGGCTCCTGGAGGAAGCAAGTTCCACAGCTGAGGACTGTCTGCTGAGAAATGGCGATGTCTAAAGACATACAAATGTAGGGCAAATTTTCAAGAGGTCCACACCCACCATTACCACATACAGTAACCCTCAAGACAGAGATGCATTTGTCTAATATTACTCTCAGACCTCTCAGGGGAAAGAATGGAGTCACACAAGCATAAGTGTTACAGTAAATTACATTTGAGTACTAGGAAAAGTTTTAATAAACTTTTGCAATTATGCATTGCCTATCTATTGCATGAATGGTTTTTAACCTCTTCTCTAGTGGAACCCCTTTTCCATTCTGGAATCACCTGGGACCCCCACCTTCCCGGGTAGCTGAGTCACCCTGTCTATTTAGCTGCATATGAAGTCATATCTCCTTCACATCTGTTTGCCACTCCCTGGTTGAGAACCCATTTTTGACATTATTGTTAGAAAAGATGAGCCAGATTGTCTCTTGTCTCCATGACTAAGGGAGATGGAAACCTAAAAGATCCCTTCTGGGAGCCCACAGAAGAAGGATTTCTGGGAGGATCTTCTGATTTGCGTGACCAACATTCTGCCTCTTCCATGGGGTGAGGCAAATCATAAGCCCACTAACCTGCCCCCTGGATTGATACCTGGGAAAAGCAGGAAAACATATGAGTAATTCCTGTATAGGGCACAAATTGGCCCTTATTCTATTAATTTCAATTTGTATTTATTATTCCAAAAATGCCTTATTTCATCACAGTTAACTAAGTACAGCACTTGGGACATTTAATTGAGTAATTAATTTTCTTTTTTTAATTGGATGCATCCAAAGCACCTTAACTACTGTTAAATAAAAAGAAAAACAGACAAAAAAACCCAACTTACTAAAAATTGCAAATGCCGAAGAAAGCAGTTTTTAATAAGAGATTCACAAGGGAAATTGCTTTTCCAAAAATATTAACCCCAAATATAGTCTGACAGAAAGACGTTACTTATTTATTTTTCTAGGCAAAGTAATATCCTAGTCCATTATCTATCTATCTATCTATCTATCTATCTATCTATCTATCTATCTATCTATCTATCTATCTATCTATCTATCTATCTATCATGCTTCTAATGATCCTATTGCTGTAGTTTGTATGATCAAGAATACAAGAACTATGTCAAACTGATCTAATGAAGCCTGGAACTGACAATGTACTGGAAAAATCCCAAAAGTATTAATTTGTATCCATTAAAATATTAATCACCAAATATCTCCTCTAAGCCTGATAATTTATCTGCTGGTATGTAAATACTATTGCAATCTTATTACATCAAGAGAATACAGATGTTAGAAAGGAAAGTTGGCTCTGGGATTATCATCTCAAAACACAGATTAAAAGGATTCATCCTTGTCTCACAGGTGAATCAAATCAAACTAATTTGTTTAGAAGTCCTTGGTCCTGGAAATCTTCCAGAAGATTCCAGAGAGGAAGCACACCACTCCAAGAACAGCGCATTGATGAACAGGTATCACAATACAACTAGTTACCAATTAAGATATGCAACCAGTTCAAACATGTTAGTTCATGTTAGTTCAAACATGTTAGTTTGCCCATCTAATAGCAGCTACCACTCAATCTACGAAAGACAGAAGTGTGAGAAAAAGAAACACTCATTTTCTGCTAACATTAATTTCACCCATAAGTGAAGGCATCAAGCTTCAAATTGCCAAGGTGGTGCAAAGCCTTTGGGTCATGCTGGACTGATTCTGAAAATGAAGATTAGTGCAGTGGTGAGGAATATTTTTTTCCATCCTTTACTGACCAGCTAATGCACCCTCTCCTCTCAGAAGAGGTCTTAAATCCTTAATGACTGAGGCCATCTCCAATCCATGGCATTTAGAATACACCAGATGATAAGTCAAACTGTGGAAGATAGGTCTTTATAACCCCATAACTATTGACCATGATTTATGTAATTTACCATATAGGAGAATGTGGGTCTTTTTGCTCCTCTGGTTTGCTTAACAAAGAAAAATTTAGTAGTGTAATTAGTACAAGCTTTAAAGGGTGTGTGTGTGTGTGTGTATCGAGTACATAGATATATGTTAGAGTCCATATATATATAGATTGTGGTACTTTCAGAGAAAGGAATATTGATAATCATATCACTACCTAAATGATGTTGATTCTGTGTTGATTCTGTTTCACAGTGAATTTTATGTAGAATCTGGTATTTGCCTCTCCCTGTTATTAATCTTTAAACATTTTGCAGGAGTAAAATAATTTTTCTTTTACGTATGCTTGAAGAATCTGAAGCACTGATATGGTGATAGCCAGTATAACTTAATTTCAAAGGTAATTAATGAGGCTGCGTTTTAATGAGCCTTTTTTATATAGTATTGTGAAGTGGGCTGTTTCATGATGCTATTGTTCTCTGACTGCTAGAGGGAAAAAAGGCAGAACTTGGTGAAATTAATATAAAACAGAGGTCTCATGGGGGAGGATTCATGGAGTTGTAGATTCCTCTCAAAGTCTTATGTGATTTATTTTGTAATGTAATATTCCATTTCATACCAGTTTGCAAAGGAATCAGGTCTAAACAGAATCAGTGGTGTCTAAAGGAAATAAGCAAACAATTTTTGTGGCATAATTTATTTTCTTCATCAAATCATTCCTGGATCTTAGTGTCCTTTAATGCTTTGTTAATAACTTATGCAGAATTATAAGTATAGCGACAAGGTGTATGTGTGGGGGGATAGGTTATGCAGTCTAAGGTTGAAATTTAATAAATGCCATCATGAGCTGTATCTGCTAATGACTTATATGTGGGTGTGAACATAACAGAAACGTGTGCATAATAGCTTTCGGGCTGGGAAAACTCAGAGGTGTTTTGTTTCCAATGTGGGATATGCCATTGGCCAAAACGTTCTTCAGCAATCTAGAGGTGAGCCAAAATCAGAACCTCAGCTCCAAACTGACTTGTATTCTGAAAGATTCAGATTCAAATCCCTGGATCCGAACCTGCATCTCTTGTTATGGATGGAATTTAAGACAAAAGGGGCTAATTTTATTGTTCCCGTTTGAATGCAGCTGGAATCATAATAAAGGCCAATCTTGTGACACTTTTATTATCCAGTCTGGTGGAAATCTCACAACAGCTCTGAGCTCATAAGATTTCTGCATTTTGGGCCTAAAATATGCAAGAACATCCTCAAAAATGTTGGTGCAGTCGAATCTCATTTTCAACCCAAACCCAAACCTTGTTCGGCCCATTGTAATACTGAAGATGGAATACATTGGCCTAAATGGTGAAAGGGGTTAACATAACGCTATCACTGTTGCATATTAAACAATTTTAAACAAGTTTTGGAGTCTGGTATACAGAGATCTCAGCATTCTTAATGCCACGGCAAACACACCATGAAAAATCATTTAATGAAAAGTCTTTAAGATTCAGAAAAGAAGGAAAAATGGTTAAAGCATTTGAAATGTAAATCTTTAAATAAGGCATTCATTTTAGCAGCATCCCTTGTTCCCTTTCCCTTTAGCTAGAGAGGGCTTTTAGAAGGAAAAACCCCTTTGTTTGAGAGTCTCCATGGTATCAAAAATGATAACTGTCCTTTTATGGGAAAAGAGAAGCAGTTATGATGGACTGAAGCTGTTGTTATTGCTGCTGTTTAAGTCTGATCCTGTTTCCCAAGAATACAAAACAAGACCAACACACACACAAAAGGGGAGTGAAAAGAACAGCAATGTTAAAAACGCAGCTTTCATTTCCATTGCTGACTTTCATTTGCAGCCTCACTATTGGAGAAACAAAGGCACAGCCCATGGCCTTATCAGCCACTCCTAGAGCTGGCAAACTTGTACCACTACTTAGCTGTTTAGGGCATTGCTTTTAGCTGCCTCTCTGTTCACAGGTTTACCACAGTGTTGCAAAGTATGCAGTCTTGGCTGGCTAAGTCAGACTCTAATTAGATAGAAGGCAAAAGGAGAGGGATAAGAAAGAGAAGAAATAAGGTAGGGGAGGAAAAGGACATACTGGGCGTCGGGAGGGTGGGGTGAGAAAGTTTCACATCTTTGGTGGTGTTTGAGATTTAGCTGAAGCCAAAAGAGTTGGCAATGCTATCTGAGTCTTTCTCACCCTGGCCAGTCTAGCCAGGACACCTCCCAGAATTAGGCTGACAAAAGCCAATCGTCCCAGGCGACAGCCAGGGCGGTGGCAGCCATGATAGTGAAACTGATTCCAGTAACCAATTTTTCTCCCCAAAGTCTTTTTCTTTAAGGCCCCAAAAGGAACTGATGGGTGGAATAACCCACCCCCCATTATTTTGTCCACCAATTAGGCCTAATATCTGACATATCAATTTTAGTTTATTCATTTTCAGTCCTTCCCTCCTCTTGCTTATCGGGGATGTTCTTTGCAGAGGCCTTTCTGTTTGGACTAATTCAGTCTGCCTGTCTCCCTTTCATATCTTTTCCCATCAACATTTGTCATTATAGGTTGTTGTAACATCTAATGAACTTTCATTCACTCTTTTGCACTTGAGTTCACAGGCAGGGTAAATTTGTAGGGCCTGTTATTACAAAAGGCCTCACCCCTGAGCACTGCATAAGGCTCCTCTGGATCTGAAGACCAGCTCTTCAGTCCATTTTCAACAGAAATCGGAACTTGCAAAACCCAAACCATTGACAGAACATAATGCTTCAAGTCATAACATGGCATGTGTTTGCAATGCCACTCTTTTGGGATCCCCATCAAGGCAAATCTGTTATAATGCTTACTCTATGAGAAAAGAACCATTTCCCTCTCAACCTTGTTCTTGGAAGGCATAATAGATCCGGTGCCATCTCTTTCTTAGGGATTTTGATTTGCATGTGTGCATTTTGGATGGCTTCTATCTTTGCTTCAAATAAGGAACTATTAGACAATAGGGGCCGTTATACTTTCTAGGTAAAGCGCCATATAACTTGCAAATACATTGTGGCCAAGAAGGTGCATCTTCACCTGCTAGACAGTCAAGACTGTTGATTTAATCTGCTTTGTCCACAGCTAAGAATATGACACAGTCCCACTGAGATTTCACTTTATCACATTATATATTTGTGCCTAAATCGAGTGGCTGCTACACGTGTGAATCATTTTCTGTTGAGTAAAGTATGTGTGAACTGTATTACGGTATTATTTATTATTTGTATAGTATTATTTGCATTGTGGATAGTATTACTGTAGCACCCAGAAGCCCTAGTCATGGACCATGACCCCGCCCCCATGCTATGCTCTGTACAATCAAGAACAAAAAGACAGTCTCTGCCTCAAAGAGCTTCCATAAAGGTGGAATCTAGTAGTTGTTCTCTGCCATTAACACTAGGCTCTACAGGCTTTAGGCAGTGAAAGCAGGAAGCCTGGCTCTGACTGGAAACAAAGGGAATTTTAGCTAGAGATAAAGCCATTACTCCAAGTGGACTTTGACAAGGACACTGAGGGCAGGTCTACAGTTAAAATGCTGCAGCAGCCAACAGGATGCTTTTCCTGTCGGCATAGTTAATTCATCTGCACAAGGGGTGATAGCTATCTCAACGGGAGAAGTCTTCTTTTCAGCATAGTGCTGTCTATACCAGCGGTTAGGTCCTTATAATTACATCCCGCAGGGGTGTGGATTTTTCACACCCCTAAGCAACGAAGTTATACCGATGTAAGTTTATAGGGCATACTTGGCCTAAGTTAACACTCCTGCTCTTCTGTAAGGTGACACAGGGGGCTTGATTTTCAGTCCCTATGGAGGCCTGGATTTATATTGGCAATTTGGAATTGCACCTCCAATTTTAAATTGAACAAAACACATAATTTGACACCGTTTTAAATGTGCTAATAGGATGCAAAAATAAACACTATTATCCAAATATGACTTGATTCTAACACAGCCCCGCACATGCATGGCTCAGTGATTTGCACACATGTATCCAGATGAAGCTGCATGAGTCAGGCATCTTTAGCACACCTCTTTGAGACCCCAAAATCAAGCACAGAACCTCTAATGATCATGAAAGAAACATGGCCTCAATTTTACATCTCATGGAGAGCAGAAATCTCCAGCAGCTGTCTGCCCGCTTCCACCTGGCTTTAAACAGTTAACAGCTAGTTTGATAACACTGATAAATGCTTCGCACTTCTACTAATTTCACTTTCTAGCATCTGTGTTTTGTAATTGTCAGAGGCAGAGCTAAATTGTGTGAGATCAAAATTGCCATTCTAGTAACATAGTAGCATGTTTTAATTGCTCCAAATATGTTTAAACAGATTCCTGAATGGAAAACATAACTTTATACGAGATATTTTAAAAGAATTCTTCACAGACCATTTTTGCCGAGTAGCTTAAAAGGTTTTTGAAAAATAAATATTTTTAAATATTAATACTGTGTCAATTAAAATGGAGCACAGGTCCTTGTAATCTGGTATTTATAGAATGCAATCTGCTACTAATGGGGAAAGCCACTTAAATTCAAACCTAGCAAAGTAACTTTATCTGTGATCATTACTATGAATGGGCTCAAACCACATAATTCACTTTTGGAGTTTGAACACACCGAGGTGTGAGTGTGTTTGGATGTTAGGATTTGTTTCAACCCATGCGGGGTTGTAGAGTGACCAGATGGCAAGTATGAAAAATCAGGACAGGGATGGGGAGTAATAGGAGCCTATATAAGACAAAGCCCGGAATATCAGGACTGTCTCTATAAAATTGGGACGTCTGATCACTCTAGAGGGTGGAGAACAGAAGCCTAGCAAAATTCATAACCACATCTGACTTCAGATTTCAAATCTGCACACAGATGGTGATGTAGTTTGAGCTGATCTCTGGTAATTACCAGAAATCTGAGATTTTTAGGAGCTTTCTTAATGCAATGAAACAAACAAAATGAAACCTTGGTTGGTAAATACATGGAAATGTCTTTTAAAATGACTAAATCCCACTTTATCACTCATTGCAGGGCTAGCAGACCCTCTCCCTGTCTTCTTGGGTTACTATTTTCTGTGATGTGTAAGGAGCAATGTTTCCAATGCAATTTGCACACAATATGCTATCATGGCATTACAGCCCTGGGTGCATGAAGCTGTGGAAGTTGAGGGGATGGAAATTACTCCAGGAGGGGCCAAAGCAATCGAGGTTATAAAACAGACCAGCTTGGCAGAGGTCCAACTGAGGGTAGTTTTCACTATGCTTCAATGCTGTATTGGTCCAGTTACATTCAATCATATATGTGGTGCTCCTTAATTCTAAAAGTAATAGTGATAAATGATATAGGAGTAAAGTCGGTCCCTCCTCTGTAGGTAAAGCTGCAGCAGAACTAGTGTGGTTTGCTATTAAAGATAGGCGTGGGGAAGGATTTGCAGAGGTAGCACAAGGGAGGTGAGAGGCACTCTGCACTCTGTTGCTCTGAGAATTGGAGGATGTGGTATGTAGTTATACGACTCTTGGATTGTTTTTCCTGTGTGTTGCACCTTTAAATATTTACAAATCTGCTCTCTGCTGGAAGTAGTTGCCATTTTGCACTCTGTTCTGATGTAGTTTGAGGCAGAGAAAACGCACACATTGTGTCATTTCAAGACAGGGATTAGATGGTATGGCCCCCTCTGCACAGGGATGCATTTCATCTGTTATGAAGGTCTCTTAAATGTACAAGTCTTTCCATATAACTTAGCATGTTAATTTGTGGTCCTCACCATATTAAATATTCATTTGGGTTTCTAATGAACCTGATTATTACACCCTGAAAAAGTGATGCCATGCCATGCTTGAGCCGCAATCCTGCAATTACTACATACACAACCTGGTACAAGTCAGGGGGATTTCTGAGAACCTTTCATTCTGCATGTGCAGGTCTGCTGCACCTTTTTGGAATTTTTCCTTTATTCCTTAAAGCACTCAGTTGGTTAAGGGACACAGATCAAAAAGAGCTTTAAGTCCAAACGAGTTTTTGAAGGAATCATGCTCCTTGTAATAGCTTTAGGCAGTCTTTGAAAAGGGAACAAATAATTATCCCAACAAAAAAAAAATTGCATGTATTTTGCACCCATTACCGCACAGTTATCCTTGGGCACTTGACAAAACTTGCTCATTCATATTAAAGAAAAGCTGAGAAAGCACTGAATATGAATTTATGTAAATCACATTACAAACTACCAAACAGCTACTTATAACAATTGTTCTATTAAGTCACTCTTTCTTTTGAATTTTCTTGGGTTTAGGGGAAGAGACAGGTCACATTTCAGTTTTCTTTCTTGGCTTTCAAATGTATTTGAGTTGGGTGCCATAAATTGTATGAATTTGAAGAATCCAGGCTTGGGAAGGTATTTGGAGATATCAACTGATTTATAATAGTGCCTCTGCAAGTTGTCCAGAACAGGAAAGAGCACGAAGGCGTATCTGTTTTAAGGAGACACAAGTTGCTGCTTCTTGCCTCTTTTTAGCTATGCTCTTCAATAAAATATGAGCATCATATTTTTTAGGAAACTCATGATTTTTCCATCTGCACTATGGCCAGCCAGCATCTGTCAGCACAATCTTTGGAAACCGTATGAAAAACAATAGTGGAATTAAAGACAGCCTAAATATACAGGAGGGTAGCATGTGGATAACAGGATGGCACACATCTATTATTTAAAAAAAAATTAACAAAGAGAGATTTGCTATTGCATAGGTTTGAATCGCTAAGGAGTGTTGGAGAACATTTTGTGTTGATCACAACATTTAAAACGACAGTAATCAAAATGAATTAACTCTCCAGTTATTCCAATATACTCAGAACTAGCCACGTCACTCTTGCTAATAGTTATTCATGTTGCTGTGTGGTGAGAATAAAGGGGATTTTGGCCAGTTGACCTGAATTCTTGCACACCCCCTGGCCTCACTCCTGGCCTGCCCACCATCCAGCTACCCACTCATTTAGCACACAGAGAGCTGCTGCAGAATGCAGCTCCTTGGCCAGATATATCGCTGCTCCGGTGCAGAGCCTGGCACAGGTGTAGCAATCTGCTGAGAGTGTATACGACCTCCTTTATGCCCAATCTGCAGAAAGTGTGAGTCTATTACAACCCCTAGCTATAGACTATGGCTCTTTAGCTCAAGCAGTGGAGAACTAGGAGCAATGGTCTCAAGTTGCAGTGGGGGAGGTCTAGGTTGGACATTAGGAAAAAATGTTTCGCTAGGAGGGTGGTGAAGCACTGGAATGGGTTACCGATGGAGGTGGTGCAATCTCCATCCTTGGAGGTTTATAAGGCCCAGCTTGACAAGTGCCTGGCTGTCCTGAGGTCCCTTCCACACCTAATCTTCTTTGATTCTATGACTTATCGGTTCAGCTCATGGTTCAGTCACTCTTTGTGCCAGTCAAGATAGCAGCCTTCACCTAAGTGAGGCTGGTTCTGTATTTGAACTGTTGTGGGCCTCAGATGCTCAGGGCAATAAAGATGATCAAAGGGCTGGAATGCAAGCCAGCTGTTCAGAGGCTGGAGGAAATGAGCATGTTTAGTTTGGAAAAGAGATTAAGGGGGATGTGACAATGGTCTTTAAATACTTGAAAGGCTGCCATAAAAAAAAAAACGAAGAAAAGTTGTTCTTTCTTACCGCAGAGGGCAGGACAGGAGGCAGTGGGTTCAAACTACTACATAGCAGATTGAGAATAAATCTCAGGAAAAACTTTCCAACTGTAAGAACAGTTGGACAATGGAACAGACTGCCCCAAGAAATTATGGAAGCTCCTTCACTGGAGGTTTTCAAAAGAGGCTGGATAACCATCTATCATGGAACAACTCCTCCATCTTGGCAGAGGATTAGACAAGCTGACCCTTGCAGTATCCTCTAATCCTATGGATCTATGATTCTATGGCATGGTTTCTCTGTCCAGAAGGCACTCATAATGCATAGGTTGGGTATGTTACAGTCTCTTTCTGTGCCCAGTCCACAGAGGAGGTGGGTCTGCTTCAGCTCCAGCTGCTGGATCTTAATGCTTTCAGCTAAAGAGGTCCCCAGTGTTGGCCAAGATGGCAGTCATCACATGGACCAAGAGAATGAAGATTACCCCTTTCCTATCCTAGGGCTGCCCAAAGGCTGATCTAGCTCCCTGTGCAGTTAGGGCTGTCTTGAGGGATGCTGTAACTTGAGCCCTAGCTGACATGGCCCCTATGGGCTTGTTACCCAGCAAGATAATCACTGGGGTGTAAGACACACTGGCTGGAATTCATCCTTTCCTGCTCCCCGCACGTTCCCCTGCAGTGGGGGCTCCTGTGGGGAAGGGAGAGTAGAGCAGGCAATGTTGGCTCTGTGCATGTTGGGAAGGCCTACTGCACTGGACTTATTCCTCCGAGTGGAAACAGTTTACAGCTGCTATGATACTATTTGCATCAGCTTATTGTGCACAAAGGGCCTGTAGGACAGTGAAGAATTCTGCCCATAGCCACCATTCATGAATCCTGGCTAAACTCAATGGATTTTTGCTGAATTTAGAGCTTTGCTCACATATGTAGGGAGACAGCCTTTGGTCTCAAAGTGTTTCCTGAATGCCTCCAAGCCCATTATGTCTTGTGTGCACTAAATGGAGTGGCACGGATTGTTGATGTATTAATTAAGCATTAAATATAGATTGTGCTCGTTACAAACAAAATGTCATGAAAGGGAAGTATCACTTGTTCACATCTTCCAGTGTAAGATTAGTGAGTGAAAGAAAGGGGAATAAATTCCTGTAAATCATTGTCAGAGGAGAGTGAAAGAATGCAATGAGATGAGGAAGAGGGAAGAGAACGTTTCATATGTAATGGATTTCTGGTGTTATGATACCAAATATTTAATACATTCCAGGCTTCTGAAGCACTAAGAATTTCTCTCTCTCAATATATGTCTACTCTGAACCTGCAAGTTGTAATTCCCAGCTCAAGGAGACATACCTGCACTAGCTCTGATGCAGCCAGAGTACTAAAAATAGAAGTGCAGCTACAGCGTGACTGGTAGGAGGGGTTAGATGCCCCAAGTACAATCCTGTCCGATACCATAGGTATGCAATCAGTGCAGCTAGTCACTCCCGCCACTTGCACTACTCCAGGTTTTAGTGTGGTAGTTCAGTTAGACCTAGCAAGGGTGCATCTCCTCAAGCTGGAATTTACACCTTCCAGCTCCCATGTAGACAGCTCTCGTGTAACACAAAATTCAGTATGCGTTTAGTGACGGTGGGGTTCTCTATTGCTGGAGAGCACAATTTGCACTACATTTACTGTGCAACATGCAGTCTGACTACGTATCATGCCCTGCACATAAAAACCCAGGGAGCGGAAAGGAGACTCCTGAAGTACCCTGTGTTTGTGGACTTTCCACCAAATTGTTCATCAAGAGGTTACGTTTGCTGTCAAAGTGGCAGACAATATTTCCCTCCAAGATCTATGGGAAACTTGGACAGACCCACACGGATCTTAGGAGAACCACTTAGATCACGGGCAGCCCCCTGAAGGCCCTGTTCGTGATTAATGCTACCCTGGCCTCTAGGGAAGTACAGTGACAATGTCCCACTGAGCAGCCTTCACTCTCCTTTCCCACCCACAATGACCTGAACGCCTGAATGAAAGGGAATGAGATCAGGTGGTCCTGGGCACTTACATACCGTGGTGGACAATGCCACAGAGCCAGCATTCACCCTTTCCTTTTCTTCTTCCCTCAGCCAGATTTATAGGATTTTACACCAAATTTCACACTTGGCGCCACATGATTTGTTTCCCTTTCATTCCGTAAAGTAGCAGGGACCATCTGCCCTGATGTTAGAGTCCAGTTACCATGCAAAAGTCACTGAAGGAGTGCCAGTGTAGCTGAGGGAACAACTGGGGACCTACCAATAAGCAATGAATAACCTGTTAGTTAACATTAGAGTTGAAGATGGCATGTCAGTGCATAGGGGCTCAGATATTACCATGATGGGTACGAATACCAAACCTAAGATAGATAATACAATAAAGGAAGAATTTCTACAACTTCTCTATCTTTAGCTGTTTCTACTGGGAAAAAAAAATTAAAACAATTTAAGCATGAGGCTAAAAAAATAACACAAACATATTTCCTTCATTTATATAAATGACAAGGAAGTCATGCTATGCTACACACTGTAGCAAACTACAGGGCTATTGAATCAGCAAAGTACAACACTATTTGTAAACAATGCCATATTGGGCTCTGGAGAAATACAGAGGGAGATTTTTTGGCACTATTTAATGGCCTACAAAAATATTAAATCATTATTTCGCAGCACTCAGACAAAGCAAATAAGTGAACAGATTTTTTGCTAAATGATAGTGATGTTATGTGCTCAGTGTTGATTAGCATCTTTTAATATTAATCAGCTGAGAAATACTGAAGGGAAATATAAATCCAACAATTACTTGTTGTCTTTGGAAGAAAGAGTTGTTCTTTGTGGTGTTTCAGCACGTGGTTATTTTTGTTTGCTGGAGCCAGTATATGTGCAGGCCATATAGGCTTTGATTTAAAGTGGAAGGTTGGTACGGCATTTTCAAAATTTGCTTTTTTCTCAACCATTCCCCCCCCCTTCTCTGGTATAAATGCTTTGCATTCTGATCGGGGATCACATCACTGATGCTGCAACAAGAGGAGTAAATGAATGCAAGCATCTGTGCAGATGCACAGTGTGCTTGTGCACTATGTGTCAGTTCTATAAAGAGCGCCATAAAACAAAGCAGACTGAATATTACTCAGGCTTATTCTGTAATGTTTTCTGTGCCAAAAATTGATAAATTCACTTGTTATGCACTCATAAATCTCAGCAAATTAGGCTGAGAAAAATTCCAAGCATGGTGCCACATGTTCCTACTTCCTACCTACCCTTCCTGTCCTCAGATGGGAACAGATAACTCAAAAGAACCTTATCTAAGAACTCTTTTATATTTTTAACATAGCCTGTGGGTCCTTAGTTACCTTTTTATTCAATTCTCAGGCAAGCTCTCACTGAAGTAAAAGTTGAGTGAGGATTTTTAGACCACTGTCTCTATACTTTACTGCTGGTCAAATTAAACTGACCTAGATGTTTTACGTTGTTTTAACTTGCATACCACATCCAGTGAAAAACAAATGTCCAAGATTTTCAGAAATGATTAATGGCTTTGAGTGCTCAATTTGAGATACCTTAAAGGAGTCGGGTTTTCAGGAAGTGCTCAGAACCTGCCCTCTGAAAATCTTGGTCCTTTGGGTTGTCTCAAGTTACCCTCTCTCTCTCCCCCCGAAACTCAGAATAAAGGCACTGACACCAATAGTAACTTTGGAAAATCATGAGCAATAATTGTATTTAGAAAGTGCCCCCATTACTTTATCCCACCCAGGGGGCTGCACCAAAAAT
The DNA here is from genome assembly GCA_007922155.1 of Mesoclemmys tuberculata. Classification (NCBI taxonomy): domain Eukaryota; kingdom Metazoa; phylum Chordata; order Testudines; family Chelidae; genus Mesoclemmys; species Mesoclemmys tuberculata. The sequence goes on along the minus strand of ML675629.1, from coordinate 15,222,518 downwards.
GTAAAAATAACTTCAGCTCATAAAATGAAATACTCCCAATTGCTGGGTGTGGCCCAACTGTCGTCTGTGCAGGACCAAGGGAAGAGGAGGAGAGCAAGATCCCATTATACCACATTTGCATTCCCCCAATCCTGGGGCCAGCTGCAGACCATTTCTATTACTGTCATAAGTGAGGGTACATCTTCACTGCAAAAATGGATGTGTTCTTAACATGGGTTCAAATAGCATTGAAGACATGGCAATTCAGTTTTAACTTGGGTTAGTAGCTTGAGTTAAAGTCTATAATGGAGCCTGGAGGTTGAACTCAAGCTGTTCAGCTGATTTAAAAGCTGAGCTGCCATGTCTTCGCTGCTATTTGCACCTATTTTGCTATATCTTAGACAGGTATGTTCTAAATTGCATTATTCAACCTCTAGCTTTGTCGGCAAGTGGGGAATCTCTGGCTATGCTGCCAACTCAAAAGTCTGCGAAGAGAGGGAGACTTAGAACCAGTTATGCCAGTTTTTTGCCATCTGAAAATTCTACAAGGCCAGGAGAATCCTCAGAAGGCCAGTAAAACCATGTTTATGACCCTTTTGTGTTGCTGGAGAACTACAAAGGTTTTGTAGCCTGGTTAAGAATCTGGCCTTTCATATATAAAGAAAGCAATACAGTGTGGTTAACAGTGTTAACGACATAAGAAGAGTGCATGGATACACTTCCTGCTGACTCCAAGGGAGCTTTACTTTCTTATGCCATGTCTGAATTGGCCCCTTGACTTTAAGATGGGGGAGTCTTTTTCTCATTTGGTGTCTTCTATGGAGGGGAATATCACATAAAAGGTTTTAGAATTTTATCTTTGCATAACCATAGAGTTTATCGCTATATTCTGACAGAGATGGAATAAATCCAGGGAAGAATGAGAGATGTGACTGCAGAGAGGTCAACGGTAGTAGTCTTCTATCTAATCTTTCTCATCCCTCTCTGTTTCTCTCTGATTTGAGCTTTTTCTAGTGACCATTGACCTGCTCATAGAAAATCATAATTCCTCCTATATTCGAACTTATTGTTTTGGGCTTAAAAAACATTGTTAGGAGAGAGATTTTCTGGGAATCTATGTCTGTAGTTAAGACACACATCATGAGTTTTAGCTTTTTTTCCCCCTTTGTTAACCTTTTATTTTGAATGGCCAGTAGCCAGAAGGGTCATCTCTCTGGTTCATTTTGTTAGCCATTGTTAATAAATCTCTTTTGCTTGCATTGTTATCCATTTCTCTGTATTAAACAGCTCTATGTGTTCCCCCAGGATTTTCTAGGAAAATCTATGTATATTTTAATCTTTGTATTGCATATTAAGCTTGTCAGAATCAAAATCCCTTCATGTTCCAAAGTTCACCAAGTGCTATTACCTATTGGAATTAAACCAGTGTACTATTTTATGGTTTAGTTTGAACTTTTCAATTAGATCTCTGTATACACATAGAGCAGCATCATAATAATAGTGACATTTTTGTAGTATATTTGTTCTTCACCTTATGGAAAAGGTCCATAGAATTCAACAGAAATGATAACTTTTCTATAGGTGCTTTATCCCATTCACCAGAATATAACAGAAAATTATATCCTCTGCTGTAGAATTATATAAGATTGTTCAAAAAACTTATTCAAAATGTATCATTCTTTATTGAACAGTTGGACTACATCTTCAGCTAGTGTAAACTGGCATAGCTCTGCTGAAGTCAAAGGAGATAAGCTTGTTTAGCACAGCTGAGGATTTGTTCCTGTGGGTTTTAACAATAATTTCTATGGGAACTTATTTGATTTCTGAAACATCCTATTGCTTTATCCCCTATTAAAGTGTCCGCTCTCCAACTACATTTCTAACAGTAGTGACAGTCCTAGGTAAACTATATAATAATTTTTGGTTTTCACTTGGGGGGGATTAAAAATATACTTTTACCTTTTTCTCATAAGTGATTCCATTTCCTGGCAGGGAGATAGCAGGGGATAGATCCTATCAGCTGAGGCAGACCATCCTATTTAGAGGTGTCAGATCCCACTTCCTTCCAAACATAATACAGCACCAAAGGCTGGGTCTATACTTATGGGGAAATTCGGCAGCAGTCGATGTAAGTTACGCAAGCCATGCAGAGTAGCTTGCGTAACTCCCATCAACTTCCTAAATTCTCTTCTGTGCAGGTGTCTCCACTATGCTGCGCTGACGGGAACTGTGTACCTGTCGACGCAGCGCTATGCCTTTTGAGGAAGTGGTTTAATTGAATTGACTTCCAGAACAGTTGAGTGGGTCTTCACTGCTGCTCAATCGATACGGATAGTTCGATCTGACAGCAGCGAATTTACCACCGTAAGTGAAGACATACCCTATATCAGGGGGCTGCAGACACTAGGTGAGGCCACCTTGGGACAAAGAGGGGGAAATTGGTAAAAATAAAATGTTTAACTTTTTTCCTTCCCTACTGAAATCAAGCAAACAATTTTCTGTTCCTGTAGGGAAAAAAAAGTCAGAAATGTCATATTATTACCCAGAAGTTATACAATACACACAGGTTTTTAGGACATAAAAGGTCTTTCCATAACCAACAACTTTGGGAAAGTTTGGTCCTATCTGGTGGTTCTTTGTTTAAACTAGTGATCAATGATACTAAAGACTTAAAACTTCTTTTGTAACTAATGGAGTTTTGCCAGAATTTGGACTGCAGAATTGGGCTTTTGATTATCAAACATACTCCAGAAGTATTCATTTGAATATCATGAATGATTTAGCTTCCTATGTTTATAACACTGCAGTAATTGGAAAGCCTACTCCTCATAATACAGAATTATTAATTACTGTTTTCTCTCTCATCTTACCATAAGTCCTTATTCATATTATGCACATTATCACAGCTTTCTTGGTTTTTCTTTTGCTTTCATGGAATTATCCTTAAGGAATTTAACTATAATGCAAACCTTTTTACATTTTTAATTAGTGAAGTATTCTTTAAACATGACTTACAACAAGGTATTTGATGCAGAAATCACTGTAATAGGTTTTAAACGCAGCTAGTGAATTTTAATTGAATACTGTGATAAATCTCATCACAACTAACAGCTAAACCACATGCAATAGATGCAGAATAGAATTCAGAGATACAGTTGGGTGAAGGGTTTAAGATTTTGTGAACCTGTTGATCCACATTTTGGGTTCACATAACTTTTCTGAGTTCACAAACCCCTTGTAATTTAAACTGAGCCCAGACCTTTAGTTGATTTAAATCAGAGAATGAGCTCAATGGAGCTATGCTAGATTACACCAGTTGAGGAGCTGGCCCCTTTTTATTCTTCAACAGATACTGCATTTTAAAATAAGCCAGCATATTTTTCTAGCCAAGGACAAGTCTGTGCTCTGTATGATTGGTATTATTACCTATACCTATATTGTTATCTGTTAGACATGCCCATTGCTTTACAAACTGTTAACAATGAATTCCATAACTTAAAGAGTTTGCAGTTTAAAACCCTGGTCCTAAAATGAGAATCTACTCGAAGTCTTCCCATGTGGAACAGATTGCAAGATCTAGGCCTAAATTAAAACAATGTCACCAAGTGTAGATAAAATAGCAAGGGATTATGAAAGGAGAAAGCAACTGGAGTGAATCAATATGTCAAATACTATGAAGGATAGAATAATGCTTTTCACCCATATTCCTTTTAGGCTGACACAGGTGAGTACTTTGTGTGACCAAGCCTTTCAAAAAGTGCCTAGTGATTTTGGATACCTCAATTTTTGGATGCCCCTTTTGAGTCAGCTTACTTGAACCCCAATTGTCAGGGAATGGGTGCCGAGCACCATTTGAAAATCAGGCCTCTATAAGGTGCATCAGGCTGGGCTCCCAAAATCAGTAGTGACTTTTGAAAATGTACTTAATCTGTTTAATTATTCTCATCTTCTCTCTTAAATCCACAGGCTTTGTATTTGTCATTTTCCACTCTGCCATCTTTGCTCTATGTCCAGTCTTTACTCAGCAGAATGTGAATGTAGTAATGTGCGAGTCTGAGGTCAATATTTAAAGCCTTGGTGTTTGTTAGGGGCTTGAAATAAGCAGTACATTTTTTCCCACCCATACTTGCATTTTATCTAGTAGAAAATTGATGTTACTGTGATGTGCAGTGGTCACTATTAAGAAATCATTTGCAATGGTATCTCAGTCATTATTGTACTCACTTACAGCTAAAATTGGAAATAACTTCAACATCTCAGATACTGTAATGTGGTAGCACTTGGTAAATGTTGACATTTTAATGGAATACACCATAAGTTCAGGGAAACAAGAATGAAAATAGGAAGGAACTCTGGCACTGATCATGCACTTGCTTTCATCCATAATGGTTACTCGATTATAGTTTAATAAAAACAATTTAAAGAAACTTTAGATTTCATACATCTAACCTTGTGCTCAGTACACTCAGTCCTTTGTCTTGGAGCTAAAAAACAAACTTCATTTGTGGTTGTGAATAATTATTATTAATAGTTTGTTCCACCGAAAACAAATAAACATGATCGCCTACCCTGAAGACCTTACAATTTCATTTAAAGATTGATTTAATCTATATTTCTAGTTTAAAGGTGACACAATGAGGGAAAGAAAAAGTAAGAGAGAATAAGAGATGGGAAAGACAGTTACATAAAGAGCCTTATGTGATGACTTAGGCTGAGTCTACATTGACGGCAGCAAATTTGCTGCCATCACATCAATTGCTCTGGATCGACTGAATGGTCTGTATAGATGCACTCAGTCGATCCAGGAAGCGACGCAGGAAAACCACCCCAGTAAGTGGAGTAGCGCTGTGTCAAAGGGAGCGCTGTTCCCTGCGACGCAGTGCAGTATGGATGCTGCACGAAGGAGACGCTGCAAAGTCGACAGCAGATACGCAAGTGATTTACGTCACTTGCATATCTCCTGTTGATTGCCGCCGAATCGCCAAGGTAAGTGTAGGCCGGGCCTAAGACTCATAGACTCTAATGTCAGAAGGGATCAATATGATTATCTAGTCTGACCTGCACAATGCAAGCCACAGAACCTCACCCATCCACTCCTGTAATAAATCCCTGACCTCTGACTGAGTTATTAAAGTCCTCATATCATGATTTAAAGACTTTAAGGTACAGAGAATCCACCAGCAAGTGAGCTGTGCCCCATGTTACAGAGGAAAGTGAAAATCCCCAGAGCCTTGGCCAATCTGCCCTGGGTGAAAATTTCTTCCCGACCTTAAATATGGCGATCAGTTAAACACTGAGCATGTGGTCAAGACTCACCAGCCAGACATCCAGGAAAGAATTCTCTGTAATAATTTATAACCCAGCACATCTAACATCCCTTCACAGGTCATTGGCATATCTACCACCAGTACTCAAATATTAATTAATGCCGAATTAGGCTGTACCATCACACCATCCTCTCCATAAATTTTTCAAGCTCAGTTTTGAAGCCAGCTAGGCTTTTTGTCCCCATTGCACTCTTTGGAAGGCTATTCCAGATTTTCACTACACTAATGGTTAGAAACCTGCATCTAATTTCGAGTCTAAAATTTCTGATGGCCAGTTTATATCCATTAGTTCTTGTGTCCACATTGGTGCTGAACTTAAATAATTCCTCTCCCTCCCTGGTATTTATCGCTCTCATGTATTTATAGACAGCAATCCTATCTCCTATCAATCTTCTTTTGGTTAGGCTAAATAAGCCAAGCCTCTTTGAATCTCCTCTCATAAGGCAGGTTTTCCATTCCTTGGATTATCCTAGTAGCCCTTCTCTGCACCTGTTCCAGCCTGAGTTCACCTTTCTGAAACATTGGGGACCAGAACTGCGCACAGTATTCCATATGAGGTCTCACCAGTACCTTGTATAACAGTACTAACACCTCCCTATCTCTACTGGAAATACCTTGTCTGATGCATCCAAGGACTGCATTAGCTTTTTTCACGGCCACATGACATTGGCGGCTCATAGTCACCCTGTGATCAACCAATACACCCAGGTCCCTTTCCTCCTCTGTCACTTCCAACTGAGGCGTTCCCAGATTATAACAGAAATTCTTGTTGTTAGTCCCTAGTTGCATGACCTTGCACTTTCCACTATTAAATTTCATCCTGTTTCTTTGGTCAGTTTGTGTACATCTAATGGACCATAAACTTTCAAAAAAAATCCTTATTTAATTTGTTTATTCGGGCTTCACAACAGAAAAGCTTTTAGGAAAGATATGAATTAGCCAAGTGTGGATTGATTTTGGGAGGGCAGTCCAAATATAATTGACAGCATATAAATAGGCACAGGCTTATTGTAAACCCTATGCAGACTGGTCACAAGAGGCAAGTCTGTTTTTCAGTAATTCACATACATACATTCATTACAGCCAAAGCAGTGACATTATCACAAACTATTTTCTATTTCCTTAAAGGAATCCTTATCTATACTGTATCATCTTACAGCAAGTGTTATATAAGTTCACTTATTATTTGCAAAGGAAGAGCAACAATTTAGGTACTTAGCTAATTAGACATTTCTGTCTTTTGCTTTTGACATTTACATCAACTTGAAATTTAGCAGACTAGATTACTGAAAGAATTTAAAATGAACTTTTTAGTGATTAAGCATTTAAAACTGAATACTAATGCATTTCAAACTGGGTTAGAGCCATGATGAATATAACATATTTAATGTTAAAGTGGACCAATTAACAAATAAGTTTTCAGTGAAACTTGTTTAAAACTGCATTAAAAAAAAAATCCCCAATTTTTGAGTGTCTAAAGTTAAACCTGTCTCATGTTGATGGGAATTTGCTGCTCCCCTACTTTCTCCAAATGCTCTAACACTATATCTCTTTCTTCCCATTCATCTTCTCCATCCCCACTGGAGATTATTTCCAGCTTCACCCCCTCACACACACCAAATCAGATACTGCTTTAGGAATAGAAGATAAAGAGGTCCATTCAAATAGATAGAGTAAGAACCCATAATTTCGTTAACAGGAAGGCCATAAGGAAGGACACCAAGAATTCTCACAGATCTGTGTGGGTGGCTTGAATTTCATAGAATCATAGAATAGAACCATAGAATATTACAGTTGGAAGGGACCTCAGGAGCTCATCTAGTCCAACCCCCTGCTCAAAGCAGGACTAACCTCAGATAAATCATCCCAGCCAGAGCTTTGTCAAGCTGCAGCTTAAAAACCTCTAAAGATGGAGATTCCTCCGCCTCCCTAGGTAACCCATTCTAGTGCTTCACCACCCTCCTAGTGAAAACCTTTTTCTAATATCCAACCTAGATTTCCCCCTGCCTAACTTGAGACTATTGCTCCTTGTTCTGTTATCTACTACCATTGAGAACAGCCTAGCTCCATCCTCCCTGAAACGCTCTTTCAGGTAGTTAAAGGCTGCTATCAAATTCCCTACCCCCCATCAACCATTCTTCTCTTTTGAAGACTAAACTAGCCTACATGGTTCAGCATTTCCTTATAAGTCTTGAGCTCCAGCACCTTGATCATTTTTGTTGCCCTCTGCTGGACTCTCTCCAACTTGTCCACATCATTTTTGTAGTGGGGGGTCCAAAACTGGACACAGTACTCCAAATGCAGCCTCACCCATGCTGAATAGAGGGGAAAAATCACTTTCCTCAATCTGCTGCCAATGCTCCTGCTAATGCAGCCCAATATGCTATTAGCCTTCTTGGTAACCAGGGCACACTGCTGACTCAAATCCAGCATCTAATCCACTGTAACCCCCAGGTCCTTTTCTGCAGAACTGCTGCCTAACTCGTTGGTTCCCCAGTCTGTAGCTGTGCATGGGATTCGTCCATCCTAAGTGCAGGTCTCTGCACTTGTCTTTGTTGAACCTCATCAGATTTCGTTTGGCCCAATCCGCCAATTTGTCTAGGTCACTTTGTATCCTATCCCTACCTTCCAGGTATCTACCACTCCCCCCAGTTTAATGTCATCTGCAAACTTGCTGAGGGTGCAATCTACCCCATCCTCCAGATCATTAATGTAAGCATTGAACAAAATCAGCCCCAGGACTGAACTCTGGGGTACTCCGCTTGTGACCGGCTGCCAGCTAGACATCAAGCCATTGATCACTCCCATTGAGGCCGATGATCTAGCCAGCTCTTTATCCTTTTATAGTCCATTCATCCAACCCATACTTCTTTAATTTGCTGATAAGAATACTGTGGGACACTGTATCAAAAGCTTTGCTAAAGTCAAGGTATATCACCTCCACCACTTTCTTCACGTCCACAGAGCCAGTCACGTCTTCATAGAAAGCAATCAGGTTGGTCAGGCTTGAGTTGCCCTTCGTGAATCCATGTGGACTGTTCCTGATCACCTTCCTCTCTTCCAAGTGCCTTAAAATGGATTTCTTGAGGTCCTTCTCCATGATTTTTCCAGGGATGGAGATGAGGCTGACAGGTCTGTAGTTCCCTGGATCCTCTCTCTTCCCTTTCTTGAAGATGGCACTATATTTGCCTTTTTCCAATCATCAGGGACCTCCCCAATTGCCAAGAGCTTTCAAAGATAATAGCCAATGGCTCTGAAATCACATCAGCTAACTCCCTCAGCACCCTAGTCCAGAACCTCTTCCTTCAGCACTGAGGGATGTTCACCTCCTCCCCATTCTGTGCTGCCCAGTGCAGTAGTCTGGGAGCTGACCTTGTCTGTGAAGACAGAGGCAAAAAAGTCACTTATTACATCAGCTTTCTCCATGTCCTCTGTCACTAGGTTGCCTCCCCCTTTCTGTAAGGGGCCCACACTTTCCCTAATCTTCCTCTTGTTGGAAACATACCTGTAGAAACCGTTGTTGTTCCCTGTAGCAAGGTGCTGTGGCCTTCCTTGGAGCCTGGGTTTGAGGAAGGGTCGTGATGCCCCTGCTGGACAGAACAAGGCCCTACAGGCCAAACAACCTGGGAGAAAAGGGGCGGAGCCAGGACTGGAATGGCCAGTATAAAAGGCCAGCCTAGCATTTCAGTCAGGGCAAAGCTGCTGCCGGAGGCAGACATGTCTTCCCAGAGGCTATGGTCTGTGGCTGACCCAGGCCCTGTGGTATTTGGAGTAACTGCCCCACTGACTGGAGCCTCCAAGTCCTGACCAGGCCACCGGGCCCGAGTGACTGGAGACGTTCCACTGGGCCCTAGTAGCTGCAGAGAGTGACCCAAGACTGCTGGGTGAGAAAAACCCCCTGAGGTTGGCCCTGAGCTGGAGGAGCTGCCCAACGTCGGGGACCACCTGGAGCTGCCTGAGCCTGGTGTACCAGAGGAGCCCCTGGGACCTGGAGGAGCTGTCCTCTGCTGATGACCTTGAGGAGTTTCCGGACCTGCCACTGGTCGACAGTGAGGGACTCGTGGGACTCGCGCTTGCTGTCTACCCCAGCGACCTGGAGGGAGACAACTGGCTGCAGGTACCTGGGGAAAAGGTGGGAGGAAGTAGCCCAGGGACAGCCGACTACAGTGTGGCTGAGTCTGTGCCTAAATCTGTCAGCGTGTTGTGGCTGGATCCCTGATGACTCAGTGGAAAACCACTTTGCCACTGTCAGGGCCTTGGGATGGGAAGCAGTGGAGTCGGGTGGGCCTGCATCCCCCTTCCCTAACCACCCTGGGAGTGCTTGGCTTCCTCAGAACTTGCCAGCCCCGAGGAACTTGTCCCGCCTACCTGCAAGGCCAGGGGGCTCCAGACTATTTTGCCTGCCCCGCCCACTGGAGGGCTGGGGGCTATTGATTGCCTCATGAGCCCTGCCTGGCTTGTGGGCTGGGGGCTGTAAACGGCTTTGCTAGCCCCGCCTGTTGGAAGGCTGGGAGCTAGAGACTGCTTTGCCTTCCCCGCCCTGCCTGAGGGTTGGGGGTAATAGACTGCTTAATAGCCCTGCCTTACAGGAGGGCCCAGGGGCTATAGACTGTGAGAGGAGCCCTCCCTGCCTGGCGCCAGGCCTAAAGACTTGTTTGCAAACTTTTTCCCCTAGACCAAGGTGCTGTGGCCTTCCTTGGAGCCTGGGCCCAAGGAAGGGTCACAATGCCCTGGCTGGACCATGCCACCAGCCTACATTCCCTTTCACATTCCTTGCTAGCTGCAACTCCATCAGGCCTTCCTGATTTCATTCCTGTATGTTCGAGTAGTATTTTTATAATCTTCCTTGGTCATCTGACCAAGCTTCCACTTCTCGTAAGCTTCCTTTTTGTGTTTAAGCTCACCAATTACTTCTTTGTTAAGCCAAGCTGGGCGCCTACCTTATTTGCTATACTTTCTGCACACTGGGATGGTTTGTTCCTGCGCCCTCCATAAGGTTTCTTTAAAATACAGCCAGCTCTCTTGAGTTCTTTCCTCCTCATATTAGCCTCCCAGGGGATCCTGCCCATCATCCCTGAGGGAGTCGGTCTGCTTTTCTGTAGTCCATGGTCCGTAGCCTGCTGTTCTCCTTTCTTCTTTTTGTCAGATCATGAACTCGACCATCTCATGGTCACTGCTGCCTAGGTTGCCACCCACTTCTACTTCCCCTACCAAATCTTCCCTGTTTGTGAGCAGCAGGTCAAGAGGAGCACGGCTCCTAGTTGGTTGCTCCAGCACTTGCCCCAGGACAGTGTCTGCAACACTCTCCAAAAACTTCCTGGATTGTCTGTGCTCTGCTGTGTTGCTCTTCCATCAGATGTCACGGTGATTGAATTTAAATAACTTGACTTCCATTAATAATTATGGGGCAGCTGCTGCTGTTATTCACACTGAGCTTCCTACACACGTAGTCTCACGACTTTCAGTGCAGGTACTCATGGAATAAAAGAACAACTCAGAGGGAGAAAGGGTGTCTCTTTGGCCTAGCCTATCTTTGCTCTGCGCAGTTCCAGGAGGCACTAGAAACCGTGGGGACAGGCATCTTTCAACAGCAGAATTTTCACTCCCAGATGGGTGTGGCTGTGTTAAGACTGGCCTGCTTATTTTTTGACTCAGCTGCAGAAAGCCTCATGTTATGTCTCATGGCATGCATGCAGGGAAGTTAGATTAAAAATAAAAACTACTGTTGCTGGAAGATTGCAGCATAGCACTACTTTATTTCTTAGAATTCAGAGTAACATACATGAATCCAACAACAGAAAGAACAAAAGTAGGCTGCTCCCTAAAACAGAGGCACAACTCAACCCACCTTACTCCAGGCTGTCGGTCTGCTTCACCAACTCTGCTCACATGCTTCCCTATAAAGCCCCCTGCCAGCAAGTATGACTGGGAAAACCTCTGAGAATGTAAAGTGATAGATCACATTTTACACAGTTTTCAATAAACCACACCTCAGTTTACACACAATAAACAAAACAAAAACCACACAATAAACCATATCTCTTCACCTCATCCCTCAGGCAATCTTTCTTTTCTTCCTTTTCCTTCTGTACTGAAGAGTAGAAGGTGATATTCCCTTTGGAATACATTTAACACCTATGGCATTTGATAATTGTAGAATTCCAAGGGGATTAGAACAGTATTGGCCAACCTCTCAAGTAAAAATATCAGGTTTAGTTTGCTCCGGAATTATTCCTCTAAATGTATAAGCTTTTATCTAACTAATATCACTAAACAGTTTTCCACAAACTTATTTTAATTCCAAGGGAAACAGGGCTTTTTAAAAAAACAAATATAAACCTTCCCCCTACAGCGTCCATTCAGAGCTTTTTAAGGAAGCAAGGGACCATTGTGATCAAACAGTCTGACCTTCAAAATACATGCCGCAGGATCTCACCCAGTAATTTGTGCATTTAGCTCAGAAATTGTGTGATCTGCAACATTGAGTTATTGCATAAGATACTGACATGGAAATTGACTGGAAGCTAAGTACAAGGAAAAGTAAAATATGACTTGTTCATTTTCATTGTCCAAGTTGAAGAGAAATGTTGAAGGGTACCCAAGAAGCAGAAACCAAGATGAGTAAACTAGGGTTTTAAATTTCTTGTTTTGTATTGATAACTAAATATAATTTTTAAAAACAGCTAAGGAAATGTGGTTTAAAGAAATATCATTTGTGATTTTTAACCTAAAAGTATCTAACTCTAATAGAAGAGAATTGAAGCCCCCTGATACGTACTGAAATGATTTAGCGTCGGGCATGACTTGCTCCTGTGGTTCCATGATCCAACCCTGTTGATTGGCAGGAGATCTCCATTTAATCACTTGGTTCTTCTAGCAGGGCCTCCATCTGCCTCTGCCACCTTTCTTTCAGTTTATGGCTAATTTGCAGCCCTGACATGTCTCTCGAGCACTTATCAGCTGTAACTGTGCAACTGCTCAACAGACCCTGATTCTCTCAACCCGCATGGATTGAGTTCAGCTCCAGCCTTCGGGTCTGTCATCACGGAGGCACCTGGCACACCCAAATAAATCAGGCATGGCAGTTCAAGGTTGGGGCTAGAGCATATTTGTGGTTTAACAAACTGGCTAGACTAATGAGATAATCTGAAGTACACAGCCACTGCTGCAGTGGGATGCAGCTAGTTATGTAAAGCGAGGGGAGATGTTGTGATTCTGTATTCTAGGCACCCTGCTTCTAAATGGAAGTAGATTATCATACCCTGTGCTGGGAGGGTGGGAGGAACTGTTAGTGCTATGAATCCTTTGAATCCTTTACAGAGTGAATATAACAGAGTGCACATAATCTCTCCCTAGGCTTTTTTTCCTAAAAAAGGTAACATATGAGTATTTATTAATTATATTATTATAAGCCCAGATGCACAATTGGATTTAGGTGCCTAATTCCCACTTTAGGCACCTAAATCAAAAATACTAGTGCCACTGAGATCCTCCAAACCTGCTCAGCTGCTGCTTACTCTGGTAGGTGCCAAAACTCACACCATCCCTAATTTTTTACCATAAAAATTCCCTAAGGCCTAAATTTCTGCCTCTGGACATGCAAGAACACCTCACTATAGGCATTTGGATGCCTACGTTGTGCCTAAGCCCCAGAGGCTATATCTCCTTGGAGATAAAAAGCCCATGGATGGCCTGGGTCAGCTGACTCAGACTTGGGCGGTTCAGGATCCGCAGCTGAAATATCACGTGTAGACTCTTGGGATCGGGCTGGAGCCCAAGCTCTGAGACCCTTCATTGGTGGAGGGTCCCAGAGCTCAAGTTCCAGCCCCAGCCCAAACATCTACACAGTGGGGTGTAAAGTGTAGAGCGCTCCAGAGTGTCATACTCTAACTGCCCCCTGGAAATCCTACTAGTGCGCACTGAATGTTCCCTTCATGTACCTTCCCTAAATGTAATCTTGTGTAGACGAGACCTTAGCGTGTGATCCACAAAAGCCAGCACGCTAGGTGGGGAGTGGCCTAAACTAGCCAATGGGAGATGTTGATGATCGGGGTGTCCTAATCCCCAGTCTTTTCAGGAAGATAGGTGCCTAATCCAGGCTGCAGTGAGGCACCTATATCTGTTAGTGACCCACAGCTAGGAACCCCTCTGCTTAGGTATATAAGTAAGAAATCACTGGAGCAGGAGAACTGGATCCTGGGTCTTCCAACATCTAGGGGAGTGCTCTAACCACAATGCTACAGCATCGTTCTCTCTCTCTATCTCTGACTCTTTAAGTATTTATCCCCAATAGAACAGCTTCAAAAGGAGCCCTACATTACACTATTCTATAGCCTAGAGGTTAGAGCACCCTCCTGAGAGGAGAGTGACTCCCATTCAAATCCTTTCTCTCTTTCAGGTAGAGGAGGAAATGGAACCTGGGTTTCCCACATCCCAGCTGGGTGAAAAGTTACAAGGTCAGCAGCATTGCTCCAACCACATTTTGTGATGGACCCCTTCTGGTAGGCTGCCTCTGAGTATTCCTACTGGATTGGGCCCCACATGCAAGATAGGCAGGCAAAGGTCTGTCTTCTCCTGGGTTGTAAAGCACTCTGGGGTTTGGGTGAGACGTAGCCATGCACACACCTAGAAAGAGGCAGCAGTACGCACCCCCAAAGGAGGAAACTTAGGCACCTAGGAAAGCTCTACTTGGAAAATGTAGGCACTGACTGAGTTTAGGTACCTTTATGCGGGAGTTTTGTGGCGTATAGTGGAGCCTAAACCTGGATTTAGGTGCCTACACCCAGACTAAGCCCTTAAGTACCTTTGTGAGTCCCACCCAACGTGCTCAGCACTGGACAGGACACAAATAAGGATTCAGCCACTGCCCCCTGGAGTTCATAGTTTGAAAAAGGCAAAGATCAAACAAAAACAAGCTGGAAGACCCAAAAGACTGAGAGAACCTAAAATGCTGTTGTTTAATTTACTGGACTAATGAAGACATAATGTTCATGTGGATTAGCACTTGTGGGCCTTGTAGGAAAAAATGGGTTTTCAAGAAGGGTCTGAATGAGGAGAGCTGGAGCTTTCCATTAAAGGCTGTTGTGTTTTCATGTCTGTACAACTAAAAACATGAGTTTGATGAGTCAGCTGATAGGGAAAAAAATGCCTGATTCTGCTGAATTACACTGGTTTTACACCACCATAATGGCATGAAGATAGGGAGGCAGAATGGGCCAGTAGGTAATGTACTGATCTGAGTTTCAGGAAACCTGGGTTTTAATCCTGACTCTACCACTGACCCTCTGCATGATTTTGGATGGGTCACAAAATATCTCTGTGGCTCTGTTTCCCCTCCCCTCTTTGTCTATCTTCTCTATTTAGAGGGTGACCTATCCAGGATGTATTGTCTCTTACTACGTGTGCCAACAATAGAGGTGCCTTGATCTCAGTTGTGACTTCCTACAGTTACTATAATACAAATTAATAGTAATCAATGAAGCTACTCCTGGTTTAAGCAGAATGGCTGTATGAAGAATCATGCCAAGTGAATTGTTTAAATTAGTAGCCTTTTAAAAGGCAAAAATCCCATGTTAATGCCTTATTCTTCCATTGGCACGTTTCACCCACTGAAGTGTGTTGTGTGCACCCACAGCACTGTATAAACAGTACATCGTTTGGATAATTTATAGAGTAATACGAGCGTACATACAGCCAGACTGCATTGATCTGTGCCAAATAACAGGCACTTGGCCCAGAGAACTCTATAGACAAATGCAAACACTACAAACCAGAATAGAACACACACAGTGTGAGAGATGACAAGCCTGGCTATCATATCTCAGTGAAGAGGTAGGAATTACTAAGTGAGGGGAGAAAGGTATCTTGGTGTATAATAACTAGGAAGCCATTTCTCATGTATGAAAGAAGGCACAAACTAAGGCCCTGAAGCAGGGAAACATACACAGAAGGAAATGTAGGAGGAGATAGAGACAGAAATATAAGCCAGTGTGGAATAACAGTGAGCTTTGAACATAAAAAGGAGCTTGAACTTCATATGGAAGGAAGTGGAAGCTAGTATAGTTTTAGGGCTAATCCTGCGAAACACACAGGAGTAACTGTACTCATATGAGTAGTTACTTCACCACCAAAGTGTTTGCATCATGGAAGCTTTAGAGTAAAATGTACGAGGAGTGATTCCCCCCCCCTTATCTACATTCCTGTTGGAATTCTCCTATACACAGTTCTTAGGTCATTTAGTTTGACCTGGTGTTATTTATACTTTTTCTGGAATTTCTGCATCTCTATATTCTTTTCCATAGTCCTTTTTCCACCACTTTTCCCTCCGTGTTGATTATAAAAAAATAAAAATAAAGTACCAAAAGCTCTAAACGAGATAAAAATCACAGATGGTTTCTGCCAAGTTTACAGGCTTAAAATAAGTCTGATTAAAAGTAAATGGGGAATTTAAAATACCATGGAGGAAAAAATAAAGGATATTAAGAAGGAAAATTTGATTTTTAGTTGTGGATATTTTCTTAGGGATGTACTCAACTCATTCCAAGTTAAGGAACTGGCATTCGAATGCTCTTCAGATGGATGGCTCTCTGTTGGCTGGCATAACTCCAGCTAGGCACATCTGATGAAATGGGGCTTCCATTTGTAGTTCTTAGCAGGCAGAGTGGTGCCAAAAGTTTTGCTTGTGCTCTCACTACATTTGCAAAGTGGGTGGGGGTGTGTGTAGAATTACTGAGGAGACAGCTGGAAATTCCACTGCTTGTTTGGTTTGTGAAGTTATATACGAGTGAGTGACGTGAAGGGTTGAGCAAGTCAATCATTAGCAGGGGTTTACAACTGAAGTTCTGGTTTGGGTCATCACTAGTGAGAGGCAGAGGCATAACATTTATTGTTCCTTAGGGCAGATTGACACTTTAAATGTTGCACTGGCTCAGCTGCTCAGATGCAGCTGCACCACAGTAGGACTTAATTGAAAACATTCCTATGCTGGTGGCAGAGCTTCTCCTGTCAGCATAGTTAATCCACCTCTCTGAGAAGCAGTAGCTATAGTTGACAGGAGAAGCTCTCCTACCAACATAGCACTGTCTACATTTGGGGTTATTTAGGCATAACTACATTGCTTAGGCATGTGGATTTTTCACACCCCTTGAGCAACGTGGTTATTCCAATTTAGGTATATAGTATAGACCTGGCTTTATTAATTAAGGCTTCATAGAGCCCAAGAGTTATCTTTTCATGGAAATTTGATTTTTTTTGTGGTCAAAAGCCCCAAATCAAAAACCTTCAGCCAAAAATTAAAAAATGCCATTGGGAAAATTAAAATGAAATATATTGTGTCAAGTTGACTAAGAAGAAATACATTAACATATTGAATTGTTTCATTTTTGGAGTCAGTTTGGTGTGCCCCCAATTTCCCGTTTGGGTAGGGGACCTTGCCCATGTTTCATCTTCCATCGAGCACCACATCCTCAAATTTTTGTGACCTGTTGAGGTATATCATGGGACTCATATGGGGAGATGTAGGCTGGCCAGGGAGCCAGGTCCATAGAACAGAATGGGGAAAGAAGGCTCCCATGACGCTCCCATGAGGCACTGGGCCAGCTCAGGAGGGCATGATTTAATGTTGACCTGAGATAAAAAGAAACGTTTTGATTCAGGAATGCTGAAACATTTTATTTTAATAAAAAATATTTAAACCAAAATCTACAGATATTTCTGGACAGAAAGTTTTATATTTTGTCTGAAAACAAAAACCTTTTTGTTTTTTGGGTGTCTGCATTTTGAGAAAAAGTCAGTATGTTCCACCATATGCAACCAGTTTTCATGAAAAATTTTGTGTAGTTGAAAACCCAATTTTCCATGGAAAAACACTTTGAATGAAAATTTCCCACCACCCCTATCCAAGAACTTAATTAGAGAGTATAAAATCTTATAGTCCTCTTCAATATTCCTGGGTTCTGCAGGAAAGACCATGTTTTCCTCTTTCAACTCTTGGCTGGTCTTCTGTTTGCAATATGATGAAGAAGGCAGACATCTGATTTTCCCTCTGCTTGGCACTATATCTCATCCAATTAGTTTGCTTTAGGTCTGCGCTTCCTGCCTCTTCTCTACACACAACCAGACAAGAATAAAAGCCTTACAAAGGCAGCTAGCATATAAAGAATAGAATATGTCCTTTTACAGAGCAAGCAAGATGCTTCCATTGTGTGTCACTAAGAAAAATAAATTTGATGGCATTAAAAAGTGCTTAATTATATTTGATCCGGTTGCAAATATGCTGGGTTTTTTTCTTAAATGGAGTTGCAGACAACTAGGAAAATTAATCAGTATCTGAAGTGAACTTGAAGTCAACTAAAGTCACACAAATCATCAGTCTGACAGGTGAACATAAATTATGAAAATAATAGTAGTTGCATAGAAGTCATAAGTATATCAAGTATACTAAAAGAGAAAAGCTAGTTAATGCAGGTGGTGTCAGGGTGATGTTAAAGAAGATGGTGGGAGTGCTTACCTCAAGGTAGACTGTCAAAAAAGGACAGGCACTCCAAAATGGTTGTATGTTCTATAATTAGATTTCACCAAGCCAGTGAGAAATGGGAATTCCTGGATCACTGTACCAGTCTTACCCTGGAGTCACAGGACAGTCCCCTTAGATGGTCCTGTCTATCTTGCCAGCCAGATAAGCTTGATTTAGTGATAAATGATCACTTACACCAAAAATTACAAAATATTCAGGTTGCTTCCAGTCCCAAAAGACCAGGCACTTACCCCAAATCAACTGGTACCCTAG
Organism: Mesoclemmys tuberculata; assembly: GCA_007922155.1. NCBI lineage: Eukaryota > Metazoa > Chordata > Testudines > Chelidae > Mesoclemmys > Mesoclemmys tuberculata. The sequence goes on along the minus strand of ML675629.1, from coordinate 15,204,425 downwards.
ATCTTACACCAAAGACAACTTCTGCAGCCAGTCCTGTAGTAAACTACCTAAAGGTTTATTAACTAGGAAAAAGAAATGAGTTGTTTACAGGTTAAAGCAAGAAAACATATGAGTTGCAATCTAAATTCTGAGTGACAGAGTTATAGAGATCTGTCAATTCAAATTTCTTTTGGGGAAGACCCTGGAGTAATCTTTGGGGAGCTCTGGCTTCAGTTTAGTGTCTCTGGCCCTATGAGAGTTCATACAACAAAGAGGTGACAAATTTTCCTGTGTCTTTGTTTTTATTTCCTTCATTCAGGGCAAGCTTCCTTGCATGTAGCATTTCCAAGGTGTGAAAGAGCTATTCACTGATCCTTTGTATTGCAATATTTCTGTAACTGATGGCCCAACTGATTTTGATAGCTCTTCTGAAAGGGTGAGTGTGGGGGTGGGGGCAACACTCTTCCCATCTGAGTTCACAAGTTTAGAGCAAACAGTTTCAAAGTTATAAAGCAAAACTTACATATTTCCTTATACCATGGAATACAGATATCACAAATAAGGTTAACACATGCAGCAACTTACAAACATTCTGTGGAGTCTAAACACTAAATACATTTTTATAAGACTACTTTATATTTTGAGCAATGCTAACACATAAGCAAACATGTCTGGTCTCCAGTTTATCAGTTCTTAGCTAATGCCTGCAAGAGCTTGGCAAGAGCTGGCATCTGGTAGCCTCTTCTTCCAACAGTTCTCAATGTTCAAAATGGAAGGGAGCTAAGTGCCCAATATATCTGGAGAGCTGACCAAATGGCGTGGTGGCACTGATTGTTCTCCATTCAGTAGGAGAGGGAGGCAGTGTTGGAGGAGATGAGGTAAGAAATAAAAGTAGAGACAGTTACAGAGAAAAGGAATCAATGAAAGACCAAGATGGTCCAACAAGCAGGCCACTTGCAGTTAATAAATAAAAACTTAGGCCATACTCTTGCAAGCAGAATTACATGATCCTCTGCTTAGCAGGGAATGAGAGCTAATCATGGATGATATCAAGCAGGCTGAGGTATTTAATGCCTATTTTCCTTCAGTCTTCATTAAAAAGATAAATTGTGACCAGATACTTCACACAATTAATATTAACAAAAAAGAGGAAGGAACACAGGCCAACATAGGGAAAGAGCTGGTTAAAGAATATTTAGATAAGTGAAATGTATTCAAATTGGCCGGGTTTGATGAAACCCATCCCAGGATACCTAAAGAACTAGCTGAAACAATCCTGGAATTGTTAGCAATTATCTTTGAGAACCCATGGAGGACTGGTGAGGTCCCAGAGGACTGGATAAGGGCAAATATAGTACCTGTCTTTAAAAATGGGGAAAAGGAGGACTCGAGAAATTACAGAACAGTCAGCCCAATTTTGATACTTGTAAAATCATTGGAACAAATTTTTAAACAATGAATGTGTATGCACCTACAGAATAATAGGGTGATAAGTAATTTGCCAAGAACAAATCATGCCAAACCAACCTAATTTCCTTGTCTGACAGGGATACTGGCCTGCTGCATGGGGAGAAGCTGCCATCTCTTCACACAGAATGGTAAATCTACTTTCTTTCTGCATTCTGTAGAGTGCTGTGTTAATTTTTTTACTAATAACCTCTGATTAAATCATTCCAGTTTAGCTGATTATTTTGATATCTTGAATTGTAGTTATTAATTAAATTATTATACTTAAATTCGAGCATTCAACTCATCGTTGGAAGTTTTTAAGTACAGGTTGGACAAATGCCTGTTGGAAATGGTCTAGGTTTCCTTGGTCCTGCCTCAGCGCAGTGGGCTGGACAAGATGGCCTTTCAAGGTCCCTTCCAGCCCTACATTTCTACTATTCTGTGGACAGACCTCTCAGGTTTGCAGAGTTCTGCTAACTTTACAGGGATCTATGTGGGAGCAGGGGACATTCCAGGAAGTTTCCTTTGCAGGTTTAGGGTTTCAGAAACTTGTGTGGTTATCATTGATTAGTAACAGAGCTGAAGAGGGGGAAAAATAACTGGTTTTCAAAAGTTTCACTTTCTTTTCATGGGTTCCTCGTGGGAGCAAAATACTTTTATCTCCATTTTTACTCTAGCAGCACAATTTTATAAACAATAATAATTTTTTTATGATATAGCTTATTTTAATGTTTGATGTCTGATGTAACAAGATTGTAGCAGGTCTCACATTTGTGAGAGCTCTATAAATAAACAGAAGAACTTTAAATGCCCAGATTCCAAAAGCATATATGGATGTTTAGACTAACAAGAACCTCAAAAGTTTTCATGCTAACTAATTCTTTTTAGCCATTATTAGAGCAGTCGGTCATTCTTCATGATAGACCTAGCTAAATATTATTGCATATGTTATGTGTTCACTTAATTTTGCTATTTGTTCAGTAATTATTTTGCATTATTTGATTTTCTGTTAGCTGATCAAATACTATTCAGTGAGTAAGTTATTCAGTAAATATTTTTATTAGATTAGCTCTAATTATGAATCATTTTTATTTGTATTAATTCTCTTTTCTTTTTGGTTAGCAGACTATTTGCAAACTGATCATTATTTACTTTGATTTAGTTTCAACAATTGATTTTCCATATATGGACTATTTGCAAACTGATCACTTTGTCTGTTTCCCATTGATTATACTTATTGGGTCATTAGTCGCTTAAGTCATGTGGTATCATTTCTGTTCCTTCTTTGAATGACTGAAACTTTTTGAACAAGAAAACAAGTAACAAATAGCAAATAAGGCACTTCCAGTATGAATTTGTGGATGAATAATTGTTTGTGCTAAGAATCCAGAAAATCGGGAGTTGTCCAAGTTCTTGTGAATAAGAAATAATGTGACACTATGAATCACACAGACTCTTTTTTGGGGTTTTATTTGTGAAAATATTTGCAAATCAATTTTCGTTTATTTATTTATTACTATTTGATTAATTCTAGCTGTTACCTGCTAATAACATATAAGCCTCATCTTGCACTGGGATCCTTCAGTGGATCATGATGAAAAGCTAACATGATTGCAGAATCAAGAGAAAATGGTTGGCTATGGCAATTCAATTAACACTTTCCCTCAGGGCCACAGGATACATTTTCTGGTTGTTATGACTGAAGCATAGGATCTAAATCACATTCTCATAATTGAACAAGACAGATCTGTGGATTTACAGTCTTTTCCTATAATTGTAAGGAAAGATAGGTTTACTTTCAATGTAATGCTCCCTATTTCATTTTTAAGACTAGGATTTTTAAAGGAATCTAGAAGAAACAAGCACCCAAACTGCACTGAATTATAACAGGAGTTGGGTGTTCAACTCCTTTGAAAATCCCACCTTAAATCATTGTTTCTAAACATATCCTGAGAGCGAGCATGCACTGTTCCTAAATAATTAGAATAAAAAACCTTGCCACAGTTTCAGAACTATGGCTATAACATGGGCTAAAGGAAATAAGGACTTCAGTGACATTGGTGTTTCAATTTTTTCCTTTTGCTTGTCTTTAGCACATGTCATTTACTGGAATATTGTGCTTCCTAATGAAGCATGCATCTGCTTTACTGTCCTAGACTTTAATTCAGAGGCAGTGATCACCCTTTCAACCTGTTCAGCAGAAAAGTGGTCTTAGTACAAGGTCTTCTTCGCCATTTCTGACTGAAGGTCACCCTGAATATCATTAAAATATTTCTCCCTCCTTCTTTGTCAAGTTCTTAGGCTATGTCTACAGTGCTGCACACACCCGGGTACTGGATTGTGTTCATGCTTGCACATATTCTCCTTATTCATTCTTGAGAGTCCAAATATGCCCTACTGGTCACAGGTATAATGCTGTGTGTATCTGGATAGCCACGTCCATGCTGCCACTGTAGATACACAATGTTAGTGCTACTGTTTCAGGGGCAGTATCCCAGGGTTCTTTGCATCATAGATAGATACTTTGTTGTGCTTTATTGGTACTGTTCCCTACTTTCACACATTTGCCAATGCCAGTTCCTGATCCTGTCATGCCTCAATGTTATCCCTGCAAAAATGGATGGAAAACATGTAGCAACTGGATGATGATCTGGTTCTGCTTCTTCTCCTTATTGTGGGATAAATGGTTATCTATTGTAGTAGATGTTTGTCCAGATGCTGGATGGAATTTGAGCAGCATTTTCTGACACATCAAAGATGGATGACTTTGAGGTCAATGAGAGTTCATTCAGCTCACACTGTACAGTCTTAGTGAATGCTGGTACTGTCACGGTATGCCCTTTGGTTGACTGTCACTTCTGATGTAGAAGAACCAGCACAAGTGTGATGGGATCACATTGTTTTGGACACCTGAGATGACCATCAGGAGGTTCAGAACTTCCAAATGAAGTAACAGACTTCATGGAATGTGTGAGAAGCTTGCACCAATCCTCCATCAGAAGAACACTTAAGAACACACTTAAGCCATACCACTTCAGAAGCAGGTGTCTATTGCCGTGTGGAAGCGGGCAACATTAGACAGTTACTGGTCCATTGCAAACCACTTCGGGGTTGGTAAGCCTCCTGTCAAGGTGTGGTTGTGCAGATCTGAAAGGCAATTAACACTGTGTTCTACCTATTGGTAGATTACCCATTCGGTAATTGCCACTGGAAAAGTTTCAGAAATAATAGTTGAATTTCAGAGGATGAGGTTTCCAAGCTGTGCAGGGGTCATCGATGGCACCCACATCCCAGTACTTGGCTCACCAAAAGGAGCAAGTGAGTATGTGAACGAAAAAGGTTGTTCACTCATTCTGCAAGGCTTAATGGACAACAAAGGCAGATTCATGTATGATACCAGTGTGCTGGGGAGATCAGGATTGTACCTGAAGAGAGAGGAGGGACTTATTCCCTAGGAACAATACAGTTCTTTATAGTGTGTCTGTGCCAACTGTTATTCTGGTAGGACCTTGCATATCTGCTTCTAACTTGACTCATGAAACCATGCCCCAACATCAATGACTCTGGAAAAAGGGAATTCAGTTACAAACTGAGTGACTACAGAATGGTTGTGGAGTGCAATCTCAGTAGGCTGAAAGGTTTTTGGTGCTACCTGTGCAGCCATCTGAATGTCAATGTGTCAAATGCTATTCATACAATTGTTGTCTGCTACATACTCCATAACATTTGTGAAGGTAGAGGGGAATGTTTCCAGCCTGAGTTGGCACATGCCAAGTCTGGTTTACAAGCTTCTGTACAGGCAGCTGGATCCCACCCATGTGCACACTGATCCTGGTTCACAGTGGGCAAGGGGAATCAGGGATGCCCTATGTGCACATATCTTAGCACAACAGAGAGGCAGAACATGTTTCCATACAGGCAGATTCTGTTATTGCTTGTATGTTTGCTCTTTCTTTGTTGTTCTTTGGTTTTGATTTTCACCATTAATAAATCCATTAAGACATTGAGCAATCACTTTTCTGTGTTTTAGACATCAGCTACATCAAAAAAATAGCAGTGCTTTCTAAAACACATACACAATATTTCATTTTCTCCATCCCTTTCGTGTATCTATGGGACTTCAGATATTTCTGAACCTTGGGAGGTGAACTCAAAAGTCTTTGCACTATGATGACACCAGATTTTTACATAGCATTCCGTTATATGAGGTAGCAAGCCTGTGGGCTATTCAAGCATGAAAAAAGCCTTTAGTTCATCATTAGGAAGGAGAACCAATACACAGTTAAATAAAGCAAAACGTTTTTTTTTTAAAGTATGAAGTAGAATGTTTAATAGAAAGAGTCTGAAATCAGAACTATGACATATTTTTACCAATGTGACTATTCGCAACTGAGAACAATACCCACAATTTAATGTCTTTGTACCCACCTCCTTCACCTCCTCATTAGAAGGAGTGAACCATGGGGGTGTGACAATCAGGGTCTAGATATCTTCAGGGGAGAAGAGAGGGTCTGAACCTGGAAAGAATAAGCAATTCAGTCATCTGGTTGTATACAATGTTATTGTGTAGAAAGATGTCAAATAAGCTTATTAAAGCTTGTAATATGCTGAACTTGATGGTCATTAGGACATATATACATATATATATATATGTATATAATTTATATATACAGGCTATGTTATGAATGTATGCATGTGTATGTGTGTAGATCATTGTAATTGTAACTAGAATGCAACTGTAGCATCACCTCATAACAGGGTCAAGTAAGCAGGCAGGTAGAATTACCTCCCAGGCTAGTTTACATGAAGCGAGCACCTAGGGGAAGACAACGGTGGACCGTTCAAGTTAATAGACAACAATGAAACTGAAAAGAAAACACCAGTAATGGAAAACTAAGGAAGGAGGGAGTTTGCCCTGCTCTGTGTAACCATGGATTACTATAATCTGACTGCAAGTCGGCATGTAAAAGGCTACATCGGCACTGATGCAGCTGCATCACTGTAGCGCTTTAAGGAAAATGCTCTAAGTTAGCGGTGGGCAATAGTTTTTGCAGGGTGGCCCCTCCACAATTTCCTGTAAGTCTCGTGGGCCACATGACCCTGAAGCGTCAGTCAGCTTTTGGCCAGTCATGTCACCGGAAGTTCGGGTAGCAACTGGACGAGAAACTAAGCTGCTTGACACTCCAGTTATCTTGAGTGTCCGGCAATTTAGTGATTCTCATCTGGTCACTTCCTGAACTTCTTGCTGATGGCCACATGACTGGAAGCAGGAAGTTCAGATAGTGACTCACCAAAAGCTGCCTGACGCTCCAGTGTTGCGCTCCTGTATGGCAAGCCAGTGGGCTGGACAGAAAAGTTAGATGGACTGGATCTGGCCTGTGGGCTGTATTTTGCCCACCCCTGTTCTAAGCTGACAGGAGAGAGCTCTCCTGTCAGCATAGTTAATTCAAGAGGTGGTGCTCTCCTGCTGACCCAGTGCTCGCTACATGGGGGGGTTAGATCACTATAACTATGTAACTCAAGGGTGTGGATTTTTTCACACCCGAGTGTTACAGTTGTACTGATATAGGTCTGTAGTGTAGACCAGACCTTAGAGAAAGGAAAAAAGCCTTTCAGACTCTGTTAAAAGAGAAGAGAGTTTAAAGTGAAGTCTATCCAAAAGCCGAGGGCGGGCATCTAAATAGAGTGCTGTCTAGGGAAACACTCGATCCTTTTTAGGACAGGGGGCACACTGGAAAGCTATTCAGAGGCAATAGGTAACTTGCATTAAAAAAGGAAATTTAGCCAATATAGATGTGTAAAGCCTGAGATTGCATTGTTGTGTTTATTTTCTGTATAAATTGTGTTGGCTTTTCCTTACTATTTCATCTTTGAATCTATAATTTTCTATTAAATAAACTTTTTTTTATTTTTACTACAAGCAGGTCTCTGTTGTGCAAACTGTGTGGAGTTTGTGTGTCAAAGTGAACTGATAACTGGAGGGCAGGTTTAATTCCTTTGGAGATGATGAACCAGAGGGCAAAAGTCTGAGTGTTTTGTTGTTAAG